>CM035141.1:72094748-73299832 GCA_020205605.1 Panax ginseng
TGCAACTGCTATGCAACCACACGACATCGTATTTTTTTACCACCGGTAGTTCAACAATTTAACGGTAAGAAACTTTCACCGTTATTTTTATAAAAGATAATTCTGCCATTTTCTAACTACGGCAATACTTCCGCTAGGGTCCACTAATGATTGTGCCATTCGCATTTAATATTCCCCCGTTAAAACGAATATTCCCCTACCAATCTAATATTATATAACCATTTACTTACTTTGAAAATTTGTAAATAATACCCACAACTATAACATTATATTAAATATTGAAACTTAGTGCAAGTGGGCACGATTAGATGAGATGCATACTCCTAGGATGTAGAATAGGTTGATCCCCTATCTCACATCTAAACAAAATTTCTAAGTCTTTGTGACTGACAGAAATAAAAAGTCTAGAAATGGTTGAAATAGAAATTCCAAAAATGATAACAACAATCAGTTGAGTTTTAAACTGTTATACTTCTTCAAATCATATATTATTATAAATATAAAACTCACGAGCATGTCATAGCTCACCTTTGAAAATTATTTCCTTTCATAGTATTAGATGGTAACCCCGCACATCCGAGTAAATAAAGGGAAGCATTTTCGCTTAGATTAGTTTATATTACCGCCTAGTTGAATGTAATACTTTTGTAATAAGAAATTATTTATGAAGAATCATGTAATTGAATCTTTATATATGATATATATATATATAACATCTTTTATTTCTACAACTGTATTTTCTTTACATATATAGATGTAATTAGAATTTTTAATCTAGTTTGAGATCCTTCGGAACTATTTATCTAAGTGAGGGTATTGACAACATGGACTATTCATGTTGTTGTTGATACTCTTGATTTCAGATAGATAGGTACTATCGATACAATAGTGTAATTTGCATGATATAGACTATACATCTGAGTGAAGGTATTGGTAATATGGATTGTTCATGTTATTACTGGTACTCTAAATTTCGGATAGATAGATACTATTCGCAGATACATTTCATATATCCAAGTTAGGGTATCCAAACACAGCAATAGTTCTCCTCAAAATTGTTATCTGTTATGGGATACTATGAATCTTGGATATATGGGAAATGCATCTTGTTATAATTGTATAGTCACTCAATTAGATATAAGCATAAAATCGGATACCATGGCGTATATAGATTTGAATGCGTTATATTAATTGATTAGTAGTAAGCACCATATCGATACCATGGGAGTATAGATATGGGGCATTACATTAATGGTATCAAAGCAATTAAGGCTATAGATATATAAGAAGAGGAATCTTAGTATATAGTCTTCGAGTCCAGAAAATATTAAATTACACATAAAAATAACATTAAAAATTTTATGTTTTGTGTAAATTTTATATAAGTAATAAAAGAAGTTTTTTTTATAGGATGGCCAACTCCGATGTTGAGGAAATGTTATAAAGTAAATAATCCACCACAAATTAAGTCATTTATAGATAGTGATGCAGAGGATGAAGAATTGCTTCATGATCAACAACTATTAGATGTCGAGGAAAGGAGGATCCAAAGAATAAGACAATTAATGAGAATTGAAGATCATGAAGAAAGCGATGGCATCACTAGTGCAAAAATCTGAGTATATATGATAATGATCAAATGAAGTTTAGGGCACATTAGTCGAGGGAATGTTAGAGCATGAAAGGGGAACCAATAATCGATCTAAAAGTACAACCGCACCATGCACAAAGTGGCGTGAGGGAAATACAAATGAGGTTACTCAAATCTATTCTAGAAACTCGAGATGTCTTCAAATGATTTGCAATGTCATTTAGTAGTTCGATATCCAAAGAGAAGAAGAAGAAAACGCTTATCTCGATAGATCGATCTGTGGTATGCCACATGATCCGTGATTCCTTCGATGAAGTTAATGATTTCTAGAGTGTAGTATAGAAATCTAAATGCTCTAGATTAGTACGAATAAAAGAGCATTTGAAGTTTGTATTATAGGTGGTAGTGTTTATAAACTACTAGTTGTTTATGTATGTATTTTGTGACATATGAATAAAAAGTATGTTTGTTTATACAAATTCTTATGTGGATGTTTATTATTTTATATAAATCATGCCACCAACCAAAAGACCTCAACGAGAGATAGATAACGATGTTAATCCTACCCAACAAAGCTTAGTAGAACTTTTGTTAGGTGCTATGAATAGACCCACAACTCAAACCACACTCTATTTAAGGATTTTAAATTAGTTGGTCCACCCAAGTTCAAAGGTACATCTGAACCAAATTGATGCACAAATCTGATTACTAAGATAGAAAAATTTTTCTTAGTAACCAATGTCAATAATAATCAAAAGACAACTTTTTGCAACCTTTTTCTTAAAAGGAGAGGCAAATTACTGGTGGGAATCTACTAAGGGTCGGGTAGAAATCAAGTTGTGTCATGGGATAGATTCAAAGAATTGTTCTTTAAAATTATTTTTCCCAATCTCAAGGATCGTATGGAAGTACGATTCTTAGAATTGAAACAAGGAGAACTTACTCGTATCTCAAAGATACAACCAAGTTTAACGAACTGCCTGTGTTTTCTCCACATCAAGTCAATATCGAACTTAGGAAGACTCTCTGAGGTATCAAGAAGGTTTGAAACCCTTAGATACGTAGTAAATTATCTATATTCCAAATAAAGACTTTTTTCCAAAATACTCGAGAAAGCTTTCATAGCTGAGAGTGAAAATGAGAATCTCATCAAATTTCATCAAGAAAAAAGAAGAATCAAAATGAGGAGGGAAATCTAAGACCAACCCAGCCTCAGGGTTTAATAATAAAAGGAAATGGGATACTACTTTTTCTAACAACCTCGGGAAAAGGGTAAGTAATAATAATAACAACTTTAATAATAATAAGAATAATAAGATGGAACCTTGTCCTACATGTGGGGAAAACATAAAGGATTATGTCTTAAAAATAAAAATAAATGTTACAATTGTGGGACAAGAGGGACACTTTTCTCCACAAAGGTGTCCTCTCCCTAATAAAAATAAATGTTTCAACTCAGTGGTTCATCTAACATTTAGCAAGAAACTGTATCCAAACCCAAGAACCAAGGAGGAAATGGGGGAAACAGAGTACCAGAATAATAATAATCAGTCAACAAGAGTCGCAAATTGAGCTCAGAGTCGACCAACCGCCAGAACATTTAATATGTCAAGTGAGGGATGTTGTTGCTTCACAAGACGTGGTGATGTATATCATCCCTATCAACACTTTAAATGCATGTGTTATTCGATTTTGGTGCTACTTGTTACTTTGTGTCTAATAGTTTTTTCTAAAAACTTGAATATACCATGTGAAAATTTAGACATACCGTTCTATGTAAAAATTGCAAACAATGAAAAGATTCATGTTAAAACTATATATAGGAACTGTAGTGTGGATATAAAGGGACACAATTTTCTAGTAAATCTTATTCCAATTCAATTGGGAGAATTTGATGTAATCTTAGGAATTGATTGGTTAGTTAACTATAACGCCGATGATCGATTGTCATCAAAATGTATAAACCTATCGATCAATTCAAGTCAAAGGTAGTGTTCAATCGGAGGTTGTTCACCTAAGCAATCTCGATGTCCCACCATAACTCAAGCAGAAAGATTACTTAGAAAAGGTTGTTTAGGTTATTTGGCCTATATAGTTGATACTCAACAATGAAGGAGTAAAACTAGATCAAATACCTATAGTTAAGGAATTTCCCGATGTATTCCCTGATAACTTACTCTACCGTGTCTTCCTCCGTATAGGGAAATCGAGTTTGTCATCGACCTTGCACCGAAACGTGACACTAGCTTTCTAAGGCACCATATAGAATGGCACTTAGAGAACCGAAAGAGTTACTAGTACAACTACAAGAACTCTTAGATAAAAAGTACATACAACCTAGTGTTTCACCTTGGGGAGCACCAATATTGTTTGTAAAGAAGAAGGATGGAACCATGAGGTTATGTATCGATTATAGAGAATTAAATAAATTAACCATTAAGAATAAATATCCTTTACCAAGAATTGATGATTTGTTTGACCAATTAAAGGGGGCCAACACTTTTCAAAAATCGACCTTCTGACAAAGTTATCATCGCTTAAAGGTAAGAAAAAGAAGATGTGTCAAAGATAACATTAGGACACGCTTATGGACATTATGAAGTTTCTTGTGATGTCCTTTGGTTCGACAAATGCACCGACAAATATTTATGGACTTGATGAATCGAGTGTTTAAACCATGCTTAGACAAATTTTTTGTAGTGTTTATCGATTTATTCTAGTATACTCAAAAACACGGAAGAGCATGTTGAACACTTGAGAGTCATTTTTTAAGATATTACGAAAGGAACAACTTTACGCAAAGTTTTCCAAGTGTGAATTCGTTAAAGAGAGTTCAATTTTTAGGTCATGTAATTGACAAAAATGGAATTTCAAGAGATCCAACTAAGATCAAAATGGTTGTGAATTGGGAACAACCAACAACTCCAATGTAAAAGTAAGAAGTTTTCTTGGTTTAGCGGGTTATTATCGATGCTTCATAAAAGATTTTTCAAAAATAGCAACCCCACTAACCAATTTAACTCGAAAGACGGTGAAATACGCCCGACAAATAAATGTGAAGAGAGCTTCCAAGAGTCAAGAAGCGATCGAGCATGGCTCCAAAGGTTGTCCTTACCAGATGATACAGAGGCCTTGTAGTATTTAGTGATGCGTCACACAAAGGTTTAGGGTGTGTTGATGCAACATGGGAAAGTGATTGCTTATGCATCACGACAACTCAAAGATTATGAGAAGAGGTATCCTACTCATGACCTAGAGTTAGTCATGGTAGTTTTTTGCCCCTAAAAATTTGGAGGCATTACTTGTAGACGGGAGAGAAGTGTGAGATATATATATCATCACAAAAAGTCCTAAATATATTTTTACACAAAAGGAGTTAAACTTAAGGCAGAGAAGATGGTTAGAATTGATAAAGGATTTTGATTGTGAAATCTTATATCATCCCTAAAAAGCCAATGTAGTAGCCGATGCGTTAAGTAGAAAAGAACCAAGAAAGTTGAACGTAATAACCACCAATGAAAGGTTAATAAAAGATTTTGAAAAGACTTGAAATTGAGGTGGGATGTCCAACTACCTCTACCCAAAAGTTATTCATTCTAGAGGAGTTTCAACCTCTACTAGATAGAATCAAAGAGATGCAGAAAAAAGATGAGGAGTGTCAAAAATGTAAGTCTAATATAACTCACATCAAGAATAACAAATTCGTAATAGATAAGGATGGAATAATAAGATATGAAGATAGAATTTGGGTTCCATTAAATCAAGCATTAAAAGATGAAATCTTAAACGAAGCTCATAATTCTAAATTTTCCATACATCCTAGTAATACTAAAATGTACAAAGACTTAAGTCGACACTTTTGGTGGTCGAATATGAAAAGAGAAATAGCTGAATGGGTAAGCAAATGTCTCACATGTTAAAGGGTTATGGTTGAACATCAAAAGCCAAGTGGTTTACTTCAACACTTACCAATTCCTGAGTGGAAGTGGGAACATATAACAATGGACTTCGTGGTAGGCCTTCCACCACACAAAAGGGCCACAATGCCATTTGGGTAATAGTTGATCGCTTAACTAAATCAAATCTCACTTCCTACCTATTAAAGTTACTTATAACTTAGATCAACTTCACCAAGTTATACATTAATGAAATTATCTCTAGGCATGGAGTACCTGCTTCTATAAGGTCGATCGAGACCCACGCTTCACCTCAAATTTTTGGGGAAGCCTTCAAAAACACTTAGAACACAATTGAGATTAAGTACAACTTATCACCCTCAAACCGATGGGGAAAGTGAGAACCATTCAAACATTAGAGGATATGTTAAGAACTCAGATCATAGACTTCAAAGGAAGTTGGGAAGATCAGCCACCTTTTGTAGAATTTTTCCTACAACAATAAGCTACTATGCTAGCATAGGTATGCCACCTTATGAAGCCTTATATGGAGGGAAATGTAGAACACCTTTATGTTGGGATGAGGTCGGGGAAAGACAAATGCTAGGACCTCAAATAATCCAACAAACTACTAAGACCATCGAAATTATACGTGAACGATTACAAGCATCCTCAAGATCGACAGAAGAAATACGCCGATCCACATCACAACAACAAAACTTTAGCGTAGGAAGCCATGTATTCTTGAAAGTGTCCCTCGAAGGGCAAGATACGCTTTGGCAAGAAAGGAAAATTGAGTCCGAGATTCATCGACCCTTCAAATTTTGAGGAGGATAGGTGAAGTTGCTTATGAAATAGCACTACCTCCTCGAAAGTTAAACCATATTCATAATGTGTTTCATGTGTCCATTTTACGACCATACAAACCCGATTATAAACACGTTATAAATTATGAGCCGATCCAAATCAAAGAAGATCTTTCTTATGTAGAAGAACCCGCGTAGATCATCGAATCGTAAAGAGCAAGTCCCGAGAAATAAAGTGATAAAGCATCAAAAAGTGATCTGGAGGAATCGTAACGTCAAAGAGGCTACATGGGAGCTCGAGGAAAAATGCGAGAGAACTATCCCCAACTGCTTACTTAACTTGTACTATAATTTCGAGGACAAAATTTTATTAGTGGGGAGTGAATGTGAAACCCCAAAACCCTAATAAGACTCTTTTATGTAAATTCAATTATATTAATAAAATCTCTCCATTCTAAAAGTGTTTTATGTTATTATATACTTTGTTAAACAAATTAGGTCAAATAAATTTTTGTCCAAAAATTTGACGTGTTTCGACACGTCGTGGTTTAAAATTTTTCTTCCAAAAAACGACTTTTCTAGATATATATTTTGACAAGTTGCTTTGTCATCGTGCTTACATCGACAAAACGCTTTTGTCGTGCTTGTTAGATTTTTGTGAAAAAATCTAAGTTAGAAACCCTATCATTAAAACCCTAACCCTAGATTTATAAACCCTAACCCTAATTTGTAAAACCCCTAACCCTAATTAGCTAGACTAAACCCTAATTAGGTTATCCTAACACCTAATCATGATTATTAAACTTCAATTAGGTGTTAATAAACATCATTAAGCAACCCTAATCATAAAAAAAAAAAAACCCTAATCAAGATTAAAGAGGATTAGGCATAATTAAGCTACTAATTTGATCAACTAGCTCACAAGTAGGTTAGGAGTCATCAACACAAGTTCCAAAACATCACATGACATGCTTCAAACTCCCAAGCAAAGACAAGTATCATAGATCATATATTTTGAGAGGCAAGTAGGTGAAAATGACCAAAAACCCTAGTTTGAAAATTCTATAAAAGGCAAATTTTTAGTTCAAAGGTAAACCCACAAAATTTTAAAGCCTATACACTCTTATATCATACCTAAACAACAAGCCTTGGTGATAGCAACAATGTAAATTCAAGAGCCAAAAAATCAAAATCAAGCAAGAAAAGGTAAAACCCTAATTTTAACTTAGATCTTTGATGCTATGTTTAATTTGTTGTTTAGATGTTTAGATATATGTAATAACATGTTAGAAAGTATGCTAAGTTGATAGAACATGTTTTCATAACATCTAGATGCATCAAAATAGTGTTTTAAGCAAACTGAAAATTTGGAAAAATAGTCCGACAAATGAATGTCGTGAGCCTCAGTAGATCCGCAGTATGTTAATAGTTAGGTCTCATTAATCAGTATGCTAGTTGTAGTATTACATGAGGTCTTTAATCTGGAAAAGAAAATTAGTTCATTAGAATCATATATTGCAAGATATAGGTGGTCAAAAGTGGTTGACCGATCACGAAGTTCTATTTTTCGGTTACCTAAAAAACTCAAGAACAAAGTTGAGCCTGACTACTTTGACCAACCTTTTAATCGCTTTTTTTTGTTGTTATAATGTCTAATTGTAATGAATTAATACCTTGATACATACTACATATATTATGACACTCAAACATTTAAATCAATTCATAGGATTACCGTAATTAATGGTCAAAAGTCGCTGACCGAAAGATGACTATGTTTTTTCGGGTTACCCAAAAATCGATGAACACGAAGAACAACCTTCATCAGATTTTGACCAACATAGATCTAGACCTTAGAATCATACTCATCCAAAACCAAGTAACATATATATGTACTTGGTATATAGACTACATATTACAACAATCAAAACACAAATCTATCACACACGGATTGAAAGATCTAGAAGCCACAAAATCGCTGACCGACCATTACGACCACTGCTCAGGTTACCCGTAAACCTCAAGAACAACTCCCGATAAAGACTTTGAGCCTCTATAACTTCTTGTTATATGTAGGTTAAAGCATGAAATTGGTATGTTGTTGTACTATTACATGAGTACTATAACACCCATACACTTCCAAACCTAGTAATCATTAATAATAGAGAATTAGATTAAGGTCAAAGTGACTCTCTAAGCCATGACCAACCAATTCTCAAAAACTCAAGAACACCTATAATGACACTTTTTTCACTATATAGGCATTAAGCGATGATATAAAAATAAATTCTAATAAATAAATTAATAAAAATAGAAATAATTAAATAAATAATAAAATAATTATAAAATAGTTTTAAAATTATTTTAAGTTATAATAATTAACTTTTAATATTTTTACATAAATTCAATAAATATTTTATTTATTTGATATTATTAATAATTAAGTTAATAATAAAGTAATTAGAATAATTATTTATAAATAATAAATAATTATTTAAAATAATATTAATGATTTAAAAATCATATTAAATGATTATAAATTATTTAAAATAATAAACAAGATTTTATAATATTCTAAGTAAATATTAATTATTTAGAAATAGAAATAAATGATTTAAAAATCATTTAATGGATAAATAAATATCTAAAAATTATTATAAGCTTCCTGTAAAATTATTATAAAAGATATATAAATTATCTAAAAATATAATAAAGCTTATAAATAAAGTTTAACCAAGTTATTAACTTATTAATTACCCTAAAAAGTCTTAGACACCAAACCATATCAAACTTAACCCAAACATAAATAGTTTATGTATTTGAGTATTATTATCAATACTAATGTGTTAGATTTATATGAATGAACATCTTAGGTGTTTATAAATGAATCGAGTAGCATTGCTTGATCGATCTTCGCCAGTGCAAGTTTAAAAACCCTAATTATTACTTAAGCAAGTTACTAAACCCTATTTTAATTACTTACGCAAGTTTCTCAAACCCTACTTATTCGTCAAACAAGATTCCTATCTTATTCATAAATTCCTTTTTTGATATGTTATACCAAACCTAAACTTGAATTGCCAATTATTGTAAAGTTATCATTATAGCTTCAAAGATAACTAAGAAATGAATTGTTTATTCATATGATATTGTTTATCGAGCATAAATTGTTGTGTCAAACCAAATTACTTTGGTAAGACATCCTATATCGAGTCAGGTATCCCAAAAGGGATAATGTCAATCAATTAAATATCGACACTTAGTGTAAGTGGGCACGATTAGATGAGATGCATACTCCTAGGATGTTGAATAGGTCGATCCCCTATCTCACATCTAAACAAAATTTCTAAGTCTTTGTGACTCGATAAATAATAAAAAGTCCGTAAATGGTTGAAATAGAAATTTCTGTAAATGGTAACAACAATCACTTGAAGTTTTGAATCGTTATACTTCTTCAAATCATATATTGTTATAAATATAAAACATGCTAAGCATGTCATAGCTCACCTTTTAAATTATTCCCTTTGCAATATTAGATGGTAACCCCGCACATCCGAGTAAATAAAGGAAGCCGTCCTCGCTTAGATTAGTTTATATTACTATTAGTTTAATATTACTATGTAATAAAAAATTCTTTAAAGAATCATAATACTTTTGTAATAAGAAATTCTTTCTCGATGAAGAATCATGTAATCGAACCTTAATATATGATAAATAAATATCAAGTTTAACTACAATGAACAAGCAATCCATTAGAAGAGTCAAGTAGAGCATGATATCTACTATCTTCTATGATTTAAAAAGTTTTTCATCAACTTTATCACCGAGACTCAAATTTAATAAATAAAACACATCATCGAATCATCCTCGCATCACGGGCCAAGGATATTCATGTAATCATCAATGGTCATGATCATACCAATAACTGTCCATCAATGCACTACAGGCCAAAGAGGACTTTTACCACATCATTTGTAACATTGCGGTCGTGATTATACCGAATAATCCCTAGTTATAATTATACCAATCAATAGTACATCTATGCACGTAAGCCACATATGACTTTTATCATAATATCAGTTACTGGTGGCAAGCGAACAAGGTTAGAGGAGGACAAGGTGTGATTATATGGGATAGATTCAAGAAGATGTTCTTTGAGATGTATTTTTCAACGAGCTCTTAGAACCAGATGGAGGTTCAATTTCTGAAGTTAAAGTAGGGAAACATGACGGTGCCAGAATATGCTGCAAAGTTCAATGAGTTGGCTAGGTTCGCAACTTATCAGGTGAATACGAATGAGAGGAAAGCTAGAAGGTTTGAACAAGGGTTGAAGCCATGGTTGTACAACAAGGTGTCAATGTGACACCCCCAAAATAGGTATACATCACCCATTCTGAGTCGCCAAATACATGGTACATAAATCAAATACAAACATCTTTTATACAATACGACAACAGCGTAGCTCAGAGTTTTTACACAAATATTATCTCATAGACAGTATTCAAACTCAAATGAAGTCCTCATTACATGTATTATCACACTATTTCATAAAATAGTGAGGACTACTATAGCCACCATCTCGGACCATTACAAACCATCTTCCTTTTATAACTTAAATTGATCACGTCGTAATCTTTTTCTATAATCATCTCTCTTAAAATTCTTTTCTTAACACATGATCGTTTTGTTTTACGATCCCCTTTTTTTTCCTTTTATCATTTACGACATTATTCGTTATCTTGGCTTTGGAGTTAGGTAACTCCCATTTCTCATCTTTATATCTCTTCAAGATTCTTCTTTGAATCTTCTTCTTTATAAAAAATTCTTCTTTTGAGAATTTCTAACTTCAGTTACATCGCTCAAAATTTCATGCAAGTTCCACACTTTCATCATATGTATCCATTTCTATACTTGGTACACATCGAGTCTCTAACAGTTTTAATATGGTACGCTGAGTGGTTTCTCACAAACAACCAATAAACTAGGTTCCGAGTTACTAGTTCGCATATACCTCCGCTCTATGAAGGAATCGTTTAGCCTAGATACCATACATCAACTACTAAAGAGTACAATTGCACCATACTTAAATCTAACTCTCTATTCTTAACTTTTTTATCATTCTCTTTTTATAGACATTGTCTATTCGTTATCACCTTACATCCTTATTATTGGAGTTGGGTAACCCCACATTCATATTTCTTATAACTCTGCGAGATTCCTCTTTGAATCCTTTCACGCAAGTTTAAATCTCTTCTTTATAAATTTCTTAAATTACTTCTTATTATTCAAACTCTATTTGAGCTTATTCATTCATTATCTGCACCTCTCTTCTCTAAGGTTATAACCTAAGGTACTCTTACCTAAGATTTCAAACTTATCAACTTTGATACCAACTGTAACGACCCCAAAATTCATACAATAATATTCTTTTTCTCGATCATTACCAATACAACTTTAATCTATCTTTACATCATTATTCGATGTTAAACTTAATAAAATTGCGGAATATTTAAAACTTCTATACATTTCCTTCTTTCTTGCCCTGAATCGCAACCTATACATTACATCACTTTGATTCAATCTTATATCATGAATCGTTACAACAAAATGACTATACAAAGTCTTACATCATAACTAAATATCCATATGCATTGGATAACTCAACTTACAATTCAACAACATGTTACGTTCAAAATATGAAATACATTTCTCATAAAACATAAGTAATCTTCGTGAATATAGATCTCTATAACTCACTTAGCACATATCTTTACCTTAAAACCTCGACCGCAAAAAGTGGTTATTTGTAAGAGTGAGCTCGATGAATTTCAAAGAAAGTCTAATAGCTTTCATGCATCACATAGCACATAATAACATGCTCGATATACATCTCATTAAAGTAACATGGCATACATGCTTTTAATTCACATAGCAAATATAAAACTTGAGTTCCTTACTCAATCATCATTACTTAGTCAAAATAATGCAGTCATATATTGACTTTAACATTTCATGATTTCAACATGTATAACATATCATGAAATTTAAAATAGTTCATCAAGTCAACGTAATAAATAGGAAAGAAAAGACTTGCCTCAAGGCGCTGTAGATTAAAAACGTTGATATCCAAATCACAATACCTTATATATATATAGTTAATATGACATGATCACCATAATCAACACTACATCACGTATGGTTTAAATGTCTAACCATGTAATCAAATTATATTCCTAAACGATAATAAACTTGTTAGGTATTAACACCATGTTCATTAAACACATTATAATACTATAATAACAGAATTATTTGGTCATATATCATTACAACTAAAAATTTCAGACTTACATGCAAGATGTAAGTCATTTCGAACATATTTTAAGTGGCGCCATAAGCCACATTTTGAATCATGTGGCCATGGCCCATGCTACCGATGTGGCACTTCGACGCGGGAGTTATATAGGGACTACAATAACGCGACGAGGTCCGTCCCAGCCCAAATACGACTTCGGTACAAGACGCCAAGTCCGGGTCAAGGATTTTATTGCCATAAGGCGAGACTTTGAGTCAGGTGTGGATTTTGACGTCATACGCTCAAACTCACAGAATACAAAATGAAGAATGAGAGCAAAGTCATTGCCTTTATTTTTAACAAAGAATTAACCCCAATTAACATGTATATCTTCACGTAATTTACACATAAACGCTAACAATCATTCATATACTAGTTACTAACCACTAAACAACGATTTTTTTTAGAAAACTTAGTTCTTTAAAAACATTGTTTTACATCAAAACTCCATTACTGATAATTGGTAAACACAGTGAACACTGTAAGTTCATATAAAATCCAATTTGATTCCTTTAAAACACAAACATACTAACATATAAACCAATTAACATGCATAATTCAATTTCTCAATTAGCATACACTAACTTTGATATTTCTACAAACATACGTTCATACATGAATTTTTTACTGTACAAACCATTTCCCTTCCTTTATCATGTAATTAGCATACACTCATATATATACATACATATATATATATATAGACATGCTAGTGATAACAATTACAATTACACATATTATCATAACTCTCTACCCAATTATACAAACAAGGTTTTTCAGAGATTTTGGTAGAAGTCTTATACACAGTTATTTTTAAGAAAACAGAGACATAAAATTGCATAGAGACATATAAATTATATGCGTATCTAGTATTAAGGTCATAGACATACCTTTTTGTTGTTAAGAAATTCTTGTAAATCACTGTTAATCTTCTCTTGCTACTTCTTTCTCTCTGATTCTCTCTCAATTTCTTTTAAAAACCTTTTTCTCTGAATTTTTCTATCTCAACTCTCCAGAACTTTTTCCTTTAGCGCATAACTTTTCTTGTACTCAAAGTTTAGAATTTAGACGCACACCCAAAACCCAACTCATAAAATAAAATAAACCTGTCATGGCTATAATACGCTTTATTAAAAACACATCAGCCATAAAAACATATAACGATAACTTATAATTATATTTTATTTATATATTTGTTTTATTTATTTTATTAATAAATTAAATTTCAAAATCCAAAAGCTATAGGGCTTTGTTTGGCAAAAACCCTTTAAAATTCAAAGACTTAATATATATAAGCCTTGTTTGGCAAAACTAAATTAAAATTACTTTAATTTATTTTAATAACTCTTTATAATATAGTTATTTGTCACACTTTATTTAATTAAGTTTTCATATTTAATTAATTAATTCAAATAACAATTTATTTATTAAATCATTTAATCACATAACTCAATACCACTAATTAACCATCAAATTGAAATATCACTATAATAATAATTTCCTTAACTTATTAATTAATTATTTAACAAATAATTAACCAACTTAAATCAAATTAAATAAATACAAACATGTATTCATCAATAAGACATCCAATAAATATTTATATAAATCAATAAATATTTATAAATTACATTTAAAATTCTAAAATTCTGGAATGTTACATCATTCCCCTCTTATAAAGATTATGTCCCCAGAATCACAACTCAAACCACTCATTTGTTACAATCTTCCCTACTTACAAAGATTCTATCCCTAGAATAGAAGACACAAATTAAACAAATAACTCAGAGTAATCTTTCATCACTTTATCTAAATATAGGTTTTATATTTCCTACTACATTCATTACTTTAACAAATTCTAGGTTTCATTTCATAACCTTCACTTGAACTCAATTATATTCTGAATATTATATTCTTAACCCATTCATTTCCTTTTCTAAGGATCGTTAACATCAACACATAGGGATATTACATTCACCCTTTCTTCTAAGAATTTCGTCCTCAAAATTTTAGCAATTATTATTCAATCTATCAAAATAGATTTTACGTTAATCCTATATTCATTCATTGGGTTTTATAACCACTTCTTTCCACAAACATCTTTCTACAATTATTAACTTTTCTATTAAAAGTTTTACATTATTCTTTAATAACTCATCTCCTTCTCACTTCAAAATCTCTTTTCTCACTTATTCAACATATTCATCATTCAGTGTCGTATTCTACGACTCATTTCTTTCTAAGGAATACTTTCCTTTTTCACTTCCATCTTGAAGAATAACAGGAATCTTCCACAATTGTTCAATAATTGGGAAGTAGTATGAATAACTCAGGAATTTAAAAGATTCCAAATCATGCTGAGGGTCACAAGACCTTGAACTCTATTCTCTAGGTTTAATAGTGCTTCACCCCCGGGTTCTTCACACACTTTAACCCTCTTCTGGTAATGTTTATCAATCACAAAGACTGAAAACACCCTCCGCAAGTACTCTAGGTGATTAACCTATTGTACATGTATTGTGCACAAACATTTCAGCGCAAAGTATAAACTAAGCGTAACCTCTAATAAAAGAGTTGTTCATCTCAGAATTTTGAGTGCAAGCATTCAACTGAGGGACTAATGACCACGAACCTTGTCCACATTTATAAGTAATCTTTCAACTTTAACTTTTACAGTCATACGACTATAATGACTTCACGGTACTCAGAGGATCAATCCTTCGTACATGTATTGTGCACAAACATTTCAGCGCAAAGTATAAACTAAGTGTAACCCCTAATAATAGGGTTGTTCATCTCAGCTTTTCAACATCTAAATCCGCATCAAAACAATTTGGTTTGGCATAACTTCTCAAGAAACTCTTGAATTTCATGAACATCTTTCAATATTTGTCTAGCTGAATCTAATAACATAGACCTCTACAATAATTCGGACATCAATCGAAATATACGTATACATGCATATATATGTATTCTCATATCTTAAAGAAATCTCAAAAAAAATAAAATTATATAACGTCATGATACCACATTGTATTTACAGTCCATTGAGGATTCCGTCATTTGGTGATTTTATCATACTACATCATACCATAGTGGGCTGACGATCCTTATATCACATCCAACACTAGGTAATACTGCATTGATGACTCCATCATTTTTATCATCTTTGCACCAGGTTACATGATGCATTAATGATATAAAATATATTTTGATATATTGCAAATCATTTTTGTCTAGCCAAAAATTTAGCATAGACATACGAAAAAATAGTATTGTTGTTAAAACTAATTGGTTCCATCATTTGATCCAATGTTTTTCAAGAAAATAAAAGTGTAAACATTATCACGAAGTCAATAAATTTCGAAAGTCTAGCATAACTAGTAGATTTAGAATACCTATGCTTCCACCATCAACTCCACTTTCTATAATGATTCATTGCTTAATAGGTCTATCTATTCCTATCATCCTCAATACTCCATTTACATTTATCTATACCCAGTTCGTCAAACTTACCACACGTTATGAATTCAGGAACTTGTCACAATCATATGAGTTTAAGAACTTATCCTAGTCAGACCATAGGCGTCCATTCGCTGAGGGGTTCAAAAACATACCATATATTATGAGTCACGAGCCTACCATAAGTATGAGTTTTAAGGACTCACACTTAACCTTATAATAATCTCTATTTATACTCTACATATCTGTTATACACATGAGAAAAGAATCACCTTCTCAACAGGCATATAGCAAATAGCGCGACACAAACATTCCAATGATTATCAATGTGATAAATTGAGTACAAGCATAAAACCCTCGCCCATACAAAGGTTTGTACAACTCAGCCATCACATGAGTCCTCAATTAAAACCGCACCTAACTCTATCTTGCTCATAACTTTCTCTTTGCTCGATACGAATTCCTCGTATCACATCATCTATAACTCCTCATGAGTTATCTCATACTATATCATAGTACACCATCTTCATAGCATTAAGCTATAATCATTCAAACATTACAAACCATCTTCCTTTTATAACTTAAACTGATCACGTCGTGATCTTATTCTATAATCATCTCTCTTAAAATTCTTTTCTTAACTCATGATCGTTTTGTTTTACGATCCCCTTTTTTTTCCTTTCATCATTTACGACATTATTCGTTATCTTGGCTTTGGAGTTAGGTAACTCCCATTTCTCATCTTTATATCTCTTCAAGATTCTTCTTTGAATCTTCTTCTTTATAAAAAATTCTTCCTTTGAGAATTTCTAACTTCAGTTACATCGCTCAAAATTTCATTCAAGTTCTACACTTTCATCATACGTATCCATTTCTATACTTGGTACACATCGAGTCTCTAACAGTTTCAATATGGTACGAAAGTGGTTTCCCATAAACAACCAACAAACTAGGTTCCGAGTTACTAGTTCGTATATACCTCTGCTCTATGAAGGAATCGTTTAGCCCAGATACCATACATCAACAACTAAAGAGTACAATTGCACCTTACTTAAATATAACTCGCTATTCTTAACTTTTTTATCACTCTCTTTTTATAGACATTGTCTATTTATTATCACCTTACATCCTTATTATTGGAGTTGGGTAACCCCACATTCATATTTCTTATAACTCTGCGAGATTCTTCTTTGAATCCTTTTACGCAAGTTTAAATCTCTTCTTTATAAATTTCTTAGATTACTTCTTATTATCCAAACTCTATTTGAGCTTATTCGTTCATTATCTGCACCTCTCTTCTTTAAGGTTATAGCCTAAGGTACTCTTACCTAAGGTTTCAAACCTATCAGCTTTGATACCAACTGTAACGACCCCAAAATTCATACAATAATATTCTTTTTCTCGATCGTTACCAATACAACTTTAATCTATCTTTACATCATTATTGGATGTTAAACTTAATAAAATTGTGGAATATTTAAAACTTTTATACATTTCCTTCTTTCTTGCCCTGAATCGCAACCTTTACATTACATCTCTTTGATTCAATCTTATATCATGAATCGTTACAACAAAATGACTATACAAAGTCTTACATCATAACTAAATATCCATATGCATTGGATAGCTCAACTTACAATTCAACAACATGTTACGTTCAAAATATGAAATACATTTCTCATAAAACATAAGTAATCTTCGTGAATATAGATCTCTATAACTCACTTAACACATATCTTTACCTTAAAATCTTGACCTGCAAAAGTGGTTATTTGCAAGAGTGAGCTCGATGACCAAAGAAAGTTCAATAGCTTTTCATGCATCACATAAAGACATAATAACATGCTCGATATACATCTCATTAAAGTAACATGGCATACATGCTTTTAATTCACATAGCAAATATAAAGATTGAATTCCTTACTTAATCATCATTACTTAGCCAAAACAATGCAGTCATATATTGACTTTAACATTTCATGATTTCAACATGTATAACATATCATGAAATTTAAAATAGTTCATCAAGTCCACGTAACAAATAGGAACCGAAAGACTTGCCTTGCGCGTAGATTAAACCGTTGATATCCAAATCACAATACCCTATATACATATGTTAACATGATATGATCAGTTATAATCAACACTACATCACGTATGGTTTAAATGTCTAACCATGTAATCAAATTCTATTCCTAAACGATAATAAACTCGTTAGGTATTAACACCATGTTCGTTCAATACATTATAATACTATAATAACAGAATTATTTGGTTATATATCATTACAACTAAAAATTTCAGACTTCTGTGCAAGACAGAAGTCATTTCAGAACATTCTGCTAAGTGGCACCGCGGCGCCATAGTTTGAATCTGTGGTTGCTACCATGCAGATCGATGTAGCGCTCAACATGAGAGTTATATAGGGACTCGGCGTGACGTGGCGCGAGAGTTCAAGATCGACTTCCCAAGGCTTGCCAAGTCCGGTCAGACTAATTTTAAGCGCTAAATGCGATACTTTGAGTTGGGGCGTGGATTTTGACGCTGGGGCGCTGAAACTCACAGAATACAAAACGAAGAACAGGGCAAAGCTATTGTCTTTATTTTTAACAGCAATTAACCCTAATTAACATGTATATCTTCACGTAATTTACACATAAACGCTAAAAATCATTCATATACTAGTTAGTAACCACTAAACAACGAATTTTTTTAGAAAACTTAGTTCTTTGAAAACACTGTTTTACATCAAAACTCCATTACTGATAATTGGTAAACACAGTGAACACTGTAAGTTCATATAAATTCCAATTTGATTCCTTTAAAACACAAACATACTAACATATAAACCAATTAACATGCATAATTCAATTTCTCAATT
The DNA here is from genome assembly GCA_020205605.1 of Panax ginseng. Classification (NCBI taxonomy): domain Eukaryota; kingdom Viridiplantae; phylum Streptophyta; class Magnoliopsida; order Apiales; family Araliaceae; genus Panax; species Panax ginseng. The sequence goes on from CM035141.1 coordinate 72,113,734, forward strand.
AGCGTACACTAACTTTGATATTTCTACAAACATACGTTCATACATGAATTTCTACTGTACAAACCAATTTCCTTCCTTTATCATGTAATTAACATACGGTCATATATATATATATATATATATATATATATATATATATATATATATATATATATAGGCATGCTAAGTGATAACAATTACAATTACACATAGTATCATAACTCTCTGCCAAATTATACAAACATGGTTTTTCAGAGATTTTGGTAGAAGTTTTATACACAGTGATTTTTAAGAAAACAAAGACATAAAATTTCACAGAGACATATAAATTATATGCGTATCTAGTATTAAGGTCGTAGACATACCTTTTTGTTGTTAAGAAATTCTTGTAAATCACTGATAATCTTCTCTTGCTACTTCTTTCTCTCCGATTCTCTCTCAATTTCTTTTAAAAACCTTTTTCTCTGATTTTTTTCTATCTCAACTCTCTGAGAACTCTTTCCTTTAGCAGACAACTTTTCTTAGACTCAGGTTTAGAATTTAGACGTACACCCAAACCCAACTGATAAAATAAAATAAACTGCCATGGTCATAATACGCTTATTAAAAACATCAGTTACAAAAACATATAACGTATAAATTATAATTATATTTTATTTATATATTTGTTTTATTTATTTTATTAATAAATTAAATTTCAAAATCCAAAAGACATAGGGCTTTGTTTGGCAAAAACCCTTTAAAATTTATAGACTTAATATATATAAGCCTTGTTTGGCAAAACAAAATTAAAAATACTTTAATTTATTTTAATAACTCTTTATAATATAGTTATTTGTCACACTTTATTTAATTAAGTTTTCATACTTAATTAATTAATTTAAATAACAATTTATTAATTAAATCATTTAATCACATAACTCAATAACACTAATTAACCATCAAATTGAAATATCACTATAATAATAATTTCCTTAACTTATTAATTAATTATTTAACAAATAATTAACCAACTTAAATCAAATTAAACAAATACAAATATGTATTCATTAATAACACATCCAATAAATATTTATATAAATTAATAAATATTTATAAATTACATTTAAAATTCTAAAATTCTAGAATGTTACATCATTCCCCACTTATAAGGATTCTGTCCCCAGAATCACAACTCAAACCACTCATTTGTTACAATCTTCCCTACTTACAAAGATTATGTCCCCAGAATCGAAGACACAAATTAAACAAATAACTCAGAGTAATCTTTCATCACTTTATCTAAATATAGGTTTTATATTTCCTACTAAATTCATTACTTTAACAAATTCTAGGTTTCATTTCATAACCTTCACTTGAACTCAATTATATTCTGAGTATTATATTCTTAACCCATTCATTTCCTTTTCTAAGGATCGTTAACATCAACACATAGGGATATTACAACAAGCTAATGAGTACTTTTACAACATCATTTGTAACATTACGGGTCATGATTATACCGAATGATCCATGGTCATAATCATAGCAATCAACAGTCCATTTATGCACGTAAGCCAAAGATGACTTTCATCACAAAATAAGCATGATGATGATGACAATGATATAAGAATTCAATTAAAAGAAAGCAAATGATAAATTTTTAAAGATTTATAATTTAATTTATCCAGAATTCAATAATGTCCAAATTGTCAACATTATACTGCTTTGTGGAGTAAAATTCAAGAATAATATTGTATCAATAATGATTTGGACCGAAATGAAATCAATTTTTGTCATAAATAGTACTCCGGGTGAATAGTACCCAAGTGAATAGTACCCCATGAATAGTAACTTGGTATGAAAAGTACCCCGAATCCTCGGGTGAATAATATTCGAGTGAATAGTAACCCGTGAATAGTGCCCTGGGTGAAAATATTGATATTTAATAAGAAAGTTCAGATCAATATTCCAATGAAACGATACTGGATGAAGCGCAAAACTCAAGGATATTCCACTAATTTCAGGAATTTTAGAAGCAATACTTAGTATAGTAAGTTTAGATTTAAGAATATGAAAAAAATATATACGAAACTGCAAATAGATTTTCACCTGTCATGCGGTAGTCCGCGTAGACAGATCATTTCCATAATTTAATACAATTGAATACGAAGGGTTATTCACTAGGCATGTTGTAGTCTGTGTAGACATGTTATTCCCATATAGTAATAAAGAATGGAATAGCAAAAGATTTTACCATGCATGCGGTAGTCCGAGTAGATAGGTTATTCCCAAAGAATAATAAAGAATGGAAAAACAAAAGATTTCACCATATATGCGGTAGTCCGCGTAGACAGGTTATTCCCACAGAATAATAAAGAATGGAATAACAACCCTTACGAGTATTGAAAGAAAATAACTCTCTTCATGAATACGAAAGAAATAATACCCCTTACCTTAATAGAAGATTGAATACTAAAGTAGGGTAGTAGCAGAATACTCTTCTTCTTGCTCTCTATAGTTTCTCTCTCTAGAGTTTTAGTGAATTCGTAAGAAATAATGAAGGAATGAGCTTCTATTTATAGGAAAAGGGATTGACTAGTAACTAATTCATGAACGACACAGATTAATTCACTTTTAAACGGACGGTCCATATTGATTTACTATTAAAACTTAAAGCAACGGTCCATACTGATTTACTATTAAAACTTTAAACCAGCGATCCATATTGATTTACTCTTATAACTTCAACCAACGGTCTAAAAAATTAACACATCTCCTCGTTGAATAATAAGCCAAACTTATAACAAATACCTCATAACAAACCCCTCTATTTATATCACAAATTGAATAAATATTTACCACAAATCACTTATCTTTAATAAACACATTTTTAATCTATTAACAATTATTCATCATTAATATTATAACTCACAATATTTAACAACCAGATCATTCCCAGGAAAGAGGGGGCTTTCCGATAAGGATTTCTCCCTAGCGCGTAATTAGGTGACCAAACCTCTCCTCGAATGAACTTTCTAGACATCGTCAATGTTGTAAATAATAATATGAATAACTTTGTCATCTCAATTATTGATTTAGTAATATAAAATATTATGCAGATGATACTGTGACAATAATTGATCCAAATAACGTGAGATACTATGTAGCAATTACTGTAGCAATAATTGAGTATAACTGAGTGACTTCTCACGTAAGCATTAATAATCAATACCGTGTGTTACTATGCAACCACGCGTATTACTGTTCTTTTACCATCGGGTATTTCAACAGTTTAACGGTAAAACTTTCGCCGTTATTTTTATAAAAAGATAATTCTGTCATTTTCTAACTCTGACAATAATTATGTTTATGGGGTCCACCAATGATTGTGCCATCGTACGAATATTCCCTGTTAAAACGAATATTCTCCGACCAGTTGAATATTTTATAACCACTTGCTTACTTTGCAAAATTTATAAATATTATCCACAACTATAACATTAAATCAAATCCATACCATAATATTCAAAAATATAATTCAAGAAAAATTAATCTTCATTCATAAAAGTTGGGGTCTTACATATGATATATGTGACACCCCCAAATTCGGGTACTTCATTCCCACAAGACTTGGTGTTCACTTTCCATACATTCATACTAACTACCCAAATATAATAGAATTTAAACCATAAATCCTCCCATTAAAAAGGGTTACATCATTAAGTTCAATAAAAATCTTCCATGTTATCTAACCTTTAAATACAAACATCAAATGTGGAAAATTAAATAATAACATCTCAACAATTAAAACAAAGTCTGACAATATAGAAATCAACAAATTTACAAGTCTTCAACACTTGTTCATCTTTTCTTTTTCCTTTACTAGTGGTAGGTTCATCGACCTTCTGAACTTTAGTTGTAATGGTTATATAAGCAAGAGTGAGCAAACAAATGCTCACTTGAAGTGACAGTGAATAAAAATATCATAACAATTGCCAAATGAATAGGCTCAATAGAACTGAATAAAATTCTCTATTAATGATAATTAGGAATAGAATTTAAAATATATGTATCTGAGGGTCACAAGACCACAAACTATGTCCAAAGTTATACGTATTCTTTCAACTTAAACCTAAACAGTCGTAAGACTATAGGGACTTCTAGTACTTAGGGGGATCAGCCCTTCGTACAATGCATTGTGCACAAACATCTAAACGCTTAAGCGTAAGTACTCCCCTATAATAGGGTTGTTCATCTCAGTTTAAATATATGAGTTCGCACCAAAGGAAGTTTGGTTTGGATAAGCTTCAAGGTAATTTAGAGTTCAATGAACATCAACTAAAGATTAGTTGAATCAATATAGTTTAATATCACTTCAAGTGCTCGATAATAATATGATATGAAATAATCGTGAATTATAAGTGAATCAACATTATACATCGAAAACATGATTTAGAAATGAACTAGAAAGCATAGGCATTGAATATTATACCAAACCTTGCTTGAACAATAATAAGCTAAGGCTATTAATCTTACTCAATAAAAGAAGTGAGTTAATGAACGTGCATGATTAATAACAAGTTGAGGAATAAAACTTTCTCAACATAAGAATAATAGAATTTAGGAACTTGCGTAATTAGAACAACATTAAAGATAGGAACCCTTCTCAAAGTAAGAGTTAGGTTGAAGAGTTTGCATGAACATAATCAAGCTAGAATAGATATATAAGTAGGTTTAGGAACTTGCCCAATTCATCAATAAGGTTTAAGCACTTGCACAATCGTAAAAGTAGAGTTAGAGAACTTACCTCGTGCGTAGGTTAAACAATCACTACTCATGCTCACCACAAGTCCTACACATACCATATGTATTGACAATACACATTAGTTACACTAATATTAGCTTCATGAGTTTCTTTCCCACTTTTAATATAGCTCACTAACTAAGTTTAAGTTTAAACAACATCATATCTTTTCATGAGTATCATATTTTAGCTTTATTACAACTACTTAAGTTATCATGTCATTACACTATATACACATTAACATCTTGATACAACATCCTATTACATGTCCAACATGTTATCATTCTCTTTAGATTAGGTTATACTAACACACAAAGGACTGCATTTGAATTCGTGCATCCTGACGCCCTTCGATGGCCACCAAATGCACAACAGTCCTAAAGATAGCCAATTTTACTTCTAATAACGACATCAAATTGTAGAACTTAACACATAATAGGTATAGGTCTACTCTTTCTCATTCCGGATCATCTTGAATTGCATCAATCGGAGTTCGTATGAAAATGTTATGCTCATTTTAGTAAACCATGTCCGGTCAGTTTTTTTTCAAAATTTGGCTAGACAGACTACATTCTCAATCGGGGCGGGCAGTATACTCTTTCTCATTCCAGATCATCTTGAATCGCATCAATCGGAGTTCATATGAAAACGTTATGCTCATTTTAGTAAAACATGTCCTACGCTTTTTTTCCAAAATTGCTAGACAGATTAGTTTCCCCTCCCAATCGAGGGGCTGGTGGGGTTTTTTCTAGGATAGCCACCGGGCGGGGTCCTTCATGATTTCGCGAATTATCATCTCGAACACTACAGAAATCCAAATTAGGCCTACAAACTCCTTTCTAACAACCATACCAACCTACCCAAGGTGTAATATATTTACAGAAATATAAACTAATGTTTCTAACATGTTTCTAACCACATAAACATCAAGATTACAACCTTTAATTTTACTATTTCTCTTATTTCCTCTTCTTTTGACATTCATAGCGAAATTCTTCACTATGAATTCATTTTACAACCAAAACAGTTAGTTTCAATTACTTTGCTTTCGTTTCTTCATATATTTTCACAATCAATAAACAATTTACACTTATACTATGAATTGAGTACCAATTTTAATTCTAATTTAAGCCATATTCAATATATGTTAATGTAAACTTACTGTAATATGATTTCCTCCGTAATAAAACATATTACATGAATCAATTTACTCTAAATCATCTATAAACCACATGAAAACAATTTATATCAACAATTATCATACAAAATCACATAATAAATAATTAATCATTCATACCAATTTTACAGAGAACTTTTGAATAGAATAAAACTAAAACTTTGAACAGTAGAAAGGTAGGGTTATACCTTTGCTAGAAGATGATTACAACAATTTCTTCTAAATTCTCAATTCACGGAGAATTTTCTCTTCTCACTTCTCTCTTTTCTTTCCTTCTTTTCTCTTCTTTTTCTTCTTCTCTGTTCTTTCTCCCTTCTCTAACTTACGTACTTAGAAACATATAACGTATAATATAATAAATAGAAATTATATAATATAATTATATATGTAACTGATTACAGTTATATTTTTTTGAAAATCAAAAGACATAAGGCTTGTTTGGCTAAACCATTTTAAAACTTAATAACTTAAAATCATTATGCCTTGTTTGGTAAAACATATTTAAATTAAAGACTTAACATTCACTAAGCCTTGTTTGGTAAAACTAAATTAAACTCCTTTAATTTATTTTAATAACTCGTTTATAGAATAGTTTATGGTCACATTTTATTTAATTAAATTTTAATATTCAATTTAATTAATTCTAATAACAATTTATTAAATCAATTTACCTCATAAATCAATACTAAAAAATAATAATTTTCCTTATAATTACAATTTTATTTAATAAATTAACACATCATTTTAATTACAAACTAAATTAGAATAACATTATAATAATTCATTTAATCCATATCAACTCTCTAATTTAATTGTCAAATATTTATTCAATAATAAACACATCAATTAAAATATTTATATAATTCAATAAATATTTAGAATTATAATTTAAAATTCTGGATTGTTACAATATATATATATATATATATATATATATATAACATCTTTTATTTCTGCAACCGTGTTTTCTTTACATATATAGATGTAATTAGAATTTTTAATCTAGTTTAAGATCCTTGGGAACTATTTATCTAAGTGAGGGTATTGACAACATGGATTGTTCATGTTGTTGTTGATACTCTTGATTTCAAATAGATAGGTACTATCGATACGATAATGTAATTCACATGATATAGACTATACATCTGAGTGAGGGTATTGGTAATATGGATTGTTCATGTTATTACTGGTACTCTGAAATTCAGATAGATAGATTCTATTTGCATATACAGATCATATATCCAAGTGAGGGTATTCAAACACAGCAATAGTTCTCCTGAGAATTGTTATCTGTTATGAGATATTGTGAATCTTGGATCTATGAGAATTGCATCTTGTTATAATTGTATCGTCACTCAATTAGATATAAGAGTAGAATCGGATACCATGGGCATATAGATTTGAATACATTATATACATTGACTAGTAGTAAGCACCATATCGGATACTGTGGGAGTATATATATGGGGGTATTACATTAATGGTATCAGAGCTATTAAGGCTATAGATATAAGTAAGAGAAATCTTAGTATATAGTCTTCGAGTCCGTAAAAATATTAAATTACACATAAAAATAACATTAAAAATATTATGCTTATATAAATTTCTATACCAGTAATAAAGGAGTTTTATTTTATAGGATGGCCAACTCCAATGCTGAGGAAATGTTGATAGTAAACAATCCACCACAAATTGAGTCATTTATAGCTAGTGATGCAGAGGATGGAGAATTGCTTCATGATCAACAACTACTAGATGTTGAGGAAGAGGATGATCCAATAGCAGGACAATTAATGAGAATTGATGAGCATGATGAAGCAATGGCATCACTAATGCAGAAATCTGAGTATATATGATAATAATAAAATGAAGTTTAGGGCACACTTAGCCGACGGAATGTTAGAGCATGAAAGGGGAACCAATAATCGATTGAAAGTACAACTGCACCATGCACAAAGGGGCAAGAAGGAAATACAGTCATGGATACTCAAATTTGCTCTGGGTACTCGAGGTGTCTTCAATGATTTACAGCGCCGAGTAGTTCGATATCCAGTTGAGGAGAAGAAAACTGCCTATCTAATAGATCGATCTGTGGTATGCCACATGATCCAGGATTCCTTTGATGACATTAATGAATTCTAGAGTGTAGTATAGAAGTCTAAATGCTCTGTACTAATAGGAATAAAAGAGCATTTGAAGTTTATATTATAGCGGTTAGTAAGTATAAACTACTAGTTATCTATGTATGTATTTTGTGACATATGAATAAAGATATGTTTGTGTTATTCAAATTCTTATGTGGATTTTTCTTGTTTTATATAGAATCATGCCACCAACCAGAAGACCTTAACGAGAGATAGATAATGATGTTAATCCTACCCAAAGTTAGTAGAACTTTTGTTAGGTTCTATGAATAGACCCATAACCCACAACACTCCATTTAAGGATTTTAAATTAGTTGGTCCACCCGAATTCAAAGGTACATCAGAACCTGTCGATGCACAAATCTGTTTACTGAAATAGAAAAATTATTCTTAGTAACCATTGTTAATAATAATCAAAAGACAACTTTTGCAACCTTTTTCTTGAAAGGTGAGGCAAATTACTGGTGGGAATCAACTAAGGGTTGGGTAGAAACTGAAATTGTTCCTTGGGATATATTCAAAGAATTGTTCTTTAAAATTTATTTTTCCCAATCTCTGAAGGATCGTATGGAGGTACGATTCCTAGAATTGAAACAAGGAGACCTGACTGTATCTCTGTATACGACCAAATTTAACGAGCTGTCCAGGTTTTCTCCACACCAAGTCAATACTAAACTTAAGAAGACTCGGAGGTATCAGGAAGGTTTGAAATCTCAGATACGAAGTAAATTATCTATATTTCAACTAAAGACTTTTTTTGAAATACTCGAGAGAGCTTCAACAGTTAACGATAAAAGTTTTGTCGTTATTTTTATAAAAAGATATTTCTTTCATTTTCTAACTCTAACAATAATTCTGTTGTGGGGTCCACCAATGATTGTGTCGTCGTACGAATATTCCTTAATTCAACGAATATTCCCTGACCAATCAAATATTTTATGACAACTTGCTTACTTTGCAAAATTTATAAATATTACCCACAACTATAACATTATATCAAATCCACACCTTAATACTCAAAGTGATATTTAGAAAAATTAAACTTTATTCATAAAAGTTGGGGTCTTACAACCTCCCCTTCTTATGAAATTTTGTCCTCGAAATTGGTGTACATACCTGGTATGTTGAAAAGGTGAGGATACATTGATTTCATTTCAGATTCTAACTCCCAGGTCATTTTCTCAACATCGTGGTTTCTCCACAAAACTTTGACTTGAGGTATAACCTTGGAGCGTAGAATATGTTCCTTCTTATCCAAGATTTTAACAGGTACCTCTTCATACGTTAAATCTTTCGTTATCTCGTCTAGTTCTAACTCAATAATGTGGTTCGGGTCTTCCACATATTTACATAACATAGATATGTGAAAAACATTATGAACAAGAGACATACTTGGCTGTAAGGCGAGTCTATAGGCCATAGTTCATACTCGATAAAGGATTTCAAATGGGCCAATGAATCGAGGATTGAGCTTTCCTCTCTTTCCAAATCTTATAACTCTTTTCCATGGAGCAACACGTAACAACACATGATCTCCAACATTGAATTCCACGTCCTTTCGATGAAGATCAGCAAAACTCTTTTGTCGATCTTGTGAGGTTTTTATACGTTGTCGGATCATTTGAATCTTTTTCGTAGTCATACGTACCAACTCCGGTCCTAACAATGTTGCTTCACCCACCTTGTCCCAGCAAACTGGAGAACGACACTTGCGTCCGTACAATGCCTCAAATGGAGCCATGCCGATACTTGCTTGATAACTGTTGTTGTAGGAGAATTCCACTAATAGTAAGAACTTGTCCCAACTTCCTTTGAATTCAAGGACACAGAGTCTTAATAGATCTTCAAGAGTTTGAATAGTCCTCTCCGACTGCCCATCCGTTTGAGGGTGATATGTCGGGCTGAATTGTAAATCCGTGCCCATAGTTTTTTGTAAACTAACCCAAAACCGCGAAGTAAATCTTGTGTCTCGATCAAAAACTATGGATACTGGCATACCATTCAGTCTTACAATCTCATTTATGTATATATGAGCAAGACATTCAAGTGAATAAGTTTCTCTTATAGGTAAAAAATGAGCAGACTTGGTTAATCTATCAACAATGACCCAAATCGCATCTATGTTGTTAGAAACCTTGGGAAGACCAGTAATTAAATCCATGGTAATATGTTCCCACTTCCATTCTAGAATTTTAAGCAGTTACAATGGACCTTTTGGCACTTGATGCTCTGCCTTGACACGTTGACAAGTTAGACACCTTGAGATAAACTCTGTTATATCTCTCTTCATATTTCTCCACCAAAATGTATATCGAAGATCACAATACATTTTGGTACTCCCAGGACGGATTACAAACGGTGTGTTATGTGCCTCCATCATGATTTTATACTTTAAATAAGTGTGAGACCCCAGATTTTATGAATAAAGATTTTATTTTCTTTTAATATTTTTTTGAATATTATGGTGTGGATTTGATATAATGTTATAGTTGTGGGTAGTATTTATAAATTTTGCAAAGTATGCAAGTTGTCATATTATATTCGATTGGTCGGAGAATATTTGTTTTATTAGGGAATATTCGCATAACCCAAGACAATCATCGGTGGATCAAGACAACCAAATTATTGTCGGATTGAGAAAACGACAAAAATATTTTATTAAAAATAACGGCGGAAGTTTTACCGTTAATACTGTTGAACTACTCGATAGTAAAAGTACAGTCATACGCGTGGTTGCATAGTAGCACACGGTATTGATTATTGATGCTTAAGTGATAAGTCACTCAGTTTTGTTTTATTGATATTATTAATGTAATAAAACATAATACTTTTATAAAGTTATTCTATAAATAGAATATATTATATTTTATTATGCATAGTGTTTGCATAGTAAAATCTTTTATAAAGTTATTCTAGAAATAGAATATATTATATTTTATTATGCATAGTGTTTGCATAGTGTTTGCATAGTAAAAATCTTTTATAAAGTTATTCTAGAAATAGAATATATTATATTTTATTATGCATAGTGTTGCATAGTGTTTGCATAGTGTTTTGCATAGTAAAATCTTTTTATATAAAACAAAATACTTTTATAAAGTTATTTGTTTTATTAGACAATAATTAGAATATATTATATTTTATTATGCATAGTGTTTGCATAGTGCCTACATAGTGTTTGCATAGTAAAATCTTTTATAAAGTTATTCGTTTTATTAGATTATAAATAGAATATATTATATTTTATTTAAAAGATTTTGCTTTAAATATGGACCGTCGATTAAAGTAAATCAATTTGACCGCTCATGAATTAGTTACTATGCGTACTATTCTTCTATAAATAGAAGTTCATTCATTCAAGATTTCTTACTTAATTCACTAAAACTCTAGAGAGAGAAACTATAGAGAGAGTTCTTCTTCTATAATCTTGAGCGTATTTCTTTAGAGTTAAAGAAAGCTTTGAGCAAAGTACAAGTTTTCTTCGAGTATATCCTCGCCCTATCAGTCGGAGTACTCTTCTTTCAAAGTTAGGGAATATTATTTGTTGTACTCATAAGGGGTATTCTTTCTTTCTTATTCATGAAGAGAACTTCTGTTATTCCATTCTTTATTATTCTGTTGGAATAACCTGTATACGCGGGATACCCTATACTTGGTGAAATTCTTTTGTTATTCTATTCTTTATTATTCTGTTGGAATATCTTGTCTGTGCGTTTTACGCCGGAACTGGTTCCGTCTTTATTATTATTTTGTTGGAATAACATGTATACGCGGGATACCATATACTTGGTCAAATTCTTCTGTTATTCCATTCTTTATTTGTAAGACCCCAAATTTTATGAAATAAAAGTATTCAATTTTCCTATTTAGTAAATGGTTAAATTGATAAAAGGTTAAAGTTAAGGGTGATATATGAATTTTTTCAAAATAAACAAGTGGTTATATAATATTCATTGTTATCGGGGAATATTCGTTTGGTCGTGGAATATTCTTTTCGTAGGGAATATTCGCATTGCATTGACGCAGCCTATTTGTGGGCCTCATAACGAATAACCGCTTGGATGAAGAAAATGACAAAATTGATTTCTACAAATAATCACGTAATCGTTCTGGTTAACATCGTTGGAATACCCGATGGGTAAAGTAGTAATAATCACGCCTTGTTGCATAAAGATGCACACGCAGATTGCGGTATTTTTGAATTATTGATTCTTACGTAAGAAGGCACTACTCTCGATAATTGTTACGATAATTATTGTTCAATATTTTATTTTTTGATTCAATAATTGCTACGTTGAAATTTTATATTATTGTTATTCAATAATTGTCACTGGCACGAAATTTCCCATTATCGGATCAATAATTCATATTATTCAATAATATTATTAGATAGCATTATTGACAATGTCTAGAAAGTTCATCGAGGAGAGGTTTAGTCACCTAATTGCGCTGCCAAAGAAGGAGAAATCCTTATCTGAAAGCCCCTCTTTCCTAGGAACTACCGTCATTATAATCGTAATTCTCCGTAATATTATTTGTGAATAATTATTTATTGATTTATATGATAAGGAAATATTTATTTGATGCGGATATAAATGATGGATTTATTTATGTGGTTATAAATGAAGGAATTACTGTTGAGGTGTTTTATCAGTATTTTATCGGATTGGAGGTATTAATAGATCAAATCGGTGTTCTTAAAGCTCGATTGCGTGAGTTATAATTTTTAATCTGACCGTTGGATCGTTTTGATTTTTGGATATGTTATACATATATGAGTTGAGTATATGTCCACAAATTTTGAACCGTTAAAAATTAACGCATGATTTGTTATGAATTTTAAAAGGTGTTGAAACGGTGTTTAAAATCATCCGTTTGTGGATTTAGGATATTTTTGGTCTGGAATTTGGAAAAACTTTCTTCTGCAAAGTTGTAGAGAATTCGATTTCAGGCAGAATGGACATAAAATTTGTATTTTTCTGATAACTGGGCTATTTTCTATGAATTGTTAAAGTTTTGGAAAATAAAATGATTTTTATTAATTTATGGGTGGGACCCACTTTGATTGTTAAACACATGTGGGCTGCTGGAAAAATTTCAGAAATGGCATGTTGGCTTTTTCAAAGAAAGGATGCGTAGAAGGAAGAGAAATATTATTAATTTATTATTTTAGTCTTCTTTCGTTTTCTAAAGATTTTCCTATAAATAAATAGTGCTTATGTTAGAATTGAAAATCACACCGAAACACGCTTTCTTTCTCTAGATTATCAAGCATATTTGTGTAAGTATTTAGATACTTTGAGGGTTACTTTTCAGTGCAAGTTTTTTTTGGCTTTTCATCCGATATTCGATTCGAAATCTACTTTCTCTTTTGAGGTAAGGGATTTTAAGGGTTATTATGTTTTTCAGTTCGTACTTCTTCCGTCCTTCAGAAAATTCTAGAAAAATTTGAAATGATATTTTAATGAGTTTTATTGATTGTGTCCAAAAATGGCGATTTTTGGATGTATAGATTAAGAGTTATGAATTTTACGGGAAAAGACTATTTTAAAAGTAACCGCTTATAACTCCTTGTGGTTAACTCCAAAATTGATGAAATTTTTATTGGGAGTACATCTGTATAATATCAGTGTACTCTGTAAATTTTGGAATTTTTAGATAAAAGTACAATTTATGATAAATATCTAAATATTCGGCGGTTTTGGCCATATGAAAAATAGTAAATGACATATAAAAATTCTGAAAAAAATATATGTTCAATATGGGACTATATTCTGCTAAATCTCAGAAAAGAAATATTTTTGGAACTGATTTGGTATTTTTCATGAAAATGGACTAGTTATGAGTAAATGAATTAAATATATTATGTGAAGTAAGAAAATTAGAAAAATAGGATTTTATGGCTTGAGAATCCTATATGAGGTATATGTAGATTTTTGATGAGGGTTTAGGTTATTGGTGATGAAATCTTATGAGTTTGGCATTTTAGGATTATTAAATGCATTATTTAGTAAAGTGTAAACAATTAAAATAAATTGTTTATAAGCTTAAGAAATATTATTCTTTCAATATCATTATACCGAAATATTGGTATGAATTTTATTGTGGAATTTTTATCTTTTTGTGTCGGGTTTACTATTCATGAGTTACTATTCACGAAGTTACTATTCATGGGTTACTATTCACGAGTAACTATTCATGACAAAATTGGTTTCTTTTTCTAACTAAATTATAGTTGAGTTATGAATATTACTCTTGAGATTAAAACTATATGTTGATCATATTATTTTTATTATGATATATAACATTTTTATAACTCTAACGATGATATTTCTCTTTGACATGAGTGTAAAGATGGGTAGATTTTTGGTATGATCATGACTATGGGTTCTCTTTGGCCAGTAGTGCAAAGTTGAATTATTGACTGGTATGATCATGACTATTGAATTTATAATTGAATATCTTTAGCTTAAGTGCAAAGGTGAATTGATCAACATGGTTATAATTATTGTTTATATAAATTCTGAAATTATTATATATTTCTTTGAGATATTAATATATTTGGCCCGTGGTGCAAAGATGACATGTTGTTGAATATCTTTGGCCAGTAGTGCAAAGATGAACTGTTGATGAATATCTTTGGCCTGTAGTGCAAAGATTAATTGTTGAGGAATATCTTTGGCCCATAGTGCAAAGATGACATGTTGTTGAATATCTTTGGCCAGTAGTGCAAAGATGAACTGTTGATTAATATCTTTGGCCCGTAGTGCAAAGATGAATTTATTAGTATGATTATGAACAGGAAATGTGATTTGGTGTAACCATGATCTTTGATGTTTCAGGTAAATATAGGTGATGAAAATTATCTTCGTCCTAGATGAGAAGAGGAATTTAGAACTACAATTATGATTATGAATTATTCATATGATTGTGGACCAGAATTGTTGATTGATGTTACAGGGATAAAACATTGTTGGTGGATTTTTAACATGGAGAAGATAATAGACTTTATAGTCTATTTGACTCTTCTAATGGATTGCTTGTTCAACAAGTAACTATGGTTGAAATTTTATCATCTACCATATGTTCTAAATCTCCGATTTATTATTGATGAAGGCTATTGATAATTTAATTATCTTTAGTCATGATATTCTTTACTGAGCTAGTTATGCTCACCCTTTTGCTTCACAATTCCTTTTCAGGTAATAAGAGTGTAGCTGGGTCGAGCGAGGGTAACGGGAAAATATAACGGTGGTCTCTAGCTATGGAGGTTCTCCCTAAGAAGTATAGAAAAGTGTTGTATACATCATTTAGTAGTTATATTTGGTGAATCAAATAGGGTGAGGCGAATCCAATGATGGAAGGGTGTTTTGCCACTATCATACAAGATGTCTAATGACATACAACCTCGTGTCATCATAAGATAGGGTTGTGCTCATCCACTTGCTGAGTATATTTACAAGCATTACCTATATAATTTTGGTGTTTGTTTGAAGTATAATTCTCATTTAGAGACAGTGGAGATAATGATATGTCAAGAGAAGACTCACAATTGGGAAGAATATGATAGTAATCTTCTCATTTTTCTTTGGGGTCTATTGGGTCAACCAAGGATAATTCTGTGACCATATGATATCTATCATAACCTAGACGCATGGCCTCCCGTGTACGAAGGTTTCCTTGAGCACTTCCCAAAGATTCTAATTTCTAAAACAATTTTTGACTATACCTTTATGTAAGGTGTCATTGTGAGGTGTTGTCCACGGTTGGAACATGAGTCACATTTGGTATATATTTGTATCCAAACTCACAGCATATGTGTTGTTGTATTTTGCACGATAATTGTTGCAATAAAGTTGTAGTTGTTTTCTGTACCATGTATTTGGCGACTCAGAATAGGTTGGATAGAATGGACCTATTTTGGGGTTGTCACAGTATTATTCTGTTGGAATATCCTGTCTGTGCGTTTTACGCCGGACCTGGTTCCGTCTTTATTATTATTCTGTTGGAATAACCTGTATACGCGGGATACCCTATACTTGGTGAAATTCTTCTGTTATTCCATTCTTTATTATTATGTTGGAATAACCTATCTATGCAAAGTACTGCATACATGGTGAAATTCTTCTAATACTCCATTCTTTATTATTCTGTTAGAATATCCTGTCTGTGGGTTTTACGCCGGACCTGGTTCCGTTATTTATTATTCTGTTAGAATATCCTGTCGGTGCGAATTTCGCCTGACCTGGTTCCGTTATTATTATTCTATTTTAATAACCTGTCTATGCGAAGTACCGCATGCATAGTGATTTCTTTCCATTCTTTATTATACTCAGTTGGTTAAAGTTTTAACTTCTATACTCCATAAAATTAGTGGAATATCCTTGATATTTGCGCTTCATCCAGTATCTTTTCATGGAAATATTCTTCTGAGCATTCTTGAATTTTACTCTACAAAGCAGTATCATGTTGACAATTTGGACGTTATCAGTTCTTAGATAAATTAATTCTTCAACTTGTTTTATTGAATTCCTATATTATTGTCAGCATCCTCATGTTTATATTATGTTGAAAGTCATTTGTGGCCTGTAGTGCATAGATGTAGTGCCTGTAGTGATAATAATTATAATTAGGACTCCTTTTGAGTTTGTATACTCTCTAGTAGACAATATTTGTATTCAAACTCACAGTTTATGTTTTATCGTATTGTACATGACAGTTGTATTATTAAGTTGTATTTGAATTCTGTACCATGTATCTGGCGACTCAAGATGGGTGATGTATACCTAATTTTGGGGGCGTCACAATAAGGGTAGGTAGGAACACAAAGTCTGTAGTTGACTCGAAGTATTCCTTCTGTATCGATTCTTACTTCTGGAATAGTACCGTCTTGCACTTTCTTCTTCATACGCATCAGTTCCAGGTCTGTAGCTTGAGAAGCTTTAACTTTATCGATTAAAGTCGGTTCTACTCGTATATTTGTCATCATCACATGGGTCCCTGGAGTCTTTAACTCTATCTCCATCCTTTGCAAGTCATACAAAATGGGCCTTTACGTTAACAATATCGCATTCGTACCCGCATATGATCTTCTACATAATGCGCCAACTACCACGTTTGCTTTTCCAGGATGGTATTGAATAATAGGGATAAACAAGTAACCAAATTAGAACTAAAACTACACCAAAAACCGCACGAACCGCACCAATTAAAACCGCACCAACGGTTTCGGCGTATGTGGCAGTTTTAGGTGGGTTAAATAACCAAATTTACGGTTCCGGTTTGGTTACTAGCTAAAACCGCATGCATAAAACCGAAACTGCACCATGTGTGTGTATGTATGTATTATCTCTAGTAAATTCTAAAGTTACTTTTCACTTGAACACACTCAGAGAAAACCCCAGTCTTGCATTGTCATTTTTTCATAAATTGAAAGAAGATGTTAGAGGTTTTAGAGTCAAAAATTAAGAAATTGGGTTTTGGAATTTCGAATTTGTTTGATGTGTTATTGGAGAGGCTTATAGCTAAGGGGCTCGAGCACTTGATGCATTGGTTAATGTCAATGTTATAATAGTAATAGTCTAATAGATTATTTTTCAAATTAGGTATAGTTAGGATTATATTCTATAAGTCCTCCCTACAATATATGAGATAGAATTTCATTATATCTCCAATATATATTTTTAATTTTTGGAGAACTAGATAAACATTCTAGCTTGTTATCGAATATATGGTCTCCGTTGTTTTATATAGCGTATGTTTTAGTTTTAAAGCACGCTTATATAATTCCCATTGCCGACTCTGTCACTAAGTTAATTGCTCAATCTAAGTTTTATGTTAAATTTTATTATAGGCTTAGGCTTTTTTGTTGTTTCAATTGGTTTTGGAGCCGAAACCGCACCAATTAAAACCGTACCACACATTTTAAAATTACACCGTACCAATCACAAGCGGTTTCGTGTGCGATTTTGAATTTTTCAAACCTCACCTAAGCGGTTTCGAGCGCGGTTTTGACTTCAAACCGCACCAAACCGCACCATGCTCACCCCTATTGAATAGTATGATCGTAATCTTTCAACAGCTCAAGCTAACTTCGTTGCCGCATGTTGAGTTTCTTTTATGTGAAGAAATATTTGAGGCTTTTATAATCTGTATAGATCTCCACCTTCTCCCTATACAAGTAATGCCTCCAGATTTTAAGCGTAAAAACGACTACTGCCAACTCTAGATCATGAGTAGGATAATTCCTCTCATATTCTTTGAATTATCATGAGGCATAGGCTATGACTTTCCCATAATGCATGAGAACACATCCTAACCCTATGCCTGAAGCATCACTGTAGATGACAAATCCCTCCGAACCAAATGGTATTATCAGAACAGGTGCTAAAATGAGTATCCTCTTGAGTTCTTGAAAACTCTTCTCACATTCCTTGCTCCAATTGAAATTTGTATCTTTTTGAGTCAGTTGAGTTAATGGAGTAGCGATTCGAGAAAATCCTTCCACGAATCTCCAATAATAACCAGCTAAGCCGAGAAAGCTACGTACTTCGATCACTGCCTTAGGTTGCTCCCAGCTTTGAATTTCTTAAATCTTCACTGGGTCAACAGATATTCTGTGATTTGATATCACGTGCCCAAGGAATGCTACTTCCTCCAGCCAGAACTCGCATTTCTTAAACTTGGCATATAATTTATTTTCACGAAGCTTTTGGAGTATCAGCCTTAAGTGTTTTTCATTATCTTCATGGCTTTTGGAGTATATGAGGATGTCATCAATAAAGACAACCACAAAATGATCCAAATATTCCTTGAATACTCGGTTCATCATATCCATGAAGGCAGCAGGAGCATTTGTCAATCCAAAAGACATGACTAGGAATTCGTAATGCCCGTATCGAGTTCTGAAAGCAGACTTTAGAATGTCATCAGTTTTAATCTTTAACTGATGATATCCGGAATGAAGATCGATTTTTGAAAAGAATTTGGCTCCTTGCAACTGGTCAAACAAGTCATCAATGCGAGGCAACGGGTACCTATTTTTGACGGTGACATGATTCAACTCCCGATAATTAATGCAAAGTCTCATACTTCCATCTTTCTTCTTTACGAATAGAACTGGAGCACCCCAAGGAGACGTACTAGGATGAATGAAACTAATGGCTAACAACTCCTGCAGTTGGGTTTTTAACTCCTGAAGTTCAATAGGAGCCATTCGATATGGGGTTTTGGAAATGGGTTTTGTACCGGGTTCAAGGTCGATACAAAATTCGATTTCACGCTCTGGGGGTAGGCCAGGAAGTTCTTTAGGGAATACGTCAGGAAATTTATTAACAATAGAAATATCATTCAATCTGACGTATTTTTATTTAAATCTGTTACATGGGCTAAGAAAGCTTGACACCCGTTTTTCAATAAATGAATAGTTTTATGGCTTGATATGACCATGATTGACTTTAGTGGTTAAGAATATGAAAGCTAACAACCTTATAAAAACAATCAATTTTAGCATGATGAGTAATTAACCAATCAATCCCTAAAATCACATCAAATGCAAGTATTTTCAAAGAGATAAGATCGACATGTAATGTGAGGTTGCTGATTTGAATCAAACAAGATTTATAAATAGTGGGTGTAATAAAGGTTTCTCCCAACGGAGTTTCAACAGATAAGTCAAAGTCTAATTTCTTCGGAGTTAAATTTAAACGTTGAGCGCAAGTAGGAGAAATAAAAGAATGGGTAGAACCGGTATCAAATAAGGTATAGACTTCGCAAGAGTTTATGATTAGATTACTCGTGATAACTTTGTTTGGGCTCCTCTCTTTTTGAGAGATCACGACAAACACTCTCCCTTGAACTACCGGCTTTGACTTGTTTGGGACGGTCTTTGGTGTCTCCATCCCAGCTGGACTTGACTTCACTGCACAACAAAATCGGGCTAGGTGACCTTCTCTTCCACAATTATAACATGTTTTGGACTGCATCGTGCAGTTTGGAGTGATGTGTCCCTCCCCTCTGCATTTGAAGCATATGATCGGTGGTCATTCTCCTTCCTTGAAAATGAGTGTTGGTGCTGCTGTCTTTTCATCATTGTTGAACCTTCTCTTCTTAAAATTTCCACTTTTATTATCTTGGACATGATTACCATCGAAGTGGTTACCATTTATGGCATGTTGATTCCCTCCACGTTTGATGTCACTGCTTCGATGACTGCTACTACTGGTATTATCGATTTGTCAGCTGCTCTTTCTTGGTTGGGTTGACTCATTATCGCGCTCCAATAACTGAGCCATATTCACAACATCTAAAGTTTGTGATAAATGATGTAATGATGTATTTCGGGTTACAAAACCTCACAGAAACATTCAAGTCATTCTCTCCTCATTATCTACCAAATGGGATGCAAACCAGGATAACTCCGCAAATTTAGCCTCGTACTGCGATAGGTCATATTGGTTTGCTCCATCTTGATGAACTCCACCTCCTTCATGTGACGAATACTTTCAGGAAAGTACTTGTCGTTGAACAGTTCTTAGAACTTCTCCCAAGACATCTTTAGTGCGGCAGGTTGAGTACATTTTACAAATTCCCACCAGTGGTCCCAACATCAAATATCTTGGTGATCTGCTTTATCCACATCTCTGCCTTAAGTGGTTTTGGCTTTCCCAAAAACTCTGGTGGTCACAGCTCCTTGAACTACTTAGCAGTAACCATCCGTGAGTTGCCAGTGTTTCCACTTGTATTTTGCACAGAAGTCTCTCTCGTCTGATGTTGCATGAATTGCAGAAAGTCTCTGAACATCCCATCGTTCATCATTTGGTCGGTGTTGTTGTTTACATGAGGATTGTTGCCTTCCTGATGCACATTATCCTGGTTATTAATATGTGGTGACTCAATGGTCTCCTGTGCTCCATTGCTTATCTCAACATTTTCAGATATCATTTTCAAACACTGCCACAAAACAAGGGTTAATTGACATGCCACATATCATCCTTATATTCTGACCGACCAATTAAATAACAAATAAACTTAGGTAGGTCATACTAGCAAAGAATTTACGCGTCTCTCCCCTCCTAGTTCTAGTCTCACATCTCAGCTAGGGATCATATCCCTAAGCTTTGATACCAACTGTGACGCCCCCAAAATAGGTATACATCACCCTTTCAAAGTCACCAAATACATGGTACAGAATTCAAAAACAAACTTAATTATATAACTATTGTGTAAAATATGACAAAATATAGCTGAGAGTTTTAACACGAATATTATCTTCTAGACAATATCCAGACTCAAATGGAGTCCTCATTACAATTATTATCACATTATTTTATAAAATAGTGAGGACTACTATAGCCACCATCTCGGACCGTCACTCCATTCCCCGACTAGTCCCGGCTACATTCTCATTTCCTGAAGAGAACAATAAAAGAAAAAGGGTGAGCTCAAATAGCCCAGTAAGAAATATTATGACTAAGATAATGCAGAATAAATTATCATTAGCCTTCAACAGTGTTAAACTGATAATAAACAACAAGTTTAACTGCAGCAGAACAAACAATCCATTAGAAGAGTCAAGTAGAGCATGATATCTACTATCTTCTATGATTTAAAAAATTTATCATCAATTTTATGGCTGAGACTCAGCTTAATAAATACTCCACATCACTGAATTATCCATACACTACGGGCCAAGGATATTCGTGTTATCACCAATGGTCATGATCATTCCAACAATTTTCCATCAATGTAGTACAGGCCAATGAGGACTTTTCTCACATCATTTGTAACATTACGGGTCATGATTATACCGAATAATCCCTGGTCATAATCATACCAATCAACAGTTCATTTATGTGACACCCCCAAAATAGGTCCATTCCATCCAACCCATTCTGAGTCGCCAAATACATGGTACAGAAAACAACTACAACTTTATTACAACAATTATCGTGCCAAATACAACAACACATATGTTGTGAGTTTGGATACAAATATATATCAACTGTGACTCATGTCCCAACCGTGGACAAAGACTCTCATAATGACACCTTTACATAAAGGTATAGTCGAAAACCTGCTTTTAGAAATTAGAATCTTTGGGAAGTGCTCAAGAAACCTTCGTATATACTGGGAGGCCATGCGTCTAGGTTATTATAGATATCATATGCCCACGTAATTATCCTTGGTCAACCCAATAAACCCCAAAGAAAAACGAGAAGATTACTATCATATTCTTTCCAATGGCGTAGTCTTCTCTTGACATATCATTATCTTCACTGCCTCTAATTGAGAGTTATATTTCAAATAAACTCCAAGATCATATAGATAGTAAGGTTTGATAGATATACTCAAAGAAGTGGATGAGCATAACCTCGCTTATGATGACACGAGGTTGTATGTCATTAGACATCTTGTATGATAGTGGCAAAACACCTTTCCAAGTTAAATTCACCTCACCCTCAACATCTATAGACCACCGCTTCTATTCCTTGTTATTCCCCGCCGACCCAAATACACTTTTATTACACGAAAAGGAATTGTGAAGCAAAAGGAAAGGTGAGCACAACTAGCTCAAGAAAGAATATCATGACTAAAGATAAATAAATTATCATTAGCCTTCAACAAGAATAAATCGTAGATTTAGAACATATGGTAGATGATAAAACTTTTCAACCATAGTTGCAGCGGAACGAGCAATCCATTAAAAGAGTCAAATAGACCATAAAGTCCATTATCTTCTTTATGTTAAAAGTCCACCAACAATATTTTATCCCTGTAACATCAATCAACAATTCCTTTCCACAATCATATGAATAACTCATAATCATAATTGTGATTCTAAATTTCTCTTCTCATCCAGAACGAAGATAATTTTTATCACCTGTCTTTACCTGAAACATCAAAGATCATGGTTATACCAAATCACAGTTCATATTCATAATCATACTAATAAATCCATCTTTGCACTACGGGCCAAAGACATTCATTAACATGTCATCTTTGCACTACGGGCCAAAGATATTCAACAACAGGTCATCTTTGCACTACATGC
This sequence comes from Panax ginseng, assembly GCA_020205605.1. Classification (NCBI taxonomy): domain Eukaryota; kingdom Viridiplantae; phylum Streptophyta; class Magnoliopsida; order Apiales; family Araliaceae; genus Panax; species Panax ginseng. Next base: position 72,136,872 of record CM035141.1, read on the forward strand.
CAAAGATATTCACCAATAATTCATCTTTGCACTACAGGCCAAAGATATTCAACAAGTCATCTTTGCACTACGAGCCAAAGATATTCACCAATAATTCATCTTTGCACTACAGGCCAAAGATATTCAACAAGTCATCTTTGCATTACGAGCCAAAGATATTCATCAATAATTCATCTTTGCACTACAAGCTAAAGATATTCATTATCATTTCATCTTTGCACTACAGGCAAAAGATATTCAACAACAGGTCATCTTGGTCATCTTTGCACTACGGGCCAAAGATATTCATCAATAATTCATCTTTGCATTACAGGCCAAAGATATTCCTCAACAGTTCATATTTGCACTACAGACCAAATATATTCAGCAACAGTTCATATTTGCACTACAGGCCAAATATATTAATATCTCAAATAAATACATAATCATTTCAGAATTTATATAAACCATAATTATAACCATATATGTTGATCAATTCACCTTTGCACTTAAGCTAAAGATATTCAATTATAAATTCAATGGTCATGATCGTATCAACAACAATTCAACTTTGCACCATCGCCAAAGAGAACCTATAGTCACGATCATACCAATAATCTACCCATCTTTACACTCAAGTCAAAGAGAAATATCATCATTAGGGTTATAAGAATGTTATATATGATAATAAAATAATATAATCAACATATAGATTTAATCTCAAGAGTAAGATTCATAAATCAATGATCTCAAAACACCTTAATCAAAATGTTATAAATCACTTAATAATCTCATAATCTAATATTATTAATACTACCACAATATTTTAATCATTTCTTAAACTTATAAACAATTTATTTTAATTATTTACACTTTACTAATAAATGCATTTAATCATCCTAAAATGCCAAACTCATAAACTTTCATCACCAATAATCAAAACCCTCATCAAAATCATGATATACCTTATATATGATTCTCAAGCCATAAAATCATATTTTCCAATTTTCTTACTTCACAAAACATATTTAATTCATTTACTCATAACTAGAACATTTTCATGAAAAATATCAAATCAGTTCAAAAATATTTCTTTTCTGGGATTTAGCATAATATAGTCCCATATTGAACATATATTTTTCTCGTAATTTTTAAAATTCATTTACTATTTTTCATATGGCCAAAATCAATTAATATTTAGACATTTATCATAAATTGTAATTTTGTCCAAATATTCTGAAATTTACACGGTATACTTTTGTTATATACATGTACTCCCAATAAAAATTTCATCAATTTTGGAATTAACCACAAGGAGTTATAAGCGCTTACTTTTAAAATAGTCTTTTCTCATAAAATCCATAACTATTAATCTATATATCCAAAATCGCCATTTTGGACACAATCAACAAAACTCATCAAATTAGCATTTCAAATTTTTCCAAAATTTTTGAAGGTTCGTAAAATTTCAAATTAAAAACATAATAACCCTTACATACTAACGACAATATCCCTTACCTCAAAAGAGCAGTACTTCTGACTAGAATAACGTTGAACGAACTTGTATCGTATAGAAACACTCAAGATATCAAAATACTCATAAGAATACACTCGATAATATAGAGAGAGAAATAGAGAGAAAACTTCAGTTTCTGGTGTGATTTTCAATTCTAACCTAAGCACCTATTTATAGGAAATTGCTTAGAACACCAAAGCGTAAAATTTAATATAATAATAATATATATATAAATTTTCCTTAGCCCACCTTGACCATCTGAATTCAAAGATCTAATATGTGCAAGTGGGTCCCACAACAATGATAAAAAAACGTTTTTTTTTAAAAATATTTAAAACTTCAAAAATCAATTATTCTAACTTCAATAATTCATAATAAATAGCCCTTTTATCGTAAAATTCAAATCTCAAGAATTTTAATAGGAAATTCAATTCTCTACAACTTTACGTAAGAAAGTTTTTCCAAATTCCAAATGAAATTTACCAAAATCCACAAACCAAGCAATTTTACAAGCTATAATCGATTTCAAATAAAAATTTGTGTACACCATCATGTTGAATATGTGTTAAACATTTTTGTAACACACAAAACATGTGTTTAGCATTTAATGCAACAAAACTACTCTTCCTCCTCATTTATTCATATATCACACATTCATTGTAAAAATATCACCATTATTATATTATTGTAATATAATAATATATTTTATCGTAAAAATAAAATATTAATTTTCAACAATTGTCAAATAAAAAAATTTCTCCATCTATAATCACATAAAATGAATATTTTCCTTATCAATAATTAATTATTCACAAATAATATTAATCATTGATCCGATAATGGGAAATATCATTGTGGTGACAATTATTAAAACAACAATAATATAAAATTTTAACGTATCAATTATTGAATCAATAAAATAAAATATTGAACAGTAATTACTGTAACAATTATTGAGTAATGCCTTCTTACGAAAAAAATTATCATGCTTCGTGAATAGTACTCGTGAATAGTAACTCATAAATAGTAACTCGTGAATAGTAACTCGTGAATAGTAACTCATGAATAGTAACACGTGAAAAGTAACTCATGAATAGTAACTCATGAATAGTAATTATAAAAAATTGAATACTTTTATTTCATAAAATTCGGGGTCTTACAAAGAAAAGAAATCAATTTTTGTCATGAATAGTACCCCAGGTGAATAGTACCCAAGTGAATAGTACTTCGAGAATAGTACCCCGGCATGAAAAGATTAAAAATTATCAAGAATGTTCAGAATAATATTTTCATGAAAAGATACTAGATGAAGTGCAAATTTTTAGGATATTCTACTAATTTCACGGAGTATAGAAGCAATACTTTAATAAAATGAGTGTAGAATTCCGAATTTGAGACGAAATAATATTACTTACATACTACAGAGTATGGAAGAAAATATTATTTCATACAAATATTGAACAAAAATAATATCCCTTACCTTAAAAGGAGAGTACTTCTGACTAGTAGGGCGGGGATATTTTTGAAGAAAACTTATATTGTTTTCTACGCTCAAAGCTTCTTTAAAATCTAAGAAATACGCTCAATATTATAGAAGAAGAATTCTCTGATTCTGTTGTGATTTTCATTTCTAAACTAAGCATCCTATTTATAGGAGAATGGAAGGATACTATTTAAGAAAATCATGACGCATACGAGAAAACATTCGAATGAAGTTCACAGCCCAACGTATCGATTTCTTTTCAAGGTGTTGGCCAATGAGGAAAAACTAACACATGTCAATATGGAAGCCTTGACCAATTAGAAAGCACCCTAATTCACAAGTTATCAAATAGTAATGCATAATGCGAAAAGTTTGGTCAATAAGGTGTAAGCTTTGAAAAATCATTTCATCACCTGGCAAATAAAGCAGATGACATTCTTTGAAAGTAATTAAGCCCCCCCTTCATAAATTAATCTGCATACTTAAAATCAAATAGATCAAATACCAGTTTAACAAGATAATTGAACAAACATCTTCCACTCATCAATTATTATTCTTATCTTTAATCAACATAATTTTTCAATATTTTTTCATTATTAATATTATAACTCACAATATTAACAACCAGAACATTCCTAGGAATGAGGGGGCTTTCCGATAAGAATTTCTCCCTATTGGCGCGCAATTAGATGACCAAACTCCTTTCCTCAACAGAACTTTCTAGAAATTGTCAATAATGCACATAATAATATGAATAACTTTGTCGTCTCAATTATTGATTTAATAATATAAAATATTGTGATAATAATTGAATGAATAACGTGAGATACTATGCAGTAATTTCTGTAGCAATAATTGAGTGACTTCTCACGTAAGCATCAAATATCGTGTGCTACTATGCAACCACGCGTATTACAATACTTTTATCACCAGGTATTTCAACAGTTAACGGTAAAACTTTCACCGTTATTTTTATAAAAAGATATTTCTGTCGTTTTCTAACTCCGACAATAATTTCATCGTGGGGTCCACCAATGATTGTGCCGTCGTACGAATATTCCCTGATAAAATAAATATTCCCCGACCAATCGAATATTTTATGACAACTTGCTTACTTTATAAAATTTGTAAATATTACCCACAACTATAACATTATATCACATCCACACCTTAATACTCAAAAATGATATTTAGAAAAATTAATCTTTATTCATAAAAGTTGGGGTCTTATAATAAGAAAATGAATATTTATTTAAATATAAATATTCATGTGTTGTGAGATGAGTAATTCAACTAATTCAAATTGAATTTATAAGAATTGAGAAAAATGTGGAGTTTATGATGAGAATTGTGAAATGCCTTGTACAGCATGAGAATGGAGATTTAAGTGATTTAATTTAATTAATTAAGTTAATGAATAAATTAAGAAGTGAATGATTAATTAATATTGTAATATTAATTAATTGATATTGTGAAATACTAGAATAATAATGAGTAAAGTAATTTACATAATTAGAATTATATTATTCATTTAATTGTTGTGTGCAAAAATATATGATAATATATAGTTCTTACATTAAAAAGAAAGTGCAATGTGACACTTTAGTGTAACTATATAATATATAAACTATATAGTAAAAGGAAAGGAGTTATAATTAACATAAATAATTTCTTATGTGACAATAAGTATGTGTGGGAATATTAAAGATGTACTATATCAAAGAATTACAAACTATTTCAATGAGTGAGTCTAATTGGAATAATAAAGTTTTAAGGAGATATTAAATTATTAGTGACCAATTAAATTGGGTCCATACATTTTATAAATATTAATTGGACTAGACTAATGTACATGGATTATATGATGTGGGTAAATAAATAATCCTTAACTTATCATTTTATAGTAGTACTAACACATTAAAATTACATTTTGGAAGTATAAGAGAACAAACTAAGCATTATATAACTAAGTACTGAGATTTAAAGTCGTGTCCCATATTAAGTGACCATCACAGTACATGAACAGTAACTTCACTCTATATACACAAACATGAGTCGGTAGTTGAAGCTAGAATAGCCGTGATGATGGCTAAAAGGTTTGCAGTTGAAAAACTCATTTATACCGAATTTTTCCTTCCATTCTCTATTGAATCAAACCTTGGAGCAAAGCTAGAAACTTGGCAACCAATTCTATATATAAAGCACCCTCTTCTTCTCATTCTCTGTTGCTTGAAAATTGTCTGATAAGTTGCATTTGAGAGTGTGAGTTGCTGAGAATTGAGGGAGTATAATCAGTGTATTGAGGAATTCATTTAAGCTTCAAAGAGGTATAAATTCTATTTGTATTCTTGAGTTTGATTTTTGTCAAATTCTTATAATTGTTTGAAGTCTCTGTTAATTGATATAGAATATCATACCATTGTGTTATCTAAGCTTGTATACATGTTTAGGAGCATTGTAGTTGTTCTGGTTACAAGTTTAACATCATATGTGATGAGGCTCTGCAAAAGCAGAGCCATAGTTTTTATTATTGGTCGGTGGGCGCCAGCTACTACCACTTCTATAGTACATGATCAGCGCTGGCGTCATTTTACCGCCAAATGGGTCTTGATTTTGTGGTCTTGTGTTATTTTGATCATGTTATGTCAGTTAGAATATGCATATAAATAACCTTAACACGTGGACTAAGGTTGATATGTATATAGTAAGCCATGATTAGTTTGAATATTCAAAGAAGGCTTAAAGATTGGAAAACTAGATTTTGTGTACATGGAGTAATATACATTCTGACCTTGTGAACATGTGTAAATAACCTAGATATATACGTAAATAAGTCTAACATAAGGCATATGTTTGCTTCATGTATAACAATTTTTGCTAGCTTGGCTTTAAAGGATTTTCTTAAGGAAAACTTGAAGTATTGAAAAACAAATCATGATGAACATTGTGCCTTTAAGTTATGATCTTTGTAGCCCATATAAATGACTTGAGTATGTGCACAGATGAGTATGAAAGCATGATGTAGACAATGTGGACTTATCTTGCATGCTTAAATAAGTTTTACTAATGGAGACTTAAAGTTTCAAAAACAAACTTGATAAACTATATACGCTTAAGTTAGGAATTTGTGAGCATGCTTATGTGTTCTAGCTATACATACGTGAAAATATGATGCATAGTAAGTAAATTAGCTTTGCATGCTTGATGGCTTAACATGAGATTTTCACAAGAAACCTTGAAAACTAGTTTTGTCAATAACAACATTACGAGTATTCTAGCATTTGACATCATGATTAGGTGTGTCATACATGTAGACATGATTGACAAGCATGCTAGCTAACCGTATGCATTATAAAGTAGTTGGGAATGTTTAGATCAAGTCTATATGAAGTAGAGTTATACAAACTTGAAATACATGACTAAACTAATGAAAGCATGTTTAATTGAGACTTATTGATCTCATTGTATGAATATAATGACTACACATGAAAGACTTTGTTAAATCAACACGTAAAGTCTAGATTTTATGGGATTTGAATAATGAATCATGTAAAGGAACAAGTTATAAAAGAGACCAAACCTATTGATAGATATCATGACATGTAAAATTATGCAAGTGTCATCCTAAATGTGTTTGGGTGTGAAAGTCTGGCCTAGCTTCAGTTTTGCAGTCTTGGTTTGCACCAGGAGCAGCGCGGCCGCGCCACTCCTTAGTACAAACCAAGTGTGGTCGTGTCACCCTGCAGTAGGATCAGTTTTTTGTTGTTAATTTGGGGATGATGGATGTTTATATTGTTACCCTAATCTGTAATACATGTCCAGTGTAGTATTCATGTGTTAATAAGTATGTTATTGAAAGGATCCTATGTTGGATAAGTGTTTATAACCATAAAGCCAAAATGAGATTTCAAAATATGTTCTTTAAATGACATAGTGTATTAAAGACTGATTTTCGTGTTATGTGATGACATACGTATGAGATCATGCGACTAAGAGGAGACTAACAATATATATTTAGTATTGATGAATTACACTTGTGTATCATAGTAAATTAAGATGGTAGGTGTACATGTTGAACTTGTATAACTAATGTGATTATACATGAATAGGATATTATAGTTCATTGGAGTGGTATTAAGCTTTACTTTGGTAAACTACACGTAAGGCAAGTACTCGAACCCTACTCTTTATTGAGCATTATTTGAGCTTGTACTATTATTGGTTGTACAAGTAAATAATTGAAAGTATGATTCTTATCTTATGACATCATGCTTCATAGATAGAATAGAGTTGGTTATATTCTTGAACTTTTATTCGAGTAGTGAACTTATAATTGTTCGTATATACATTTAAAGAGATGCCTATGCCAATTGATTCGACTTGAACTAAATTGTAAATTGAAAGCGATCCAAACCGATTGATTGGTGCGGAATCTTGTATTTACTGAGATTAACAACCTTCTTTAAAGGGAAAAACTATATTTTTCAGGAGACCGACGTGCACACTTGAGTACGATTAAACGATATATATAACGTAGGGTACTTTAGGCTGATCACCTATTGTACTCGTTTTGTTGGATTATCAGTATATTACTGTTAATTATAGTAGAAGTTCATAGTCCTTAGTGACTACTCAGTATTCATAAACTTGAAATCTTGAACTGATTAAGTATTGAATCTTATTGATATTTTCTGTCCTTAGCGACTATTGTTGAGAACCATTGATACTTCTTGCTATCTTTGAACTATCATTACTGTTGTACCCTTGAGAAATTTAAAACTATATTGAACACCATTATTGCTATATTAATTGCTGGGCAAAATTGTTGCTCATTCTTGTTTTCCCTAAAAATATTTCAGTTAAGGCAGAGCAAGGCTATCCCTTAGGCATTGATAAGGGTAAGGGCTGTTGTGACAACCCCAAAACAGGCCCATTCCATTCAACCCATTCTGAGTCGCCAAATATATGGTACAGAAAACAACTACAACTTTATTACAATAATTGTCGTGCAAAATATAACAACACATATGTTGTGAGTTTTGATACAAATATATACCAACTGTGACTCACATCCCAACCTTGGATAGCACGTCACCATGACATCTTGTATGATAGTGGAAAAACACCCTTCCAACGTTGGGTTCGCCTCACCCTAGTTGATTCACCAAATATAACTACTAAATGATGTAAACAACACACTTTTCTATGCTGTTTAGGGGGAATTTCCACAGCTAGAGACCACCATTCTATTCCCCTGTTATCCCCGCTCGACCCAGCTACACTCTTATTACCTGAAAGGAATTGTGAAGAAAAAGGGTGAGCATAACTAGCTTAGTAAAGAATATCATGACTAAAGATAATTAAATTATCAATAGCCTTCATCAGTAATAAATCAGAGATTTAGAACATATGGTAGATGATAAAACTTTTCAACCATAGTTGCAGCGGAACGAGCAATCCATTAGAAGAGTCAAATAGACCATAAAATTTATTATCTTCTCCATGTTAAAAGTCCACCAACAATGTTTTATACCTGTAACATCAATCAACAATTCCTGTCCACAATCACATGTATAACTCAAAATCGTAATTGTCATTCTAAATTCCTTTTCTCATCTAGGACAAAGATAATTTTCATCACCTGAAACATCAAAGATCATGGTTATACCAAATCACAGTTCATGTTCATAATCATACTAATAAATTTATCTTTGCACTACGGGCCAAAGATATTCATCAATAATTCATCTTTGCACTACCGGCCAAAGATATTCCTCAATAGTTCATATTTGCACTACAGGCCAAATATATTCATCAACAGTTCATATTTGCACTACAGGCCAAATAAATTCATATCTCAAAGAAATATATAATCATTTCAGAATTTATATAAACAATAATTATAACCATGTTAATCAATTCATATTTACACTTAAGCTAAAGATATTCAATTATAAATTCAATGGTCATGATCATACCAGTTAACAATTCATCTTTGCACTACTGGCCAAAGAGAACACATAGTCACGATCATACCAATAATCTACCCATCTTTACACATGAATAGTAACTCATACGTGAATAGTAACTCATGAATAGTAACCCCGACATGAAAAAGTTCCAAATTTGATAAAAATTCCAACCAATATTTCGGCATAATGATATTGAAGAAATAATATCATTTATGAAGAAAATAACACCCCTTACTATCCCTTACAATCCCGTACCTCAAAAAGAGCAAAGATTTCCGATCGAATAACGAATGAACTTGCACCAGATAGCAACACTCAAGATATCAAAATACTCACAAGAATACACTTGATAATATAGAGAGAAAATAGAGAAAACTTCAGTTTAAGTGTGATTTTCAATTCTAACCTAAGCACCCTATTTATAGGAAAAATGCTTAGAACACCAAAGCGTAAAAATTTAATATAATAATAATATATATATAAAATTTTCCTTAGCCCACCTTTGACCATCTGAATTCAAAGATCTAACATATGTGCAAAGTGGGGCCCACAACAATGATAAAATGTTTTTTTAATAAATATTATTAAAACTTCAAAAATCAATTATTCCAGAACTTCAATAATTCATAATAAATAGCCCTTTTATCGTAAAAATTCAAATCAGCTAATTTATATAGGAAAATCAATTCTCTACAACTTTGCGGAAAAAGTTTAATTTTAAAATCCGTAATTATAATTTCAAATATTTATTGAATTATATAAATATTTTAATTGATGTGTTTATTGTAGAATAAATATTTGTTTAATTTGATTTGATTTGATTATTTATTTGTTAAATAAATAATTAATGAGTTAAGAAAATTAATTATTATGAGATAATATTCTAATTTAATTTAATAATTAAGTTAGAGAGTTGATAGGGATTAAATGGATTATTATAATGTTTTTAATTTAATTTGGTAATAAAAGTGCGATAATAAACTATGCTATAAATGAGTTATTAAAATAAATTAAAGGAGTTTAATTCAGTTTTTGACAAACAAGGCTTAATGAATGTTAAGTCTTTAATTTAAATAGGTTTTACCAAACAAGGCATAAGGATTTTAAGTTATTAAGTTTTAAAATGGTTTAGCCAAACAAGCCTTAGGGCTTTTGATTTTCAAAAAAAAAAAGATGTAACTGATATCAGTTACATATAATTAATATCTATTATATTATACGTTATACGTTTCTAAGTACGTAAGATAGAGAAGGGAAAGAACAGAGAAGAAGAAAAAGAAGAGAAAAGAAAGAAAGAAAAGAGAGAATGGAAAATTCTCTGTGAATTGAGAATTTAGAAGAAGAAGTTGTTGTAATCATCTTCTAGCAAAGGTATAACCCAACCTTTCTACTTTTTAAAGTTTTAGTTTTATCCTATTCAAAAGTTCTCTGTAAAATTGGTGTGAAGGATTAATTGTTTATTATGTGATTTTGTATGATAATTGTTGATATAAATTGTTTTCATGTGGTTTATAGATGATTTAGAGTAAATTGATTCATGTAATATATTTTATTATGGAGGAAATCATATTATAGTAAGTTTACATTGACATATGTTGAATATGGCTTAAATTAGAATTAAAATTGGTAATCAATTCATAGTATAAGTGTAAATTGTTTATTGATTGTGAAAATATATGAAGAAACGAAAGCAAAGTAATTGAAACTAACGGTTTTGGTTGTAAAACGAATTCACAATGAAGAATTTCGCTATAAATGTCAAAAGAAGAGGAAATAAGAGAAATAGTGCAAAATTAAAGGTTGTAATATTGATGTTTATGTTGTTTAGGTGGTTAGAAACGTGTTAGAAACATTAGTTTATGTTTCTGTAAATATATTACACCTTGGGTAGGTTGGTATGGTTGTTAGAAAGGAGTTTGTAGGCCTAATTTGGCTTTCTGTAGTGTTCGAGATGATAATTCGCGAAAACGCAGAAGGACCCCGCCCCCCGCCTGCTACCCTAGAAAAAAACCCCACCGTGCGCGGGGGGGGGGGTAGTCTGTCTAGCCAAATTTTGGGGAAAAAATAACTGACCGGACATGTTTTTACTAAAATAAGCATAACATTTTCATACGAACTTCGATTGATGTGATTCAAGATGATCCAGAACGAGGACGAGTAGACCTATAACTTTTATTCTTTAAGTGTTTCAATTAGATGTCGTTATTAGGGGTCAAAATGGATATCTTTAGAACTATTGTGCATTTGAAGGTCATCGGAGGGCGTCGGGATGCACGAATGCAAATGCAGTCCTTTGTGTGTTAGTATAACCTAATCTAAAGAGAATGATAACATGTTGGACATGTAATAGGATGTTAAATCAAGTTGTTAATGTGTATATGGTACAATGACATGATCACTTAAGTAGTTGTAATAAAGCTAAAATGTGATGCTCGTGAAAAGATGTGATGTTGTTTAAACATAAACTTAGTTAGTGAGCTATACTAAAAGTGGGAAAGAAACTCATGAAGCTAATATTGGTGTAACTAATGTGTATTGTCAATACGTATGGTATGTGTAGGACTTGTGGTGAACGTGAGTAGTGATTGTTTAACCTACGCACGATGCAAGTTCTCTAACTCTACTTTTACGATTGTGCAAGTGCTTAAACCTTATTGATGCATTGAGCAAGTTCCTAAACCTACTTATATATCTATTCTAACTTGATTATGTTCATGAAAACTCTTCAACCTAACTCTTACTTTGAGAAGGGCTCCTATCTTTAATGTTGTTCTAATTACGCAAGTTCCTAAATTCTGTTATTCTTATGTTTAGCAAGTTTTATTCCTCAACTTATTATTAATCATGCACGTTCATTAACTCACTTCTTTTATTGAGTAAAATTAATAGCCTTAGCTTATTATTGTTCAAGCAAGGTTTGGTATAATATTCAATGCATATGTTTTCTAGTCCATTTCTAAATCATGTTTTCGATGTATAATGTTGATTCACTTATAATTCATGACTATTTCATATCATATTATTATTGAGCACTTGAAGTGATATTAAACTATATCGATTCAACTAATCCTTAGTCGATGTTCGTTGAACTCTAAATTACCTTGAGGCTTATCCAAACCAAACTTCCTTTGGTGCGGACTCGTATATTAAAACTAAGATGAACAACCCTATTATAGGGGATTACTTATGCGTAAGCGTTTAGATATTTGTGCACAATACATCGTACGAAGGGATGATCCCCCTAAGCACGTGAAGTCCCTACAGTATAACTGTTTAGGTTAAAGTTGAAATATGACTTGTAACCATGGACATAGTTCGTGGTCTTATGACCCTCAGATATTTTATATTTTGATTCAAGTTTTTGGTTATCATTAACAGAGTATTATTCATTTCTAATGAGCTTATTCATTGACGGTTATTATGCTATCATTGTTCATTACTATATCTAGTGAGCATTTGTTTTGCTCACTCTTGCATAAATTTCATTATTGCAGCTAAAGTTGAGAAGTTCGATGAACCTACCACAAACAAAGGAAAAGAAAAAATGTACAAGTGATGAAGACTTGTAATTTATTGGCTTTTATATTGATAGACTTTATTTAAATGATGTTATGTAGTTATTTTATTTCTGCACTTGATTTATGTTAAAGGTTAGATAACTTGGGAGATTTATATTGAACTTAATGATGTAACCCTTTTTAATGGGAGGACTTATGGTTTAAATTCTATTATATTTGGGTAGTTAGTATGAATGTATGGAAAGTAAACACCAAGTCTTGTGGGAATGAAAGTACCATGTAATGATATAAGTTGTTGTGTATATTAGTTATATCTAAACTATATTTAATTATGTTTATGGTATATAAGAGATGTTTAAGTTACGAACCCTTTGGGTGAGAATAATTATATTATAACAATATAATTTATTTTATTATTCCGTTGTTAATGTTTTAGTATGTTATTAGAGTCAGCGCGTGACAACCAAATTTGAGACAAGTGTGGTCTGAATTTGGGGGCGTCACAGGTTGGTATCAAAGCTGTGGTTATAAACCGTAGGAGTGAGAGTCCTTAGATTATAACTTAAGAGAACTTAGTAGATAAAGAGGGATGAAACTCATATAGAGTTTTCATATAGAGAGACTTAGTGTGTTATGGAATATAATTTCATTCTATACAATGAACTTATGTTTATTTAACATTCTAATGGAGTTGTTGCTTGTTTTCTCTTATGTTGGTGGTTGTAGGATGACTGACATGGGAGAACCTAGCCGAGTAGTATAGGAGGAGCCACGTGACGTACACGTGGTATATGAGGGACCATTAATAGCGAATTCTCTATCGGTAGTGGCCCTTTATCGATGATGATAACGAGGAGAAGGAGATGGAGCCATTACCCGAAGTGTCTGATCCAGAGGAGGAGTCTATGGGGGATGAGCCCATGGAGGACTCCGACGAGGCTACATTCGACGATCGGATACCGGGGGAGTATGAGGAGAAATTTTGGAGTTAGGATGTAGAGTAGAAGAGTTAGAGGCTGAGGCTAAGAAAAGGGAGTCCAAAATCCAGAAACTAAGGAATGAGGACCATCAGAGAAAGTTAGTGATGCAAGAAATAGAGGTGGAAATTGCTCACCGCAAGGAGGCAGGGATCCAGATGGGGACTTTGTTTCATAGGTCGGTAGCTAGAAATGTAGAGTTGGTAGGGAAGATGGAAGAGATGGAGCAGAGACAGTTGAGCGAGAGGACATAAAAGGAAGCTCTCTGTACTCAGTTAGAGATGGAGGTGATGGATAGGATCCATTTCGAGGAGAAATGGGATGAAGCCAATGATCGGGCTAACGACTTAGAAGATGATGTGAGATGCAAGAGGAGGAAGATGAACATGATGGGCTATGCTCTGCGCACGTCCATGGAGAGATTGATTGATGGGGTAAATCATTACCTAGCAGAGCAGGGATAGACCCGACATACCAAAAGCCAAAATTTGGTGGCACATATCACATCGAAGGACTACAAGAGCATTGTGGAGAGTGGGATGATAGATTGAGTCTAGGTGTTAGAATTTAGTAGTTGTAGTATTTCATTAGGTGATATATATATCGTATTGTAATCTCAGTCTTTTGTGTAAGATGTGAGATAGTTGCAAACCCCAAACTTTAGAAAAATGTTAGTGGGGTAGTATGATTAGTGGTTGTCCCTATCTTTTATGATATTAGGGGATATGCTGCGTCATTTATAGAAGTATGCTAGAGATAATCATGTAATGTAATGATTTGGCATATGAATATAAATGATCTTATTTCAGAAACGTGTTATAAAATTCCTTTTCATTGATAAATATTTAAGTAATATAACCAGATAATAAAAATGAAAGTTTTGTGATGCAGAAAAATGCTGCCCAGACGTAGACTAACTTCATTGGAAGAGTCGACTAATGATGAGAGAGGATAAGTAAATCTCATATAGAGGCTTGTAGACTTGTTAGGGGAAGCTCTTTGGGAAAGAAACGAACCAGTACCGCCCATTCCCCAAGTAGCTTCAGTCATAAACTTTAAGGACTTTAGGAGTGTAGGACCTCCAAAATTCATGGGTACTACCAATCCTATCATGGCGCAAATGTGGATCAAAGAGATGGAGAGGCTTTCACAATCGCTTGTGTGGGTGGAGACTAGAAGACGGCTTTTGCAACCTACATGATGAGAGGCAAAGTGAACTACTGGTGGGAGGCAAATCAGCAGAGAGCAAGAGAAAGGGTAGTAACTTGGGAGAGATTTAAGACCTTGTTCTTTGAGAATTACTTCCCGAAGAGCATAAAGAATCGGATGGAGGTGAAGTTCTTAGAACTTAAGCAAGGAGATATGATGGTGGCGCAATACGTGGCTAAGTTCAATGAACTAGCTCGCTTTGCAGAACACCAAGTAGTAGATGAAGATAGGAAAGCTAGGCGTTTTAAACAAGAACTAAAGCCTTGGTTGTTCAACAAGGTGTCAGTTCTTCATATCGATTCTTTTGCGACATTGTTGGAAAATGTCATTATTTCAGAGGGAGGTAGTGAAGCTTTGAGTCTGTACAACAAGGAGAAGAATAGTAAGATTACGGGAGGAGATAGCCGTGGAGGAACCAGTAGCGAAGGAAGTAATTTTGGAAAGAGGAAATGGAAGAACAACAACAACAACAAAAATCACAACAATCAAAGAAGGTAAGTTTCATGGAGAATTTAAGAATAAGGCGGAGTGATGCCCGAAGTGTGGGAGGTATCACCAGGGCGAGTGTTAGAAAGGGTGCAGTATTTGTTACAACTGTGGCCAAGAGGGACATATTTCACCAAACTGCCTGAAGCCGAAGAAGATCAAAGGTTGTTTCGTTTGTGGCTCGGCGGACCACCTGATCAAGGATTGCCCGAAGAAAGGAAGCGACGAAGGAAGCAGCCAACAAGGAGGAAGTGGAAAACTGATGATTGGAAGACTCACGTCATCTAACCGTCCCACTTCCAAAATGTTTAACATGACTGTCCAGGACGCAATAGCTACAAAGGACGTGGTGTTAGGTATTATCCCAATCAATAATATAAATGCATATGTATTATTTGATTCTGGCGCCACCTATTCTTTTGTATCTAAGGAATTTGCTAGTTGACTTAATTTACCCCGTGAATGATTAGAAAATCCCTTGAACATAGAAGTTGCGAATAAGGAAGTAATCCCTGTAGAATATATTAACCAAAATTGTCGCGCGAACATTACAGATCATGAACTAAGCGTAGACTTGATTCCGATAAGATTGGGAGAGTTTGACGTAATTTTGGGAATGGATTGGTTGTATATATAACGACCCCAAAATTCATACCATTTAAATCTCGACTTCGGTCGTTAACCATACATTAAATCTCTAATAAAACATCATTATTCGATATTAAAAACACTAAAATTGCAGAATAATTAAAACGTTTATACATTTCCTTCTTTTTTGCCCTGAATCGCAACCTTTACATTACATCTCTTTGATTCAATCTTATATCATGAATCATTACAACAAAATGACTATGCAAAGCCTTACATCATAACTAAATATCCATATACATTGGATAGCTCAACTTACAATTCAACAACATGTTACGTTAAAAATATGAAATACATTTCTCATAAAACATAAGTAATCTTCGTGAATATAGATCTCTATAACTCACTTAGCACATATCTTTACCTTAAAATCTTAACCTGCAAAAGTGGTTATTTGCAAGAGTGAGCTCGACAGCCCAACAAAGTCTAACAATTTTCATGCATCACATAGCACATAATAACATGCTCGATATACATCTCATTAAAGTAACATGGCATACATGCTTTTAATTCACATAGCAAATATAAAGATTGAGTTCCTTACTCAACCATCATTACTTAGCCAAAACAATGCAGTTATATATTGACTTTAACATTTCATGATTTCAACATGTATAACATATCATGCAATTTTAAACAGTTCATCAAGTCCACGTAGAAAATAGGAACCGAAAGACTTGCCTTAATCGTTATTTACAAATAATAGTTTAACGGCTTACAGTTATCTGCACTTCACGTGCCCTATATAATTATATAATCATACACATGAACTATTAGTCACATAACAACACATAGTAATTGTAATGTAAACTCTACTCCACATCTCATAATCATTCCTATTAATTAGCACACAATGTTCAATTAAATTGTGTTAATTTTTTGACTTATGACTCACTATATTTCATAATCGAAGTTCATTCAAGTGCTTAAGTCTTGCTAGGACTACTTATTTGTTTTATATTAAACCCATTTCATATCCTATAATATTCATTTCTATTGAATTGAAACACTTTTAAGTTCGTTAACACTTGCACGACGTTTGACGTTCATTCGTCCATTGCCACCGATTTGCCTCTCTTTGTATGCTTACTATGCTTCTATAACTTATCTAATACATTATTTATTATTGTTAAGCATCATTATATTTACTAAAATATATGTTTTATAACTTAGGACATCATCTTTTATGGTCAGGAGCACTACACATGCATATGTGCATGCCCGACGCCCTCTGATTGCCCCCGAAAACATAATAGTCCTAAAGATGACCGTTTTTACTACTGTTACAGACCTCAAATTAAAACACTTAAAGCATGAACATTGTAGGTCTACTCATCCTCATTTCGGAACATCTTGAATCATCTCAATCGGAGTTCGTATGAGAAAGTTATGGCCATTTTACTATAGGAGGCCAAAATTGTCCGACTCAGACTTCTGTCCCCGTGCCGCGACGCGAGAACTAAGTCATACAGTGGCGCCGCAGATCGAGATTGGTGTTGGGGTGCGAATTTCAGCGTTGGGGTGCGAATTTTGGTCTTTGGTCAAGTGAATTTTGGTATTTGAAGTATCATTTTTTAGCGCTAGGGGTTCCATTTTTGGTATTTGGGGTCTAAAAACTAACAAAACGCAGCCCACGAAGAACAAAACAACTAAATTTCTGTCTATAACTTAATTTATAACACTAATTAACATGTATAACTTATGCCAATTACACATATACACATTACCCAACATGCATATACTAATTTAAACCACTAAACAACAATCACAAAAAACTTAATTCCTTGAAAATCTTGCTTTCAACCAAAACACCATTAGATGTTTGTTTACATTAAAGGAACATGGTAAACATAATTTATAAACCAATTTGATTCCTTTGAATTATGTTTCTCTAAATTTCTTACCTGCTATCATAAACAAGGTTCAATTTCATAACTTCACAATTAACATACACTAATTTTGTTATCTTACAAAAATCATATTCATGCATATGTGTTCATTGTAAAACCAATTCCTCTTACTTGTATACATAAATTAGCATACAATATTGTCTATATGCTAAACATACAATCATATATATATATATATATATGCTAGTATAACACTTGCAACAATATGGTTTTATAGAGAATCTTTGTAAAAACCTTATACACATTGAAAATCAAGAACACAGACATAGAGAATGTAAACATATATATATATTAAGGTTTTAAAACATACCTTTTGTCGCTTTAGAAACCCTTGCTAATCACTGACAATAAGAATTCAGAACCTTCTCTTGTTGCTTCTCTCTTTTAAACTCTCTCTCTCTCTCTCTCTCAATCGTAAATGGCCATAATAAGCCCGATTAAATAATATCAGTTACTAAATATAACGTATAGGTTATAAATATATTTTATTCATTATTTTATTTATATAATTTATATAATATTTCAAAATTCAAAAGAACTCCAAAATCCATAAGGCTTCATTTGGTAAAACTCTTTAAAATTAAAGAATTAATATATTTAAGCCTTGTTTGGCAAAATAAATTAAAACTACTTTAATTTATTTTAATAACTACTTATAATATAGTTATTTGTCACACTTCTAATTAATTAAGTTTTCATACTTAATTTAATTAATACCAATAAAAATTCATTGCATAATATAATAATTTATTTAATCATTATAAACCCTCTAACTTAATTATTAAATTAAATTAGATTACTATCTCAAAATAATTACTTTCCTTAACTCATTAATTATTTATTAAACAAATAAATAATCAAATCACATGAAATCAATTAAAAAAATATTTATTCAATGATAAACACATCCATTAAATATTTATATAATTCAATAAATATTTAAATATTAATTAAAAATCTGGATTGTTACATCATTCCCTCCTTACAAGGATTCTGTCCTCAGAATCACAACTCAAACCACTCATTCGTTACAATCTTCCCTACTTACAAAGATTCTGTCCCCATAATCGAAGACACAAATTAAACAAATAACTCAGAGTAATCTTTCATCATTTTATCTAAATATAGCTTATATATTTCCTACTACATTCATTACTTTAACAAATTGTAGGTTTCATTTCATAACTTTCACTTGATCTCAATATATTCTGAGTATTATATATCTTTTAACCCATTCATTTCCTTTTCTAAGGATCATTATCATCAACACTCGGGATATTACAGTATAACCATGCTGCGATAATTGATTGTCAGAATAAGAGTGTAAACCTTCAGACTCCGAATAAGTCTAAGGTGGTGTTTTATGGTAGCTCATCGCTTAAGCAGTCGTGTTGCCTTACGATGATGCAGGCCAAGAAATTGTTAAGGAAAGGATGTGTAGGTTACTTAGCATACATTGTTGATACTCGGAAGAAGTGAGTAAAATTAAGGAGATACCTGTAGTGAGAGAATTTCAAGATGTATTTCCAGACGATCTGCCTGGTCTTCCGCTAAACCGAGAAATTGAATTCGTAATAGACTTAGCACCAGGAACATCACCGATTTCAAAAGCCCCATATTGCATGGCGCCAGTAGAGATGAAGGAATTGACGATACAATTGCAAGAATTGCTGGATAAGGGTTATATTCGACTGAGTGTGTCTCCTTGGGGAGCACCAATGCTGTTTGTTAAGAAGAAGGATGGATCGATGAGGCTCTGTATCGATTATCGAGTGTCGATGTTGGGATTTTTAGTTGTCCCTTTTCGTTACTTGTTCTTTGGTGTTCTCATTTTAGGTGAGATTTGTTTGAAAAAATAAGTGAAAAAGGTCCGACATGTATAATGTCAATGATGGACTGTTAAGAGTCTCCAGTTGGTTTTTTAAATGGTTGTACCAACACAATCGAGAAAAGGTTTGTACATTGACCCAGTGATGTGACACTCCTAAACGGGTCAGTGAAACCGAGATTCATTAGGGTCTGGGGACTGGATTATGCAGAGGGAAGGTGTTAGACACCTCCCGACATCCGTGTTATCACGGTGATCGCCTCTTTTCAAGAAACTATTATCTGAATGTGTGTGTGGGTCGATGTGCTGTTTATTTGGAAGTGGTGCAAGGCCTCGTTCGCACCTATATACACATGGTTTGAATTTGTGTAAAAATTCAATTTTAGCAAGATATGACAATGATGTTTTATAAAAGAGATTTTTCAAACCCTTGTTCTCAATAGTAATTGAGACCTTTTACACTTCCATTTATATATGTATATATATATATATATACATATACTTATATATGAATTGTTGTCAAACTCTATTCGATGAGCCTGGATTTTACATCCTATGCGTTTATATATTATATATATATATATATATATATATATATATATATATATATATATAATGAGTAAACGTTCAGATGTAAAATCCGTGCTCTATATATATATATATATATATATATATATATATATAAACTGTATGTGGGACTTTGTTGATGAGCCTGAACTTGAAATTTGGGCGTATCGCTTTGCTATATATATATATATATATATATATATATATATATATATATATATATATATATATATAAGCAAATAAATGCTCCAGATCGAAGTCTAGGCTCAATCGAGGCATAAATTGATAATGTTAGTCCATATATATATATATATAAATATATATCTATATACAAATTGAAAATAAAACCACGGACCGAAGTCCGGGCAAACACACGCAACACGACTATCAACGTGAAGAAGGGTGTGTGCAAAGATGATGAGAAAGGCTTTAAAGTGTGTAAGAAGGCTTATAGTGGACTACCAAAGAAGACTTCTATATCTTTAAAGTAGATGAAACTCGGCTCCTACCGGTACAGAAGTAGCTATATGTGAGCTCACAAGTGTATAAAATGAGAAAGCACTCAATATATTGTAAGTACGGAGAAAATTTGATAGGGCTTCCTTGCCTCTCTTTTTTCTTAAAATGGTCACCCCAAGCCGTCTATTTATAGAGGGGGGAGCCGCTAGTGTACTTAAGGCGCCACCGCAGTGTACTGAGGTTGCCCAAGGTTGCCCAGGTTTCTCGGTCGTAGTAGTCTCATGATCACGTGCACTTAGGCAATCAGAATGTCCGCTCAAACTTTTGGAATTGCAATCCGGGCATCTGGCTGAGGTATATAGGACCTATTTCGGACCGCCGTTGTTGAGAGTTGTACAATGGCATGAGATTAGAGGTTGTACGAAGTCATGAAGATGGGACGGTGCCCTCTGGTCTTCAAGCTTCAAATTCTATCCGTTACCCTGCACAATAGTCACTCGGGATTGGTTTTCCTTGATTCTTGTGGGACATCGTTGTGTAGAAATGTATATATGAGATGTTGAGATGATGTGATATAGCCTTGAGTTGGCGAGATGACAACTTTTCCCCTCACCGGAGTTATCGCTTCAGCCGGTTTGGTCATGACGTTGCTTTCGGGGTTATCTCTGAGATTGGACTGTTGAAAGTGTTGAAGGTCCTCAGTATCATATATGAGGTGTGCCTGTCCTCCCGGTATTATCTCTGGGTCTGGTCTTGAGTGCCTCGGTGTGAGTGCCGAGGTTGAAGCAAATTACATGCATTTAAAACAAGCATTTCCGGGGTCATCGCCGGAACTACATTCATTGGTGTTATCACCAAGGTTGGTAGCTGTTATTCCTAGTGTTGGGACTAAGACTGGATACCTCGGGGTTATCTCCGAGATTAATCGGTCTTTTTCGGTGGAGTTTCCAGTATTGGAACTGCATGCCTCGGAGTTATCTCCGAGGTTGGAACTATTACTCCCGGTGTGTGTTTCGGGGTTGAGACTGAACGTCCGGTAGTATCCGAACTGGATGTGAGCTGTCTTCCAGGGTTATCTCTGAAAGACAAATCTGTATTCTACAATGTCGATGGCGGTGTGCGTAAAATTTTGAGTGTCTCTGAGATGCCCTCTTTATCATATTCATGTGATGCAATGCATGGGTAGGATACAGAATCCTAGACACTTCGAATGCAATGTGATGTATGATGCATGTGTGCGGGGTTGTTGCCCAACATGTTGGGGACGATCGCCAGATCCTTGTAACGTTTACTAAGGATTGGCAACTATGACCCGATTAGATGTGTGATCCGAATTTGTTAGGATGTTGATGTTGGGGATATCACCAAAGTCCTTAATCCTTAATACAGACTTAATTCCGAAGAGGTGCCTCTTATGTGTAAGAGATCTGTGGGGATAAAGCTTCGTCTGTTTGAGGATGTGTATAACATATTCCATCATCGATCCTCTTTGATGATGCTGACTTTTTCCTGGTTTGTATCGCCAGGATATGTCAATGTTCTGTTGGATTTACTGCCAACAGCATATGCTGTCAAGGTTGCCTGACCTTCATTGATGTGTACTTCACCGACGTGTGAATCAACGGCTGTTATATATTGTGACCCCTGTCGGGGATCCGCTGGGGAATATGAATACCACAGTACGCAATCATCGAATAGTTTTGATGCCTCGATGGGTTTACTTGCCATCGGCTGAAATACCGTCAAGGTTGCTTGACCTTCATTGATACGTACACCAATGGAAGATAACGCGTGGTGACCCCCGCCGGGGATCCTTTTTGAGTTTATGTTATGACTCCCACCGGGGATCGTTTTGATCTTTACACGTTGTGACTTCAGGTCGGAATGTTAGAAAATTAGGGTATTGACCACAGATTGGCGACGTGGACTGTCAAGGTATTGCTTAGGCGTGGTGGTAACATTTGAGATCATCGGTATAGTGTACCCTGTGTTTGGGCGAATACCAATGAATGATTGACAGACCCAAGGTTCCATATGGGAAGACCAGGATTAGTAAGCTATTCTGCTCAATCGCGTAGCGTTTTTATCCCTGATTTGACCTTCTCAGTCTATAAGAACTCATTTGCAACTCAAACTGAACCAATCCAGAGGGGTGGGACCCACATAAGGGTGCCACAGGTACACCTGCTCCATCCGCAAATGGACCTACGACCAACCGTGGATACTAATATCCTGCAGGTTGATCTCATAAGTCATTTTCAACTTGTGTCGCGAAGAAAATCCGAGAGCTCTCCTTTAGATCTGTTGAGTTCGGGCGACTTTCTGCAAATTCTGTCACCGTACAAGTGTTCTACACTATCCTGGTAACGTATGCATGTATTTTTTTTCCAGTTTTTATCCGTTGGAAAATGACTTATCATATGAAATGCATCTAAACACATAGTAGTGATTATGTATGCTCAAATGACTTGATACAAAATATTCAACATAGTAAATGTTAGTATTAAACCATGCTGAACACAATGATGTGAAAAAATTTGACTTTTGAGATAGTCAAATTGGCACCTTTTTCTGCTATTTTTGTCCTATTTGAGGCCAAATGAGCAAAAGGTAAAAAGGCAAAATACTCCTGGTATTGAGGTTAACCTTATGTATTGATGATTTTGATTTTTAATGCATATATTATGTATATGACTTTGGGCAGGTGTGCTACTGAATGGCCACCTAGTCATACCTATGTGCATGTGGATAGTCCGACTTACAAAGGGGACTATGGCAAAAAATTTCAAAATGTAGGCATTTAATTAGTCATGCATTTTTAACTCTACTGTAGATGTACGTTAAAGTAATGCATGCAAGCATGTAGTCATAAAAACGCATTTTGAAAAGCTCCAGGTCAAGAAATACCACACCCTTTTTGAGGTGAGTTGGAGACTTGTTGTCCAGATATTATGGATCCGGATTAGCTGAGTAGTTCCCGTAGGACCACTTCTGGTGTACGGAGGAGGGCTTCTGAAGTGCCTCTACCCCGTTCTGTTAGACAGCCTCGTCGGTTGGTGGAGGTGGTGATACGTCCAGTCCGGGTTGATTTGCCGAACGTTGAGGACGAGGAAGAGGATGTTCCGGTTGCTAACCCTGCTCCTAGTGCACATGTTCCCCAATAGGGACCTCCCGAGTATTCAGGTGGCAAACCCAGAGCTTCTGGGTGACTTGAGTCGACATCCCTCGATGTATTTGCATGTTAACGAGGTATAACATTAGATCTTGATTTTCCTTCTTTCATATTGATGAGGAGTAAAGGATTTTGATGTTGATCTGCATTTCATGCAGGTTCTCGGCTTCACACAGCCTTGAGGGAACTGGTTTAGCATACACTCCATGTACCAGGCTCTCTATCCTGACTATAGAGAGATTTTGCATGACTGGGGATTTGGAGCATTCTTTTCCATCCTTCCCTGTCGTTGTCCCTGGGGTTATCTCAGGGCATTATTTGAGCGATGGTTTCATCAGACTCAGTCACTCCATCTGTTGGACTATGAGGTGATGATGACGTCGATGGATTGGCGGTTCATCACAGGTATGGAGTTTGGAGGGGCGCTAGTGCATTGCATGACGAATATTACCCCTACTGTCGTCAGATCCTTTTTAGGAGTTCCGGTGGAGGCGCTCAAAGGCAGGACTGTGCATACGAGTCCTTTGAGCGTGGATGCTATGAGTGGGCTATTGAGTGAGCCCATGCCTGATGATGTCAGAGTCATGGATCGCATTCTTTGGCGATTATTCTTGATGATCATTAGAGGCTAATTCATAGCAGATAACTCTTCTACGGTGTCGTTCTCTTTGGTCAGCGCCATGCGTCATGTGGACCATTTTGAAGAGTGCGATTGGGGTTCCTATACCTTTGCCTATTTCCTCAAGGGCATGCGTATGTGCTCGCAGGGTTTGACTGAGGCGTGGTTAGGATTCTACCCATTTTTGTTGGTGAGTATTTCTCTTGTCGTTTCGCATGTATAGGTTGAGAGTGTATACTGATCGCAGATGTGTGCCTTTGTGTTGGCAGTTTTGGGCCTATGAGAGGCTTCCATGTTTGCGCCATTGAGTGTGTTAGGTTTAAATACCTATCCACCAGAACAACGATGGAATCATTCCATATTGGCGGAGGTCCCTGTAGCCGAGGGGTTCACTCAGTGTCGCCTACAGCTGGAGTTGTTGACAGCTGATATCTGATGAGTGAGTTTTATACTCATAATTGAGGGCGTTTGAACTTAATCTTTTGGATGTTTTTAAGTGTTTATGTCTATTCATGCATGTTTTATGTTGTTTTGTAGGAATTGAGACAAAAGTTACTTGGATCGACGTTTGGGGTGGCTAGAAGCGCGTTTTCGGCTTGCCATTTACACAACAGTCACTTCAGAGAAAATTTGAGTAATTCTCCGAACCTTATTCCGAACACCTTAAAGACTAAAAGTTGTAAATCTACTTCTCCTCTTTCCGGATCATCTTGAATCATCAAAATCGGAGTTCGGACGAAGACGTTATGGCCATTTTCCCAAAGGACGTCGGAGCAGAAAATGTCAGAACATGGGACCAGCGCGGGGGCGCCCATTTATAGTTCATTTCCAGCGTCGGGGTGCTAGGGGACAGAATCCCATCTTATGCCCAAAATTTGGCTACCGAGAAGTGCTTGGTGCGGCCTAGACGCGTTTTTGGGCGAATTTTGACACCTTTTTGACTCCAAATAGGATTGGGTTTGTTCCTAAGCTAAAAATTGGACTTACCTATAAATACATGATGTATGACATAAAATAAAGGGAGATTACATAGCTTAGCTTAGATAAAACACTCCATTAGATTAGAATATAAACCCTAGTTCTTAATTAGCCATTGGAGATTGAAGCAACTTGGAGAACATCGAAGATCAAGAGCAAAGAGCAAGAGGGAACATCGATTTCTTTGACAATGATTCTATTCTCTTCTCTTATCATACTTTTATCTTTTAATGTCTATTCAGTTGTGGATTCTTGGTTTTAATTCATTAATTATGAACTAACTCTTTTATTAAGATTTCAATTGAACCTTTTATGTCTATGAATTAATTATTTGATTTATTCCAATTATTTATGTCAAGGTGAATTGTTTATCTTGTTTTGTGCTTATTACTTAATTATTTGATCAGTAATTACGTTGTTACTCTAGAAGGAATTGAAAGAGGAATTCTAGGGTTAGAACTGGGCATGATATCATGTGACTTAGTTATTTGCAAAGTGAATAATTAGGTTTGTGAATTGAATAGAAATATCTGTTCACTGCATGTAACACATAAGGAATTGGGATTAGAAGGAGTTTAATTCAATTGTTTTGCATAGGAATATAGCAAGATTAATCTGGATTAAATAGAAGGCAATTGATCACTTAGAAAAGGACTTTTGACATTTGAGAATTCCTGTTAACAATTCAGTAGACATAATAATTGGGATAATTGGATAATTGATTTATAGTTTATAATTGGGGATATTAAAGTTTTAATCTTTATTTATTTGAATTCAGTTATATAGTAATTCAGTTTAATTAGTTAATTTAGTTTTCTTGATTAAAAAAATCACAATTTTTCGTTGTTTAAATAAAATTGATTTGGTTAAGAGTTAGTACTTAGTAATTTTTAATAAATAATTCCTCGTGGGAACGATACTTTTCTTATCACTTTATTACTTGTTGACCGTGTATACTTGCACGTATTCATTGATTGCAAAATCGATCAACAATATCATTACATGGATTCCTTATTCTGGGGAGCACTTGGCCATCAATTTTGAGGATGGGTACCCGACGGGCGTCGAGTATGTGAGCTCTTTATAGATGGAGGATGGGAGCTCTATTTAGGAGAGCATGATATTAGGAGCACCACAGGGGAGATTCGTATGCCGATCTTGCTTCCTGCTAGGCGTCATTGGCCTGTATCACAATCACCCGTCATTGACATCCCATTATTGGGGGTAGACGCTTTTGTATTATCAGAGGGCCCCTACACTCAGGAGATATTCCAGTGTTGGTGGTTCCCTCGCATTATTGGAGCCCAGACCCGCACCACTCAGCTAATGGGGGATATGGTTCCAGGATCCATGATAATGACAGATTGGCTAGCCTGTGTCCGAGATCCGACTCATGTGACCTGAGTTGATGATTTGACCAATGATTGGGCCAAGGCATATTTCTTTATCCGGCATTTGGGTAGAGACCCGGCAGAGGCAGATTCGTTTGATCCTTCCCGATCAAGCACTGGCCCCTCAGATGACACATTTGGCTTTGCCAGCGCAGATCCTCCTTTGTATAGGCCTGACATCCCTTTTGTTAGAGATCCAGTGACTCAGGAGGAGTTACATCAGGTGGATAGGATTGATGATGTAGATATTGACACCATTGTCTTCTTCTAATGTGTATTCTCGTTATATCTTTTGATAGGCCTCTGTTAGCTATTGGGTGACTGTGCCCCATTCTCGCTATATCTTTTGATAGGCCTCTATTAGTAGTAGGGCGTATGTGCCTCATTTCCCTGTATTTGTAGCTGTACATAGATGATGTATTTAGATGTTGATATACTTAGGAATGTATGCATAGTTTTTCATTCCTTATATCATATTACCATCTATTATCTGCAGTGCATGTATCATGTTATGTATATGTATGTATTTCCAGAGATATTCAGCATTGGCCCCTGGATGGTCTTATGACACGGCCCGTATAGATGTCTTCTTTGACAGTTAGCCGTATTGATCATACCCCACCATTATTGGTGGCGTCTGGTATGTGATCATGGTATGATAGCATATCACCATCAGACAGGGTGACCGTAGATCATTTGTTGCAGCATAATATAACCCTGTTGATGTTTCAAGTTCCCATAGGATTCGTGGATGGCATGCTAGAGAACTGGGTATCGGAGAGGCAGGTTTTCTGATTCGGGACCCAAGAGTTGACTCCCACTCTAGAGGAGTATGCACGGTTGACGATGCTACCACTGGACAGACCTTGTGTGCATATGGCTTTAGGGGACATGAGTCGATGGTTCATGACCCTCACTGGATTGAGGCGTAAGGTGGTGCAGGATGAGCTTACCTTTGGCCACGTTATATCCCAGAATTTTTTGTTTGACAGATTTGGCTCTGAGGATAGTTATACACAACATTTCGGGGATTTCACCACACCGGAGGATCATTGGCGTCTAGCCAGGGTGGATGTACTGCTATTATGCGTACTATCGTATGTCTATATTCCACGGTACATGGATGAGATAGACATTAGAGTCATCATGGCAGTGAGAGCTCTCAGGGAGGGTCATACCATCATTCCTATGATTATAGCAGAGACTCTGAGGTCAGCTATATACTGCTGCACTTATCCGACATGAGTGTTTACAGGCATCTCGGTCATGCTGTACGTGTGGTTTATGTCACACTTGAGACCGATCGGCACCTTTAAACGGCATGGGTATTGTTTCACCCATGATATAGCCATGTCATACTCCTTTCAGCCATCGGAGTGTACGGATGCTATGTCTTGGTCTATGTTCTTGGCGTATATCAGTGATCCATTTATCATATTGCCGTGCTCAGGGCTTATCTCATCCTACAGCTTTATTACTCATGCTCCGGGCATGGATTATCTCCCTCTGGCTGGTTTGAGGGGTATGACTACCTATCACCCGATGGCCGTGATGTCGCAGTTTGACCAGTTTCAGGATTTTCATCCTTTTGAGGGGGCGCTAGGTCAGCGTTTAACTTCTCGTTATCTGTCAGTAGAGGATCGATCCTGTGTGTACGCTTGTTGGGATCAACGTGAGGTAGCGGTTTTCTCTATTAGACATCCGGGATGTTCGCTAGAGTATTCTGCGTGGATGGAAATAGGGATTTCATCGGCTGCGGCAGTATCCACAGTACCGGATAGTGATTCAGACGATGGAGAGCCCATGGAGGACATTTATTCCCACATCGAGGAGGAGCTACTTGCTGGGTTGCCAGCATTTCTTTTAGATTCTCCCGATGCAAAGACTTTGTCGTGATACAACATTAGACACGATGCTTGACGAGTCTTCATCTGATGACCTTCGAGAGAGACCAGGCTAGAGCCTTGATGTTGACTGCCCTTGATGGGAGAGACGCGGCTCTGTTAGAGAGAGATAATGCATTAGCTCACAGAGACGCCGTTATTGTCGAGCAGGATGGGGCTAGATCAGCCAGAGATGCAGTGATAGTTGAGCGAGATAGTGTCATATCTGCCGGGGATGTAGCCGTCACAGATAGTACTGCAGTGCGGTCCCTTACAACTGGCATGATTGCAGAGATGAACACTTTTATTGATGAGCATATGGTCACCATGTAGATGGTTGCAGATCTGTTGGGTTGTGTGGACACCCTTGTACAGGAGACCACAGCTTCGCCTCCTTCTTCTAAGAGGAATGCCATGTTGGGCTTGTTAGCTCGCATATATCCCGAGTTATAGTTGGGCTTGATATTTCCCTGCACAAACTAGCATAGCCATTTTGTCCTGTACAGTTTACATTATGTATATCAAACAACATTATATATAGTAGGGTAATATATTTTTGATCACTTCCCTTTTAGATATGTCTTTAGCTTTCTTGATATTTGCCTGTTTCTTCAGGGCTTGTGAGCTTGATATATTCTGAATTCCTCCTGGATGGATGGACATTGAGTTGTCACTGGATAGTTCAGAATGGAACATTGATCTGTGTGTATCCCTACCATCTTTGGTGTCTTGGGACTGGTTTCTGTATGGAAATGTGGAGAGGAGTGTGGCTTTCCTCTCGAGATTGCTCAAGCACTACGGGATGGTCGCCAAATACTTCTATTTATGAGAAGCCTAGCTAATTCCATCTCTTATGGGTCGGTGTTGCTCTTTGAGGCACAACTGCAGCTTAGATGGTCGCCGAATCTCCTATTTAGGAGGAGTTCAGGTAATTCCATCCATTTGGTCTGAAGCCGAATGAAATGTAGTGGATTAAAGGATGATCCCAATACCAGTTGACAATGGTTTGTGTTTTGGTAGGCGGTGAGACCGAACTATAAATGGCAGCCTACATACTCCTATTGAAGAGGAGATCAGGTCTGCGTAGTTCGAACATGGTGTAAGAGGTTCAACGCTGTATGTGGCAGGAATAGGGTAGGAATTTTTTTTTTGTTTTTTGTAAGGAGAAGGGTAAAAATGTTAATGTTGTTTTTGTTTTATTGCGACCGGGCCATGTAACATGGTTACCTACGTACTCCTATTGAAGAGGAGATCAGGTCGGCGTAGTTCACCCCTCAGGGTGAGTTGAAAAGCGTGATCCCATTTGCAGGTCTGAATGCGGGAAAGAGAAAGGTTGATCCTAGGTTGAGGATAAACGGCATGAACGAAAAGTTTAATCCCGTGTATGGGTAGCCAAACTACAAATGCGAGAGGTTCAATCCTTAGTGGGATGACCGAAGTAGTATGAACGCAGAAAAGTCAGGTTGCTGGCTTGAAAAGTATGTTTCCCTGAGGGGCAAAGTGTGGAAAAGTTGTATGTGGTACAAGATTAAAGAACCGGAATGGCTGGTGACCTGATGATACAACACCAGGATGTTTGCTTGATGGTAACTTCAGACATAGTACCGCTTCACGGTGTCTGAGTTGATGATTTATGGAAATTCATCGCCGTCAATTTCTTGTAATCTGAGAGCACCTCCTGTCAATATTTCCTTGATAACAAATGGGCCTTCCCAGTTAGGAGCGAATTTTCCCTTAGATTGATCTTTGTTGTCGATGATCTTCTTCAACACCAAGTCATGTTGTTTAAACTGTTGTAGCTGGACTTTTCTGTTGTAGGATTTGGCGATTCTTTGTTGATATAACTGACCATGGAAGATAGCTGTGGTTCGCCTTTCGTCTATTAGAGACAATTGGTGATACATGTCTTGTACCCATTGGTCTTCATCCAGTTGAGCATCTATCAACACTTTAAGGGATTCCATTTCTACTTCTATGGGGAGCACTGCCTCCGTCCCATAGGTTAATACGTAGGGGGTTTCCCCAGTGGACGTGTGCATTGATGTTTTGTAGGCTAACAGAGTAAGAGGCAATAAGTCAGGCCATTCTTTGTGATTGGCGGACATCTTTTGCATTATCTTCTTAATGTTTTTGTTAGCCGCTTCAACAGCACCATTCATCTTCGGACGATAGATGACAGAGTTAAGATGTTTGATGTGGAATTTGCTGCATAGTTCCTCCATCATTTTGTTGTTGAGGTTCTTAGCATTGTCTTACACAATCACCTCTGGTTGTCCATATCGACAAATGACATTGTTTCTGATGAAAGCCATGATGACTTCTTTGGTAACCCTGGGGAAGGAGGCTGCTTCTACCCACTTGGTGAAGTAGTAGATCATGGTGAAGATAAATCGATGTTCATTACTGGCTTTAGGCTCAACCGGCCCGATAACGTCCATTCCCTACATTGAGAAGGGCCAAGGTGAACTCATAGTGTGGAGTTCCCGTGGAGGGGCGTGGACAGCATTCCCATGAATCTGGCATTGATAGCATCTCCTGACATGGTCATTGCAGCCATCTTTGAGAGAGAGCCAGTACTGTTCTGTCCTGAGGACTTTCTTGACAAGGAGGAAGCCACTCATGTGGGGGCCACAGACTCCACCATGGATCTCATCCATAAGCCTTTGAGATTGATCTTTATCTAAACATTTGAGGAGACCTAGTCCTGTATCTCTTTTGTAGAGCGCATCTCCACTCGGTGGGAATTTCATAGCAAGTCGATGGATCCGCCTTTTCTCGGTCGGGCTCGCCTCGGTGGTGTAGATCCATCTCATAGGTATTCCTTGATATGTTGATACCAAGGATCTTTGGATGGGAGGTAGCTCATCCGATACTTCTCAACATAGTTCCCATAGGTTGGGGCTTGTTGTGGAAAAATGTGGCGCTTGGCAAGTGTCCTTTGTCGGGATATCTCTGAATCAAGGAGGCCAAAGTTGCTAATGTCGTCGCAAAGTCATTCTATTTCGAGGAATGTGTAGAAAGGAGATTTCTTGAACTCCAAAACCATCTGTAAAACTTTCCGATGGTAAAAGCAAAAATGTAGTTCTTTGGTTTGATAGATTAGGTGGATTGTCGATTACCAACTCTGAATCTCCAAACACGATTAAACGCTTTGATGCCCATTGAGCGGGTAAAGTTTTAGCCCCATGAGACGACCTTCATACTCTCAGGCCATGTGTTGTTGGTGTGACAAACTATAATTTGACACGACGGGATATTGCTCCCCCGTACTAGATATTATGACTGCTCCAGCTCCAGAACCTTCCATAATAACAGCTCCATCAAAATACATCTTCCATGTTTGGCGCGTATCATACTGATGGTGTTGTTGAACTATCATTACTCCCTCATCGGGGAAGTATGTCTCCACGGGTTTGAAGTCCCCTGAGGGTGCGGTGGCCAGTTGATCCGCAATTCCTTGACCTTTGATGGACTTTTGAGTCACGTAGACGATGTCAAATTGTTGTAGGATTAACTACCATCTGGACAACCAACAATCTAACATGGGTTTGTTGAACACGTACTTGAGAGGATCCATGCGGGATATGAGATGGGTTGTGTGACCATGGAGGTAATGTTTTAACCTCATGGAAGCCCATGCTAAAGCACAACAAGTCTTCTCAATCAGAGTGTACTTGTGTTCACTTCTTCTTTGAATCTTTTCTTTGAGGTAATAGATAGCTCGTTCTTGGCCTCTATCATCTTTCTGTCCCAGCATGCAACCCATGGCGTTGTCACTTATGGATGAGGTACATGAACAGGGGAACATCATCCACAGGTGGTACCAAAATGGGAGCTTTGACTAAATTTGTTCTTTAATTGTGAGGAAGGCATTTTGGCACTCATCATTCCATTTCATGGAGGAGTTCTTCCTTAATAGCTTGAAGATTGGCTCACGGTTTGCTTTGTGAGTTGAGAGATAAACTTGCTTAATGAAGTTGATTCTTCCCAAAAATCCCCGTATTTCCTTCTGTGTCTGAGGAATGGACATTTCCGTAATGGCCTGGATTTTGTTAGGATCCAGTTCAATCTCTTTGTGGCTGACTAAAAATCCTAGCAATTTGCCAGATTTAACGCCAAAGGCGCACTTGGCTGGATTCAACTTCAAGTTGTACTTACGCAACCTGTTAAATAGCTTTCTGAGATGGTCTAAGTGGTCTTCCTCCTTCCGAGACTTGACAATGATGTCATCCACGTAGATCTCGATCTCTTTGTGCATTAAGTCGTGGAAGAGAGCCATCATAGCTCGCTAATAGGTGGCTTTAGCATTAATGAGGCCGAATGACAACCGTCTATAACAAAAGGTTCCCCAAGGCGTGATGAAAGCAGTTTTCTCATGATCTTCCTCAACAACGATGATTTGATGGTACCCCACAAAGCAATCAGCAAAGGAGTACATGCAGTATTGAGCAGTATTGTCAATGAGAATGTGGATAAAGGGTACGGAAAAGCTATCTTTAATGCAAGCTTTGTTCAAGTCCCTATAATCCACGCAGACTCGCACCTTTCCTCCAGGTTTAGGCATGGGAACAATGTTGGATATCCACTCAGGATATGTGGACACCATGATGATGCCAGCTTGAAATTATTTCATAATTTCTTCTTTTACCTTTAAACTTCACTCGATTTTCAATCGCTTTGAGCTTTTGTTTATTGGCTTGAATCCCTCTTTAATGGGAAGGCGATGAAGTACAATGTCAGTGGACAAACCCACCATGTCTTCATGAGACCATGCAAACACATCTTGGAATTGGGTTAATAAGCGTAACCATGTCATTCCATTTGGTTTGGGGTAAGGTCCAACCAATCTGGATTAACTTAGGGCTTTCTAAGGTTCCGAGATTGAATGAAGTGGTTTGATCGAGGTTGGGTTTAGGTTTGTCTTTGACCCATTCTTGAATTTTGGAGGCACCTCAATGTCCTCATGTATTTCCATCAAAATTTGAATTCATCTCTACATCAAAGTTACAATCTTTGTGGAGAAGAGGCACCATATCGACAAGTAATAGGCACATCTAAATTCGGGGTCCTGAAAGAAAATATGCTTTCACTTAGTATATATGAAAAGGTTTGATCATACAAAGTGTAAGCATGTCTTGGCAAAAGCATTACTGCTAATATTGTCTGAGAAAAAGTAGCGATTATGATATCTACATGGCGAAAATAGTTTACGCCCATTTTACCCTTATCGACCAATGCAAGTCTTTGCTCCAATTAGCAAGGGCAAAGTCCGGGTGAATTTGCGATGATGGAGGGATTGTCATCGTCCTCCTATCCCGAATGATGGCCATTATGTCTTGAGCAATCATCATGCAGGGTGTATCTATTTGTATGTTCGTTATGAACAATGATGTGTATGCCGACATCATTCGGATGACGTCTTGTTTAATTCTTTGTTTCTCTTCCTCCACGGCGGGATCTGGAACAAAGACTTTTTTTGCCTTCACCGGTACCGGCTTGGGAAATAACATAGCCATCACGTTGGCTGGCACCTTTACGAGAGGTTGTGCGGACTCAGCAGTTGTAAGTGTAGACAAACATCGTGTAACTGAAGCTGGAGGAATCTGAGGATGTTTATGTGGATTCCTATTACTAGAACTGGCAGAATAGCCTAGCCCAGCTGTCCTAGTTTGACTAATAACTTGGATGGGGTACTTGATACCCTGATGATCATTACCTAGCCATTGTCCTGGCTGATGACCCAAGGATATCATTTCTTGAGTAGCCGACATTACTTCGGCAGAAATCTTGGGTGTGAGAGGTGGCGCCCCAAAAGCATGGTACTGAGCGTTTCTCACCTCCAAGGTGTGAAAACTGACAAGTTCAACATCTGAATTAACATTGATGTATGGTATGTCACTATATGGAGGACACTCCGGTTCAGCGTTGACTGTGACTAGTCTGTTGTTGATAATGTATTTCAACTATTGATGAAGGGTGGAGGGGACTGCCCCGGCCCTATGAATCCATGGTCGTCCCAAGAGAAGGTTGTATCCCGAATCTATCTTGAGTACGTGGAAAGATACGCAGAATGTATGGGGACCAATTTCGATTGGCAGTTCAATTACTCCGACCGAATTCTGGTGGGCCCCATCAAAAGCTTTGATGACTGTATGGCTGCTCCAGATTTGGTTGAGATTGATATTCATCTTCACCAAGGTAGCATATGGACATATATTTTGAGATGAGCCTCCATCTATCAAGACTCTAGCTAGCATGTATCCGGAGGACAAAACAATGATGTGTAATGGCTTGCGATATTGGGTCCCTTGGGAGGGATGTAAATCATCGATGAAGGATATCACATTGTTGTTGAAAATGTTATCAACCAAATGTTGAAATTTTTTCGCATCCACTGATTTTGGTAGATAGGCTTCTTCTAAAACCTTCAGCAAGATCGTCCGGTGATCCTCAGAAGTTAGGACCAAGTCAAAAATTGAGATTTGGTGTGGAGCTTCTTTTAAGCTTAAAACCACCTTGGCTTCGTTATGACCCATAGTGCGGACGAATTTTTCAATCTTCTCCATGGGTATTTTCCCCTTTGATTTGATGGTAGACTTCATCACCCGTTGGGGAAGATCTGATGGATTTTCCTTCGACAACTTCTGACGATTGTATGTGAGCTGGATCCTTCACCTTCTCCATAATTCCATGGCACTTTATGTAAGCTAACAATAGGATATTGTGCTCTGCATGGTTAGTTGATTGGCTCTGGAACGACTACTTTCAAAGGATTGTTGCTTCCCTTGAGTTGAATTATTGGTATTGTGAGTGATTTGTTAGTCCCATCAGTCTCAGTGGATATGACTGCTACCAAACCCTTCCAGTTAGTAGGATAGGTATTCTCACTCTCACGTAACATAATATCATCGTCTGCTAGTTGCAGGACACCACTGTCAATTAGATTTTGGATAAGGTGGCGGAGTGCCCAGCATTCTTCTGTGCTGTGACCGCGAGAATGGGAGTGATATTGACATACTCCATCAGAATTGAACCGTCCAGAACGGGGATTAACCGGAGGAAGAAGGGAAGTGATTCTTCATTCATTGATTAACATCTGTAGGATTTCCTCCATAGGTTGGCCTAGGTATATAAATTCTCTTTTATTGGCGAAATCCAGGCCAGCTTTGGCATTTGCTCTCCTTATCACTTTGTCTTCCAAAGCATTTCATTTTACGAAGGTGGCGAGTATATTAAATGACAAGAGGAGGAGACTAGCATGCTCTGGTGACCAAGCTGGTATGTCACTTGATCTTGATAGGTCACCGATTACGCCAATTGTTCAATCTGCTTGCATAGAGCTTTCATCTTACGTTCCATTACAAAGCTGGAACTTGGCATAATCCCATTTATCGACCCCGTCTTTGGTGATGCAGGATGATTCGCCGTTAAAATTGGAATTTTGTCCATTGCTCCAATTAATCATGTTGACCTCTTCTTCTTTATGTTGAGGAAGAGGATTGTCTTGTACGTGAGGTTGATCTGGTTTGGTGACCACGATCTCACCGTTATCTATCAGGTCTTGGATTTTGTGTTTTAAGGCCCAACAATCCTGAGTATCATGTCCAGGTGCCCCGGCATGATAAGCACATTTCGAAAGCGACATTGAAACCCCATCCATTAGGGTGGTGGTGGTGGAAGAAGATCGTGATTTTCTTACGTGTTGTCGGAAGGTGAGAATATTCTCGAGTGAGTCCCTAAGGGTGTGAACACTTAAGGTCATTTGACTTCTCCACCTTTTGGTATTGGAGGGTTTTGAAGGCGTGCTTGAAAGGGAGTGTAACTTCTCCTTTGGATAGGCATGTTACGATTGCCTTTTTGACCTATATAATATCGAGGAAACATCTTCCTCTTTCTTTTTATGGACCCTCAGGGTTGTTTCCATAATTTCTAGATTGGATGTGATCGACAACATGACTTTAAGAAATGACTAGGTCTTGAATTTTTCGGACTTCAATCCCATCTCATCCATCTCCCCATGTTTGACCATTTTAGAAAATGGTTTCTGATCTCTTAAACTAAAACTCTCTTTCATAGAAAGGAGCTTCTTGTATGTCTATGAAAGTCATGACCATTTCTGATTCTATCATGGAAGGAATAACTTGGGCAGCCAGACGTCTCCACCTTTAAGCATACTCTCTGAAAGACTCGTTAGACTGTTTCTTGACCTTGGTAATTTGATATCGGTCAGGAGCCATCTGAGACTGAAAGCTGTATTGTGTGAGGAAGGCGTGTGCTAGCTCTTCCCAGCTATGGATTTTTTAGTTGTCTAATCTGGTATACCACGAACGGGATTCTCCAGTCAGACTTTTCTAGAACAGCTGCATTCTGAGCTTCTCATCCTCTACATAAGATCCGAGTTCTCCAATAAACACTTTCAAATTTGTGTAAGGATCTCCTAACCCGTCATATTTTTTGAAGTCAGGAGTCTTAAACTTTTTTGGATAATGAACACCAGGGAAAATGCAAAGGTCAGCATATAAAACACTTTCGTGTGTTCCAATTCCTTTGATAGCACGAAGGGTCTCTTCCATTTGGAGGACTTTCTTTCTGATGTCACCGGTGTATGGGTCTCATGTGAGATGGGTGGCATCATGCATTTTGTTGGTCGTATCCAACTGCAGTTCAGGTATCGTAATGACTTGGGTTTCCCCTTGTGTAGAGGATTCAACATGTACGGGTATCTTTGGACCACAGGTAGTGGTATAGTTCTTTAAGCGAAACGACCAAATCATAATTTGTTTGCTTAATCAGTTAATTCTTTGCTGAAAGCTGGATTAAGGTCAGTCTGGTCAGATGATGACATGATTGATTGTAGGCTTGCAGCCTTTTTGGATTTTGATCGGGCAGTAGGTCCGATTGGTTCCCTGCGAAAGACTTGCATAGTTTAGTCTTTAGGGAATGTGTAAAGATAACATGCTATGTGATGTTTCTGTTTTAGGAATTTTATCCTGCAACACGGACGTCAGCTGTTTGTAATACGATAGCATGTTAAATTAAATATGTATGTGTACACATTTCTTCATATTTCTCATTACATGGAGATAGATATGGAATGAAATTACAAGTAATTGTGTTTACAAGTAATTAAAATGAGAAAGCATGAAGAGACTTTCCTCCGTTTTGGGTTTATCGGTGACCTATCTTAGGTTACTCTCATGACTTTTTGGCATGAAGGTTCCCAAATCATCATGAATTTACTCAGCGGAAATTAATCCGGTCTTTCAACTAGAAGCGAATTTGGGTGGTGCCTTTCACGAGCCTCGCGAGAATTAGTCTTCCTCTGAGTCGATAATCAAACAAGCGGGATAGCCTCTGGTGGAGGGACCACACAACATACATTCATATACATCGCGTCTCACCATATGAAAATGATGACATATGCGAAGCACTAATATCCTGGCGAGATATGGTGCGAAGCACTAAGTCTGCAATAACTAAAATGCATTAGTACACATTCATTATAAATGTAAATGCAACATCCACACACATTCAAATAATAGTTTTGAAAAAATTTGAAATAGCGGCTTAAGTCCTCTTACTGGAGTCCCCAGCAGAGTCGCCACCTATCGACATCGGGATTTTTAGTTGTCCCTTTCCGTTACTTGTTCTTTGGTGTTCTCATTTTAGGTGAGATTTATTTGAAAAAACAAGTGAAATAGGTCCGACATGTATAATGTCGACGATGGACAATTAAGAGTCGCCATTGGTTTTTAAATGGTTGTACCAACATGCAAGAAAAGGTTTGCACATTGACCCGATGATGTGACATTGCTAAGCGAATTCGGTGAAACCAAAGAGATTCATTAGGGTCCGGGGACTTGATTATACGGAGGGAAGGTGTTAGACACCCCCCGACATCCGTGTTACCACGGTGACCGCCTTTTTTCAAGAAACTATTATCTGAATATGTGTGTGTGTGGGTCAATGTGCTATTTATTTGGAAGTGGTGCAAGGCCTCATTCGCACCTATATACACAGGGTTTGAATTTGTGTAAAAATTCAATTTAGCAAGATACGGCAGTGATGTTTTATAAAAGAGGTTTTTCAAACCCTTGTGCTCAATAGTAATTGAGACCATTTACACTTCCATTTTATTAAGTGTTCGGCTTGATTGATTTTATTCTTTCGAGATGTGAAGCATCTATAAGAAAATAAAATACAAAATAATGTCAATTTCCTCGTGGGTATGAAAACCATCTGAGGAAATTCGAGACCTCATGAGAATAATTTACAAAGTTACTTACATTTAAAAATGTCCATCACGGGAACCAAATCTAGATCCAATAGGTTTGAATCTGTGATCACATGATTCCTAGGCTCAAATGATACCAATAATTTGTATGAAAGCGATAAGCGGTATATATATAAAAGTTGTAAATATATATATATATATATATATATATATATATATATATATATATATATATATATATGATCATGATAAACACCAAGCACTTCCATGGGGGATCGAAAATATAAATAAAGTCAGTAAAAGCTATCAACCGCCACGAGGAAAC
The DNA here is from genome assembly GCA_020205605.1 of Panax ginseng. Lineage (NCBI taxonomy): Eukaryota > Viridiplantae > Streptophyta > Magnoliopsida > Apiales > Araliaceae > Panax > Panax ginseng. The sequence goes on from CM035141.1 coordinate 72,176,026, forward strand.
TCCAGGCGGGACGAAACGTAAATAAAGTTGTACAAGCGATAAATTACCACGAAGTAAACTCCAGGAATGACGAAATGTAAAGAAAGCTTAAAAGTGATCAACTACCATGAAGTAAACTCCAGGAAGGACGACACGTAAAGAAAGCTGTAAAAGCGATCAACCACCACGAAGAAAAAATCCGTGGGACGGAAATATATATATATATATATATATATATATATATATATATATAATTATTGTCGAACTACATTCGATGAGCCATAAAGTAAACCACGTAAAGAAAGCTGTAAAAGCGATCAACCACCACGAAGAAAACTCCAGGTGGGACGGAAACCACCTGAGAAACCATCTGAGAAAATTCAGACACTGCATAATAATTTACAAAGTCATTATAATTTGAAAAGGTCCATCACAGGAACCAAATCTAGATCCAATAGGTTTGAATCTGTGATCACATGATTCCTAAAGCGCATGAGATACTACAATTTGTATGAAAGTAGTAAGCGGTATATATATAAAAGTCAGAAATATATATATACAGCATGGATCACCAACCACACAAGCACCTCCATGGGGGATCGAAAATGTAAATAAAAATAGTCAAAAGCTATCAACCGCCACTGAGGAAACTCCAGCGAGACGAAACGTAAATAAAGTATAAATACGGCCAACCGCCACGAAGGAAACTCCAAAGTGGGACGAAATGTAAATAAAGTCAGAAGCAATCAATCGCCACGAAGGAAACTCCAGGCGGATTTAAAATATATATATATATATATATATATATATATATATATATATATATATATATATATATATATAAAAGCGAGTAAAAGCGCATATGGATGTAAAATCCGGGCTCTCATCGAACAAAGTTCAACCACAATTCATATATATATATATATATATATATATATATATAAGCGATAAACGCCTGCATCAAGTTCTAGGCTCATCGAACAAAGTTCGATACACGATTAATATATATAAATGTGTATATATATATATATATATATATATTAAAGCAAATAAACGCTCCTGGGCATCAAGTTCAGGCTCATCGAACAAAGTTCGACATACGATTCATATATATAAATATATATATAGAAAAGCAAATAAACGCACTGAATCAAGTCTAGGCTCAATCGAGGCATAACTCGATAATGTTAGTCAATATATATATATATATATATATATATATATATATATATATATATATATATATATATATATATATATATATATATTTGAAATAAAACCACGGACCAAAGTCACGGCAAATCATATGACAACACGACTCTCAACGTGAAGAAGGGTGTGTGCGAGAGATGAAGAGAAAGACTCTAAAGTGTGTGAGAAGGCTTACAGTTGACTGCCAAAGAAGACTTCTATATCTTTAGAGTGGGCAAACACTAGATTTTTTAGGTACATAAGTGCTATATATGAGCTCACAGGTGTTTAAAATGAGAAAGTACACTTCATGGGGTGAGTGCAGAGCAAATTGGGCAGGGCTTCCTCGCCGTTTTCTGTTGCAAAATGGGTAGACCAAGCCCTCTATTTATAGATGATTTACCCGCAGGTGTACCTGTGGCTGAGCCGCAGGTGTACCAGAGGCAACCCGAGTGGGCCCGAGTTTTTCAGGTCAGGTCGTCTCGAAGTACGTGCGTTCGGGCACTGTAATGTCCACTCGAACTTTAAGAATTGCAATTCAGGCATCCGTTTGAGGTATACAGGACCTATTTCGGACCGCCGTTGTCGAGAGTTGTATGATGGCATGGGATTAAAGTTTGTACGAAGTCATTGAAGATGGGATGATGCCCTCCGGTCTTCAAGCTTCAACTTTTATCCGTTACCCCGCACAATAGTCACTCGGGATTGGTTAGTCTTGTGGGACATCGTTGTGTAGAGATGTTGAGACAACGTGGAGTGGCATTGCATTGGCGAGATGACGATGTCGCCTCTCCTACAGGCATATCGCTGATTGGGGTGATAAAGCGGTTGCTTTCGAGCTTCTTGAGATTGGATAGCCGCAATTTGTTGAAGGTCCTCATTGTCATCTTTGAGGTGTGCCTATCTTCCCGATATTATCGCCGGGTTGGTACAGTGTATCTTATTGTGAGCGCCGAGATTGAAGCTGGTCGCATTTGAAACAAGCATTTCCGAGGTTATAGCGAAAAGTGCATTCCTTGGGGTTATCACCAAGGTTGGTGGCTATTCCCATGGTTGGGACTGAGACTGGATACCTTGGGGTTATCTCCGAGATTAATCTGTCTTCTCCGGTGTGTGTTCCGGTATTGGATCTGCATGCCTCGGGGTTATATCTGAGGTTGGAATTGTTACTCCCAGAGTGTGATCCGGGGTTGATGCTAAACTTCCGATAGTATCCGGTATGGATATGGATTGTCTTTCAGGGTTCCCTCTTAAAAGACGAATATGTCCTCCTGCAATGTTAGTGACAGTAGTACAGAAAATTTTGAGTGTCTACACATTTCATATAACAAGTATAAAGATTGAGTTCCTTACTTAATCAACATTCATTATTCAATCAACGTAGTCATAAATTGACTTTAACATTTCATACTTTCAATATATATAGAACACATCATGCTCTTTGCAACAAATATTTAAAACATTTTATTATCAAGTTCACATAACAAATAGGAACTGAAAGACTTGCCTTGATCGTTGTTTACCAATAACAGTTTAACAGCTTACAGTTATCTGCACTTCACGTGCCCTACACAATTATATAATCATACAGATCAACTATTAGTCACATAACAACACTGTCGACGTTGGGATTTTTGGGTTTCCCTTTTTGTTACTTTTTCTTTGGTGTTCTCATTTTAGGTGAGATTTGTTTAAAAAAACAAGTGAAAAAGGTCCGACATGTATAATGTCAATGATGGACTGTTAAGAGTCACCAGTTGGTTTTTTAAATGGTTATACCAACACAACCGAGAAAAGGTTTGCACATTGACCCAGTGGTGTGACACTGATATATGGGTCAGTGAAACCGAGATTCTTTTAGGGTCCGGGGACTTGGTTATGCGGGGGGAAGGTGTTAGGCACCCCCCAACATCCGTGTTGCCATGGTGACCGCCTCTTTTCAAGAAACTATTATCTGAATATGTGTGTGTGTGTGGGTCAATGTGCTGTTCATATGGAAGTTGTGCGAGGCCTCGTTCGAACCTATATACACAGGGTTTGAATTTATGTAAAAATTCAGTTTTTAGCAAGATATGGCAATGATGTTTTATAAAAGAGGTTTTTCAAACCCTGATGCTCAATAGGAATTGAGACCTTTTACACTCCCATTTTTTTGTTAAGTGATCGGCTGGATTGATTTTATTTGATGGATGCGAGGCATCCGTATGAAAAATAATATACAAAAATAATGCCGACTTCCTCGTGGGTATGGAAACCATCTGAGGAAATTCAAACATCACAGAATAATTTACAAGTTGCTTACAGCTGAAAAATGTCCATCACGGGAACCGAATCTAGATCCAATGGGATGAATCTGTGATCACATGATTCCTAGGCGCACAGAATGTTGCAATTTGTGTAAAAGCAATAAGCAGGTATATATATAAAAGCGGTAAATATATATATACAGACATGATCACCAACCACGAAGCAGCTCCATGGGGGATGAGAAATGTAAATAAAGCTATTAAAAGCTATCAACCGCCACGGAGAAAACTCCAGGTGGGATAAAACATAAATAAAGCTGTAAAGCGATCAACTGCCACGAAGGAAACTCCAGGCAGGACGAAAATATATATATATATATATATAAAAGCAATAAATGCACCGGATGTAAAATCCAGGCTCATCGAATAGAGTTCGACCACAGTTCATATATATAAGTATATATATATATATATATATATATATATATAAGCGAGTAAACACACCAGACTGAATTCTAGGCTCATCGAACAAAGTCCGACACACAGTTGATATATATAAGTATATATATATATAAAAGCGAATAAATGCAGCAGACCGAAGTCTAGGCTCATCGAACAAAGTCCGACACACAGTTAATATATATAAGTATATATATATATATATATATATATTAAAGCAGTAAACGCTCCAGACCGAATAGGCTCAATCGAGGCATAACTCGATAATGTTAGTCAATATATATATAAGTATATGTATATATAATATATATACAGGCTGGAATGAAACCACGGACCGAAGTCCGGGCCAAAGCAAGCAACACGACTCTCAACGTGTAGAAGGGTGTGTGCAAAGATGAAGAGAAAGACTCTAAAGTGTGTGAGAAGGCTTACAGCTGACTGATAAAAAAGGCTTCTATATCTTTAGAGTGGGTAAACACTGGCTTGTGTGGGTACAAAAGAGGCTATATATGAGCTCACAGGTGTTTAAAAGTGGGAAAATACACTTTATGGCGAGTGCAGAGCAAATTGTGCAGGGTTTCCCTGTCTTTTTTCTCTTAAAAATTAGCACCTCAAGCCCTCTATTTATAGGCAATATGAGCCGTAGGTGTACCTGCGGCTGAGCCGCAGGTGTACCAGAGGCGGGTCGGGTCGGGCCGAGTTTGTCGGGTCGGGTCGGGTCGTCTCGAAGTACGTGCACTCAGGCACTATAATGTCCACTCGGTTTCTCAGAAGTGCAATCTGGGCATCCATTTTGAGGTATACAGGACCTATTTCGAACCGCCGTTGTTGAGAGTTGTACGATGGCATGGGATTAGAGTTTGTACAAAGTCATTGAAGATGGGACGATGCCTTCCGGTCTTCAAGCTTCAACTTTCATCCGTTACCCCGCACAATAGTCACTCAGGATTGGTTAGCCTTGTGGGATATTGTTGCGTAGAGATGTGATGTGGCATCGTGTTGGACGAGATGACGATGTTTCCCCTCACCGGTGTTATCGCCGGATTAGGCCGATAAAGCAGACGATGCTCAGACATCACGAGATTGAATTCTTTGCCGTAAATTGTTGAAGGTCCTCATTGTCATCTTTGAGGTGTGCCTGTCTTCCCGATGTTATTGCCGAGTTGGTACAGTGTATTTCGTGGTGAGCCCCGAGATTGAAGCTGATGTCATTTGAAACAAGCATTTCCGGGGTTTTCTCCAAAACTGCATTCCTTAGGGTTATCACCAAGGTTGGTGGCTATTCCCATGGTTGGGAATGAGACTGGATACCTCGGGGTTATTTCCGAGATTAATCAGTCTTCTCCGGTGTGTGTTCCGATATTGTATCTGCAGGTCTCGGGGTTATATCCGAGGTTGGAACTGTTTCTCCCAGAGTATGATCTGGGGTTGATGCTGAACTCCCGGTAGTATCCGGTATGGATTTGGATTGTCTTTCAGGGTTCTCTCTTAAAAGACGAATCTGTCCTCCTGCAATGTCAGTAACAGTAGTACAAAAAATTTCGAGTGTCTACAGATACCCCTCTTTATCATACTCAGGCATGGCGATGCATGGGTAGGATAAAGAATCCTAGACACTTGAAATGCAACAAGATAAACATGGTACTATGGATAACAACATGATGCAAATGTATGATGCATGTGTACGGGGTTGTGGCCCAACATGCTGGGGATGATTTCTAGCTCCCTGTTGCTTTAACTGGGGATTGGCAATACTGACTAGATCTGATGTGCAAGCCGAATCTGTTAGGGATGTTGATGTTGGAGTTATCACCAAATTCATGTGTTCTTGATAACGACTTGATCCTGAAGGGGTACCTCTTATGTGTAAGAGATCTATAGGGATAAAGCTTGATTTGTTTAAGGATATGTATAACATATTCCATCATCTATCCTCTTTGATAATGTTGACCTCTCCTGGTTAGTATCGCCAGAATATGTCACGATTCTGTTGGATTTATCGCTAACGACAAATCTTTGTCGAGGATGCTCGACCTTCGTTGGCGATATGAATCAATTCAACAAACATCCTCGTGGGATATCTCATCGAGGTTGCTTCACCTTCGCTGACGTGTGAATCAACGGCTGAAACTCTGTGAGGAGATCGTCAAGGTTTCTTGACCTTTGTTGATGTGTAGATCAACGGAGCATTGCGTTGTGACCCCCGCCGGGGATCCGCTGGGGGATATAAGCAGCTAGGTATGAGAACCTCAAATAGATCTATAGCTCTGATAGGTTTAAACGCTATAAGTTGAAATGACGTCAAGGTTGCTTGACCTTCGTTGATATGTGAGTCAACGGCTGAGCATGCGTTGCTACTCCCGCCGGAGATATACGTTGTAACCCCCGTCGGGGATCTACTGGGGACGCATGAGTACGTACGCAACTACCGAACGGTTCTCAACACTTCGATGGGTTTACCTGCCATCGGCTGAAATAATGTCAAGGCTGCTTGACCTTCGTTGATAGAATTGTCAACGGATGAACGTGTTGTAACCCCCACCGGGGATCTACGTTGTAACCCCCGTCGGGGACTCATGATGTAACCCCTGTCGGGGACTCACGTTGTAACCCCCGTCAGGGACTCACGTTGTAACCCCTGTCGGGGACTCACGTTGTAATGCCCGTCGGGGACTATACGTAGGGTAACGACCTGGAGTCAGCGGCATCGGACATGTATAAGGTATTTTCGTATGCGATTGGTGACAACTAAGGTCATCGGCAGAGTATACCTTGTGTTCAAGCGACTACCAATGAGTGATGTACAGATTCAAAGTCTCTTCTGAGAAGACCAAGATTGTATGCAGTTTTGCTCAATCGAGTGGTGTTTTTATTCTCAATTTAACCTTTATTTCCCATAAGAACTACGTTTCAACTCGAACTGGACCGAGCCGGAGGGGTGGGACCCACATAGAGGAGCCGCAGGTGCACCTACTGCAGCCGCAGGGCCAGGCGTAGATGATAAATCCTGTAGCCTGCCTTTGCAAGTTCATTTCAAACTCACTTCGCTTAGAAAAAACCGCGAGCCTTCTTCAGATCTGCTGAGTTCGGGCTGCTTTCTACAAATTCTGTCACCGTATGAGTGTTCTTCACTATTCTGGTAACGTATGCATGTATTTTTTTCCAGTTTCTGTCCGTTAGATTATGAGATATTGCACGAAATGCATCTAAACACATAATAGTGATTATGTATGCACAAATGACTTGATAAAAAATATTCAACATAGTAAATGTTAGTATTAAACCATGCTGAACATAATGATGTGAAAAAATTTGACTTTTGAGACAGTCAAATTGACACCTTTTTATGCTATTTTTTGTCCTATTTGAGGTCCAATGAGCAAAAGGTAGAAAGGCAAAATACTCCTAGCATTGAGGTTGGCCTTATGCATGATGATTTTGATTTTTAATGCATATATTAGGTATATGACTTTGGGACAAAAGCTTCTTGAATGACCACCTAGACATGCCTGCGTGCATGTGGATAGTCCTATTTTCAAAGGGGACTATGACAAAAATTTTCCGAATGTAGGTATTGGGTAGTCATGCATTTTAACTCTATTATATGTTAAAGTAAATGCATGCATACATATAGTCATAAATGCATTTTAAAAAGCTCCAGGTAAGGAAATACCACACCCTTTCTGAGGTGATTTGGAGACTTGTTGTCCGGATATTGATGGATCCGGATCGATCGAAGGAGTTCTTACAGGGACCACTTCCGGCGTCTGGCGGAGGGCTTCACAGTGCCTCGTCCCCAGATTCTCGAACTGACCTGTACCTCGTCGGTTGGTGGAAGAGGCCGTGATACGTCTGTCCGGTAGATGTTCCGGGCGTCGAGGGCGAGGAGGTGGATATTGAGGATCCCGCTCCCATCGCACATATCCCTCGCATTGGAGCTTCCGAGCATCCGGTGGTGAACCCGAGTTCTTTGGGTGATTTGGGTGAACACCCATCGATGTACTTACACGCTAACGAGGTATGACGTTAGACTTTATCTTCCTTCTTTCCTGTTGATGCGGATTAAAGGGTTCTGATGTTGATCTGCATTTCATGCAGGTTCCAAGTTTTACACAGCCTCGAGAGAACTGGTTTAGCATCCACTCCATGTACCAGGCGCTTCATCCTGATTATAGAGCATTAGTGCATGAGTAGGGATTTGGGGCATTTTTCTCCATCCTTCCCCGTCGTTGTCCCTGGGGTTACCTCAGGGCATTGTCTGAGCGATGGTTTCATCAGACTCAGTCACTCCACCTGCTGGATTGCGAGGTGATGATGACACCTATGGATTGGCGATTTATCACATGTATGGAGTTTGGAGGGGAGCCAGTGCCCTGCATGGCGAATATTACCCCCACTGCCGTCAGATCCTTAATAGGAGTTCGGTGAGGCGCTTCAAAGGTAGGATCGTCTGCTCGGGTCCTTTGGCGTAGATGTTATGAGTGGGCTATTGAGTGAGCCCATGCCTGATGATGTCAGGATCAGGGATCGTGTTCTGCAACGATTTTTCCTGATGATCATTCGAGGCTGCTTCAAAGCAGATAACTCTTCCACGGTATCTTTCCTTTTGGTCAGCGCCACACGTGATGTGGACCGTATAGGAGAGTATGACTGGGGCTCTTACACCTTTTTCTATTTCCTCCGGGGCATGCGTCTGAGCTCATAGGGTTTGACCGAGGCTTGGCTAGGATTTTACCCGTTTCTGCTGGTGAGTATTTCTCTTGTCTTTTTCCATTCACAGGTTAAGAGTGTTTACTGATAGCAGATGTTTTGCCATTGTGTTGGCAGTTTTTGGCCTATGAGAGGCTCCCATGTTTGCATCCCATGAGTGTGTTAGGCTTAGATACCTATCCACAAGGACGACGATGGCACCATTCTATTTTGCTCAAGGTCCCCAGATCTGAGGGGCTTCGCTCATCTCTGAGTGCACCGGAGTTCTTGACGGTGACGGTGACGCCATCACATGGCTTCCATACTCAGGGGATCATTTGACCATCGGTTTTGAGGATGGACACCCTACTGGAGTAGAGTATTTGATTTCCACCTGGATATTTTACTCTCTTCACAGATGGAGGCTGGGAGCTCTATTTAGGAGAGCGTGCTATTAGGAGCACCACATGAGAGATTCGTATACTGATCTTGCCTCCTGTCAGGCGTGTTTATTGGGAGTTCGGTCATGTTGTATGTGTGGTTCATGTCACACTTGCGACCGGTTGGTAACCTTAGACGGCATGGGTATTGTTTTTCCCATGATGTGGCTATGTCATACTCCTTTCAGCCATCGGAGTGTACAGATGCTCAGTCTTGGCTCGCATTTTTGGCAGATATCAGAGATCCATTTAGCATATTGCTGTGCTCGGGGCTTTTCTCACCATACAGCTTCATTACTCATGCTCCAGGCATGGATTTCCTCCCTTTGGCTGGCTTGAGGGGCGTGACTACTTATCACCCATTGGCCGTGATGTCGCAGTTCGACCAGTTCCAGGATTTTCATCCTTTTGGGAGGGGGGTCGGCGATTCGACTTTCTCCGATACCTCTCAGCCGAGGACCGATCTCGTGTATACGCTTGTTGGGATCAGCGTGAGCTAGCTGCTTTTCCTACCAGTCGTCCTGGTTATTCCGCAGAGTACTCCGCATGGATGGAGACAGAGGTTTTATCGGTTGCAGCATTATTTGCAGTATCGGAGAGCGAGTTATACGATGTAGAGCCTATGGAGGACATTGATACCTACATCGATGAGGATACCGCTGCTGGGTTGCCAGCATTTCTTCTGGATTCTCCTAGTACCAGTACTTTTGTGATTCAGCACTCGGACAAGATTTTGAAAGCGAGTCTTCATCGATGACCTTTGAGAGAGATCAGATTCAATCTATGATGTCGACTGCTCTTGATGTGAGGGATGCTGCCCTATTAGAGAGAGATGAGGCATTGGCTCGTAGAGATGCCGTCGTCGGCCGAGAATTAGTGAGGCCAGTCGTCGACCATAGACACGATGGTAGTTAAGCGGGATATCGCCATATCCGCCGGATGTGTGGTCATCCACAGATAATCTTCGCAATGAGGTCCCTTACAACTGGTATGATTGCAGAGATGAGCGCTTATATTGATGAGCATATGGTCATCATGTAGATGGCTACAGATCTATTGGGTCGTGTGAATATTCTCATCCAGGAGACTACAGCTTTACCTCTTTCATCTAAGAGGGATGCCATGTTGGTCTTGCTAGCTCGCATGTACCCTGATCCGTAAATGAGCTTGTATTTACCTGTACAGACTAGCTTGGCCATTTTGTCATGTACAGTTTACATTGTATATATATCAAACAGCATTATATATTACAGGGAAATATATTTTTGGATCACTTCCCTTTTAGATATGCCTTGCTATTTGCTTGATATTTTGTCTGCTGCTTCAGGGCTTGTGGTCTTGATGTATTCTGAATTTCTCCTGGGTGGATGGACATTGAGTTGTCTCTGGATAGTTCAGAATGGATCATCAATCTATGTATCCCTACCATCTTTGGTGTCTTGGGATTTGTTTTTGAATAGAGAATGGAGAGGAGTGTGGCTTTCCTCTCTGAGATTGACCGTACCACAGATGGTCGCCAATACTTCTATTTAGGAGAAGCCTAGTTAATTCCACCTCTTATGGTTTGGTGTTGCTCTTCGAGGTATGACCGCAACTTAGATAGTCGCCGAATCTCCTGTTTGGGAGGAGTTCAGGTAATTCCATCCCTTTGGTCTGAAGCCGAATGAAATGTAGTGGATTGAAAGAGAATCCCAATACCCATTGACAATGGTTTGTGTTTTGGTAGGGGGTGAGACCGCACCATGAATGGCTGCCTACGTACTCCTATTGAAGAGGAGATCAGGTCTGCATAGTTCGAACCTGATGTAACAGGTTCAATGGTGTATATGGCTGACATGGTCTAGGAATGTTTTTGGTTGTTTTTGTGAGGAGAAGAGGGTAGAAATGTTTTTTGTTTTTTTTGTTTTATTGTGACCGGGCCATATGAAATGGTTTCCTACGTACTCCTATTGAAGAGGAGATCAGGTCGACGTAGTTCGCCCCTTAGGGCGAGAAGAAAAACGTAATCCCATGTGCAGGTCAGAGTGCGGGGAAAAGAAAGTTTAATCCTAGGTTGAGGATATACTGCAGGTGAAAGATTTGATCCCAGAAATGGGTAGCCAAACTATAAACGGAAGAGGTTCAATCCGTGGTGGGATAACCTAAGTCATAGGAACACAAAGGAGAGCCAGGCTGCTGGCTTGAAATGGATGTTTCCCTAAGGGGCAAAGTGTAGGAAAGTTATAGGTGGTAAAGGGTTAAAGAACCGGAATGACTGGTGACCTGATGATGATGCACTAGGGTGTTTGCTGGTTACTTCAGACATAATACCATTTCACGGCGTCCGAGTTGATGATTTGTGGAAATTCATCGCCGTCCATTTCTTGCAATCTGAGAGCACCTCCTGTCAATACTTCTTTGACAATAAATGGGCCTTCCCAGTTAGGAGCGAATTTTCCTTTAGCCTGATCTTGGTCGTCAAGAATATTCTTCATAACCAAGTCATGTTGTTTAAACTGTCGTAGCCAGACTTTTTTGTTGTAGGATCTGGCAATCCTTTGCTGATATAACTGACCATGGAAGATAGTCACGGTTCGCATTTCGTCTATTAGAGACAATTGGTGATACCTATCTTGTACCCATTGGTCTTCATCCAGCTGAGCGTTGATCAATACTCTGAGAGATTCCATCTCAATTTCTATGGGGAGCATTGCCTCCATCCCATAGGTTAAAGCGTAGGGGGTTGCCCCAGTTGAAGTGCGCATGGAGGTTCTGTAGGCTAACAGAGTAAGAGGCAATAGGTCAGGCCAATCTTTGTGGTTAGCGGACATCTTTTGCATAATCTTCTTGATATTTTTGTTGAGTAAACTTTATATGTGCCCGTTCATCTTGGACGATAGATGACAGAGTTAAGATGTTTGATGTGGAATTTACTGCATAATTCCTCCATCATTTTGTTGTTGAGGTTTTTGGCATTGTCTGACACAATCACCTCTGGTTGTCCATATCGACAAACGACATTGTTTCTGATAAAAGCAATGATGACTTCTTTAGTGACCCTGGGGAAGGAGGATGCTTCTACCCACTTGGTAAAGTAGTCGATCATGGTAAAGATAAACCGATGATCATTACTGGCTTTAGGCTCAATGGGCCCGATAACGTCCATTCCCCACATTGAGAAGGGCCAAGGCGAACTCATATTGTGGAGTTCCCGTGGAGGGGCGTGTATAGCATTCCCATGAATTTGGCACAGATAGCATCTTATGACGTGGTCATTGCAATCAGCTTTGAGGGATATCCAATAATGTTCCGTCCTGAGAACTTTCTTGACAAGGAGAGAGCCACTCATATGGGGGCCACAGACTTCGCCATGGATTTCATCCATAAGCCTTTGGGCTTGATCTTTGTCTAGACATCTGAGGAGACCTAGTCCTGCATCTCTTTTGTAGAGCGCATCTCCACTCAGGTAGAATTTCATAGCAAGTCGATGGATCCGCCTTTTCTCAGTCAGGCTCGCCTCAGCGGGTATAGATCCATCTCGCAGATATTCCTTGATATGCTGATACCAAGGAGGTTGGATGGGAGGTAGCTCATCTAATACTTCTCCAACGTAATTTCCATAGGTCGGGGCCTTATGCAGGGAAATTGTGATGCTCGGTGAGTGTTCCTTGTCTGATATGTGAATCAAGGAGGCCAAAGTTGCTAATGCATCCGCAAAGTAATTCTTATTACGGGGAATGTGTAGAAAGGAGATTTCTTCAAACTCCAAAGCCATCTTCAAAACCTGCCGATGGTAAGGCAGCAAATGTAGTTCCTTGGTTTTGATAGATTCCGGTGGATTGTCTGATTATCAACTCCGAATCTCCAAGGACGATTAACACTTTGATGCCCATTGAATCGGGCAAGTTTTAGCCTCATGAGACGACCTTCATACTCACCAGTATTGTTGGTGCCGACAAATCAGTAATTTGATGGCGACGGGATTTGCTCCCGTGCGGATATACTAGAACTGCTCCCACCCGGAACCTTCCATATTAATGTACTCCATCAAAATACATCCTCCATGATTGAGTGCGTATCGTCTCGATGGTGTTGTTGTACTTCATCATTACTCCTTCATCAGGGAAATATGTTTCCAAGGGTTTGAAATCCCCTAAAGGTGCGGCGGCTAGTTGATCCGCGATTCCTTGACCTTTGATGGACTTTTGAGTCACATATACGATGTCAAATTGTTGTAGGATCAACTGCCATCTGGACAGCCAACAATTTAACATGGGTTTGTTGAACACGTACTTGAGAGGATCCACACGGGATATGAGATGGGTTGTGTGACCATGGAGGTAATGTTGTAACCTCATGGAAGCCCATGCTAAAGCACAACACGTCTTTTCGATCAGCGTGTACTTGTGCTCACTGCTGCTAAACCTTTTACTGAGGTAATAGATAGCTCATTCTTGGCCTCTATCGTCTTTCTGTCCCAGAATGCATCCCATGGAATTGTCACTTACGGACAGGTACATGAACAGGGGAACATCATCCCTAGGTGGCACCAAGACAGGAGCTTTGACTAGCTATTTTTTGATTGTAAGGAAGGCCTTCTGACACTCGTCATTCCATTTCATGGAGGAGTTCTTCCTTAATAGCTTGAAAATTGGTTCACAAGTTGCTGTGAGTTGAGAGATAAACCTGCTGATGAAGTTGATTCTTCCCAAAAATCCCCGTATTTCTTTCTCTGTCTGAGGAATTGGCATTTCAGTGATGGCTTGGATTTTGGCAGGATCCAGCTCTATCCCTTTGTGGCTGACTAGAAATCCTAGCAATTTGCCTGATTTAACGCCAAAGGCGCACTTAGCTGGATTCAACTTCAAGTTGTACTTACGCAACCTGTTGAACAACTTTGTAAGATGGTCTATATGGTCATCCTCCTTCCGGGACTTGACAATGATGTCATCCACGTAGATCTCAATCTCTTTATGCATTAAGTCATGGAAAAGAGCCATCATAGCTCGTAGATAGGTAGCTCCGGCATTGATGAGGCCAAATGACAACCGTCTATAGCAAAAAGTTCCCCAATGAGTGATGAAAGCAGTTTTCTCACGATCTTCCTCGGCAACCATGATATGATGGTACCCCGCAAAGCAATCAGCAAAGGAGTACATGTCGTATTGCGCAGTATTGTCAATGAGAATGTGGATAAATGGCGCAGTACATGTCTTTTAAGCAAGCTTTATTCAAGTCCCGGTAATCCACGCAAACTTGCACCTTCCCTCCGTGTTTAGGTATGCAGAGCACGATGTTGGATATCCACTCGGGGATATGTAGACACCATGATGATGCCGACTTGAAATTGTTTTATAATTTCTTCTTTCACCTTTAAACTCCACTCGTTTTCAATCACTTTGAGTTTACCTTTTGGCTTAAATCCCTCTTTAATGGGAAGGCGATGAAGGACAATGTCGTTGAACAAACCCACCATGTCTTCATGAGACCATGCAAACACATCCTGAACCCCGGGTTAATAGTGTAACCATATCATTACATTGGTTTGGGGTAAGGTCCGAACCAATCTGGATTAACTTAGGGCTTTCTAAGGTTCCGAGATTGAAAGAAGTGGTTTGATCAAGGTTGGGTTTGGGTTTGTCTTTGACCCATTCTTGAATTTCTAGAGGCACCTCAATGTCATCCTGGATATCCATCAAGGTTGAATTCATCTCTACATCAAAGGTACAATCCTTTTGTAGGAGAGGCATCGTATCCGCAAGTACAGGCACATCTAAATTCAGAGTCCTGAAACAAAATATGCTTTCACTTAGTATATATGAAATGTGTTGATCATACACAATGTTAGCATATACTGGCAAAATAAACCGCTAATATCTTTATGCGAGAAAAATAGCGGTTATTATATCTACAGGCGTAAAGAGTTTACGCTTTTACCTCCCTCGACCAAAGAAAGGAATGTTGTCCCAATTGGCAAGGGTAAAGTCCGGGTGGACCGCAGTGATGGAGGGATTGTCATCATCCTCCTTGTCCCGAATGATGGCCATTACGTCAGGGCAATCATCGTCTGGGGTGTATCTATTAGTATGTTCATCATGAACGATGATGCGTATACCGGACATCATCCGTATGACGTCTTGTTTGATTCTTCATTCCTCTTCTTCCACTGCGGGATTTGGAACAACGATTTCTTTCTCCTTCACCGGTACCGGCTTGGGAAATAACATAGCCATTACATTGGCTGGCACCTTTACTGTAGGTTGTGCGGACTCAGAGTTTGAAGGCGAAGCCAAACGCCACAAGGTTGAAGCTGAAGGAATCTGCTGATGCTTATGAGGATTCTTATGACTAGAGCTGGCAGAATAGCCTAGTCCAGCTATTCTAACTTGCTTGGTTAATCGAATGGGGTACTTGATACCCTGGCCATCTTTACCCAACCCTTGTCCTGGTTTATGCCCTAACGACATCATTTCTTGAGTGGTCGACATCACCTCGGCAGAGATCTTAGGTTCAGTAAATGGTGCTCCAATAAGCGTGGTATTAGGTGTTGCTTATTTCAAAGCATGAAAACCCGATCGCTTTATGTATGCGATATTGGCATTGATGAACGGCATGTCCCCGTGCTAAGGAATCTCTGGTTCAGCGTTGACTGTGACCAGGCTATTGTTGATGATGTATTTCAATTGTTGGTGAAGAGTGGAGGGGACTGCCCCAGCCATATGAATCCATGGTCATCCCAAGAGCAGGTTGTATCCCGAATCTATCTTGAGCACATGGAAAGATACGCATAATGTGTGAGGACTAATTTCGATTGGCAGCTCAATAACTCCGAGTTACAGCGGGCTCCATCAAAAGCTTTGATGATACTATGGCTACTCCGAATTCTGTTGAGATTGATATTCATCTTCACCAAGGTAGCATATGGGCAGATATTCAGAGAGGAACCTCCATCTATTAAGACTCCTGCTACCATGTATCCGGAGGATAAGACCGCAATGTGTAACGGTTTGCAATTACCGGTCCCTTTGGATGGTATGTCATCATCAGTGAAGGATATCACATTGTTGTTGAAAATGTGATCAACCATATGTTGAAACTTTTCCGTATCCACTGATGTTGGGAGATAGGCTTCTTCTAGAACTTTTAGCAAGACCTTCCGGTGATTCTCAGAGGTTAGGACCAAGTCCAAAATTGATATTTGTTTTGGAGCTTCTTTTAAGCTTAAAACCACCGTAGCTTCATTATGACCCACAGCGCGGAGGAATTTTTCAACCTTCTCCATAGGTATTTTCCCCTTTGATTTGGTGGTATACTTCATCACCCGTTGGGGAAGATATAGTGGATTTTCCTTCAACACTGCAGCAGTTGTATGTGAGGTGGATCCTTCACCTTCTCCATAATTCCACGGAACCTTACGCAAGCTAACAATAGGATATTGTGCTCTGTATGGCAAGTTGATTGGCTCAGGAGCGGCCACTTTCAAAGGATTATTTCCTCCTTTGAGCTGAATTATCGGTGTTGTGAGTAAAGTATTAATCCCTTCAGCTTCAGTGGATATAACTGCTACCACACATTTCCACTTAGTAGGGCCTGCATTCTCACTTGCACGTAACACAGTGTCGTTATCTGCCAAGCGTAGTACACCACTGTCGATTAAATTTTGAATAAGGTGGCGGAGTGCCCAGCATTCTTCTGTGTTATGACCACGAGACTGGGAGTGGTATTGACATACTTCATCAGAGTTGTACCATCCCGAAATGGGGGTTGATTGGAGGTAGAAGGGAACTGATCCTTCCTTCATTGATTAACATGTGAAGGATTTCCTCCATGGGTTGGCCCAAATAGGTGAATTCCCGTTTGTTGGCGAAATCCCGACGGGCTTTGGCATTTGCTCTCTTCGTCACTTTGTCTTCCAGCATTTCATTTTCTGAAAGTGACGAGGGAATATTCATGACAATAGGTAGAGAGGCGGCATGCTCTGGGCGATTAACTACTGAGAGTCACTTGATCTTTGATAAGTCACCGATTCGCCAATTGCTCAATTTGTTGCCGAGAGCTTTGATCTTTCGTTCCATTGTGAATTGGAACTTGGCATAATCCTATTTGTCATCACCGTTTTTGAGGGTCTGGGAAGATTCACAGCTGAAGTAAGAACTCTGTCAATTGCTCCAATTGATCATGTTGACATCTTCTTTTTTGTGTTGAGGAAGAGGGTTGTCTTGAACATGAGGCTGATCGGGTTTAGTGACTACGATCTCCCCGTTGTCTATCAGGTCCTGGATCTTCTGTTTCAAGGACCAACAATCCTGAGTATCATGTCCAGGTGCCTCGACATGATAAGCACATTTCCTAGCAGCATTGAAACCTCGTCCATTAGGGCTGGCTGGTGGAAGAAGATGCGTAATTTTCTTCTGTGTTGTCAGAAGATTGAGAATGTTCTCGAGGGTATCCCCTAAGGGTGTAAACACTCGAGGGCGTCGGACTTCTCCACCTTTTGGTATTGGAGGGTTTGTAGACTGTGCTGGAAAGGGAGTGTAGTTTCTCCTTTGAATGAGCATGTTTTGATTGCCCTTTTGCCCCTGTAGTATCAGGGAAACATCTTCTTCTTTCTTTTTATGGACCCTCCGGGGGTTGTTCCCATAATTTCCAGACTGGATGTGATCAAAACAACTTTGAGTGCATTTAGGTCTTGAATCTTTCTGACTTCAATCCTCTCTATTATCTCCCCATGCTTGACCATTTCAAAAATGGTTTGCCGATCTTTGGCTAAAACTCTCTCATAGAAGGGAGCTTCTTGTATATCTATGAAAGTCATGACAATTTCGATTAAAATCATGGCGGGACTAACTTAAACACTAGGCGTCTCCACCTTTGAGCATACTCTCTGAAAGACTCGTTAGGCATTTCTTGATCTTGGTAATTTGATCTGGGTCAGAGCCATTTGAGTTTGAAAAGCGTATTGAGTGAGGAAGGCATGTACTAGCTCTTCCCAAATATGGATTTTGGAGTTGTCTAATCTTGTGTACCACGAGCGGGCTTCTCCGGTTAGACTCTTTTGGAACAATTGCATTACAGTGTTTCATCCTCTGCATAGGATCCAAGTTCTCCAATAAATACTTTTAAATTTGTATAAGGATCTCCCTAACTTGTCATATTTTTCAAAGTCGAGTTTTAAATTTTTTAGGTAATGAACACGGGAAAAATACACGGATCGACATATGAAACACTCCCGTGGGTTCCAATTCCTTTGATAGCGCGAAGGGTGTCTTCCATTTGGAGGACTTTCTTTTTGATGTCACCAGTGTCTGGATCTCTAGTGGGATGGGTAGCATCATGAATTTTGTTGGTTGTATCCAACTATAGTTCAGGTATGGTAATGACCGGAATTCCTCTTTGTGTGGAGGATTCAGTATGTAAGGTATTTTCGACCACATGTGTAGTAGTGTAATTCTTTTTAGTAGAAACGACCAAATCTATAATTTGCTTGTGCTTAATCCGAATTCTTTGCGAGAAATGGATTAAGTTCATCTGCGATGGGATAATGACATGATTATTTGTAGGCTGTTACCTTTTTGGACCTTGACCGGGTAGTAGGTCCGATTGATTCCCTGCGAAAGACTTGCATAGTTTAGTCTTTAGGGAATGTATATAATAACATATTATGTGATGTGTTCGTTTTAGGAATTTTATCATGCAAAATGGGTGTCAGCTATTTGTAACATGTATGTGGACACATTGCTTCATATTTCTCATTACATGGAGATATATATGGAATGAAATTATAAGTAATTGTGTTTACAAGTAATTGAAATGAGAGCATGAAGAGACTTTCCTCCGCTTTGGGTTTATCACAGACTGACCTATCTTAGGTTACTCTCGCGAAATTTTTGGCATGAAGGTTCCCAAATCATCGCAATCTACTAGACGGGAAGTTAATCCGATCTTTCAACTGGAGCGAATTTGGGTGGTGCCTTTCCTGAGCCTCGGAGAATTAGTCTTCTCACGAGTCCAGTAATCAAACACTGACGGGATAGCCTCCTGCTGGAGGGACCACACAACATACATTCACATACATCGCGTCTCACCGTATGAAATGATGGCATGTGCGAAGCACTAATATCATAAGTAGTTTATAATGTGAAGCACTAACATCACATGCAAATATGATGCAAAGCACTAAGTTTAATCAAGACATGCATTCATACACATTCATCCAATGTAAATGCAACATCCACACACAAGCAGATAACAGTTTTGAAAAGATTGTGGTAGCGGCTTAAGTCCTCTTACTTGAGTCCCCAACAAAGTCACCACCTGTGGACGTCGGGATTTTTGGGTGTCCCTTTCCGTTACTTGTTCTTTGGTGTTCTCATTTTAGGTGAGATTTGTTTGAAAAAACAAGTGAAAAAGGTCTGACATGTATAATGTCGACGATGGACTGTTAAGAGTCGCCAGTTGGTTTTTTAAATAGTTGTACCAACACAACCGAGAAAAGGTTTGCACATTGACCCAGTGGTGTGACACTGATATATGGGTCAGTGAAACCGAGATTCGTTTAGGGTCCGGGGACTTGGTTATGCAGGGGGAAGGTGTTAGGCACCCCCCGACATCCGTGTTACCACGGTGACCGCCTCTTTTCAAGAAACTATTATCTGAATATGTGTGTGTGTGTGGGTCAATGTGCTGTTCATATGGAAGTTGTGCGAGGCCTCGTTCGAACCTATATACACAGGGTTTGAATTTATGTAAAAATTCAGTTTTTAGCAAGATATGGCAATGATATTTTATAAGAGGTTTTCAAACCACGATGCTCAATAGGAATTGAGACCTTTTACACTCCCATTTTTTGTTAAGTGATCAATTTGGATTGATTTTATTTGGCGGATCTGCGAGGCATCCGTATGAAAAAATAATATACAAAAATAATGTCGACTTCCTCGTGGGTATGGAAACCATCTGAGGAAATTCAAACATCACAGAATAATTTAGAAGTTGCTTACAGCTGAAAAATGTCCATCACGGGAACCGAATCTAGATCCAATGGGATGAATCTGTGATCACATGATTCCTAGGCGCACAGAATGTTGCAATTTGTGTAAAAGCAATAAGCAGGTATATATATATAAAAGCGGTAAATATATATATATATATATACAGACATGATCACCAACCACGATGCACCTCCATGGGGGATCAGAAATGTAAATAAAGCTATTAAAAGCTATCAACCGCCACGGAGGAAATTAACTCCAGGCGGGACAAAACGTAAATAAAGCTGTAAAGCGATCAACTGCCATGAAGGAAACTCCAGGCAGGTCAAAAATATATATTTATATATATATATAAAAGCAATAAATGCATAGGATATAAAATCCAGGCTAATCGAACAGAGTTCGACCACAGTTCATATATATAAGTATATATATATATAAAAGTGAGTAAACGCACCAGACCGAAGTCTAGGCTCATAAAACAAAGTCCGACACACAGTTGATATATATAAGTATATATATATAAAAGCGAATAAACGCACCAGACCGAAGTCTAGGCTCATTAAACAAAGTCTGACAGACAGTTAATATATATAAGTATATATATATATATATATTAAAAGCGATGAACGCTCGGGCCAAGTCCGAGGCTCAATCGAGGCATAACTCGATAATGTTAGTCAATATATATATAAGTATATATATATATATATATATATATATATATATACAGACTGGAATGAAACCACGGACCGAAGTCCGGGCCAAAGCAAGCAACACGACTCTCAACGTGTAGAAGGGTGTGTGCAAAGATGAAGAGAAAGACTCTAAAGTGTGTGAGAAGGCTTACAGCTGACTGATAAAAAAAGGCTTCTATATCTTTAGAGTGGGTAAACACTGGCTTGTGTGGGTACAAAAGAGGATATATATGAGCTCACAGGTGTTTAAAAGTGGGAAAATACACTTGTATGTATGAAAGTGCGAGAGCAAATTGTGCGGGGTTTCCTGTCTTTTTCTCTTAAAATTAGCTTTTGAAGCCCTCTATTTATAGGAAATATGAGCCGCAGGTGTACCAGAGGCGGGTCGGGTCGGCCCGGGTTTGTCTTGTCGGGTCGGGTCGTCTTGAAGTACATGCACTCAGGCACAGTAATGTCCACTCGATTTTTAAGAAGTGCAATCCAGGCATCCGTTTTGAGGTATACAGGACCTATTTCGGACTGCCGTTGTTGAGAGTTGTACGATGGCATGGGATTAGAGTTTGTACGAAGTCATTGAAGATGGGACGATGCCCTCCAGTCTTCAAGCTTCAACTTTCATCCGTTACCCCGCACAATAGTCACTCGGGATTGGTTAGCCTTGTGGGACATCATTGCATAGGGACGTGATGTGGCATCGTGTTGGACGAGATGACGATATTTCCCCTCACTAGTGTTATCGCCGGATTGGGCCGATAAAGCAGACGTTGCTCAGACTTCACTGAGATTGGACTGCTGCAATTGTTGAAGGTCCTCATTATCATCTTTGAGGTGTGCATGTCTTCCCGATGTTATTGCCGGGTTGGTACAGTGTATCTAGTGGTGAGCGCCGAGATTGAAGCTGATGGCATTTGAAACAAGCATTTTCGGGGTTATCTCCGAAACTGCATTCCTTGGGGTTATCACCAAGGTTGGTTTCCTCCTTTGAGATGAATTATCGGTGTTGTGAGTAAAGTATTAATCCCTTCAGCTTCAGTGGATATAACTGCTACCACACTTTTCCACTTAGTAGGGCCTGCATTCTCACTTGCGTAACATGTTGTCGTTATCTCATAGCGTAGTACACCACTGTCGATTAAATTTTGAATAAGGTGGCGGAGTACCCATCATTCTTCTGTGATGTGACCGCGAGACTGGGAGTGGTATTGACATACTTCATCAGAGTTGTACCGTCCCGAAATAGGGGTTGATTGGAGGTAGAAGGGAACTGATCCTTCCTTCATTGATTAATATGTGAAGGATTTCCTCCATGGGTTGGCCCAAATAGGTGAATTCCCGTTTGTTGGCAAAATCCTGACGAGCTTTGGCATTTGCTCTCTTCGTCACTTTGTCTTCCAGCATTTCATTTTCTGAAAGTGACGAGGGAATATTCATGACAATAGGTAGGAGACTGGCATGCTCATGGCTGATTAACTACCAAGTCACTTGATGCTGATAAGTCACCAGTTCCGCTAATTGCTCAATTTGTTTGCCGAGAGCTTTGATCTTTCGTTCCATTGTGAATTGGAACTTGGCATAATCCTATTTGTCATCACCGTCTTTGAGGGTCTGGGAAGATTCACATCTGAAGTAGGAACTCTGTCCATTGCTCTAATTGATCATGTTGACCTCTTCTTCTTTGTGTTGAGGAAGAGGGTTGTCTTGAACATGAGGCTGATCGGGTTTGGTGACTACGATCTCCCCATTGTCTATCAGGTCCTGGATCTTGTGTTTCAAGGACCAACAATCCTGAGTATCATGTCTAGGTGCCCCGACATGATAAGCACATTTCCTAGCAGCATTGAAACCTCGTCCATTAGGGCTGGCTGGTGGAAGAAGATGCGTAATTTTCTTTGTGTTGTCAAAAGATTGAGAATGTTCTCGAGGGTTTCCCCTAAGGGTGTAAACACTCGAGGGTGTCGGACTTCTCCACCTTTTGGTATTGGAGGGTTTGTAGACTGTGCTGGAAAGGGAGTGTAGTTTCTCCTTTGAATGGGCATGTTTTGATTGCCCTTTTGCCCCTGTAGTATCAGGGAAACATCTTCTTCTTTCTTTTTATGGACCCTCAGAAGTTGTTCCCATAATTTCCAATTTGGATGTGATCGAAGAATGACTTTGAGTGCGCCTAGGTCTTGAATCTTTCGACTTCAATCCATCTCGGCCATCTCCCTATGTTGACCATTTCAAAAATGGTTTGTCGATCTTTGGCTAAAACTCTCTCATAGAAGGGAGCTTCTTGTATATCTATGAAAGTCATGACCATATCTGATTTCGTCATGGAAGGACTAACTTGGGCGTTAGGCGTCTCCACCTTTGAGCATACTCTCTGAAAGACTCGTTAGGCATGTTTCTTGATCTTGATAATTTGATCTGCGTCGAGAGCCATCTGAGTTTGAAAAGCTATTGAGTGAGGAAGGCATGTGCTAGCTCTTCCCAATTTGTGGATTTTGGAGTTATCTAATCTTGTGTACCACTTAGCGGGCTTCTCGGTTAGACTCTTTTGGAACAATTGCATTACGATTTTTCATCCTCTGCATAGGATCCAAGTTCTCCAATAAATACTTTTAAATGTGTATAAGGATCTCCTAACCCGTTATATTTTTCAAAGTCAGGAGTTTTAAATTTTTCTAGGTAATGAACACCAGGAAAAATACACAGATCAGCATATGAAACACTCATGTGGGTTCCAATTCCTTTGATAGCGCGAAGGGTGTCTTCCATTTGGAGGACTTTCTTTTTTATGCCACCAGTGTTTGGATCTCCAGTGGGATGGGTAGCATCATGAATTTTGTTGGTTGTATCCAACTATAGTTCAGGTATGGTAATGACCGGTATTCCTCCTTGTGTGGAGGATTCAAGGTATGTCTGGGTATTTTACGAGCACATGTGGTAGTGTAATTCTTTTTTAGTAGAAACGACCAAATCAGTAATTTGCTTGCTTAATCCATCGAATTCTTTCTTAGAAGCTGGATTAAGTTCATCTGGTCGGATAATGACATGATTATTTGTTGGCTGTTACCTTTTGGACTTTGGTTGGTAGTAGGTCCGATTGATTCCCTGCGAAAGACTTGCATAGTTTAGTCTTTAGGGAATGTATATAATAACATGTTATGTGATGTTTTCGTTTTAGGAATTTTATCGTGCAAAATGGGTGTCAGCTATTTGTAACATGTATGTGGACACATTGCTTCATATTTCTCATTACATGGAGATATATATGGAATGAAATTACAAGTAATTGAAATGAGAGCATGAAGAGACTTTCTTCCGCTTTGGGTTTATCAGAGGCTGACCTATCTTAGGTTACTCTCGCGGAATTTTTGGCATGAAATTTCCCAAATCATCGTGATCTACTAGGCAGGAAAGTTAATCCTCTTTCAACCTGGAGCGAATTTGGGTGGTGCCTTTCTGAGCCTCGGAGAATTAGTCTTCAAGCGAGTCCATAATCAAACAACGACGGGATAGCCTCCTGCTGGAGGGACCACACAACATACATTCACATACATCGCGTCTCACCGTATGAAATGATGGCATGTCTTGAAGCACTAATATCATAAGCGATTTATAGTCTGAAGCACTAACATCACATGCGAGATATGATCTGAAGCACTAAGTTCAATCAAGACATGCATTCGTACACATTCATCCAATGTAAATGCAACATCCACACACAAGGATATATGAGTTTTGAAAAGATTGTAGTAGCGGCTTAAGTCCTCTTCTTTGGAGTCCCAATGAGTCACCACACATTGTCGACGTCGGGATTTTTGGGTGTCCTTTCCGTTACTTGTTCTTTGGTATTCTCATTTTAGGTGAGATTTGCTTGAAAAAACAAGTGAAAAAGGTCCGACATGTATAATGTCGACGATGGACTGTTAAGAGTCACCAGTTGGTTTTTTAAATAGTTGTACCAACAATTCTTAACGTTTTAATGGCTTCTAGCAGCTAAATTAACATATATAATTATGTAAATCACGCATAACATTAACAAGCATACATATACTAATTTTAGCACAACTTAAACAACTATTTTTGAAAACTTAATTCTTTGAAAACCATATTTTCAACCCAAAAATCCCATCTTTGATATTTCTTGACACAGTGAACACTGTAATCATTATGATACATCAATTTGATTCCTTTGAACTAAGTTCTCTTTATTTCATACCCAATTAACATAATCACGCGTCAATTTTACAATTAACATACAATCAATTACCAATTTTGTTATCCTACAAAACATGTTCATGCATATATTTTTACTGTAAAAACTATTTTCTTTCTTTTTTATTGTAATTCACATAATCACATAAATTTATATCCTCTTCATACAATCACCTATATGTATATGTAGGATATTTATACTATTACAACTTCATAATTTCATACTCAACTATAATATATGAATTACAGAACTTTATACTATAAAACACAGTGAATTTCAAGAACACAGACTTTAAGCATTATACTGTAAAACATATATACGTGTAAAGATTATGCAACATACCTTTTAATTGCTCAGATAATCTTTGCTAACACCACTGTAATTCGTTTGAAACTTCAAAAATTCTCTCTCAATCCTCTCACAAATACTCTGTAACTTTCTTTTCTCGAAACATTTTCTTTTCTCAGACAACTTCTCTTTTTTTTTTCTTTCCTTAGGCTTAAGCTAAATTCAATATACGTAAAACCAAATACAACTAAAACCCAAATGTACGAAACTGCTATATACTTAATATAATAATAATTACATGTCAGTTATAACATATTTAATATATATTATTTATTTTATTTATATTATTATAATTCAAAATTCAAAAGAAATCCACAAGCCATAAGGCTCTGTTTGGCAAAACTCTTTAAAATTAAAGACTTAATATATTTAAGTCTTGTTTGGGAAAAACTAAATTAAACTCTTTTAATTTATTTTAATAACTCTTTTATAGTATAGTTATTTGTCACACTTTCATTTAATTAAGTTTTCATACTTAATTTAATTAATTCTAATAACAATTCATTGCATAATATAATAATTTATTTAATCATTATAAACTCTCTAACTTAATTATTAAATTAAATTAGATTACTATTTCAAAATAATTACTTTCCTTAACTCATTAATTATTTATTAAATAAATAATTAACCAAATCAAATCAAATCAATTAAACAAATATTTATTCAACGATAATCACATCCATTAAATATTTATATAATTCAATAAATATTTAAATATTATAATTAAAAATCTGGATTGTTACACAGACCGAACTAGATAGACTTGATGAGTGTTTATATAGGTTATAAACACTGTTGTGACTTGTAGTAATGTGTCTAGAAGAAATATTGATTGTAAATTACAGTATTGTGTGATGTGAATTATTGTGCTAATTGTGAGACTGGTATTGTGATTATAGGTCTTTCAAACGCAGATAAGTATTTTGTGTAGCAGTAATCAACGCGGAAGGCAAGTTTTCTTAACTCAACCTTGGGTTATATCTTTTCAAATATTATGGTGGTTAATTATTGTTGATTAGACCAGGTCTGAGAATTATTGTTGTCTATTCGCAGTTAGTGTATGTTTATTAATTCAAATTGAATTAGTGATTCTGAGAATATACTTGGAGAATAACTGTTGTTGGATACTTACATCAGTAGAAGCTATTATTGATAGTACAGATAATTCCTGTCTAGATGAACATTTGTTAGAACTTAATAGGTTCGAGAAGAGAATTCAATTATTATTGACAAATCGATGCCAATTATTTTGACTAGATCGAGAAATTGATTAGATATTGAAATCATTGTATTTCGTTGTTATGATTTGAATTCTAGTTATAAGACTGAGAAGAAAAACCTTTTATATAAAGGGAACATTTGGTCGTATATTCGGCTGTTGCGCGCGTGTAAGTATTATGCATAATATAGGGTAGGGTACAAGGAATTGGCCGCTCTAAGTACATGTTGAGGGGTATAATTTAATCTATATGGTTGTCTGATACACCTGGGTATATCAAAGTAAATCTTTAATACCAAGAAGAGAAGTTCAAGATCCAATGGATCGCTCAGCATAAATCTAGAAAACATTCCACTTTGTTATTACGTAAAATTAATTCTTGATTATTCAATAGAATATCGTAGAAACTTTGAAAGCGTTGTACTCAATCATTATCAGATTATTGGTTTGCATAGTATACGAGAAGACTTGTTAGTGATTAACAAATTGTTCAGCTATTTCAAAGTTCCCCGAACTTTGGTGTCATTCTATCAAAATAGATTGTTTGTTATTCTTGATTCTTATACATTCATTGTATGTCTTAATTTGTGGGGTAAATTTGTTGCTCACCCTTGCTTAAATAAAATATTTTAGCTAGGAACGAAGAAGCCGGAAGGGCAGAGAAGAACAAGGGCAAAGGTGTTTTGCTGGAATAGTTGTGTTGAACAATATTATATATGTTGTACTTGTAAACCCTTCTTTGTATATCTAAGGGGTATATTTATAAAGTTATGGTTAGATAACCTGGGACAATGTATTAACAATATCAGTTAATGAAGTGTGTATTTCTATTCCTAAATAAATGGGTAGTTAGATGTTATTTATATTGTGGATCGTGAGCACCAAACTCGGGGGTCAGGTAACCCAGATTTGGGGGCGTCATAAAGAATTTCAATGAAGGTCAAGCATCCTTGACGTTATTCAGTCGTTGGCAATTAAACCCAACGAAGCATCAGAGATGGTCCGATGATATTAAATCGTTGAAGCACATTTCAACGAAGGTCAAGCAGCCTTGACAGTTTTCGTCGTTGGCAAGTAAATCAAACAAAGCATCGGAGATGGCCCGATGATATTAGTCGTTAAAGTACATTTCAACAAAATTCGAGCGACCGACAACCACAAACTCTTGGCGATAACTCGATAGAGTCTTTGGAAAGACACAGGCGATACAAACTAGGGAAAATCATCGTCATCGGGGAGGATCGATGATGGAATCTGTTATATAAGTCTTCATCAGACAAAGCATAACTTCCTAGAGTCTCTCGCATATGAGAAGAACATCTGCCGTGAAAAGACTTGCACTGAGGGTTAAGGACCTTGGTGATAACCCCAATGTCAACATCCTCTGGTCTCATTTCATGGAGCAGCCTCAATTTCATGCATTCAGCATATATTTGCATCATGTTGCAGTACATTGCATCATAATTATCTTATTTCATTTCAAGTGTCTAGCGATCTTTATCCTATCCATGCCATTGCATTACATGAATATGATAAAGAGGGGCATCTGTAGACACTCGAAATTTTGCATTCCTGTTACTAACCTTGCAGGAGGGCATGATCGTCTTCCAGAGATTACCCTGGAAGTTAAATCAGCTCCACCCCAGAGACAACCCCGGGATATTCAGTTTTAAATCTCAGAGACAACCCCGAGATACTCAGTTGTAATCCCAGAGACAACCCTGGGAGATTCAGTTCCAACCTCAGAGATAACCCCGAGGAAGAGAGTTCCAGCTTCGAAGATAACCCTAGAGAAGTCAGTTTTAACCTCGGAGGCAACCTTGAGGCACTCAATTCCAACCCCGAAGATAACCCTGGGAGGTCAAACACATCTTAAAAACACCCCTAAGGACATTCAGCACTCACTGCAGCCCAATCTCAGAGATAACCCTAAGCAACGACTGCTATATCAGTCTAGAGCTGGAGATAACCCCGGTGAGGGGCAAAATCATCATTTTGCCACCTCGATACTACATTCAAGCCGTCTCAACATCATTTCAGCCCACATTTCATACAGAAGTGTCCTACAAGAATCGTATCTCAAATCCTGAGTGACTACTACGTAAGACAACACACCGGATAGAACTTGAAGACTTGAAGATCTGGTCACGGACCCATCTTCCCAGCTTCGTACAACCTCTTATCCCATGTCATTGTGTAGCTCTCGACAATCGGATGCCCGGATTGGAAGTTATGAAGGTTCAAGTTAATAATGCATTATACGAGTACGTGTTCTTCGAGACAGCAGGACCCGCAGAGCCCAGGGCACCCCGGGTAGCCGCAGGTGGACCCGCGGCTACCGCGGTTAGACCCGTGGCTCCTCTCTCTATAAATAGAGGGCTTGGGGTGGCCATTTAAAGAGAAAAAAAGGCGAGGGAACCCTATCCATTTCACTTCGTACACACCTCTATATTGCTCCAAATTGAGTGCTTCTTTTTTCTAAACACTTGTGAGCTCGTGTTTTATAATATCTTTGAGATTTACTTAGGTGCAAACCAGGTTTTAGAACATCAAAAGCTATCTGAAGTCTTCTTGGCAGCCCACTATAAGATATTTTAGATTTTTAAGTTTTTTCTCAATTTCATACATATATATCTATTCACGTTGAGAGTCGTATTGTGTGTGTATGTCCGGATCGTCGATCTGTGGTTTTATTACTTTTATATATATATAAATACTTATTTATATATTATTATCGAACTATGCTTCGATTGAGCCCGAATATAATATTCGGAGTGTTTACTGCTTTTATATATATATTGTTATCAAACTCATGTGATTGAGCTAGATATACATCAGGGCGTTTACTTACTTTTATATATATATATATATATATATATATATATATATATATATATATATATATATATATATATATATATATTCCCATCAAACTACATTTCATTGAGCTTTGGATATACATCAAGTGCGTTTCTGCTTTTTATATATAAATACTTGTATATATACCTTATTATCGAACTACATTAGATTGAGCTGAGTGTGATATCTAGTGCATTTACGACATATATATATATATATATATATATATATATATATATATGTATTTCTGTCAGCACGGAGATCACTAAGTGGCCATTTACCGCTTTTATATATATATTTACATTTACATCTTGCACAGGTTCACTTTACGGCCTTTTACGACTTATATATATATATATATATATATATATATATATATATATATATATATATATATATTATTTATTACATACAGGTTAGATTTACCTAAATCTGGCTATTTCTCACTTTAACCGGTTCATGGTGACTAAACTGGAACCGATGAAGCTGAAATAGTTTAGATTTATTCAAATCTAGTTCTTATTTTAGCTTTTGTACATATTGCTTTGTCATATGAGCCTAGGAATCATGTGATCACAGATTTAGTTCCTGAATCTAGATTCGGTTCCCGTGATGGACATTTTTAGCTGCAGCCAGCTTGTAAATTATTCACGTTGTCTGAATTTTCTTAGATGGCTTTCATGCCCACAAGGAGTTCATTGCTGCTATATATCTTATTTTCTCGAAGATGCTTCGCATCTCGAAAATAATAAAAGCAATCCAGCCGACCAAATAATAAAATGAAAGTATCAAAGGCCTCAATTACTATTGAACAAAAGGGTTTGAAAACCTGTTTTACAAAACATCATTGCTTTATCTTGTTAAAATTGAAATTTTATACAAAAGTCAAACCCTTTGTATATAGGTTCAAACGAGGCATAGCACTACTTCCAGACAATTTCACATAGACCTACACACACACACATTCAGATAAAAGTTTAAATTGAAAATTGGTTGTAACCGTGTTATCACGGAAGTCAGGGGTGCCTAACACCTTCCCTCCGCTTAATCAAGCCCCCAAACCCTAACGAATTTCGATTTTGCAGACCAGTTAAACAGTGTCACATATCTAGGTCTATGTGCAAACCATTTCTCGGTTGAGTTAGTGCAACCATTTAAAAATACCAACTTGCGACTCTTACAGTCAAATCGTCGACATATACATGTCGGACCTTTTCAAACTTATTTTTTCAAACAAATCTCACCTAACATGAGAACACCAAAAGACAAGAACAGAAAGGAACAAATAAAAATTCTGACATCGACATGATGGAGTGTTTGTGATAAGAGAAAGGAGGCTAGCATGCTCGGTGTTGATGAATCACCAATTCTGCCAATTGATTGACTTGTTCTCCAAGAGCCTTTATGTGACGCCCCCAAAATAGGTATACATCACCCATTCTGAGTCGCCAAATACATAGTACAGAAATAACTACAACTTCATTATTACAATTAACGTGCAAAATACGACAACACATATACTGTGAGTTTAAATACAAATATTATCTTCTAGATAGTATTCAAACTCAAATAAGTCCTCATTACAATTATTGATACACTATTTTACAAAATAGTGAGGACTACTAAACAACTGTAAAGCCCTCAAATTCGGGTACTTGAAACCCGAACTCGGTGCTTCACGATACCATTTCTATGAGCGGAATAATACTAATAATATTAACAATAATATAAAGATCAACTTAATTTACATATTCATCAAAGTCTGAATCCCAAGTATGTAACATTTAAACATTCATTACAACCCATGATAGATAATATATCATACTTATCTTAATAAAGTTAACTATTACATAAAATAGCATTGCGTTTATTCAGCAACCTTTCCCTTTCCCTTGTTCTTAGCAGAGCTCTCTGGTTGTTCACACTTAGCTGAAAACATTTAAATTAAGCAAGGATGAGCATTTGAGTGCCCAGCAAGTAATAACAATTATATATATAATCTAAAATAATTTAAATGTTTTCTTTGTACTACGCTTCTACAATAAGTTAATAGTTGTGAAGTAATCTGAACCGATAATAATAACATAACAACCCTCTTTCAAATTTTTGAAACTACGTATTGAATATAACTAAGGTTAAGGTGACATACTATGAACATTGTTTTTATTTTTGAAAAGGTTAAACAAAACTTCATCGTGGCAAATGTCATAACTTACGAACACGGGGTGATGATCGACCCTTTGTACCTGTATTGATCAACACTACATGTAAAGCGAGGGTATCGTTCACTCTGTCCACCCTTGGTGCATAAAAAAGTTTTCCGTGTAAGGATGTTCATACTTATGCGGGTTCCAAACCAAAGCAATTTAAGTTGGATAATAGTAAGGTTTATCTTGTTCAATAATAATCTATAATTCAACATATGTATATATATATATATATATATATATATATATATATCTATAGTAATTAACAAACAAGGTGTATCAACATGTGATTAAATCTGATGATTATCCAGTGGGGACACTTGTATAACCATTTATTGAAATTAACGAACAGAATATATATATCTGAATTACCATATACTAACATGTTGATAATCAATGAGCGTATATAATATAGGGTTAATAATCTGTACAGTAATAATATAATTCAGAAACATTCTTACTCATATTCATTGCATAAAGGTCAGTTTACTTGCCTGATGCGCAGCTTACAATTCGCAACTTAGTGTTATCTTTTATATAACACCTATCTTTAATAAGATCATTTTACTGATTAGAATAACATATCTCAACATATAATACTGCTTATTGCAGTCAGCACATAACCTAATCACATTATCACATATGTTCAACAACCATTGAATCACAAATAAACACATATCTAATCAAATTATCTAAGTCCATATCAATTTCTAAAACATGTCGTTGTACCGACTGCTTTATTGGGTAATTATCTAGTCTAAGACTCTATCCTGTAACTTAATATGTGTAAGTATCAGTCATATTATTTTTAAATGACTTATAGTAATCTTTAAACATTTATTATAATTTATCATGAATTTTCAAACATCGAAATCATTATTAAATGATTTAAATTTTAAACAATTTTATTATCATTAATATTTAATTAATATTAAACTATTAATGAAACCATTGCCAAAATATTAAAGTTATTTATAATAACGTAGAATATTTTCAAAGTATTTATATTACACTTAAATGATTTTTAAAATATTTAAAATCATTTTAAATAATTATCATTAATATTAAAGTATTAATATTTTATTTATAAAAATTTTAAAAGTCATTAAGTATAAGTTAATAATATTTTAAATTCATTTATATCCCTTTTAAATGATTTTTAAATTAATAAAACTATTTTTAAACTATTTAATTAATATAATTATTAAATAAATTTAATATCATTAATATTAAATTATTAATAAAATTATCCTTTAAATATTAAAAGTTATATTTTATAACTTAAAATATCTTTAAACATTTTATTTTTATTTAAAATGATTATTATAATATAAAAATCATTTTTAAACTAATTTATTTAATATAATTATTAAATAACCTAATATCATTTATAATTAATTAATTAATTAATTTTACCTTTAAATATTAAAAGTTATATTTTATAACTTAAAATATTTTTAAACTATTTATTTTCATTTAAAATAATTTTTATAATATTAAAATCTTTTTTAATTAATTTATTTAATTTAATTGTTAAATAAATCTAATATCATTAATATTAAATAATTAATAAAATTTACTTTAAAATATTAAAAGTTATATTTTATAACTTAAAATATTTGTAAATAACTTATTATCATTTAAAATGATTTTTAATATAATAAAATCATTTTTAATTAATTTATTTAATACATTTAATAAATAAATTAATTATCAATAATATTTAAATAAATACTAATATTTATGAAAAATATTTCAAATTATTAAAAGTTAATTTTTATAACATAAAATAATTTTTAAAATTATTTTTGTAATTTTTGGAAATTAATTACTATTTTTTAAAAATTAATTTAATTAATTTTAATAAAATTGTCATTAAAATCTTTATAGCAGCGAGCAACCGTCGCTATAGGTGTTCTTCGTGTTCTTCATGAAACCCAGATCTTCATAGCCAGTTTGCAAGGTATCACGTTTGACCAAGCATAGATCTTAGCTCGTAACGTTTCTGGGCATGTTGTTAGTCAAATATTGTAGTACTAATGCACGACTACAAGATCCAACAACAAACATGGCCAAACAACACATAACAAAATAGATCTGGAGTCATGAACAAGTATTGTCGGAAATTTGTTCTTCATTTTACAGGTTACCCGAAAATGAAGAAACGATTCAATAACTATTTTGGGCCTACATAACTTTTTGATTATGTAATGGTTTAGTGATCTATAAGCTTCAGTATGTAGCCAACATGTAGGACAACATTTCTATTACATAAAATCAATAAAACAACAACATAATAGCAAGATCTTGTCCGGTCAAACCCTGTCAGAAGCCACGCTCATGAACTTTTTGGGTTACCCAGAAAACTCATCCGTGAACTTCTTCTTGGTTTGACCATCCCCCAAATCTCGTATGTTTGTTATAAAAGAGATCTAAGAGCATTAACCTGTAGTACACATACTATATTACACATATCTTACAACAACAACACCAAAACAACCAGCGGCGGGGAAGATCGAGAGGCGTCCAAAGTATTGTCGAGGCCAGTTTTGGGCGGTTTACGGGTTACCTAAAAGCAGCCCATGTCATGGTCGGTCCACGGCTTTTGACCTCGACTATCTTGCAGTCTGTTTATGATATGAACTTGATTCTTGATCCAGATCAAAGAACACATAACATAAAACATATATAATACATCAAACAACAAAAATCATGATCATGCAAGAATCTAGAGCCACTGACATTCATTGTCAGACCACCACGAATTTTTTTTCCAGATTTTTGAAATCTTTAAATACGAGCCTCTAGATGTTATGGATCTAACATCTAGAAACCCAGATCATTATTATACACTACATACAACATATTTAACACAAAAAAACAACATCTAACAACAGATCGATGGACAGATTGTAGCTTAGGGTTTTATACCTCTTATGAACAATCTTTGATTCTAGACTTCTGATTTGGTTATGGTGTTCGTGGGGCTTGGTTGTGGGGCTTGAGAGAGTTAGGTTGAGTGTTGTGCACAAAATGAGCTAGCAAATGAATTTCTCTCTCTCCAAATCTATTTATAGAAGTGTTAGATGCATGTATGGCTGATACAAGTGGCTGGTTGTTGGAGTTTTTAGCACATGGGGTTGTTGGATTTGGTCACCAACTTCACCTATTGTCAAAACCTACCAATTAGCTTCAATTATGCACAAAAGGGCAATTTGGTCAATTGTTACATAATTTTAATGGCAATCTTGTAATCCTTGCAAACTCTTAGGGTTTAACCCTTAGAGTTTAACCCTAAGGTTTAGCACAAAATGAAATTCTAGGTTTTTATTTAGGGTTTAAGAATAAAATAAATAGTTTTTAAAATTTGTAATTAGGGTTTTCTAAATTAGATTAGTTTTCTAATTACTTTAAACAGGAACATTAGAGTTTTATATACTAATTATAATTAACTTTTTTAATTTAGCAATTAGGGTTTATAATTAGTAATTATGTTTTAAAATTACTAATTAGGGTTACTAAATATAGAAATTAGGGTTTCTAGTTTAGTAATTAGGGTTTTCATGATTAATAATTATAATTCTAATACTTGTAAATTAATCACCTTATCACAATTACAAACAATCTCAAACTCTAATTTGAGTTTCAAATTAGGGTTTCTCATTTCAGAAATTAGGGTTTTTGAAATATTAATTAATTAGGGCTACTAATTTAAGAATCAGGGTTTCTAGCTAATTAGGGTTTCTAGCTAATTAGGGTTTCCAAAATTAATAAGGGTTTTCCTAATTAACATAGAATCCTATATAACACAACATAAATCAAATAACACCATTATTACACCGTCTTGAACGTGTATTAACTTTTGAGCTAGGGTTTAACCAATTAATAATAGGGTTTTGAAAATATAAACCATAATTGACCAACCATTATTGTGACGCCCCCAAAACAGGTATACATCACCCATCTTGGGTCGCCAGATACATGGTACAGAATACAAATACAACTTAATTATACAACAGTCGTGTAAAATACGACTAAACATATGCTTTGAGTTTTAATATAAATATTGTCATCTAGACAATATACAAACTCAATGGAGTCCTCATTACATTTATGATCACATTATTTCACAGAATAGTGAGGACTATTAATGCACCATCTAGGACCATCACTCTGTTACACGAATTAGTCCCATTCGTTCTCATTTCACAGAAGAGAACGGTAAAAGAAAGGGTGAGCTCAACTAGCCCGGTAAGAAATATTATGACTAAGATAATGCAGAATAAATTATCATTAGCCTTCAACAATGTTAAACTGATAAAATATAATAGACAACAAGTTTAACTGCAACGGATCAAGCAATCCATTAGAAGAAGCAAGTAAGGTATAAAATCTATTATCTTCTATGATTTAAAAAGTTTTTCATCAACTTTATCGCTGAGACTCAGCTTAATAAATAAAATCGAATCATCCCTGCTCCACGGCCAAGGATATTCATGTAATCATCAATGGTCATGACTATATCGAATAATCCCTGGTCATAATCATACCAACAACTGTCCACCAATGAACTACAGGCCAATGAAGACTTTTACCACATCATTCGTCACATTACGGTCATGATTATACAAAATAATCCCTGGTCATAATCATACCAAGTCCATCTATGCACGTAAGCCAAAGATGATTTTCAACATAATATAAGCATGAGGATGATGACAATTCAATAAAATAAGTTCAAGAATAAATTTTAAAGATTTATAAGTTAATTTATCCTGAACTCAATAACATCCAAATTGTCAACTTGATACTGCTTTGTGATGTAAAATTCAAGAATTCTCAGAAGAATATTTCTATGAAAAGATACTGGATGAAACACAAATATCAAGGATAATCCATTAATTTCATGGAGTATAAAAGCCAAAACTTTAACCAAAAGAGTATCATAGAATATATGAAACTGCAATGGATTTTCACCCGCCATGTGGTAATCCACGTAGACAGCTCATTTCCACAATTTAATAAGAAATGAATACGAAGGGTCATTCACCATGCATGTGGCAATCTACATAGATAGGTTATTCCCAACAGAATAATAAATAATGGAACCGGTCCCATAGCCTTACAGAACGGGATATTAAAGCGAATAATAATTAATGGAACTAGGTCCCAAGGCGTAGCATGCGAGTCGAGATATTACGATAGAATAATAAAGAGAGAATATTAGAAGAATTTCACCATGTATGCGGTACCATAAACGAGTTTATTCAAATGATTAATAAAATGGAATAACAACAAAATTTACCGGGCATGTGATAGACCATGCAGAAAAGTTATTCCAATGCGAAATAATAAAGAATGGAATAACAGAAGTTCTCTTCATGAATACGAAAGAAATAATACCCCTTACGAGTACAACAAATAATATCCCCTACGAGTACAACAAATAATATCCCCTACCTTAGAAAAACTGAATACTGGAGTAGTGAAATAGCAGAATACTTTTCTTCTTTCTCTCTATAGTTTCTCTCTCTAGAGTTTCAGTGAATTCGAAAGAAATAATGAAGGAATGAACTTCTATTTATAGGAGAATTGAATGAATAGTAACTAATTCATGAACGGTCCAGATTGATTTACTTTTAAACGGACGGTCCATATTGATTTACTATTAAAACTTAAAGCGACGGTCCATACTGATTCACTATTAAAACTTTAAAGCAACGGTCCATACTGATTCACTATTACAACTTTAAACTAGCGATCCATATTGATTTACTATTAAAACTTTAAACCAACGATCTATATTGATTTACTAATATAATTTCAACCAACAGTCTGAAAAATTAGCACATCTCCTCATGGAAAAATATTGTACCCAAAAATAATTTGGCCAAAAAGAAATATATATATATATAGTAACTCGTGAATAGTACTCCGACACGAAAAGTACCCCGAATACCCGATTGAACAATATAACCTCCAGACATCAATTATTATCGAAACAAATGTCGATTTCCACTAACACTAATAATCCCAACACAATGGAACTATAAAATTCATCTTTAATCACGAACTTATTCATCATTAATATTATAATTCACAATATTTAACAACTAGGTCGTTCCCAGGAAAGAAGGGGCTTTCCGATAAGGATCTCTCCTTATTGGCGCGCAATTAGGTTACCAAACCTCTCCTTGACAGAACTTCTAGACATTGTCAATATTGTAAATAATAATATGAATAACTTTGCCATCTCAATTATTGATTTAATAATATATCATATTATGCAGATGATAATGTAACAATAATTGAATCAATAATATGAGAGATATGATGCAGCAATTACTGTAGCAATAATTGAGTATAACTAAGTGACTTCTTACGTAAACATCAATAATCAATATTGTGTGTTACTATGCAACCACGCGTATTACTGTACTTTTACTACCAAGTAGTTCAACAGTTTAAACGGTAACACTTTCGCCGTTATTTTTATAAAAATATTTTTGTCATTTTCTCAATCTGACAATAATTTTGTTAAGTCCACCAATTATTGTACCATCGTACGGATATTCCCCGACCAATCGAATATTATACAACAACTTGCATACTTTGCAAAATTTATAAATATTACTCACAACTATAATATTATATCAAATCCACACCATAATATTTAAAAAAATATTTCGAGAAATTTAAATCTTTATTCATAAAATTTGGGGTCTCACAATCTCCCCTCCTTATGAAATTTTGCCCTCGAAATTTACGTACGTACCTGGTATGTTAAAGAGATGAGGATACCTTGACTTTATTTCAGATTCCAACTCTTGAGGTATAACCTTTGAGTGTTAAATACTATCCTTCTTATCCAAGATTTTAACATGTATCTCTTCATACGTTAAATCTTCTGCTATCTCCTCTGGTTCTAAATTAATAATGTGGTTCGGGTCGTCCACATATTTACGTAACATCGATACGTAAAAAAAGTTCTGAACATGCAACATACTTGGTGGTAAAACGAGTCTATAGGCCATAGTTCCTACTTCATCGAGGATTTCAAATGGGCCAATTAAATCGAGGGTTGAGATTTCCTCTCTTCGTCGATTCTTGCTTCTAGAATAACGCCCTCTTGAACCTTCTTCTTCACATTCATCAGCTCTGAGTATATAGCTTGAGCGGCTTTAACTTTATCGATTAAAGTCGATTCTAATTGTATATTCGTTATCTTCACGTGGGTTCGTATATTCGCACTTGTAACCGCATACGATCTTCTACTCAATGCGTCAGCTACCACGTTCGCACTTCCACGATGATATTGAATGGTACGATCGTAATCTTCAACAGCTCAAGCCAACGTTTTTGGCGCATGTTATGTTCGTTTTAAGTAAAGAAATATTTGAGGGTTTTAGAAATGGGTTTTGTACTGGGGTAAATACAAAATTCGATTTCACGCTCTAGGGGTAGGCTAAGAAGTCTTCAAGAATACGTTAGGAAATTTATTAAGAATAGAAATATCATTCAAAACTGTGCCTCTCATCCAAGACTTGGATAACAAGTCACATTGATACCTATCAACTTGCCACCGTTATTCACAACGTCCCCTACGGAAAGTTTGGCTTCGGTGCATTCCACACAAGGAAGTCACCAGCGAAAGGCTCACTGCTCTTTACTTATGACTTGATATGACAATGATTGACTTTAGTGGTTTGGTTACTTGACTTCGCATAACAGGTTGGTTAGGAATATGAAAGCTAACAACCTTACGAAAAGTATGATGAGTAGTTAACCAATCGATTCCTAAAATCACATCAAAGGCAAGTATGTTCAAAGAGATAAGATCGACAGGTAAAGTGAAAGTGTCGATTTAAATCAACAAGATCTATACTCTGACCGACCACAAAACAAGGGTTAATTAACATGTCACATATTATCCCTATACTCTGACCGACCAATTAAATACCAAATAAATTTAGGTAGGACATACTAGCGAAGGAATTCCCCGTCTCTCCCCTCCTAGTTCTTGTCTCATATCTCAGCCAGGGATCATATCCCTAAGCTTTGATACCAACTGTGACGCCCCAAAAACTGGTATACATCACCCATCTTGGGTCGCCAGATACATGGTACAAAATACAAATACAACTTAATTATACAACAGTCGTGTAAAATACGACTAAACATATGCTTTGAGTTTTAATATAAATATTGTCATCTAGACAATATACAAACTCAATGGAGTCCTCATTACATTTATGATCACATTATTTCACAGAATAGTGAGGACTATTAATGCACCATCTAGGACCATCACTACGTTAGCGACTAGTCCCATTACGTTCTCATTTCACAAGAGAACAAAGGTGAAAGAAAGGGTGAGCTCAACTAGCCCAGTAAGAAATATTATGACTAAGATAATGCAGAATAAATTATCATTAGCCTTCAACAATGTTAAACTGATAAAATATAATAGACAACAAGTTTAACTGCAACGGATCAAGCAATCCATTAGAAGAAGCAAGTAAGGTATAAAATCTATTATCTTCTATGATTTAAAAAGTTTTTCATCAACTTTATCGCTGAGACTCAGCTTAATAAATAAAATCGAATCATCCCTGCTCCACGGCCAAGGATATTCATGTAATCATCAATGGTCATGACTATATCGAATAATCCACGGTCATAATCATACCAACAACATCGTCCACCAATGAACTACAGGGCCAATGAGGACTTTTACCACATCATTACGTCACATTACGGTCATGATTATACCGAATAATCCCTGGTCATAATCATACCAAGTCCATCTATGCACGTAAGCCAAAGATGATTTTCAACATAATATAAGCATAAGGATGATGACAATTCAATAAAACAAGTTCAAGAATAAATTTTAAAGATTTATAAGTTAATTTATCCTAAACTCAATAACGTCCAAATTGTCAACTTGATACTGCTTTGTGATGTAAAATTCAAGAATGCTCAGAAGAATATTTCTATGAAAAGATACTGGATGAAACACAAATATCAAGGATAATCCATTAATTTCATGGAGTATAAAAGCCAAAACTTTAACCAAAAGAGTATCATAGAATATATGAAACTGCAATGGATTTTCACCCGCCATGCGGTAATCCACGTAGACAGCTCATTTCCACAATTTAATAAGAAATGAATATGAAGGGTCATTCACCATGCATGTGGCAATCCACATAGACAAGTTATTCCCAACAGAATAATAAATAATGGAACCAGGTCCGGCATAAACGCACAGACAGGATATTCTGATACAATAATAATTAATGAAACCAGGTCCGGCGTAAACGTACAGACAGGATATTCTGACACAATAATAAAGAACGGACTATTAGAAGAATTTCACCATGTATGTGGTACTTCGCATAAATAGGTTATTCCAACAGAACAATAAAAATGGAATAACAACGAATTCACCGAGGCATGCGATAGAGCCATACAGACGGAGTTATTCCAATGAATAATAAAGAATGGAATAACAGAAGTTCTCTTCATGAATACGAAAGAAATAATACCCCTTACGAGTACAACAAATAATATCCCCTACGAGTACAACAAATAATATCCCCTACGAGTATAACAAATAATATCCCTTACCTTAGAAAAATTGAATACTGGAATAGTGAAGTAGCAGAATAATTTTCTTCTTTCTCTCTATAGTTTCTCTCTCTAGAGTTTCAGTGAATTCGTAATAAATAATGAAGGAATAAGCTTCTATTTATAGGAGAATGGACTGAATAGTAACTAATTCATGAACGGTCCAGATTGATTTACTTTTAAACGGACGGTCCATATTGATTTACTATTAAAACTTAAAGCAACGGTCCATACCGATTCACTATTAAAACTTTAAAGCAACGGTCCATACTGATTCACTATTAAAACTTTAAACCAGCGATCCATATTGATTTACTATTAAAACTTTAAACCAACGATCTATATTGATTTACTAATATAATTTCAACCTACGGTTTGAAAAATTAGTACATCTCCTCATGGAATAATATTGTACCCAAAAATGATTTGGACCAAAAAGAAATATATCTTACGGGTGAATAGTACCCTGTGAATAGTAATTCGTGAATACTAACTCGTGAATAGTAACTCGTGAATAGTAACTCATTAATAGTAACTCCTGAATAGTAACTCGTGAATAGTACTCTGACACGAATAGTGCCCCGAATACCCGATTGAACAATATAACCTCCAGATATCAATTATTATCGAAACCAATGTCGATTTCCACTAACACTAATAATCTCAACACAATGGAACTATAAAATTCATCTTTAATCGCGAACTTATTCATCATTAAGATTATAATTCATAATATTTAACAACCAGGTCGTTCCCAGGAAAGAAGGGGCTTTCCGATAAGGATTTCTCCTTATTGGCACGGAATTAGGTGACCAAACCTCTCCTTGATAGAACTTCTAGACATTGTCAATATTGCAAATAATAATATGAATAACTTTGTTGTCTCAATTATTGATTTAATAATATATCATATTATGCGGATGATCTTATAACAATAATTGAATCAATAATATAAGAGATATGATCACGACAATTCTTCATAGCAATAATTGAGTATAAGCTGAGTGACTTCTTACGTAAACATCAATAATCAATACTTGGTGTGCTACTATGCAACCACGCGTATTATTGTACTTTTACTACTAGGTAGTTCAGCGGTTTTAACGGTAACACTTTCGCCGTTATTTTTATAAAAATATTTTTGTCGTTTTCTCAATCCGACAATAATTCCTTTGTGGGGTCCACCAATGATTGTACCGTCGTACGGATATTCCCCAACCAATAGAATATTATACAACAACTTGCATACTTTGCAAAATTTATAAATATTACCCACAACTATAACATTATATCAAATCCACACCATAATATTTAAAAAAATATTTTGAGAAATTTAAATCTTTATTCATAAAATTTGTCTCACAATTATCAATACGTACATAAAATACATATTTATAGCACTGAAAAATCAAAATATAATTAATATTATTTTATTATTCTCTTTCCTTGATAAAAATCCAAAATTAGGGTTTGGATTCCATAATCAGGTACGGGGCGAACTTGATACGGGGTGAACCTCGCTAACTCGTTGAATTTTGCCGCATAATCAGGTACGCTCATATTTTCCTGCTTCAATTCCAGAAATTGAACCTCCATCTGGTTCTGCGAGCTAGTTGGGAAGTACATCTCAAAAAACATTTCCTTAAATCTTTCCCAAGTAATTACACCTTCACCTCCTCGCACTTTGTTTGCTTACCACCAATAGCTAGCCTCAGACTTCAGCATAAACGTTGCAAAAGCGGTTTTCTGGTCTTCTCTAACCCTAGCAACGTCGAAAACCTTCTCCATTTCCATAACCCACGTTTGAGCCTCGATCGGGTTCATGGAACCTTTAAATTCTAGCAGTCCCACCGCCTTGAAATCTTTAAACGTAGTATATGGTGGAGCTTGAGGTTGATTATTTATTGCTCCAGTCAGTAAGTTAACCAACTGTTGCACGGGATTAGCATTGGCATTATTGTTGTTATTTGTTGACTCTTCCTGAACTGGTTGATGTGGTTATCTTCTTCTAGGTGGCATATTTCTCTTAAGAATAATATATGCTTATTAAATCTCTATTAAATTCTCTAAATAGTTAAGACTTAACTCAATAATTTAATATAATCATTTAACACATCATCTCAAACAACTTAATATATTTAATTCAAACCAAAAGTTTTACATCAAACGATAGCATAACTGCTATTTACATCCACCATCCTGAGAAAAAGAATCCACAGGATTTAAATATTAAAATATTTCTTCGTTCATAAACATATCAGAATTTACATATAAAAACTAACTAAGTCTTTCACATAATTAAGCAGATTATATCACTTTGCCCGTCGAGGTCTTTGAATAGCCTTACCACGCTCCTCTTCCATGATCACGAGAC
Organism: Panax ginseng; assembly: GCA_020205605.1. Taxonomy (NCBI): domain Eukaryota; kingdom Viridiplantae; phylum Streptophyta; class Magnoliopsida; order Apiales; family Araliaceae; genus Panax; species Panax ginseng. The sequence continues at coordinate 72,219,542 of CM035141.1, forward strand.
ATCGTCCTGCGATCCAAAGATATACGATGGAAGTCCTTCGAATGGATGGGGTACCTCAAAACTCGATCCTGGGCCTCATCCATTGCATGATTAAGTGTAGAGTATGTCTCTCCAAGCTTTGCCTTCTTTGCATGACCATCCTCTTCTGCAAGATCAGCACGACGTGACTCTCTTACCCAGCCCTCCTCTGCTATGGAAAACCTTTCTGAACTCTCTTTCAGATCTTTCTTCAACTTTTCTATATCTGCGGTCTTATCTTCGGTTTGACCCTTCTCGTGGACCAAATCCCATTCTACATTTCCCAGTCGTGAGTGAAGAGTCGAAATCTCCCTCTCCTTCTCCTCTAGAATAATCTGCTGAATAATAGCCCGCTCAGTCAGATCCTGCACCTCATCTCGTAACTCCACATTACGGTCGTATAATGTGTCACACATCTCAGCATCAATGGAGTGTTGTGGAAACTCCTCTTCTTCCTCTTCCTCGTCAAATTCCTCCTCAGGATCAGTCTCAGGTTCATGCTCCTAACCAACAATGGTGATCAATGGAGATGACTCCCTCTGTACCAATTGTTCCCTAACAACATGAATGTCTCTAGGCTCCTCCTCTATAGGTACTATAGGTACTCGGGTTTCCTCCTCCCCTGCTCGACTAGTTCCTCCAACGTCAGACATCCTGACAACAAAAATTCGAGTTTTAGTTACTAAACCATACTAGTGAACACATACTTTTAACACATAAGCACATAAAGTCTTTTATTATCTTCAATGAATTACAAAAATTCATTTCCTAGAACTCGATAAGAGTTTTCCATCACTATGTTCTTTCTATAAGGCTACTACCTAAGGTTGTTCCCCCACCTAAGGTTCATAACCTACAGCTTAGATACCAACTTGTGACACCCCCAAATCTGGGTACTTCAATTCCACGGGATTTGGTGTTCAAAGTACAAATATCATCTATCTATCTACCCATAATAAATGCAAACCATGCAATAGATAGAAATAAAATCTTCCCCTTAAGGGTTACAACATCCAAATAATAATACAATCCTAGGTTAAACTAACCTTAAACATCTGTGCAGAAATATAAACAATAAGTCTTAAGTAACATCAATTCTAATTACATCACATAAATAATCAGTCTTCATTACTTGCTAAGCTTTCCCTTGCCTTTACTAGTGGAGGGTTCTTCTGCCCTTTCATTCTTAACTGCAATGTTATTATTACGCAAGAGTGAGCACGATTACCCACAAGTATAACAATATAACAATGAATAATAACATGCGAGAGAAATAATAACTTCTGAAATAAAAGCTCAATTTTTGAATCAAGAATGAATAACAAGAATCAAAAGATTTCTGAGGGTCATAAGACCTTGAACTATGTCCTAGGTTATCAAGGGTTATACTTGAAACCTTTAACAGTCATAAGACTATGGACCTTTCTACTCGTACTTAGGGGGATCAGCCCTTAGTACCATACTGTGCACAATATCTTAACGCTAACGCATAAGTAAATCCCTTTCCAGGGTTGTTCATCTTAGTTTGACATTCGAGTCCGCACCAAAGGAAGTTTGGTTTGGATAATTCAATAAGGGTTCTGAAATTTAGAACGTTCATCAACTATGGACTAGTCGAATCAATAAGGTTCACTAGTCTAACAAGGTTCAACAATAATGATATTCAAATTGAATAATAATCTCAAAAAAATATACAATAGAACAATTATTGTATAACAGAATCATACTTGAAAGATAAACAATCTTTAATATAGCAATTCAAACTTGAATAATAGTAATGAGAATTTACTCAAGGTAAATAATAATCTTGAACAATGATAACAAGTAGGGGTAGGAAACTTGTCTCGTGCATAGATTACACGTTAATTAAACTGGTTCTTTGATTTAAATCCCAAAGCTTAGATTAGAAGATATGATCGTTGATGATCCTTTCACAAATACCTGTTGATTACACTCTCACAATTCCCTAAATTCTTAATTCTCTCTCTCTGTGATTGCTTTGTTCTTAGACTTAGAAAAATAGAAAATAAAAGAATACGTAATATAACAAAGGGAAAAGGGAACTGATGCACGTAATGGTCAGTTAATATGACGCCCCCAAAATTAGGTATACATCACCCATCTTGGGTCACCAGATACATGCTACAGAATTCAAATACAACTTACTAATACCACTGTCATGTACAATATGACAAAACATAAACTGTGAGTTTGAATACAAATATTATCTACTAGAGATTATACAAACTCAAAAGGAGTCCTCATTACAATTATTATCACACTATTTCACAGAATAGTGAGGACTACTAATGCTATCCTCTGGACCATCACTCCGTTCCCCGACTCGTCCCAACTATATTCTCATTTCCTGAAGAGAACAGTGAAGAAAGGGTGAGCTCAACTAGCCCAGTAAGAAATATTATGACTAAGATAATGCAGAATAAATTATCATTAGCCTCCAACAATGTTAAACTGATAAAATACAATAGACATCAAGTTTAAGCTGCATATGAAATAAGTAATCCATTAAAAGAGTCAAGTAGAGAATAAAATCTACTATCTTTTATGATTTAAAAGTTTTTCATCACTTTTATCATTTGACTCATTTCAATAAATAATCCACATCATTAAATCATCCTTGCCACTCTGAGGCCGAGGATATTCTTTAATATCACGACCATGAATTATCCATGCACTACGGGCCAAAGATAATCGTGTTTTCATCAACTATCCCGATCATGCCATAAAATAATTCAACTTTGCTCCTCGTAGAAGAGAATCCATAGCCATAATCATACCAAAATTGTCCATCAATGCACTACGGGCCATGAGGACTTTTAATTTTCACATCATTTGTAACATTACGGTCATGATTATACTAGAATAATTCTCAGTCATAATCATACCAAGTCCATCTATGCACTACAGAAAGCCACGTATGACTTTCAACATAACATAAACATGAGGATGATGACAATGATATAAGAATTCAATTAAACAAGTTCAAGAATTAATTTGTTCAGGAACCAATAACGTCCAAATTGTCAACATGATACTTCTTTATAGAATAAAATTCAAGAATGCTCAGAAGAATATTTCCATGAAAAATACTGGATGAAGCGCAAATATCAAGGATATTTCACTAATTTCATGGAGTATAGAAGTCAAAATTTTAATCAACTGAGTATAATACCGAATGGAATAACAAAAGATATCGCCATGCATGCGGTATTTCGCATAGACGGTTATTCCAACAGAATAATAATAATAATAACGGAACCAGGTCAGGTGAAATTCACAAAGCGAGGATGTTCTGAGAATAATAAATGATGGAACCGGATCCGGTAGAATAGCATGCGGGATATTCCGGCGTAATAATAAAGACCGAATAATAGAAGAATGTCACCAAGTATAGGGTAGCCACAGCGTATACAAAAGTTATTCCAATGAACAATAAAGAAATGGAATAACGAAGTTCTCTTACGGAATACAAAAGAATAATTTATCTTCTTAGTAAAATAATACTTGATATAAGAGTAGTGAAGTAGCGAGAAAACTTTTCTTCTATCTCTATAGTCTCTCTCTATAGTTTCTCTTTCTAGAGTTCAAAGTGAATTAAATGAAAATAATGAAGGAATGAGCTTCTATTTATAGGAAAATGGAATGCATAGTAACTAATCCATGAGCGATCCAGTTGATTAACTTTAATCGGCGGTCCATATTTAAAGAAAAATCTTTTAAATAAAATATAATATATTCTATTTTTATAAAAAGATTTTCTTTGTATGTAACACTATCTGCGGGCACTATGCAAACACTATGCATAATAAAATATAATATATTCTATTTATAGAATAACTTTAATAAAAGTATTTTGTTTTATATAAAAAGATTTTACTATGCAAAACACTATGCATAATAGAATATAATATATTCTATTTATAGAATAACTTTAATAAAGTATTCTATTTTATATAAAAGATGTTTCTATTTTATTACGTTAATAATACTGAATAAAACAAAACTTCTAAATCAACAATAATTGAATCAAATAATGTGAGATACTATGCAGCAACTATTGTAGCAATAATTGAACAAAACTGAGTGACTTCTCATATAAATATCAATAATCAATACCATGTGCTACTATGCAACAACGCAGACATTCTTTGATTTTTTACTACCGAGTAGTTCAACAAAGATCAACAAAGAAAACAACGCCAGACATTCTTTGGGGTTTCACAATCTCCCCTCCTTATGGAATTTCGCCCTCGAAATTTACGTACATACCTGGTATGCCGAACAGGTGAGGATACCTTGACTTCTTTTCAGATTCTAACTCTTGAGGTATAACCTTTAAGCGTAGAATATATTCCAGGATTTTAACAGGTACATCTTCATACGTTAAATTATCCGCTATCTCGTCCGAATCTAAATTAATAATGTGGTTCGGGTCATCCACATATTTACGTAACATTGATACTGTTAGTTCTTAGTAGGCACAAGTTATCTAGAAGGGGGGTTGAATAAATATTTGAAAATCTTTTCTATTTTAAATTTGTTCTTAGAAAGTGATTAAAACTTAGCGGAATTAGTGTTTGTTTTAATCTTCTTAACCAAGCAATGGAGTTATGGCCGAGTAAAGGCGCTTATAGCGAGATATAGCGAGTTATAGCGAGATATAGATGACACGATTGTTTTAAGTGGTTCAAAGCACTCAAAGCTTAGTCCACTCTTCTACTCAACGAGTAGGATATCCACTAAGGATGTCTTTTACAATCTTCCGAATCACACGATTCCTTCTGACCCAGCGAGCCTAGAACTTCTCTAGTTCACTCTTGAACTCTTCAAGTCCAGCAGACTTGGCTTTCTTACAGTTCACTACGAACTCTTCAAGTCCAGCAGACTTGGTACTCTTTTTCAGTTGATTGATGGTTGTTGTTATTGCGTTCTGAAGGTTGCTACTCAGTTTGATGTGTAAGCACTGGTTCGTTAAGAATTGAGTAGCTGAGCAAGCTTTTCAATATCTCAGATCGTAGAGTTGAGCCTTAGAGAATTCTTCACGTTGAATGTTTGATTGCTTGCTTGTTTTTTTCTCTCATCTGTCTGATCTGTATATATGTGATGTTGAAAATTATCCGTTGGATCCATCCGTTGTGGCATTAAATGCTTCTGAACTTTCTGTGCTGCGATGGAGACATTTCTGCACATCTTTGAATTCTGCATTCTGGCTCACTGACACTGCAGGCTGCTTTCTCACCTACCACCTGAAAAGGTGTTTTGTCCCTCTTATCCATAGTACTATCCTTAGCTTCTTCAATACGCTTCTTTGTTGTATACTAAGGATATTTCATATATTCTGGGACTGATGAGCACTGCAGCATCTGGGATCCATTCCTCGTATGTTGAATTAACAACTCATGAGGCTCGACGTTTTCTGACATGAGACAGATGATGCTCTACGATTGGATCGTGATGTTCTACAGTTAAGATCGTAGTGGCTTTGACTTGCATACTACGATGCTATCAGTCGAGAACACTATGATTTCTCTTAAACTTTCATGCACTCGATCTTCTCTTGCTGTTTGTTGACTCTACGTTCCGAGAGCACACTACGATCGTTGACTTATAAACTTCACGTTTCCTTCACACTTCTACGATCGTGGAGTTAGCTTGGTGAACGTTGGGACCACTCTACGATTTCCAGAAGAGTCCCCTTTCAAGGCGGGCACACTACGATCTTCATGCTCTACGTTTTACGCTTGACTTGCAATGTTGATCAGATTGATGCACTACGATTTCTTCAAGACTAATCTATTACATCTCAAGATCAACCTAACAATTTTTATCTTTCTATCTATATATTCTAGAACAGAATGATACACGTTGAAAGCTTAGATCAACCTAACAATTTTGATCTATCACTAAGTCCTTGTACATATATTCTTTAAAGGACCTTACAAATAATCATGAACACATGCATTAAAACATCAAATCATAATATGCATTCTCCCAACAGATACGTTAAAAATGTTATGGGCACGCGACATACTTGGCGGTAAAACGAGTCTATAAGTCACAGTTCCTACTCAATCGAGGATTTTAAATGGGCCAATTAAATTGAGGGTTGAGATTTCCTCTCTTCAGCAACTCTTTCTTCTAAAATAACGCCCTCTTGAACCTTCTTCTTCATATTCATCAGATTCGGGTATATAGCTTGAGTGTCTTTAACTTTATCGATTAAAGTCGATTTTACTCGTACATTCGTTATCTTCACGTGGGTCCCTAGAGTCTTTAACTCTATCTTCATCATTTGCAAGTTATACAAAATGAGTCTTTGTGTTAACAACATTGTACTTGTAAACGCATACGATCTTTTACTCAAAACGTCAGCTACCACGTTCGCTCTTCCACGATAATATTGAATGGTACGATCATAATCTTCAATAGCTCGAGTCAACGTCTTTGGCGCATTATACGTTCGTTTTGGTTGAAGAAATATTTAAGGGTTTAAGAAATGGGTTTTGTACAGGTGTCAATACAAAATTCGATTTCACGCTCTGGGGTAGGTTAAGAAGTCTTCAGGAATACGTCAAAAGATTTATTAATGATAGAAATATCATTCAAAATTGTTACTCTCATCCAAGACTTGGATAGTACGTCACATTGATACCAACTGTGACTTTTATCCCTTAACCTAGATAGCACCTCACAATGATACCTATCAACTTGTCATCGTCATTCATGACGTCGCCTATAAAAAGTCTGGCTTCGGTGCATTCCACACCAGGAAGTCATCAACAAAAAGATCGGGGCTCTTTACTTATGGCTTGATATAAAAATGATTGAATTTAGTGGTTTGGTTGCTTGAATTCGCATAATAGGTTGGTTAGGAATATGAAAGCTAACAACCTTACGAAAAACATGATGAGTAGTTAACCAATCGTTTCAAAAAAAAACCACATCAACGACAAGTATTTTCAAAGAGATAAGATCAACAGGTAACGTGAAAGTGTCGATTTGAATCAAACAAGATTTATAAACAGTGGAGGTAACGAAGGTTTCTCCCAATGGAGTTTCAATAGATAAATCAAAGTTTAACTTCTCCGAAGTTAAGTATAAACATTGAACACAACTAGGTGAAATAAAAGAGTGAGTAGAACCGGTATCTAACACGTTATAGACTTCGTAAGAGCTTATGATTAACTTACCCGTGATAATTTTATTCAGGTTCCTCGTCACGAGAAAAAAAAAATGCTCTCTCTTAAACTACCGGCTTTGGCTTGTCTGGGACATCCTTTGGCATCACTATCCTAGTTGGACTTGACTTCACCATACGACAAAATCGAGCTAGGTGACCTTCTCTTCCGCAATTAAAACACGCTTTGGATTGTTGCGTACAGTTTGGACGGATGTGTCCCTCTTGTCCGCATTTGAAACATACGACCAATGGGCGTTCTTCTTCCTTTGAAACGGTCTTTGATGCCGACGCGTCTTCACGTCATTGTTGAACCTTCTCTTCTTAAAATGTCCATTCTTATTATCTTGGCCATGATTACCACCGAAATGGTTACCATTCTTGGCATGATAATATCCCCCACGATGGTTTTCGTTGTTCCGATAACCGTTGCCACCCAGATGATTATTATCGTGTTGTTGGTCTTTGCCTTTTAGTTGTCTTGACTCATTATCGCTCCTCAATAAGCGAGAGCCCTATTCACAACATCCGAATATAAACAAAGTTTGTGAGAAATGAGGTATTGACGTATATCAGGTTTCAAACCTCACAAAAACATTTGCGTCATTCGCTCCTCATTATCGACCAAATGGGATGCAAACCGGGATAACTCTGCAAACTTAGCCTCGTACTGCGACACGGTCATATTGTTTTGCGCCAGCTTGATGAATTCTACCTCCTTCATGTGACGAATACTTTCAGGAAAGTACTTGTCGTTGAATAATTCTTGGAACTTCTCCCAAGACATCTTGAGTTCGTCAAGCTGGGTACGTTTTACAAATTCCCACCAATGATCTCCTTCTTCACGCAACATAAAGGTGGTGAATGGAACCTTTTGCTCCTCTGAGCATTCCAAGACATCAAATATCTTGGTAATCTGCTTTATCCATGTCTCCGCCTTAAGTGGTTCCGGCTTTCCCAAAAACTCCGGTGGTCCCAGCTCCTTGAACTGCTTAGCGGTGACCAACCGTGGGTTACCATTGCTTCCACCTGCATTATGGATGTGGGGCGCCTTCGCCGTTGTTGCATGAATTGCTCCTTAAACTGCTTAGCGGTGACCGTCCGAGAGTTATCAGTATTTCTACCTGCATTTTGGACAGGAGTTGCCTTCGCCTGTTGTTGCATGAATTGCATAAAGCCTCTGACCATCCCATCATTTACCATTTCATCGGTGTTATTGTTTTCATGAGGAGTATTGTCCTCTGGTTGCACATTATCCTGATTATTGATCTGTGGAGACTCAACGGTCTCCTGTGCTCCATTGATAATCTCAACATTCTCGGATTCCATTTTCAAACACTGCCACAAAACAAGGGTTAATTAACATATCACATATTATCCCTATACTTTGACCGACCAATTAAATACCAAATAAACTTAGGTAGGTCATACTAGCGAAGGAATTCCCCATCTCTCCCCTCCTAGTTCTTATCTCACATCTTAGCCAGGGATCATATCCCTAAGCTTTGATACCAACTGTGACACCCCCAAAATAGGTATTCGTCACCCATCTTGGGTCGCCACTTACATGGTACTGAATACAAATACAACTTACTAACACCACTGTCGTGTACAATACGACAAAACATAAACTGTGAGTTTGAATACAAATATTATCTACTAGAGATTATACAAACTCAAAAGGAGTCCTCATTACAATTATTATCACACTATTTCATAGAATAGTGAGGAATACTAATGTTATCCTCTGGACCATCACTCCGTTCCCCGACTCGTCCCAACTATATTCTCATTTCCTGAAGAGAACAGTGAAGAAAGGGTGAGCTCAACTAGTCCAATAAGAAATATTATGACTAAGATAATGCAGAATAAATTATCATTAGCCTTCAACAATGTTAAACTGATAAAATATAATAGACATCAAGTTTAACTACAGCGGAACAAGTAATCCATTAAAAGAGTCAAGTAGAGAATAGAATCTACTATCTTTTATGATTTAAAAAGTTTTTCTTCACTTTTATCGCTGAGACTCAGCTCAATAAATAATCCACATCATTAAATCATCCTTGCACTACAGGCCAAGGATATTCTTTAAGTATCACGACGACCACGAATTATCTATGCACTACTCTGCTAAAGATAATCGTGTTTTCATCAACTAGTCCCATCATGCCATAAAACAATTCATCTTTGCTCCTTGGCAAGAGAATCCATAGCTATAATCATACCAAAAACTATCCATCAATGCACTACGGGCCAATGAGGACTTTTAATTTTCACATCATTTATAACATTAAGGTCATGATTATACCGAATAATCCCTGGTCATAATCATACCAAGTCCATATATGAACTACAGGCCACAGATGACTTTCAACATAACATAAACATGAAGATGATGACAATGATATAAGAATTCAATTAAACAAGTTCAAGAATTAATTTGTCCAGGAACCAATAATGTCCAAATTGTCAAAATGATACTTCTTTGTAGAATAAAATTCAAGAATGCTCAGAAGAATATTTCCATGAAAAATACTGGATGAAGCGCAAATATCAAGGATATTCCACTAATTTCATGGAGTATAGAAGTCAAAATTTTAATTAACTGAGTATAATACTGAATGGAATAACAAAAGATATCGTCATGCATGCGGTATTTCGCATAGACGGTTATTCCAACAGAATAATAATAATAACGGAACCATCGAATTGAAATTCACACCAAGCGGGATGTCCCAATGTAATAATAAATGCGGAATAATAAATGATGGAACCAGTCCCAGCGTATGCAGTACAGAAGGATATTCCGATGAGAATAATAGAAGAATGTCACCAAGTATAGGGTAGCAGCATGATACAGTTATTCAACGAAACAATAAAGAAATAGAATAATGAAGTTCTCTTCTGGAATACAAAAGAATAATATCCCTTACCATAAAATAATACTTGATATAAGAGTAGTGAAGTAGCAGAAAACTTTTCTTCTATCTCTCTATAGTCTCTCTCTATAGAAAATAATGAAGGAATGAGCTTCTATTTATAGGAAAATGGAATGCATAGTAACTAATCCATGAACGGTCCAGATTGATTTACTTTAATTTGACGGTCCATATTTAAAGAAAAATCTTTTAAATAAAATATAATATATTCTATTTATATAAAAAGATTTTTACTATGCAAACACTATCTTGGGCACTATACAAACACTATATATAATAAAATATAATATATTCTATTTATAGAATAACTTTAATAAAGTATTTTGTTTTATATAAAAGATTTTACTATGCAAAACACTATGCATAATAGAATATAATATATTCTATTTATAGAATAACTTTAATAAAGTATTTTGTTTTATATAAAAGATGTTTCTATTTTATTACGTTAATAATACTGAATAAAACAAAACTTCTAAATCAACAATAATTGAATCAAATAATGTGAGATACTATCAAGAACTATTGTAGCAATAATTGAACAAAACTGAGTGACTTCTCATATAAATATCAATAATCAATACCGGTATGCTTCTACTACGCAACAACGCCAGACATTCTTGTACTTTCTTAGAGTAGTAGTTCAACAAGATCAATCGGTAAAACTTTGGCCGTTATTTTCAATAAAATATTTTTGTCGTTTTCTCAATCCGACAATAATTTTTTTGTGGGGTCCACCAATGATTGTGTCGTCGTACGAATATTTCCTGTTTAAAACGAATATTCCCCGACCAATCGAATATAATATGACAACTTGCATACTTTGCAAAATTTATAAATATTACCCACAACTATAACATTATCTCAAATTCACACCATAATATAAAAAAAATTATTTCGAGAAAATTAATTCTTTATTCATAAAATCTGAGGTTTCACAGTTAACCTAGTCGTGGGTAACTGCTAATAACTCCCACTAAGGCCATGCTTGGCTAGTCTTAATATATTTCAAAACTATTTAATTTAATAAAATCTTTATAATATAGTTTAAATCATGTCACACTCCTTCATAAAATAAATCAATATTTTATTTAATTTACTTTAAATAAAATATAATTCTCATAAATTCACATAGTCACATAATTAAATTTCTCATTAATAAATAATGTCAAATTATTAACTCTCTAATTAATAATTAAATTAATTAAAATACATTAGGCTTATTTAGTATTTCTTTTAATACAATAAGCTCACATAATTACATATATCGAATAATAAAACTCTCCACATTAATTTAATAAATGTAACACATATAATTAAATTAATCTACCACAATTGCATCAATTAATTATTTAATCTAATAATTAAATCATCAAAAATATTTATTTACTTAAATAAATATTAAAATTAAATTACAAAAATCTCGTTCGTCACAATTTCTCCTTACTGGCGCGTAATTAGGTGACCAAACCCCTTTTCTAGACAAAACTTCCTTAGACATTGCCAATAATGCTATCTAATAATATTATTCGAATAATATGAATTATTAAAATGATAATGGGAAATATTGTGCTGTGACAATTATTGAAACAACAATAATATAAATATCAATGTAGCAATTATTGAATCAATAAAATAAAATATTGAACAGTAATTACTGTAACAATTATTGAGTAGTGCCTTCTTACGTAAGAATCAATAATTCAAAAATATTGTGCAATACCTTGTCTCTTTGTGCGACCCACAGCATTCTTTATTTTAACCAATTTGGTATTCCAACAGTGTTAATGGTAATAACTACGTCGTTATTTGTAAAAACTCAAACTTGTCGTTTTCTTCATCCGATCGTTTTCTGTAATGGGGCCCACAAATGGCTACGCCATCGTATGAATATTCCCCGACGGTAAGAATATTCCACGACAAAACGAATATTCCCCGACAACAATGAATATTTTATAACCACTTGCTTATTTTGCAAAATTTACACATTTCACCCATAACCAAAGTATTATATCAAATTAACACCTTATTATTCACAATAATAATTAGAGGAAATTTGACTTTTTATTAATAAAAAGTTGGGGTCTTACACTTTATCCCACCAATTTGACTTTTTATTAATAATTAGGAAAATTCCACCAATGCTAGGTATTTATCCAAACTCCCTTTGAAATCTACGACACAGAGTCTTAATAGATCTTCAAGAGTTTGAATAGTCCTTTCTGATTGCCCGTCCGTTTGAGGATGGTATGCCGAACTGAATCGTAAATCCGTGCACATAGCTTTCTACAAGCTAACCCAAAATCGTGAAGTAAATCTTGGGTCACGATCTGAAACTATGGATACTAGCATCCCATGCAATCTCAGAATCTCATTTACGTACATACGAGCAAGACGTTCAAGAGAATAAGTCTCCCGTATCGGCAAGAAATGAGCAGATTTGGTTAATCTATCTACAATAACCCAAATCGCATCTATGCCTTAAGATACCTTGGGAAGACCCATAATGAAATCCATGGTAATGTGTTCCCACTTTAATTTTGGAATCTCAAGTGGTTGCAATGGACCCTTTGGCACTTGATGCTCCGCCTTTACATGTTGACAAGTTAAACACCTCGATATAAACTCCCCGATCTCTCTCTTCATATTTCTCCACCAAAATGTATGTCGAAGATCATGATACATTTTGGTACTCCCAGGATGGATTATAAACGGTGTGTTGTGTGCCTCCATCATTATTTTATGCTTCAAGTCAAAGTTGTTAGGAACACAAAGTCTGGAGTTGACTCGAAGTATTCCTTCTTCATCGATTCTTGCTTCTGGAATAACACCTTCTTGCACTTTCTTATTCATACGTGTCAGCTCCAGGTCCGTAGCTTGAGAAGCTTTAACTTTATCGATTAAATTCGGTTATACTCGTATATTTGATATCATCACGTGGGTACTTGGAGCCTTTAACTCTATCTCCATTCTTTGCAAGTCATAAAAAATGGGCCTTTGCGTTGACAATATCGCACTTGTACCCGCATATGATCTTCTACTTAATGCGTTAGTTACTACGTTCGTTTTTCCAGGATGGTAATGGATGGTATGATTGTAATCTTTTAACAGCTCGAGCCAACGTCGCTGTCGCATGTTGAGTTCCTTTTGGGTGAAGAAATATTTGAAGCTTTTATGATCCGTATAGATCTCCACTTTCTCCCCACACAGGTAGTGTCTCCAGATTTTCAACGCGAAAACGACTGCTGCCAACTCCAGATCATAAGTAGGATAATTCCTCTCATATTATTTGAGTTATCGCGAGGCATAGGCTATGACTTTCCCATGTTGCATGAGAACACATCTTAACCCTTTGCCTGAAGCATCGCTGTAGATAACAAATCCATCCGAACCAGATGGTATTGTCAGAACAGGTGCCGAAATGAGTCTCCTCTTGAGTTATTGGAAACTCATTTCACATTCTTCGCTCTATACGAATTTTATATCTTTACGAGTCATCTGAGTTAACGGAGAAGCGATTCGAGAAAATCCTTCCACGAATCTCCGATAATAACCAGCTAAGCCCAGAAAGCTACGTACTTCGGTCACCGACTTCGGCTGCTCCTAACTTTGTATTGCTTCAATCTTCGCCGTGTCAACAGATACTTCATGTTTTGACACCATGTGCTCAAGGAATGCTACTTCCTCAAGCCAGAACTCGCATTTCTTCAGCTTGGCATATAGCTTATTATCCAGAAACCTTTGAAGTACCAGCTTCAAATGGCGCTCATGGTCTTCATGGCTTTTAGAATAGATGAGGATGTCATCAATAAAGACAACAACAAACTGATCCAAATATTTATTGAGCACTCGGTTCATCATATCCATGAAAACAGCAGGAGCATTATTCAATCCAAAAGACATGACTAAGAATTCATAATGCCCATACCGAGTTCTGAAGGCAGTCTTCGGAATATCCTCAGTTTTAATCTTCAGCTGATGATATCCAGAACGAAGATCGATCTTTGAAAAGAATTGTGATCCTTGAAACTGGTCGAATAGGTCATCAATGCGAGGTAGTGGATACCTATTCTTGATGGTGACATGGTTCAATTCCTGATAGTAAATACAAAGTCGCATACTCCCGTCTTTCTTCTTTACGAATAAAATAGGAGCACCCCAAGGAGATATACTAGGATGAATGAAACCTATGTCTAACAACTCCTACAGTTGGACCTTTAACTCCTGAAGTTCAATAGGAGCCGATCGATATGGGGTTTTAGAAATGGGGTTTGTACCAGGTTCAAGATCAATAAAGAAATCAACTTCACGTTCTGGGGGTAGACCGGGAAGTTCTTTAGGAAATACGTTAGGAAATTCACTAACAACAGAAATATTATTCAAATCTGACGTATTTTTGTTCAAGTCCATGACATGGGCTAAGAAATCTTGACATCCGTTTTTCAATAAACGAATGGCTTTATGGCCTGATATGACAGTGATTAACTTTAGTGTTTTAGTTGCTTGAATTCGTATAATAGGTTGGTTAGGAATATGACAACTAATTACCTTACGAAAATAATCAATTTTAGCATGATGAGTGGTTAACCAATCAAGCCCCAAAATCACATCAAATGCAAGTATTTTCAAAGAAATAAGATCGGCAGGTAATGTGATGGTCCCAACTCGAATGAAGCACAATTTATAAACAGTGGATGTAATGAAAATTTCTCCTAACGGAGTTTCAACAGATAAGTTAAAGTCTAATTTCTCCAGAGACAAGTTCAAACGTTGAGCACAAATAGGAGAGATAAAAGAATGTGTAGAACCGGTATCTAGTAAGGTATAAACTTCGCAGGAGTTTATGATTAGCTTACCCATGATCACCTCATTTGGGTTACTCGCATTTTGGGCTGTCATAAAAAACGCTCTTCCAGGAACCGCTGACTTTGACTTGTCCGGGACAGCCTTTGGAGTCACCATCCCCGCTGGACTTGGTTTCACTACAAGACAATCTCTAGCTATATGACCTTCCTTTCCATAGTTATAACACACCTTGGATTGTTGTGGGCAGTTTGGGCTGATGTGTCCCTCTTTCTCACATTTATAACAAACGACCGGTGGTCGTTCTCCTCCCCTAGGAACAGTTGATGTTGGTGATGACGTCTTCACGTTGTCATTATTGTACCTTCTCTTTTTGAAATCTCCTCCTGACTCGCTTCTTTTATTATCATGGCCACGATTACCACCAGAGTGGTTACCGTTTTTTTCCATATTTTTCCCTCCCCGCTGGTTATCATTGCTCCGATGACTGCTGCCACCGGTATGACCCTGGTTGTGGTCCCTCGATTGAACATACTCATTATCTCGCTCTAATAATTGAGCAATGTTCACAACATCTGAATATAGAGAAATTTTGTAAGAAATAAGATATTGCCGAATTTCAGGTTTTAGACCTCTCAGAAATATCCACGTCATACGTTCCTCATTCTCTACCAAATGAGGTGCAAACCTGGATAACTCTGCGAACTTAGCCTCGTACTAGGACACAGTCATGTTATTCTGTTCCAGTCTAATAAACTCTACCTCCTTCATATGACGAATACTTTCAGGAAAGTACTTGTCATTGAACAGTTTCAGAAATGTTTCCCAAGACATGTTGAGTGCGGCAGGCTGGGAATGCTTCACAAATTCCCACCAGTAATCTGCCTCACCGCGGAACATAAAGGTGGCGAATGGAACCTTATGTTCCTCCGTGCATCCCAAAACATCGAATATCTTGGTAATTTGCTTGACCCACGTTTTTGCCTTGATCGGATCCGGCTTTCCCACAAATTCTGGTGGTCCCAACTCTTTGAACTGCTTAATTGTGACAAGTCGCGCGTTGCTATTATTTCCACCTGTATTTTGTACACGAGTCTCCCTCGTCTGATTTTGCATGAACTGCAAAAAGCTTCTAAACATCCCCTCATTCATCGTTTTTTCGATAGTGTTGTTTATAGGAGGAATATTATCTTCCTGTTGCACAATTCCTTGGTTGGTGATTAAAGGTGTCTCCACGGTTTCATTCACTCCATTGTTAACATTCTCAGCTGCCATTCTCAAATACTGCTGTAGACACTCAAAAATTTTTGTACTACTGTTACTAACATGGCAAGAGAACAAATTCGTCTTTTAAGAGAGAACCCTGAAAGACAATCCAAATCCATACTGGATACTACCGGAAGTTCAGCCTCAACCCCGGATCGCAGTCTGGGAGTAACGATTTCAACCTTGGATGTAACCCCGAGGCCTACAGACATAAATACCGGAACACACACCGAAGAAGACCGATTAATCTCGGAGACAACCCCGAGGTATCCAGTCTCAGTCCCAACCGTGGGAATAGCCATTAACCTTGGTGATAACCCCAAGGAATGCGCTTTATGCGATAACCGAAATGTTTGTTTCAAATCGACCAAATTTCAATTTCAGCAGCTCAACGAGATACATCGCACCAACCCAAGCAATAACACCGGAAGACAGCGGACACACCTCAAAGGTGACAATGAGGACCTTCAACAATTGCGGCGGTCCAATCTCAAATAAGTCTCGAGCAATGTCCCTTGATCGCATTAATCCGGAGATAACACTGTGTGAGGACAACATCGTCATCTCGTCAAACACGATGCCACGTCACGTCTCTACACAACGATGTTCCACAAGGCTAACCAATCCCGAGTGACTATTGTGCAGGGTAACGGATGAAAGTTGAAGCTTGAAGACCGGAGGGCATCGTCCCATCTTCAATGACTTTGTACAAACTCTAATCCTATGCCATTGTACAACTCTCGACAACGGTGGTCCGAAATAGGTCTTGTATACCTCAAACGGATGCCCGGATTGCACTTCTGAAAAACCGAGTGGACATTACAGTGCCTGAGTGTGCGTACTTCGAGACGACCCGATCCGATAAACCCGGGCTGACCCGGGTTGCCTCTAGTACACCTGCGGCTCAGCCGTAGGTACACCTGCGGCTAATATGCCTATAAATAGAGGGCTTGGGGTGATGATTTTCTAAGGAAAAAAGATGGGGAAACCCTGCATAATTTTCTCCGCACTCGCCCATACAGTGTATTTTCCCACTTTTAAACATCTGTGAGCTCATATATAGCATCAGGGTTTGAAAAACCTCTTTTATAAAATATCATTGCCATATCTTGCTAAAAATTGAATTTTTACATAAATTCAAACCTTGTGTATATAGGTTCGAACGAGGCCTCGCACAACTTCCATATAACAGCACATTGACCCACACACACACAGACTCAGATAATAGTTTCTTGAAAAGAGGCGGTCACCGTGGTAACACGGATGTCGGGGGGTGCCTAACACCTTCCCCCCGCATAACCAAGTCCCCGGACCCTAAATGAATCTCTGTTTCACCGACCCGTATATCAATGTCACATCACTGGGTCAATGTGCAAACCTTTTCTCGGTTGTGTTGGTACAACCATTTAAAAAACCAACTGGCGACTCTTAACAGTCCCATCGTCGACATCATACATGTCGGACCTTTTTCACTTGTTTTTTCAAACAAATCTCACCTAAAATGAGAACACCAAAGAACAAGTAATGGAAAGGGACACCCAAAAATCCCGACGTCGACAGGTGGCGACTCTGCTGGGAACTTAAGCCGCTATTACAATCTTTTTCAAAACTATTATCTGCTTGTGTGTGGATGTTGCATTTACATTTGATGAATGTGTACGAATGCATTTCCTTATTTGCACTTAGTGCTTCGCACCATAACTGCTTGTGATGTTAGTGCTTCGCACCATAACTGCTTGTGATGCTAGTGCTTCACACCATAACTGTTTATGATATTAGTGCTTCACACATGTCATCATTTTCATACAGTGAGATGCGATGTATGTGAATGTATGTTGTGTGGTCCCTCCACCAGGAGGCTATCCCGTCGGTGTTTGATTACTGGACTCGTGAGAAGACTAATTCTCAGAGGCTCAGGAAAGGCACCACCCAAATTCGCTCCAGTTGAAAGACCGGATTAACTTCCTGTCAAGTATATTGCGATGATTTGGGAACCTTCATGCCAAAAAGCCGCGAGAGTAACCTAAGATAGGTCAGCCTCTGATAAACCCAAAATGGAGGAAAGTCTCTTCATGCTCTCATTTCAATTACTTGTTAACACAATTACTTGTAATTTCATTCCATATCTATCTCCATGTAATGAGAAATATGAAGAAATGTGTATACATACATGCTACAAACAGCTGACACCCGTTGTACAGGATAAAAATTCCTAAAATGGACAAATCACATAGCATGTTATTATACACCTCCCCTAAAGACTAAACTATGCAAGTCTTTCGCAGGGAATCAATCGGACCTACTACCCTCCAAAAGTCCAAAAGGCAATAGCCTACAAATCAATAATGTCGTCATCCCGACCAGACCAACTTAATCCAGTTTCTCACAAAGAATTCGACGGATTAAGCAAACAAATTACAGATTTGGTTGTTCTACTAAAAGAATTACACCCACCACATGTAGTCGGAAAATACCCGTCATATGCTGAATCCTCCACACAAGGAGGAATCCTACCATTACCATACACGAACTACGATTTGGATACGACCAACAAAATTCATGATCTTGCCCATCCCAATCGGAGATCCGACATAATGGTGACATCAAAAGAAAGTCCTCCAAATGGAAGAGACCCTTCACGCTATCAAAGGAATTGGAACACACGGGAGTGTTTCATATGCTGATTTGTGTATTTTTCATGGTGTTTATTACCCAAAAAAATATGATGGGTTGGGAGATCCTTATACACATTTAAAAGTGTTTATTGGAGAACTTGGATCCTATGCAGAGGATGAAAAACTCATAATGCAAGATTGTTCCAAAAAGTCTAACTGAGAAGCCCGGTTAGGTACACAAGATTAGACAACTCCAAAATTCATAGCTGGGAAGAGCTAGCACATGCCTGCCTCACTCAATACAGCTTTCAAACACAGATGGCTCCTGATCGGTATCAAATTACCAAGATCAAGAAACAGTCTAACGAGTCTTTCAGAGAGTATGCCCAGAGATGGAGACGCCTGGCTGCCCAAGTTAGTCCTGCCATGATAGAATCAGAAATGGTCATGACTTTCATAGACATACAAGAGGCTCCCTTCTATGAGAGAGTTTTAGCCGGCATCGGCAAACCATTTTTTGAAATGGTCAAACATGGGGAGATGGCTGAGATGGGATTGAAGTCAGGGAAGATTCAAGACCTAGCTGCACTCAAAGCTGTTCCTGATCATATCCAATCTAGAAATTATGGGAACAACCCCCGGAGGGTCCATAAAAAGAAAGAAGAAGATGTTTCCCTGATACTACAGGGTCAAAAAGGCAATCAAAACATGCCTATTCAAAGGAGAAACTACACTCCCTTTCCAGCACAGTCTACAAACCCTCCAATACCAAAAGGTGGAGAAGTCAAACGCCCTCGAGTGTTTACACCTTTAGGGGATACCCTTGAGAACATCTTAAATCTTTTGACAACACAGAAGAAAATTACACATCTTCTTCCACCAGCCAGCCCTAATGGATGGGGTTTTAATGCTGCTAGGAAATGTGCTTATCATGCCGGGGCACCTGGACATGATACTCAGGATTGTTGGGCCTTGAAACACAAGATCTAGGACCTGATAGACAATGGAGAGATCGTGGTCACCAAACCAGATCAACCTCACGTACAAGACAACCCTCTTCCTCAACACAAAGAAGAAGAGGTCAACATGATTAATTGGAGCAATGGACAGAGTTCCAACTTCAGCTATGATTCTTCCCAGACCATCAAAGACGGTGATGAAAAATGGGATTATGCCAAGTTCCAGTTCACAATGGAACGAAGGATGAAAGCTCTCTGCAAACAAATTGAACAATTGGCGGAACTAGTGACTTATCAGCATCAAGTGACTCGTCAGTTAATCAGCCAGGAGCATGCTAGTCTCCTACCTATTGTCATGAATATTCCCTCGTCACTTTCAAAAAATGAAATGCTGGAAGACAAAGTGATAAAGAGAGCAAATGTCAAAGCCCGTCGGGATTTCGCCAACAAAAGGGAATTCACCTATCTGGGCCAACCTGTGGAGGAAATCCTTCATATGTTAATCAATGTAGGAAGGATCAGTTCCCTTCTACCTCCAATCAACCCTCGTTCAGGATGGTACAACTCTGATGGAGTGTGTCAATATCACTCCCAGTCTTGTGGTCACAAAGACGGAAGAATCTTTGGGCACTCCGCCACCTTATTCAAAATCTAATTGACAGTGGTGTACTGCGCTAGCAGATAACGACACTGTGTTACGTACAAGTGAGGATGCAGGCCCTACTAAGTGGAAGAGTGTGGTAGCAGTCATATCCACTGAAACTGATGGGATTAATACATTACTCACAACGCTAACAATTCAACTCAAGGGAAGCAACAATCCTTTGAAAGTGGTCGCTCCCGAGCCAATCAACTTGCCATGCAGAGAACAATATCCTATTGTTAGCTTGCGCAAGGTTCCGTGGAATTATGGAGAAGGTGAATGATCCACCTCACATACAACTGCTACAGTGTCGAAGGAAAATCCACTATATCTTCCCCAACGGATGATGAAGTCTACCACCAAATCGAAGGGGAAAATACCCATGGAGAAGATTGAAAAATTCCTCCGCGCTATGGGTCATAATGAAGCTACGGTGGTTTTAAGCTTGAAAGAAGCTCCACAACAAATATCAATTTTGGACTTGGTCCTAACTTCTGAGAATCACCGGAAGGTCTTGTTAAAGGTTTTAGAAGAAGCCTATCTCCCGACATCAGTGGATATGGAAAAGTTTCAACATCTGGTTGATCACATTTTCAACAACAATGTGATATCCTTCACTGATGATGACATACCGCCCGAAGGGACCGGTCATTGCAAGCCATTGCATATTGCTGTCTTGTCCTCCGGATATATGGTAGCTGGAGTCTTAATAGATGGAGGTTCCTCTCTGAATATCTGCCCATACGCTACCTTGGTGAAGATGAATATCAATCTCAACAGAATTCGTAGTAGCCATACTATCATCAAAGCTTTTGATGGAGCCCACCGTAACTCGGTCGGAGTAATTGAGCTGCCAATCAAAATTGGTCCTCATACATTCTGCGTATCTTTCCATGTGCTCAAGATAGACTCGGGATACAACCTGCTCCTGGGATAACCATGGATTCACATGGCAAGGGCAGTCCCCTCCACTCTTCATCAACAGTTGAAATACATCATCAACAATAGCCTGGTCACAGTCAACGCTGAACCGGAGATTCCTCAGCACGGGGACATGTCGTTCATCAATGCCAATGAGGATGTTGAGCCAGTCAGTTTTCATGCTTTGGAAATAAGCAACGCCCAATACCATGCTATTGGAGCACCATTGCCCGAACCCAAGATTTCTGCCGAGGTAATGTCGGCCACTCAAGAAATGATGTCGTTGGGTCATAAACTGGGACAAGGGTTGGGTAAAGATTGCCAGGGTATCAAGTACCCAATTAAGCGAACAGTGTTTTGGAACAATTTGGGCTAGGCTATTCTGCCAGTTCTAGTCACAGGAATCCTCATAAACATCAGCAGATTCCTTCAGCTTCAACCATGTGGCGTTTATCTTTGCCTTCAAACTCTGAGTCCGCACAACCTCCCGTAAAGGTGTCAGCCAATGTAATGGCTATGTTATGCCCCAAGCCAGTACCGGTGAAGGGGAAAGAAGTCTTTGTTCCAAATCCCGCAATGGAAGAAGAGGAACGCAGAATCAAAAAAGATGTCATACAGATGATGTCTGGTATAAGCATCATCGTTCATGATGAACATACCAATAGATACACCCCAGACGATGATTGCCCAGATGTAATGGCCATCATTCGGGACAGGGAGGATGATGACAATCCCTCCATCACTGCGGTCCACCGGGACTTTGCTCTTGCCAATTGGAACCGCATTCCTTGCATTGGTCGTCAAGGATAAAGTGGGCAGAAACTCTTTCTGCCATGTATATATAATAACTGCTTACTTTTCTGTACAGTATTAGCAGTTTATTTTGCCAGTATATGCTAACACTATGTATGATCAAACACGTTTCATATATATACTAAGTGAAAGCATATTTTGTTTCAGGACTCTGAATTTAAATGTGCCTATACTTGCTGATACTGTGCCTCTTCTACACAAGAATTGTACCTTTGATGTAGAGATGAATTCAGACTTGATGGATATACAGGATGACATTGAGGTGCCTCCAGAAATTCAGGAATGGGTCAAAGACAAACCCAAACCCAACCTCGATCAAACCACTTATTTCAATCTCAGAACCTTAAAAAGCCCTAAGTTAATCCAGATTGGTTCAGACCTTACCCCAAACCAACGGAATGATATGGTTACGCTATTAACCCAATTCTAGGATGTGTTTGCATGGTCTCATGAAGACATGGTGGGTTTATCCACTGACATTGTCCTTCATCGCTTTCCCATTAAGGAGGGATTAAGCCAGTCAAGCAGAAACTCAGGAGACTGAAGCCTAAGTGGAGTTTAACGGTGAAAGAAGAAATTGTGAAACAATTTCAAGCTGGCATCATAATGGTGTCTACATATCCTGAGTGGATATCCAACATTGTACCCGTGCCTAAACCTGGAGGGAAGGTGCGAGTTTGCGTGGATTACCGGGACTTGAACAAAGCTTGCTTAAAAGATAGCTTTCCGTGCCATATATCCACATTCTCATTGATAATCATCTTTAGCGTAATACGATATGTACTCCTTTGTTTTGCTTGCTGCGGGTACCATCGGATCATGGTTGCCTTAGGAAGATCGTGAGAAAACCGATTTCATCACTCCTTGGGAACTTTTTGCTATAGACGGTTGTCATTCGGCCTCATCAATGCTAGAGCTACCTATCAACGAGCTATGATGGCTCTTTTCCACGACTTACTGCATAAAGAGATCGAGATCTACGTGGATGACATCATTGTCAAGTCCCGGAAGGAGGATGACCATATAGACCATCTAAAAAAGTTGTTCAACAGGTTGCATAAGTACAACTTAAAGTTGAATCAAGCTAAGTGCTCCTTTGGCGTTAAATCAGGCAAGTTGCTAGGATTTCTAGTCAACCACAAAGGGATAGAGCTGGATCCTGCCAAAATCCAAGCCATCACTGAAATGCCCATTCCTCAGACAGAGAAGGAAATACGGGGATTTTTGGGAAGAATCAACTTCATTAGCAGGTTTATCTCCCAACTCACAGCAACCTGTGAGCCAATCTTCAAACTATTAAGGAAGAACTCCTCCATGAAATGGAATGATGAGTGTCAGAAGGCCTTCCTTACAATCAAGAAACAGCTAGTCAAAGCTCCCATTTTGGTGCCACCCAGGGATGATGTTCCCCTGTTTATGTACCTGTCCATAAGTGACAATGTCATGGGTTGTATGCTGGGATAGAAGGATGATAGAGGCCAAGAACGAGCTATCTATTACCTCAGCAAACGGTTCAGCAGCAGTGAACACAAGTACACTATGATCGAAAAGACGTGTTGTGTTTTAGCATGGGCTTCCATGAGGTTACAGCATTACCTCCATGGTCACACAACCCATCTCATATCCCGCGTGGATCCTCTCAAGTACGTGTTCAACAAACCCATATTAAATTGCCGGCTGTCCAGATGGCAGTTGATCCTACAATAGTTTGACATCGTATATGTGACTCAAAAGTCCATCAAGGGTCAAGGAATCGCGGATCAACTGGCACCGCACCTTCTGAGATTTCAAACCCTTGAAACATATTTCCCTAATGAAGGAGTAATGACAGTGCAGCAACGCCATCAGTACGATATGCACCAATCATGGAAGATGTATTTTGATGGAGCTGTTAATATGGAAGGTTCTAGAGCTGGAGCGCTTATATAGTATCCGATGCGGGGAGCGATATCCGTTGCCATCAAATTACAGTTTGTCAGCACCAACAATATGGCTTAGTATGAAGGCTGTCTCATGGGGCTTAAACTTACCCGTTCAATGCGCATCAGGCGGTTAACTGTCTTTGGAGATTCGGAGTTGGTAATCAAACAATCCGCCAGAGTCTATCAAACCAAGGAACTACATTTGCTGCCTTACCATCGGTAGGTTTTGAAGATGGATTTGGAGTTCAAAGAAATCTCTTTTCTACACATTCCTCATAATAGGAATGACTTTGCGGACGCATTAGCAACTTTGGCCTCCTTGATTCGCATATCAGACAAGGAACACTCGCCGAGCGTCACAATTTCCCTTACAAGGCCCAACTATGGAATTACGTTGGAGAAGTATCGGATGAGCTACCTCCCATCCATCATCCTTGGTATCAGCATATCAAGGAATATTTACGAGATGGATCTACACCCGCTGAGGCGAGCCTGACTGAGAAAAGACGGATCCATCGACTTGCTATGAAATTCTATCTGAGTGGAGATGCGTTCTACAATAGAGATGCAGGATTTGGTCTCCTCAGATGTTTAGACAAAGATCAAGCCCAAAGGCTTATGGATGAAATCCATGGAGGAATCTGTGGCCCCCACATGAGTGGCTCCCTCCTTGTCAAGAAAGTCCTCAAGACGGGACATTATTGGCTATCCCTCAAAGATGATTGCAACGACCACATCAAAAGATGCTATCAGTGCCAAATTCATGGGAATACTATACACGCCCCTCCATGGGAACTCCACAATATGAGTTCGCCTTGGCCCTTCTCAATGTGGGGAATGGACGTTATCGGGCCCATCGAGCCTAAAGCCAGTAATGGTCACCGATTTATCTTCACCATGATCAACTACTTCACCAAGTGGGTAGAAGCAGCCTCCTTTCCCAGGGTCACTAAAGAAGTTATCATTGCGTTCATCAGAAACAATGTCATTTATCGATATGGACAACCAGAGGTGATTGTGTCAGACAATGCCAAAAACCTCAACAACAAAATGATGGAGGAATTATGCGAGAAATTCCACATCAAACATCTCAACTCATCATCTATCGTCCAAGATGAACGGTCTTTGGAGCGGCTAACAAAAACATCAAGAAGATTATGCAAAAGATGTCCGCCAACCACAAAGATTGGCACGACCTATTGCCTCGACTCTGTTAGCCTCTGAGAACCTCAATGGGCACTTCAAACCGGGCAACCCCTACGCTTTAACCTATGGGACCGAGGCGGTGCTTCTCCCCATAGAAGTTGAGATGGAATCCTCGAGTGCTAATCGGCGCCACCGGATGAAGACCAATGGGTACAAGACAGGTATCACCAATTGTCTCTAATAGACGAAAGACGAACCACGGCTATCTTCCATGGTCAGTTATATCAGCAAAGGATCGCCAG
Source organism: Panax ginseng (assembly GCA_020205605.1). Classification (NCBI taxonomy): domain Eukaryota; kingdom Viridiplantae; phylum Streptophyta; class Magnoliopsida; order Apiales; family Araliaceae; genus Panax; species Panax ginseng. Next base: position 72,245,090 of record CM035141.1, read on the forward strand.
ATCCTACAACAAAAAAGTCCGACTACGGCAGTTTAAACAACATAACTTGGTTTTGAAGAAGATTCTTGACAACCAAGATCACGTTAGAGGAAAATTCGCTCCTAACTGGGAAGGCCCGTTTATTGTCAAGGAAGTATTGACAGGAGGCGCTCTCAAATTGCAAGAAATGGACGACGATGAATTTTCGCAACTCATCAACTCAGACACCGTGAAACGGTATTATGTCTCAAGTAACCAAAGAAACACCACAGTGCATCATCATCAGTCACCAAATCATTCCGGTTCTTTAACCCTTTACCACATACAACTTATCTACACTTTGCCCCTCGGAAACGCATACTCTTCAAGCCGCCACTGGCTTTCTTCTTTCTTTCATACATACATTCAGTCATCCCACCATGATTGAACCTCTTGCGTTTGCGGTTTATTACCCTTACCGGATCAAACTTCTCGTACCTCTACTGAGTTATCCTCAACCTAGGATTAAACTTTCTCCTCCCCGCACTCGACCACGCACATGGGATTACGCTTTTCTTCTACCATACGAGAGGCGAAACTACGTCGACCTAATCTCCTCTTCAATAGGAGTCGTGCAAACCATTTCATATGGCCTGGTGTGCAATAAAACAAAAACAACAAAAACATTTCTATCCTCTTCTCCTCACAAAAACAACCAAAAACATTCCTACACCATTTCTGCCATACACAGCGTTGAACCTCTTACACTAGGTTCGAACTACGCAGACCTGATCTCCTCTTCAATAAGAGTACGTAGGCAGCCATTCATGGTGCGGTTTCACCCCCTACCAAAACACAAACTATTGTCAACTGATACGGGGATCAACCTTCAATACATTACATTTCATGTGGCTTCAGACCAAAGGGATGGAATTACCTGAACTCCTCCCAAATAGGAGATTCGGCGACCATCTAAGCTGCGGTCATACCTTGAAGAACAACACCAATCCATAAGAGGTGGAATTAACTAGGCTTCTCCCAAATAGAAGTACTGGCGACCATCTATGGTGTGATCAATCTCAGAGAGGAAAGCCTCACTCCTCTCCATATTTCCATTCAGAAACAAGTCCCAAGACACCAAAGATGGTAGGGATACACATAGATCGTTGATCCATTCTGAACTATCCAGAGACAACTCAATATCCATCCACCCAGGAGGAATTCAGAATACATCAAGATCACAAGCCCTGAAGCAGTAGGCAAAATATCAAGCAAATAGCAAGACATATCTAAAAGGGAAGTGATCCAAAAATATATTTCCCTGTCATATATAATGCTGTTTGATATATATACAATGTAAACTATACATGACAAAATGGCTAAGCTAGTCTGTGCAGGTAAATACAAGCTCATCTACAAGTCAGGGTATATGCGAGCTAACAAGCCCAACATGGCGACCCTCTCAGAAGACGGAGAGAGGTCATGGTCTCCTCAGATGAGAATATCCACTTGACCCAAAAGATCTGTAGCCATCTGCATGGTGACCATATGATCATCAATATATGCGCTCATCTCTGCAATCATGCCAGTGGTAAGGGATCTCACTGCAGTACAATCTATGACGGCTACATTTCGGGCAGATATAGCACTGTCCCGCTCAACTATCACTGCATCTCTGGCAGATATAGCCTCATCCCGCTCAACAACAACGGCATCTCTGCGATCTAATGCATCGTCTCTCTCTAATAGAGCTGCATCTCTCCCATCAAGGGCAATCAACATCATAGATCGAGCCTGGTCTCTCTCAAAGGTCATCAGATGAAGACTCGCTCTAAAATGGTCGAAAAGTGCTAAATCACGAAAAGTCTTTTTACTGGTACTAGGAGAATCTGGAAGAAATGCTGGCAACCCAGCAGCGGGCTCCTCCTCGATGTAGGTATCAATGTCCTCCATGGGTTCTGCATCGTCTGACTCAATATCCGGTACTGCAGATACTGCTGCAGTCGATAAAATCTCTATCTCCATCCATGCGGAATACTCTGCGGAATAACCGGATGACCGATGTAAAAAAAAAAAGCTATCTCACGCCGATCCCAAAAAGCATACACAGGATCGGTCCTTCATCGAGAGATATCGAGAAGTCGAACGACCCTATCGCCCTCGAAATGATGAAAATCTTGGGCTGGTCGAATCATACATCACGGCCAATGGGTGATAAGTAGTCACACCCCTCAAGCCAGCCAGAGGGAGGAAATCCATGCCCGGAGCGTGAGTAATGAAGCTGTATGGTGAGCAAAGCCCCGAACACAGCAATATGCTAAATGGATCTCTGATATCTGCCAAAAATACGGACCAGGATAGAGCATCTATACACTCCGATGGCTGAAAGAAGTATGACATAGCCACATCATGGGAGAAGCAATACCCATGCCGTCTAAGGGTACCGACCGGTCGCAAGTATGACATAAACCACACATACAAAGATGATAGAACTCCCGATGAAACACGCTTTGACGGCAGTAAAGAAGAGGATGTCGATCAAGAAAGTCTCTGCTACAATCATAGGCACAATGGTACGACCCTCCCTGAGAGCTCTCATGGCCATGATAACGCCTATATCTATCTCATCCATATACCGCGGCATGTACACATATGACAGTACACATAGCATCAGTATGTCAACTCTGGCCAAACGCCAATGATCCTCCGACGTGGTGAAATCCCCGGAATGTTGTGAGTAGCCATCCTCAGCGCCAAATCAGTCATACAGAAAACGCTGAGATCACGTGGCCAGATGTCAGCTCATCATGCACTACTCTGTGCCTCAATCCTATGAGAGTCATGAATCGTCTACTCATGTCTCCCAAAACTAAGTGCACGCAAGGTCTATCTAAGGGCAACATCGTCAAACGTGCATACTCCTCCAGAGTAGGAGTCAACTCATGGGTGCCAAAATGGAATACACCGCTATCGGTGTAGCCAATGCTCTAGCATTCCGTCTACAAATCCTACAGAAACACTGAAATGCCAAAGGGTCATGGTATGTCGCGAAGAACGGATCTCTGATCACCACATCGGTGGTGACATGCTATCGTACCACGATCGCATACCTAATGCCACCACTGATGGTGGGGGTATGATCTATACAGCTAACTGTCAAAGAAGACATCTGTGCGAGCCGTGTCATAAGACCATCCAGGGGTCAATGCCAAATATCTCTGGACATACATACATATGCATAACATGATACATGCATAACAGATAATGGATGGAAATATGATATAGGGAATGAAAAATGGTGTATACATTCCTAAATATATCATCATCTAATACATTAGCTCTATACAGCTACAAATACAAGGAAATGGGGCACAACCTCCCTACTACTAACAGAAGCCTATCAAAAGATATAGCGAGAATGGGGAACAGCCACCCAATATCTAACAGAGGCCTATCAAAAGATATAACGAGAATATACATTAGAAGAAGACCAGGGTCTCGATGTCCACGTCCTCAATCCTGTCCGCCTGATGTACCTCCTCCTGAGTCACTGGATCTCTATCAACAGGGATGCCAGGCCTATAAAGAGGAGGATCTGTAAGCAAAACCAAATGGGTCGTCGAGGGCCAAACACCGAGTGGAAGGAACAAATGACTACGCCTTTCCCGGATCTCTACGCCAAATCTTAGAATAAATACATGTGCACGGTCCAATCTGCCGGGTCAAACTATCAATCTGGGTCATATGAGTCGAGCTCGGACACAAGCTACCCAATCCGTCATCATCAAAGATCTCGGAACCATGTCCCCATAAAGCGTGGTGGTGCGGATCGGGCTCCAATAGTCGTGAGGAACCACCAATGCTGGAACGTCTCCTGAGTACATGGGCCCTCTGATAATGCAAAGCCGTCAACCCCTAACAATGGGATATCAGTGACGGGTGACTGTGATACAGGCCAATGACGCCTGGAAGGAGGCAAGATCCGTATATGGATCTCCCATGTGGTGCTCCTAATAGCACGCTCTCCTAAATAGAGCTCCCAGCCTCCATCTGTGAAGAGAGGAAATCTCCTGGTGGAAATCAAATACTCCACTCCAGTCGGGTGTCCATCCTCAAAGCCGATGGTTAAATGCTCCCCTGAATAGGGAATCCATGTAATGGAACCCACCGTCAGCAACTCCAGCTGCATACGACAGTGAGTGAATCCCTCAGATACAAGGACCTCCGGAAAAATATAATGGTGCCATCGACGTCCTCGTGGATAGGTATCTAAACCTAACACACTCACAGGACGCAAACATGGGAGCCTCTCATAGGCCCAAAACTGCCAACACAATGGCAAAACATCTACTATCAGTAAACACTCTTAACCTATGAATGGGAAAAGACAAGAGAAATACTCACCAGCAGAAATGGGTAAAATCCTAGCCAAGCCTCGGTTAAACCACAGCGAGCGCACGCGCATGCCCCGGAGGAAATAGGCAAAGGTGTAAGAGCCCCAATCGTACTCTCCAATATGGTCCACATCGCGTGTGGCGCTGACCAAAGCGAAAGATACCGTGGAAGAGTTGTCTGCTATGAAGCAGCCTCGAATGATCATCAGGAACAATCGTCGTAGAACGCGATCCTTGATCCGGACATCATCAGGCATGGGCTCACTCAATAGCCCATTCATAACATCTACACTCAAAGGACCTGAACGGACAGTCCTGCCTTTGAGCGCCTTCGCCGGAACTCCTACTAAGGATCAGACGGCAGTAGGGGTGATATTCACCATGCAAGGCACTGTCTCCCCTCCAAACTCCATACCTGTGATAAATCGCTAATACATAGGCGTCATCATCACCTCGCAATCCAGCAGGTGGAGTGACTGAGTCTGATGAAACCATCGCTCAGACAATGCCCTGAGGTAACCCCAGGGACATCGACGGGGAAGGATAGAGAAGAATGCCCCGAATCTCCACTCATGTACTACTGCTCTATAGTCAGGATGAAGCACCTGGTACATGGAGTGAATGCTAACCCAGTTCCCTCGAGGCTGTGTAAATCCTGGAACCTGCATGAAATGTAGATCAACATCAGAACCCTTTAATCCTCATCAATAAGAAAGAAGGAAGATCAAAGTCTAACGTCGTACCTCGTTAGCATGCAAGTACATCGATGGATGTCTGCCCAAATCACCCAGCAACTCTGGGTTTGCTACCTGAATGCTCGGAAGCTCCCTGCGAGGGACATGTGCAGCAGGAACGGACTCCTCAATCGGAATATCCGCCTCCTCGTCCTCAACGTCTGGCACATCTACCCGGACAGGACGAATCACGGCCTCCACCAACCGACAAGGTCATGCGATGGAGAATGGGGATGAGGCACTTGAAGCCTTCCGCCATGCGCCGAAGCGATCCTGTAATAACCGCTTCTACCGATCCGGATCCATAATATCTGGACAACAAGTCTCCAAATCACCTCAGAAAGGGTGTGGTATGTCCTTACCTGGAGCTTTCTAAAATGCATTTTATGACTATATGCATGCATGCATTTACTTTAACATATAATAGAGTTAGAATGCATGACTACCCAATGCCTACATTTGGAAAAATTTTGCCATAGTCTCCTTTGAAAATAGGACTATCCACATGCACATAGGCATGTCTAGGTGGCCATTCAGTAGCACACCTGCCCCAAAGTCATATACATAATATATGCATAAAAAATCAAAATCATCATGCATAAGATCAACCTCAATGCTAGGAGTACTTTGCCTTTCTACCTTTTGCTCATTGGACCTCAAATAGGACAAAAAATAGCGAAAAAAGGTGCCAATTGACCGCCTCTCAAGTCAAATTTTTCACATCATTATGTTCAGCATGGTTTAATACTAACATTAACTATGTTGAATATTTTTTTATCAGGTCATTTGTGCATACATAATCACTACTATGTGTTTAGATGCATTTCGTTCGATATCTCATAATCCAACGGACAGAAATTGGAAAAAAATACATGCATACGTTACCAGGATAGTGTAGAACACTTGTACGGTGATAGAATTTGTAGAAAGCAACCCAAACTCAGTAGATCTGAAGGTGGCTCGCGATTTTCTCTATGCAAAATGAGTTGAAAATGACTTGTGAAGGTATTTCACAGGATTTATGATCTGCTACTTTGTCAAGAAGCCCACTACCGGCTGCGGCAGTGCACTCGCAAAGACCCCTATATGGGTCCCACCCCTCCAACTCGGTCCAGTTCGAGTTAAAATGGAGTACTTATGGGCTAAAAAGGTCAAATCGGGAATAAAAATGCCACGCGATTGAGCAAAATAGCATACAATCCTGGTCTTCTCGTATAAGACTTTGAACCTGTACATCACTCATTGGTAGTCACTCGAACACGAGGTATACCCTGCCAATGATCCCATTTGTCACAAATCACATCCGGCAATACCTCGTACAGGTCCGATGCCGCCAACTCCGGGTCGTTACCCAAAATAGGTCCCCGACGGGGGTTACAATGTAGGTCCCCGACAGGGGTTACAACGTAGGTCCCCGACGAGGGTTACAATGTAAATCCTCGGTGGGGGTTACAACACGTTCATCCGTTGACATTTCTATCAACGAAGGTCAAGCAGCCTTGACGTTATTTCAAGTCGATGGCAAGTAAACCCATCGAAGCATTGAGGACTATTAGATATTTGCGCACGTACTCATGAGTCCCCAGTGAAGCCCCAATAGGGGATTACAACGTACATTCAAGCCGTTGACACACATATCAACGAAGGTCAAGAAATCTTGGCATTATTTCGGCCGATAGCGATTAAACCTATCACGGCTATAGAGCTATTCGAGGATTTCATGCTCGATTGCTCATATTCCCCAGCGGATCCCCGGCGGGGGTCACAACGTCATGCTCCGTTGATCGACACGACAGCGAAGGTCAATCAACCTTGACAGTATATCCCACGGGATGTTTCAGCCGTTGATTCACATGTCGATGAAGCACACGTCAACGAAGGTCAGGCACCCCTGACAACATTTGTTGTTGGTAGTAAATCTAGCAGGATCTTGACATGTTCAATCGATACCAACCAGAAAAGATCAATGTTATCAAAGAGGATAGATGATGGAATATGTTATACACATCCTCAAATAGATCAAGCTTTATCCCCATAGATCTCTTACACATAAGAGGTACCTCTTCAGGATCAAATCTTTATCAAAGACACAGGAATTTGGTGATAACTCCAACATCAACATCCTAACAGGTTCGACTTACACATCAGATCTGGTAAGTATTTCCAATCCCCAGTAGAAGCAACAAGGATCCAGCAATCATCCCCAGCATGTTGGGCTACAACCCCATACACATGCATCATACATTTGCATCATTTTACTACCCATAGCACCACGTTCGTCTTGTTGCGTTTCAAGTGTCTATGATTCTTTATCCTACCCATGCATCGCCATGCATGAGTATGATAAAGAGGGACATCTGTAGACACTCAAAATTTTCTGTACTACTGTTACTAACATGGCAGGAGGATAGATTCGTCTTTTAAGAGAGAACCCTGAAAGATAATCCAAATCCATACCGGATACTACCGGAAGTTCAGCCTCAACCCCGGATCGCAGTCTGGGAGTAACGATTTAGACCTCGGATGTAACCCCGAGGCCTGCAGACATAAATACCGGAACACACACCGGAGAAGACCGATTAATCTCAGAGACAACCCCGAGGTATCCAGTCTCAGTCCCAACCATTGGAATAGCCACTAACCTTGGTGATAACCCCAAGGAATGCAGTTTCGGCGATAACCCCGGAAATGTTTGTTTCAAATGCAACCAGCTTCAATCTCAGCGCTCACAATGAGATACAATCGCACTAACCCCAAGAATAACATCGGAAGACAGGCACACCTCAAAGGTGACAATGAAGACCTTCAACAATTGCAAGCGGTCAATCTCGGTGAAGTCGAAAGTAACGTCTCGCTTTATCATTAATCCGCGATAACACCAGTGAGGGACAACATCGTCATCTCGTCAAACACGATGCCACGTCACGTCTCTACGCAATGATGTTCCACAAGGCTAACCAATCCCGAGTGACTATTGTGCAGGGTGGTAACGGATGAAAGTTGAAGCTTGAAGACCGGAGGGCATCGTCCCATCTTCAATGACTTCGTACAAACTCTAATCTCATGCCATCGTACAACTCTCGACAATGGCGGTCCGAAATAGGTCCTGTATACCTCAAACGGATGCCCGAATTGCACTTTTAAAAAATTGAGTGGACATTACAGTGCCTGAGTGCACGTACTTCGAGACGACCTGACCCGATAAACCCGGGCCGACCTGGGTTGCCTCTGGTACACCTGCGGCTCAGCCGCAAGTACACCTGCGGCTAATATGCCTATAAATAGAGGGCTTGGGGTGCTGATTTTCTAAGGAAAAAAGACGGGGAAACCCTGCACAATTTGCTCCGCACTCGCCCATACAGTGTATTTTCCCACTTTTAAACACCTGTGAGCTCATATATAGCCTCTTTTATACCCATAAGAGCCAGTGTTTACCCACTATAAAGATATAGAAGCCTTTTTTAGCAGTCAGCTGTAAGCCTTCTCACACACTTTAGAGTCTTTCTCTTCATCTTTGCACACACCCTTCTACACGCTGAGAGTCGTGTTGCTTGCTTTTGCGGACTTCTATTCGTGGTTTCATTCGAGCTTATATATATTTATATATATATATATATATATATTGACTAACATTATCGAGTTATGCCTCGATTGAGCCTGAGACTTCCTATTCCGGAGGCGTTTACTTGCTTTTCTATATATATATATATATACATTTATATATATGAACTGTGTGTGTCAATTTTGTTCGATGAGCCTAGACTTGATCGAGAGCATTTCTTCGCTTATATATATATATATATATATATATATATATATATATATATATATATATATATATATATATATTAATGTGTGTCGAACTCGTTTACGATGAGCCTCGATTTTATATCCTGCATTTATTTATTCTTTTATATATATATTTATACTTATATATATATGAATTGTGGTCTGACTCTATTCGATGAGCCCGGATTTTACATCCCATGCTTAATGCTTTTATATATATATATATATATATATATATATATATATATATATATATATATATATATATTCGTCCTTCCCGGAGTTTCCTTCGTGGCGATTGATCGCTTCTTACGCTTTTATTTACATTTCGATCCCCATGGAGGTGCTTCGTGGTTGGTGATCATGTACGTATCTCATCGCTTTCATACAAATTACAAAGATTTTGTGCGCTTAGGAATCATGTGATCACAGCATTCATCCCATTGGATCTAGATTCGCCTCGTGATGGACATTTTCAAATTTAGTTAAATGACTTCTAAATTATTCTCGATGGTCCGAATTTTCTCGGATGGTTTCCATACCCACGAGTGAAGCTCAAGATTATTTCAGATATATTATTTTCGTATTTTGATGCCTCGTGATCCGTCAAATAAAATCAATTCAATTACTCACTTAATAAAAATGGGATTATAAAAGGTCTCAATTCTATTGAGCATCGTGGTTTGAAAACCTCTTTTATAAAACATCATTGCCATATCTAGCTAAAATTGAATTTTTACACAAATTCAAACCTTGTGTATATAGGTTCGAACGAGGCCTCGCACAACTTCCATATAACAAACATTGACCCACACACACACACACTCGAGATAATAGTTTCTTGAAAAGAGGCAATCCACCGTAGTAACACGATGCCTGGGTGCCTAACACCTTCTCCCAAGATAACCAAGTCCCCTTGACCCTAAATCGAATCTCTTGGTTTCACCGAATTCAGAGTATATCGTTGTCACATCACCGGGTCAATGTGCAAACCTTTTCTCATTGTGTTAGTACAACCATTTAAAAACCAATCGCGACTCTTATCATTCCATATCGTCAACATCATACATGTCGGACCTTTTTCACTTATTTTTTCAAACAAATCTCACCTAAAATGAGAACAACAAAGAACAAGTAACGGAAAGGGACACCCAAAAATCCTGATGTCGACAACTGTCATAAAACAAGGGTTAATTAAAGAAATTGGCATACCACATAATATCCCTATATTCTGACCGACCAACAAATAAGCTTAGGTAGGACACACTAGCGAAGGATTTACTCGTCTCTCTCCTCCTAGTTCTATTCCCCGATCTCCGCCAATGACCATATCCCTAAGCTCTGATACCAACTGTGACGCCCCCAAAATAGGTATACATCACCCATTCTCAGTCGCCAAATACATGGTTCAGAAATAACTACAACTTCATTATTACAATTATCGTGCAAAATACGACAACACATATACTATGAGTTTAAATACAAATATTATCTTCTAAACAGTATTCAAACTCAAATAAGTACTCATTACAATTATTGATACACTAGTTTACAAAATAGTGAGGACTGCTAAACAACTATCTTGATCCATCATTCCATACCCCGACTAGTTCCCGTTATATTCTCTCCTCCTGAGAAGAAAAATAGAACAAAAAGGAAAAGGGTGAGCTCAACTAGCCCAGTAAAGAATATTATGACTAAGATAATGAACAAAAAATTATCGTTAGCCTTCAACAAATCAGATAAAATATAATGGACAACAAGTTTTAGATCAATATTCGTTATGAAAATAACAATTCATTAGAAGAGTTAAGTAGAGAATGAAATCTACTATCATCTATGAATTTAAAAGTCCATCATCAATATTTTATCCATGTAACATTAATCAATATACATCTTGAATCAAATATTCATCTTTGCACTACGGGCCAAAGATATTCATTTATATCACCAGTTGTGTGACGCCCCCAAAATAGGTATACATCACCCATCTTGAGTCGCCAAATATATGGTACAAAATTCAAATACAACTATCGTGTAAAATACGACAAAACATAAACTGAGAGTTTTAAAACGAATATTATCTTCTAGACAGTATTCAACTCAAATGGTGTCCTCAATACAATTATTATCACACTATCTCATAGAATAGTGAGGACTATTAATGCTATCATTTGGACCGTCACTCCGTTCCCCGACTAGTCCCAACTACGTTCTCATTTCCTGAAGAGAACAATGAAAGCAAAAGGGTGAGCTCAACTAGCCCAGTAAGAAATATTATGACTAAGATAATGCAGAATAATTTATCGTTAGCCTTTAACAGTGTTAAACTAATAAAATATAACAAACATCAAGTTTAACTGCAGCAGAACAAGTAATCCATTAGAAGAGTCAAGTAGAGAATAAAATATACTATCTTCTATGATTTAAAAGGTTTTTCATCACTTTTATCGCTGAGACTCATCTTAATAAATAATCCACATCATCCCTACACTACGGCCAGGATATTCATTAGTATCATAACCACAAATTATCCATGCACTACGGGCCAAGGATATTCGTGTATTGATCAATGGTCATGATCATGCCAATAACTGTCCATCAATGCACTACAGGCCAATGAGGACTTTTACCACATCATTTATAATATTACGGTCATGATTATACCGAATAATCCCTATCATAATCATACCAAGTCCATCTATGCACTACAGGCCACAGATAATTTTCAACAGAATAAAAACATGAGGATGATGACAATAATATAAGAATTCAATAAAACAAGTTCAAGGATAAATTTTTAAAGATTTATAATTTAATTTATCCAGAAATCAATAATGTCCAAATTGTCAACATAATACTACTTTGTGGAGTAAAATTCAAGAATAATATTGTACCAAAAATAATTTGGACCGAAAACGAATCAATTTTTATCATGAATAGTACACCGGGTGAATAGTACTCGAGTGAATAGTACCTTATGAATAGTACTTCGCGAATAGTAATCCCGTGAATAGTATTCTGACATGAAAAAGTTAAAACTTATCAAGAATGCTCAAAATAATATTTCCATGAAAAGCTACTAGATGAAGCGCAAATATCAAAGATATTCTACTAATTTCATGGAGTATAGAAGCCAAAATTTTAACAAATGAGTATAGAATTCAAAATCTGAAACGAAATATTATTACTTACATACTACAGAGTATGGAAGAAAATATTATTTCAAGCGAATATTGAACAAAAATAACATCCCTTACCTTGAAAAGAATAGTATTCCAACTGGTATAGCGGGGATATTCTTGAAGAAAACTTTCACTATTTTCTACGCCCAAAGCTTTCTAAAACTTGAAAGAAATACGCTCAAGATTATATAAGAAGAATTCTCTGATTCTGTTGTGATTTTCAATTCTAACTTAAGCGCCTATTTATAGGAAAATGCTAGAACGTCATAGGAGACTAATTTAATAAAATAATATATTTTCTTTTTTTTCTCTTCTACGCAGCCAAGCTAGACCAAATATTTAGCCACCACAGTGGGGCCCACCCAAAATCAGCACATGTATTCAACACCAACCAAAAGTGGGTCCCACCCAATTTTAATAAAAATTATTTTATTTTTCAAAACTTTAGTAATTCATAATAAATAGCCCTTTTATCAGAAAAATACGAATTGTATATCCATTCCACACAAAATCGAATTCTCTACAACTTTGCAGAAGAAATGTTTTTCAAATTCCAAACAGAAAATATCTGATTTTCACAAACGGACAATTTTCAACACCTCTTAAAATTCATAACAAATCATACGTTAATTTTTAACGGTTCAAAATTTGTGGACATATACTCAACTTATATATGTATAACATATCCAAAAATCACAACGATCCAACGGTCGGATCAAAATTATAACTCACGCAATATAGCTTTAAGAACAATGATTTGATTTTTAATACCTCAAATCCGACAAAATACTGATAAAATACCTCAACATTAATTCCTTCATTTATAACCACATAAAATAAATATTTTCCTATCTATCATTTATGTCCACATAAAATAAATATTTTCTTATCATATAAATCAATAATTTATTATTCACAAATAATATTACAGAATCACAATAATGACAACCAGGCCATTCCCAGGAAAGAGGGGGATTTCTAATAAGGGTTTTTCCTTACTGGCGCGCAATTAGGTGACCAAACCTCTTCTTGACATAACTTTTTAGACATTGCCGATAATACTATCTAATAATATTATTCAAATAATATGAATTATTGATCTGATAATGGGAAATATTGTGCAGTGACAATTATTGAAACAACAATAATATAAAATATCAACGCATCAATTATTGAACCAATAAAATAAAATATTGAATAAGAATTACTCGTAATAATTATTGAGTAGTGCGCCTTCTACGTAAGAATCAATAATTCAAAATATTAGGTGCAATATCGTGTCTTATTGTGCAACAACGCGTCATTTCTTGTATTTTAACCACCGTGTATTCCAACAAAGTTAATTCAGTAAAACTTTCGCCGTTATTTTATAAAAAGATATTTTGTCGCTTTCTCAATCCGACAATAATTCCGTTATGGGTCCACTAATGATTGTGACGTCGCATTTAATATTCCCCTGTTAAAAACGAATATTCCCACCAATCGAATATTATATAACAACTTACGTACTTTGCAAAATTTATAAATATTACCCACAACTATAACATTATATCAAATTCACTCCATAATACTCAAAAATGATATTTATAAAAAAATCATCTTTATTCATAAAAGTTGGGGTCTTACAAGTTGGTCATGTTCATCTCAACACTTGTTCATCTTTGCACTACGGGCCAAAGATATTCATCAGGTAATCATTGCACTACAGGCCAAAGATATTCAGTTATATCATCATTTAGGACTGAGGATGATGAAAAATATTTTAAAGAAATGAATCCAGTGAGATAAAAGGACAAAGAATAGGGATTCGTACTTTAGATAATCCAAGTTCAAAAATACTCCATAATAAACCATAGTGGGGTGAAATTCAAGAATGAAGATCAAAATATGGATACAATCAAAGATAGTAACCATAATAGGCATCTTAGACAAAGAAGAGAAAATTTCATTTTTCTGTGAATAGTGTCGTATTCGTGAATAGTGTCGTATACGTGAATAGTAATCCCGACACGAAAAGATAGAAATTCCACAAGAAAACTTATACTTCGTGAATAGTACTCATGAATAGTACCGTATTGTGAATAGTGTCGTATACGTGAATAGTGCTGTATACGTGAATAGTAACCTCGACATAAAAAGGTAAAAATTTCACAAGAAAATTCATACCAATATTTCAGCATAATGATATTGAACGAAATAACATTATTTACGAAGAAAATAACATCCCTTACCTCAAAAGAATAGTACTTTCGGCTGAAATATCAGGTATAAGGCTGAAATAAACTTGTACTGAATAGCAACCCTCAAAGTATCTAAATACTCACAAAATACGCTCGATAATATAGAGAGATAAAGCTTATGATTCTGGTGTGATTTTCAATTCTAACTAAGCACCCTATTTATAGAAAAATGCTTAGAACGCCAAAGCAGACTAACCTGCTACCTGATGGCTTTACCTGCTACTATTCACGCCCACCACTTTTGAAATAAAATTTCAGCACATTTCTCACCAACCAAAAGTGGGGCCCACCATGTTATAAATAAAAACATTTATTTTCGAAACTTCAATAATTCATAAATAAAATAGCCCTTCTATCAGAAAAATTCGAATCTCATGTTTATACCATAGGAAATTTAAATCTCTACAACTTTTTAGAAGAAAGGTTTTCCAAATTCCAAACAAAAAATGCCCGAAATGCACATACGGACGATTTGTAATACCTCCATTCCGACAAAATACTAATAAAACACCTCAGCATTAATTACTTCATTTAAATCCACATAAAAATAAATATTTACTTATCATATAAATCAATAATTAATTATTCACAAATAATAACAGAATCACAATTATGGCAACCAGGTCGTTCCCAAGAAAGATGGGGCTTTCTGATAAGGATTTCTCCTTACTGGCGCGCAATTAGGTGACCAAACCCATTTCCTAGACGAAACTTCCTTAGACATTGCCAATAATGCTATCTAATAATATTATTAAAATAATATGAATTATTGATCTGATAATGGGAAATATTGTGCAGTGACAATTATTGAAATAACAATAATATAAAATATCAACGTAGCAATTATTGAATCAATAAAATAAAATATTGAACAGTAATTACTGTAAAAATTACTGAGTAGTGCCTTCTTACGTAAGAATTAATAATTCAAAAATATTGTGCATACGAAGTGCTATCTAACCACGCCAGCGATATCGTTGTATTTTAACCACCGGGTATTCAGTGAATGTTAACTGGTAATAACTACGCCATTATTTGTAAAAACTCAAACTTTTCGTTTTCTTCATTCGACCGTTTTCCGTTATGGGGCCCACAAATGGCTGCGTCATCGTACGAATATTTCCCGATAGTAAGAATATTCCACAACCAAACGAATATTCCCCAACAACAATGAATATTTTATAACCACTTGCTTATTTTGTAAAATTTGTACATTTCACCCATAACCAAAGTATTATATCAAATTAACACCTTATTATTCACAATAATAATTAGAGGAAATTTAACTTTTTATTAATAAAAAGTTGGGGTCTTACACTTTAACTATCGTTCCATCATGAACTAGAACTCTGAATAATCCTATATGTCGGCATTATCCTTGCTAATTTAGGATGAACCACCCACATATTTGAGGTATTTGGAGCTCTCTCCACTGCCCCAGTTGATCATGTTAACCTCATCTTCCTTGTGTTGAGGAAGAGGGTTGTTTTGAACATGTGGTTGGTCGGGCTTGGCCACTACGATCTCACCACTGTCAATTAAATCATGGATCTTATGCTTAAGCGCCCAATAATCCTGAGTGTCATGGCTTGGAGCTCTATCATGGTAAGCACACTGTTTTCTTGTGTTGAAACGTTTTCCACTCAGGTTGGCTGGTGGAAGGAGATGAGTTATTTTCTTCTGATCTTTCAGAAGTTTGAGAATGTTTTCGAGTGAATCCCCTAAGGGTGTGAACACTCTGGTACGTCTGACTTCTCCACTCTTTGGCAATGGAGGCTTTGAAGACGGTGCTTGAAAAGGAGAATAGTTTCTCCTCTGAATAGGCAAGTTTTGACTACATTTTTGTCCTTGCAGTATCAAGGAAACATCATCTTCGTTCTTCTTATGGACCCTCCGGGGGTTGTTCCCATAACTTTCGGATTGAATATGCTCAGCTACAGCTTTTAACGCGATGAGGTCTTGAATCTTCTCAGGCTTCAATCCCATTTCAGCTATTTCTCCGTGCTTAATCATTTTTGAGAATAGCTTTCCTATTCCAGCTAAGACCCTATCATAAAATGGAGCATCTTCAATATCTATGAAAGTTATCACCATTTCAGACTCTGTAATGGATGCGATAACTTAAGCAGCCAGACACCTCCATCTTTGGGCATACTCTCTGAATGACTCATTGACTTATTTCTTGACATCGGTAATTTGATACCGGTCTGGAGCCATCTAAGTTTGAAAGTTGTATTGACTGAGGAAAGCATGGGCTAACTCCTCCCATCAGTGAATTTTGGAGTTATCCAATCTGGTGTACCATGCTCTGGCTTCTCCATTTAAACTTTTCTGAAATAGTTGCATTCTGAGCTTTTCATTCTCGGCATAGGATTCGAGCTCTCCAATGAACACTTTTAAGTGGGTATAAGGATTTCCCAATCCATCATATTTCTCAAAATCAGGAGTCTTGAAATTTTACGGATAATGAACCCTGGGGAAGATGCAAAGGTCTAAATATGAAACACTTCCGTGTGTTCCAATCCCTTTGATGGACCGAATGGTCTCTTCCATTTGTAGAACCTTCTTTTGAATATCACCGGTGTCTTGATCTTCTTTAAGATGGGTGATTTCAGGGGTTTTGTTGGTCTTATCAAACTGAGACTCAGGTGCTGGAACTTCTTTGTCCGGACCCTGGATTCCTCCATGTGCAGAGGGTTATGTGTGGATGGGTATTTATGGACCCTGAGTTAATTTATGTAATTCTTTGAGCAGAACAACCAACTCTGTTATTTGATTGCTTAATCCTTCGAACTCCTCACGAGAGACAGTAGTAGGATTAGGCTGGCCAGATGTAGCCATGTTTGGCTGTAGGCTTATTGCCTTTTTGGACTTTGAACGGTTAACGGGAGGAATCATTTCCCTACAAAAAGACTTATGTAGCCATGGTGGCATTGAGGCTTTTAAAATGAAGCGTTGCTACGCTATTTCATGGGTGTCATGGCGCTGGTGCGTCGGGTTGTTGGTCTTGTCATGTTACTTTCCTAACCAACTTAGGAGGTTTGATGCTATGAATTTGGCTTGGGTTCAAAGACTATTAAGTTGCTTGTAAAGGCCTATAAATAAACCTTTAGGTTGATAATCAGGGGAGGACATCAAATTTATATCATATATGTTAAATACAATGTTGTAGTTAGGGTTTCTTATCAGCTTTCCAATGGAGGATTGCGTTTAGCAGATTTCCAAGGAACACAAAGGAGAGTAAGGCTTGGAGGTTGAGCTTAGAGATTGGGAATTGTTTTACAGGATTTATTCTCTTCACTTTTTTCCTTTAATTTTTGTAATCCTAATATGTTACTTGGTTTATTGATGATGTTTACTTTCAACATTTTGAACTAATTTTTAATTAAAATTGCAATGGAACCCAATGTTTAGTTTAAATTGATTTATTCTCTTATTAATTATGATTGATTATATATGAATAGTTTATCATATTCTGTGCTTAATGTATGATTGTTTGATCAACAATTAATTTGATAACCTATATGAAATTGGATGATGGATTATAGGATTAGATCTTAATATATATTATAACATGTGTCTAGTATATTCTTCTTAAGATTGAATAACATGATTTGTGTATAGGATAAGAATATATCTATATGTTGTGTGCAACCTTCACAAGAATTTGATCTTAATGAATTTGTTCTTAATTATTCCACAAAGGAATATAGTGATATAATTTTTAGAGATATATTTATCTAACCATCGAAAGAGGTTTTATAAATAACTTTGAATTCTTAGTTAACGATTTACTATAATTAATTAATTAGAAAGAGAGTAGGGAGATTTAGACAAAGCATTGAGGGAAGTTATATTCTTAGCTTTTAAATCTGATATCAGTGTTTGCTTCATAATTTAGTTTTAATTTTAAATAATTAGTTTCACAATCTTCATTCATTTGTTTAAATAAAATTGAATTGATATAAAGTTAGTATTTAGATATTATTAGTAATTTTCCTCGTGGGATTGGCATTATATTTACCACTTTATTACTTGTTGATCGCGTATACTTATGAGTAATTTGTCATTGCCTAAATCGGACAACAGACTCCCCAATCATGAGTTAAAGAATAGATCAGGATTAGGATTTGAGGATTCTTTCTAAGATCCAAGTATGGAGAAATCGATGGAGATTAACAACAACAATGCTTCTTCTTCCCATAGAAGCTTTGGAGGACTCGTATTCCTTTCGAATTTGCAAATGTCATCCTCATTGTATAGTTCTTTGAATTGGCTGACCCGGAGCGAAGGAACCCCAATCTCAACAAGAATAAGATCATCGGTCCCATAGGCTAGTCTGAATGGCAAATACCATGTTGTCCTCGGAGTAGTCTGACATGGCCACAATACACTAAGCAGTTCCTCAGGCCACCTTCCCTCCGCCTCATCGACTCTCCATTTGATCCCATTCAACAAAGTTCTATTAGTAACTTTTAACTTGCCCATTCGACTGAGGATGAGCCACCGAAGTTTTCTGATGATAAATGCCAAACTTTGTTAAAATTGTTCAAACTTAGAACCTACAAATTGTCTAACCTCCAAGACCAACACCATAGGAATCCCAAACCTGAAAATCAATACGCCAAAAAACACGCAAGTGTACGTGGTCAACAAGTAATATAGTAGTGAATAGAGTATCGCTCCCACGAAGACAAATTAGCAAGAATTTTAACTTCACAATTATCAATTTTCTATTAACCCTAATTTTATTAAACTAATCAATTCAATGGTTTTAAATTATAAAACTAAGTTAATAAATAAACAAACTATCACAAAACAACCACCAATATCAAAATCCGAATTTCAAACAATTAATGGAGAATTAGACTTATGATTTCACCCCGAGCTTTACTCCGATTTTCAAACCTTTATTCCAACTCAATTTAATATCCCAGCTTTATTAATCAAGAACACGAAAGTAATACTAGCCACCTCTCGATGCACTAATACCGTATTAACATCAATCCACAATTAAGATAGAAATCATTAAACACCTAAATTAACCAACTCACTATATCTCTATGTGAACCCGCAATTAAAGAAGGTTTAAGTTCAAGCTCTCTATACGATTACATGTGATGTCAAGCGATCTCTACCTTAACAATAATCAAAAATCTGCTATCGACAAAATTCATGACACATGCTATATTAACTAGGTCTAGATTCAATCTCCTCTCTCGATTCCATTCAAATCCACAAAAAATTGTTGATCGTGCAATTCATAAATTCACGCCAAATTAACATAGATAAACCGAAAATATATTATTGAATTGGAAATCAAAGCTATAGAATCATCGTTTTCACCAAAGATCCATCACAAGTCTAATAAGTGAATTAGTTCATAACGAATGAATTAAAAACCTAATAATATATCGAAAACATCCTTCCAATTACAAATAAGACTTAAGAGAAGAAGAATATTGAAAACCCTTCACGTAGACTCGATTTGCAATCGCCATGACAATCTCTCAAAATTACTCTCCAAAGTTGCACTTGAATCCTAGAAATCGCTCTCAAATTATGCTCCGTGTGTCAGATGATTGTTGTTTTTATCAAAGTAATATCAAGCTCTCTCTTATTCTCGCCAAAGTCCCCATATAAAGTCCAGCGCCTAACAGAGTCCCAAAAACCGCACCAAAGCAGACATCAAAACCAAACAGACACTTCAGAATGGGACCTCGCCTCCTACGGGGTATAGATTAAAAAGGCTCACCTCTAAGTGCAAAGCTACTCGCTAAAGGATTTTTTTTTTCTTTCATGAGTTTTTCCACTTTTGCTCCAAAACTCCGCCATTCTTCACCTCTTGCATCCATGACCACCCTACACATAAAATAACATGAAACGAAAGTAAAAACGAACACAAAACACGAAGATAACTATGAATTTAAACTTGAAATGAATATCGATTCGTATATAAAATCCACTTATCAAAATCCCCAAACTTAAACCGCATAGTCCTCGAGCACAAAACAAACTACATGCTATGCAATGCAATGAAATGCAATAACATTCTAAATGCCTAAAAATCCAACAATATCGCATAAACTAACTTATCCCATCTACCAGAGAAAACAAGCAACTTTACAATACAAATTACCAAAACCAATCCACACTTTCGTATTAATTCTCAAATCTTGAACAATTATCACCGCTATAACGTATGGTGTGATTAACATCTAAGATAACCAATACGGACCCAAATTTAATACATAAACAACTTCTTAGAAGGAATCATACAATGCAAACTTAAAAATCTCAAAGATAGGCACAACTCAACTAAAATTAAACAAAACCAAATTCAAGGGTACATGCAGGATACTTATACTTTCTTTTTTTTTTTTTTTTTTTTTTTTTACACTTGGCTTTTTTCTTTTTTTTCCCGCCATTATTTCCCTTTTCTTTTTTTTTTTGATAGATGGTTGGTGAGTGCATTTTACGCCCATCTCACGCTTGGTTTATGGGGAGTGTTTCTCCTCAACCCACCACAAGACTCAACATGTTTCATTTTTTTTTTTTTTTTTTTTTTTTATATAGCTTTATACCCCATATATACCCCCAAACTTAGGTTCTTGCCTAATTTAAGCCTTTATTTATTGCCTATCCTTGTCATTTTCTCGTTCACCCTAGCATTATCCTTTAGAAACTATTTATGTATCAATTTGAACCGATGGTCAACAAAGATGTTATTAGTGCTAACCTTTTATAACAAGCTTCAAACAAGTTCAAGAGTCGATTCATATCAAAATTATATCACAGCCTAATAATCCATACTATATTGGTTAACTTGTTCACAATCTCATCATCGGCCCACAAATAACATGAAAATGCGACACCGCTGGACATATGCAAACACACTATTAAACTAAAAAAATTTTTTTTTTTTTTATTTTTATAATTTAACAACAATGACAACAATGCAAAATCCTAACTACTATGCAAATACCTAATCTATAATGCAAAACTAGATATGAAAACAAAAATAACAAAATGCATGCAACTAAACAAATAAATCCCCAAACTTAAATAAGACAATGCCCTCATCGATAAAAATTAAATTAAGTGCATGAGGACTTCCCCGAATCGCCTAAGTCCGGGAGGTGGTTGGTGCTCTTCTTCATCTAATCACTTGGAGGAAATCGAGGTAATGGTCCGGGTTGTTGATATGGAAATTGAGCCACGGGTTGAAACTTTGGAGTGTGGTGTTTAGTGAGGCGAAAATGCGCTCATGGCATCAAACATATGATCTCGGCGCATCGCTAATCGCCGATTTCCCTCGTGTCGCCTCTATTGTGCGATTCATCCGATTTTGGAACTCAAGGAACCGAGGACTAGATATTGCCTTGGCCTCATGGTACCGCTTTGGCTCTTTGATCTCCCATCGCTTCATCCTCATCCCCGAGGTATCTTCTAAGATCGACTTCGCCTTCCCGACGCCGATGGAAAAATAAAACCCGCACTCGTGGATGTGACTCTCCTCCCGCCCAAACCGAATACCGCGCAATCATTCTCGAATCAAGCAAAGCGAAGCGGCATTTGAGTGGGCTCATCATCGTAATATTCACCCCAAGCTATAAAGACAACGCATATATAAGTGATGGGTGTGGCAAACCGCCCAAAAATTTCCACGTAAACACCGGGCGGATTGAGAAATTGATAATGGCCCCGACATCAATAATGAAATCTTGCACAATGGCGATAACAAGAACGCCTTCTTTTTTGTGACGTCCGGCGTGTGTTGGGACTAAGCAATTTCATGATAAGAGAATGCGTATCATATTTTTTCCATACCGCTAAGGTCCTTGCTATTGAACACCGCTCCTCCCTTTCTACCTTTTGATCCAAGATGTGCCCGACTTTGTCATGTTTGTAATAACCTCCTCATAGTCGTGGTCAAATCCTCAATTGGGCATACCGACAATGTCGTGGCACCCGCAAATCGATAGTAAGCATTAATGGCATCACATCATCGAATCTAACCATGCGACCCAAGCACAAACGCTTTGAAAGGAGCTTTATCTTCTAAGCTTGCATATAAATTCTCGACAATGTTAACAACGGCGGCATCGATGTTCAAAGAAGTGAAGCCACCCTTTTGGTAAATTTGAGACATCATCTCCCCATCATTCCCCTCGGGGCCAATCCCCGCCTCGCATAAGTGCTTTAGTTAGCATGTACTCATACCGACGGCATGCATGCAGACACACTCAAATTTTCTCGCGATCATAGGTTCGTGGTGGTTGAGCTGCGCTTGAACTCTCCCCATGCAAGCTTTTGATGTCTCAGCTGAGAAGCCATTGAATTTCAAATAGCTAACTCTTGCTAGCAAACACTACCTTCCCTAAAACTTGTTCACTAATTTGTCAAACACTTGGTGTGCACAACCCGCTTTTCCCCAAACTTAGGTTGTTTCTATGGAATTCAATTGAGAAAAGATGAAAACTTGACACTAACTCAACTTACTCTCAAGTGTGCTATGTGTGTTTCCAATTTCTTGAAGAATTCGAAGTTTAGTGGTGATGAATATGGGAAGTCCGGGGTAGGGTTTATATAGAGTGATGAATGAGAGAGAAAGTGGTGTACTTGAATGTGGGAGGTAATGGAATTGTGGGGTAGAAAGTGGTGCAATGGATTTAGGTAGTGGGTAGTAGGAGGGTATGGTATGGAGGCTAGGTCAAGTGTAGTGTGGTGTGAGGGAGAATGAGAGAGAAGAGAGGAAATAGCGTGTGGGTGTGGGGAAAAATTAGAAGGGACGCATGTTTTAATGAGCCCTTGTTCCGCCAGATTTGGGACTCCTTCCTGCGGGGGTACTAAGTCAAAACGCCACCCTACAGCATGCCCACCGAATTGATTTTTTTGTTTCAAAAGTGCATCACAATTCTCCGATTTTGCTTGTTTTCTTGCCCGTTGTTGCTTTTACTCACTTTGGACCCTCCTCGCAACCATAAACATGCAATATGTTAGATTAATGACGACTTGAGTTTCATCGAGATTTTTAGCAAAACTTTTACTTGATAAGACCTAACTAATCGCTAATAAAAACTACATCCTAACAATTAAACATGAACTATGAAAAATAAAGAAAAGTTGGGTCATTTCCCAATTAGCGCTTGATTTTAAGTCGCTCACCGACTACTCCCTCGCTTTATCGTATCGGCGAGGGTAATGTCGCTTGCCATTCCCAAATTCACTCGCCACCCCAAAGAATGTTTTATCCGCTCGACCATCGACCTTGAACGCCTCTAATGGATTACGACCGTAGAGTTCAACTACGCCATGAGGAAATACTCATTTATAGTGAATGGTCCCACCATCTCGACTTAAGCTTTCCGGAACAATCGCAACGTGAGTTGAACAAGAGGACCGATTGACCCGACTCAATGTTCGCTGCACAATTTTCTCGTCGTGCCATCTTTTAACCTTTTCTTTGTATAGCTTGCATGCTCGTAGGCTTGAGTCTCAATTCATCGAGCTCATTTAGTTGAGTAGCCTCTTTTCTCCTACAAAATGCTTGATCAAAATTCAATTTCAGATGGCCCAAGAGGGCTCTCAGGTCAGTAGCTCCACCCCAGTAAGTGACATGCTTTTTCGCATAAGAGTTGATAAGGTGACATCCCGATTGGTGTTTTGTATGCAATCCAGATGCCCATAATGCGCCATCCAACCGGTGACCAATCTTTCCGACTTTGATTTACGACTTTTTCCAATATCTTCTTAACTTCTCTCGCTTGATACCTCTACCGCCCATTAGTTTGAGGGTGATACGTCAGAGCCACCTTGTGGTTGACCCCATACTTAGCCAAAAGAGTCAGAAATGACTTATTGCGTAAGTGACTACCTTCATCACCGATTATTGCTCTTGGCGCCAAACCTCGTGAAAATGTTTTTCAAGGAATTTGAGGACCACCTCGGCATCGTTAGATGGTAAAGTCAGCAGCCTTCAACCCATTTCGAGACGAATCCACCGCGAAGTAGAATATACCGATTGCTCAAAGACGACGGAATGGCCCCATGAAATCGATGCCCCATACATCAAAGATTTCCACTTCAAGAATTGTTTGTAGGGCATCTCATTCCGCTTAGATATGTTTCCCACCCTTTGCATCTATCACATGTTTTCACAAATCGGTGGGCGCTTTTGAACAATGCCTACCAATAAAACCCGGATTGAAGCACTTTTTTGTCGCGCAGGCGCTCACTCCCATAATGTCCACCATATGCCGATGAGTGGCATTCTTGCAAAGATGTTGTGCACTTCACCGTAGGGGATACATCGTCAATCATCTTATCCGCAAGACCGCTTGAATAGATACTACTCATCCCACATGTACCACTTGACGCCATGAAGAAACTTTTTTTTGTCATCGTAAGATCCGGGGAAGCATTTTGCTTACCACAAAATTTGCGTAAATCAGATACCACTTGGATATTCTCGTGATTTAACCCAAATAGTTGCTCATCCGGAATGACTCGCTGATCACAAGATCTATCTTCATCCTTTTCTCCTGATTTTCCAAATTTTGATAAATGGCTCAAGAACTTGATTCTCCGTCCCCTTTCTATCTTTAATTTCTAAATCAAACTCTTGAAGTAGAGAATCCATCTGATAAGGCGCGGCTTAAAGATCTTTTTTCGCTATTAGGTACCGAATCGCCAAATGGTCCGTAGTAGACTATTACCTTAGTCCCGATCAAGTATGCCCGAATTTGTCAAACGCATACACCACCGCAAGCAATTCCTTTTCCGTGGTAGTAAGTAATTCATTTGAGTCTCTCGTGAGTGTTTTGCTTGCATAGTATATGGCGTGAAACACCTTGTCTCTCTTTCTTTGTCCCAAAAAATGTTTCTAACCGCATAATCGCCGTGATCACACATAAGCTCAAATGGCATTTTCCAAATTCAAATGCGACTATCACGGGGTCAGAAGTTAATTTCTTCTTCAATAGGTCAAACGCGACTTGATTCCGCAAAGAAAGTCGAAAGTAGCATCCTTCTCTAAAAGACCGCATAGAGGTTTTGCAATCTTAGAGAAGTCTTTTATGAACCTCCCGAGAACCCAAAGATGCCCCGTAAAACTTCTAATACCCTTAATCGAGCTCTCTATGGAGGTAGTTTCTCGATCGTATCCAAATTTTGCCTTTGTCCACCTCCAACTTTGAGCCGACACCTTATGGCCCCAAAATTATGCCCTCTTCAACCATGAAGTGGCATTTTTCCCAATTGAGTATGAGGTTTGATCCCTTACATCGCTGCAAAACCATGACCAGATTCTCTAGTAAGTATCAAAATTGTCTCCATAGACCGAGAAATCGCCCATGAAGACTTCAACATTCTTCTCCACCATATCCAAAAAATAGCCATCATACACCGCTGAAAGTTGTCAAAAGCGCTTGCATAGCCCAATGACATCCTCCTCATGCAAATGTGCCGTAAGTGGCATGTAAATGTTGTCTTTTTCTTGATCCTCGTGAGCGATGGCGATCTGATTATAGCCCGAGTATCCATCCAATAAATAAGAAAACTCATGTCCCGCTAACCTGCCTAACATTTGATCGATAAAAGGTAGCGGAAATGATCTTTTCTAAGTTGCTTTTTATTCAATCTCCTATAATCGATGCACACCCTCCAACCTCGCCACCGTCCTTGTTGAATTAACTCGTTGTCCTCATTCTCTCAGATCACCGCTATTCCCCTTTCTTCTAAGACACAATGAACCGGACTAACCCATTTATCGTCGAAAAATTGATATATATGATACCCAAGATCCAATAATTTTAGAATTTCCTTCTTGACCACTTCCTTCATGATTGGTTAAGTCGACGCTGATGCTCCACCGATGGTCTTGCATCCTCCTCCATCGTAATCTTGTGCATGCAAAATGATGGGCTAATGCCTTTATATCCGCAATCGTCCATCCAATCGATTTGTGATCCCTAAGCACCTCAAAGAACTTTTCTTCCCGCAATTTGTTAAGTGCAAAGCAGAAATAATTACAGTAAAGAATTTGAATTGCCTAAATACGCATACCGAGATGTTTAGGGAGTGGCTTAAGTTCCAATGTTGGTGGCTCCTCCAATGATGGTTTCAATTTTTCTCTTCAACTCGCCTCCTCAATGCAGCAGTGAGGTTCAACCGGTGTCTCGAATCCGCTAACTCGTGGCAACGAGTCTAGCATCCGTAATAAGTCCACAAATTTCGGTCGCCTCTTTTTCTTCATCCCCAATAAAGTTGTTTCTAACGGATCGCTTGATCAAACTCTTGCTCATATCTTCGCCGGTAATTTGCTCAATTAAATCCATTCAAAACACTCTTCCTCGTCCGTAGGGTATTTCATGGCCTCAACACATTGAATTTTATTTCTCGGTCTTGACTCTCATAGTAAGTTCTCCTTTTGCACGCCTATGAGTGTCCTTCCCGTACAAGAAAGGTCTCCCTAGATGATCGGGATGTTCTTATCTTCATCGAAATCCGTAATGATAAAGTCCGCAGGAATATAAACTTATCCACTTTAACCGTAATGTCCTCTACAATGCCTCTTGATATGTGATCGACCTATCCGCCAACCGCAATGAAATATTTGTAGGCTTTGGCGCGGCAAACCCAATTTCGAGTATACCGACAATGGCATCAGTTTATACTCACCCCAAATCACATAAGCATTTGTTAAACGACATTTTCCCGATCGCACGGGATAGTAAAGCTCCCTGGTCTTTGAAGTTTTGGTGGTAGCTTTTTTCAGAATAATCGCACTACACTCCTCTCGTTAGTGCCACTGCTTCAAATTCTTCCCATTTCTTCTTCCTCGATGTAATTCCTTTCATAAACTTCGTGATAACTCCTAAGATTTGCTCTAGGGCCTCTCGCGAATGGGATGTTAATCTGAGTTTCTTGAACACGCCTAAAAACTTTGCAAATCGCTTATCCGATTTCTATTTTGGACCTCTCATCGAAAATCATGGTGGGAGAGGAAAAACAATCTACCATTGTTTAACTTTATTTCCTCATTTTTGTTACCTCCACCACGCTATCGCTATCAACTTTTTCCTCCTGTTGCTGAATTTTTCTCGCACTATTTCCCCCGAGATGTTTTCCACTTCTTAACATAACCGCTTGACATCGCTTTCATGATTACCCTTTGATTTCTCTCTGTCGCTAGGTAATGTTCCTTGTGGTCTATTATTCAATGCTAACGCAATTTGACCTATCTCGATTCTCTATATTTTTGATAGCCATAGCTTGATTCTTCATAGCCAAATCGCTGCTAGTCATGTATTTTGCCCACGCTTTCCTCCACATCGATTTTCCTTTCCCATCGTTGAACCGGCTGTTGGTGACTCAAAACCAGGGGATATGATGGTCGTGGAGCATGAGTTTGTCGGGTTATTGCTCCACGAGAAATTTGGTGGTTCCTATTCCCCGATTATAGGTGTTTTGGTATGTATTTTGTGGAATTCATTATAACCGCCATGAATCATGGCTTGCTAGGTTAATCACAAGATCGATCTCGCTTGATGATCACCCGCACACAATTCACATACTACCGTGACCTCACGAACTTGAGCCCCCGCATAGTATTAACCTTATCATTCATAGTATCAAACTTCTTGACAAAGGCAAAATCAGTGTCAGATAAATCGACACTCCATCTAATTCCAAAATCCCACCGCCTTTCACTGTGGTCAATCTTGTTTGTGGGCCACCGGTAGTTATTTGCCGCCATTGTTTCGATCAAATTGTAGGCGCCCTCAGAACTCTTAGCCATGAATGCACCGCCTCGATGCCGCATCAATGCTGGTTCGACATTCCCATGTAGCCCGCTATAAAAGGTGTTCATTTGTAACCACTGGGCAATCCATGATGTGGGCACTTTCTCGAGTAATTCCTTGATCGCCCCCCATGCCTCATATAGTGACTTCCCATTCTCGCCGCTTCAAACATCGTAATGTCATTCCTCATTTTAGCAATTTTCACCGGTGGGAAAAATTTGGCAAGAAATTTTGAGCCAAGTCTTCCCACGTAGTGATCGATCCCTGCAGTAGAATGAATGTAACCAACTCTTCGCCTTGTCCCGTAAAGTGAATGGGAACAAGCAAGTCTTACCGCCTCATCCGACACCCCATTGTACTTCGAACGTGTCGCATATTTCCGTAAAAAACCGATTAAATGCTCATTCGATCATCATTTGCCATTCCCCAAACCGATATGAGTTCTCGTGATCATCCGAATGGTCCTGTGCTTGATTTCAAAAGTATTCGCAGCCTATCATGCAGCCTAGTAATGCTCGATCACAGATCACCACCCTAGGTGTTGCAAAATCCTCAACGCTTTCTCGTCTTCTACAGCCATCGCTTTCTTCCTTATCGTAATTTTCAATTCGCTCTCGCTTCTCGATCCACTTACTCAACCTCCAAATCTTTTTTCAATGTCGCCCTCAAAAGGAAGCAAGTCCGATGTTTGATCAAGCTTGATATAAACCAATATCAAAACCCAAATAGAGAAACAAGAACAAAAAAAATGTTTAAGTAAAACTCGACTAATTAAACCGATATCGTAAAAAATATTAAAATCTCTACTAAATTGTCCCCAAAGAATGGCGCCAAAAACTTGTTGGGTAAAATCAATACGCAAAACACGCAAGTGTACGTACGGTCAACAAGTAATATAGTAGTGAATAAAGTATCGCTCCCACGAAGACAAATTAGCAAGAATTTTAACTTCACAATTATCAATTTTCTATTAACCCTAATTTTATTAAACTAATCAATTCAATGGTTTTAAATTATAAAAACTAAGTTAATAAATAAACAAACTATCACAAAACAAATCACCAATATCAAAATCCGCAATTTCAAACAATTAATGGAGAATTAGACTTATGATTTCACCCCGAGCTTTACTCCCATTTTCAAACCTTTATTCCAACTCAATTTAATATCCCAGCTTTATTAATCAAGAACACGAAAAGTAATACTAGCCACCTCTCGATGCACTAATACCGTATTAACATCAATCCACAATTAAGATAGAAATCATTAAACACCTAAATTAACCAACTCACTATATCTCTATGTGAACTCGCAATTAAAGAAGGTTTAAGTTCAAGCTCTATACGATTACATGTGATGTCAAGCGATCTCTACCTTAACAATAATCAAAAATCGCTATCGACAAAATTCATGACACATGCTATATTAATTAGGTCTCAGATTCAATCTCCTCTCTCGATTCCATTCAAATCCACAAAAAATTGTTGATCGTGCAATTCATAAATTCACGCCAAATTAACATAGATAAACTAAAAATATATTATCAATTGGAAATCAAAGCTATAGAATCATCGCTTCACCTAAAGATCCATCACAAGTCTAATAAGTGAATTAGTTCATAACGAATGAATTAAAAACCTAATAATATATCGAAAACATCCTTCCAATTACAAATAAGACTTAAGAGAAGAAAGAATATTGAAAACCCTTCACGTAGACTCGATTTGCAATCGCAGTGACAATCTCTCAAAATTACCCTCCAAAGTTGCACTTGAATCCTAGAAATCCTCTTCTTAAATTATGCCTCGTGGTTGTATGATTGTTGTATATCAAAGTAATATCAAGCTCTCCTCTATATTCCAAATCCAAAGTCCCCTCATATAAAGTCCAGGCGCCTAACAGAGTCCCAAAAACCGTGCACCAAAGAGACATCAAAACCGAACAGACACTTCAGAATGGACCTCATTTCTTCGGGGGGTATAGTTTAAAAATCCACCTTTAAGGGCTATGCTACCGCTAAAGGATTTTTTGCTTTCATGAGTTTTTCCACTTTTGCTCCAAAACTCCGCCATTCTTCACCTCTTGCATCCATGACCACCCTACACATAAAATAACATGAAACGAGTAAAACGAACACAAAACACGAAGATAACTATGAATTTAAACTTGAAATGAATATCGATTCGTATATATAAATTACAATTATTGATACACTATTTTACAAAATAGTGAGGACTACTAAAACAACCTGCTTGAACCATTACTCCACACCCCGACTAGTTCCCGCTATATTCTCGTCTCCTGAGAAGAAAAATAGAACAAAAAGGAAAAGGGTGAGCTCAACTAGCCCAGTAAAGAATATTATGACTAAGATAATGTACAACAAATTATCCTTCATCTTCAACAGGGAAAAATCTGATAGAATACGATAGACAACAAGTTTTAGATCAACAACTGCAGCGGAAACAACAATTCATTAGAAGAGTTAAGTAGAGAATGAAATCTCTATGAATTTAAAAGTCCATCATCGATATTTTATCCCTGTAACATCAATCAATATACATCATAAATCAAATATTCATCTTTGCACTGCAGGCCAAAGATATTCATCAGTTGGTCATGTTCATCTCAACACCTATTCATCTTTGCACTACGGGCCAAAGATATTCACCAGTTGGTCATGTTCATCTAAACACCTGTTCATCTTTGCACTACGGGCCAAAGATATTCATCATAAAATCATTCATCTTTGCACTACGGGCCAAAGATATTCAGTTATATCATTATTTAGGACTGAGGATGATGAAAAATATTTTAAAGAAAATGAATCCAGTGAAACAAAAGAACAAATATTAAGGATTCGTACTTTAAACAATCGAAGTTCAAAAATACTTCATAAATAATCAGAGTGGAGTAAAATTCAAGAATGAAGACCAAAATATAGATCCAATCAAAGATAGTATCCAGAATAGATATTTTGGACAAAAAGAAGAAATTTCATTTTTCTATTGAATAAAGGTCGTATTCGTGAATAGTGGTTGAGTATCACGTGAATAGTAACTCCGACACCAAATGATAGAAATTTCATAAAAAACATCATCTAGTTTCGTGAATAGTACTCGTAAATAGTAATTCGTGAATAGTAACTCATGAATAGTAACTCGTAAATAGTAACTCATGAATAGTAACTCGTGAATAGTAACCCCGACATGAAAAGTTTCAAATTTGATAAAAATTCACACCAATATTTCGGTATAATGATATTGAAGAAATAATATCATTTACGAAGAAAATAACATCCCTTACAATCCCTTACTATCCCTTACCTCAAAAGAGCGAAGATTACATTTGGATATCTGATATAATGAAGGAAAAACTTGCACTAATGAATAAAGAACTCACCAAGTATCTAAATACTCACAAAATACACTCGATAATCTAGAGAGAGAAAGAGAGAGAGCTTATGTTTCTGGTGTGATTTTCAATTCTAACCTAAGCACCCTATTTATAAGAAATTACTTAGAACACCAAAGCAGAAAATTTAATATAATAATAATATATTTATAAAATTGTCAAGCCCACCCTAGACCAACTGAAATCAGCCCATTCTTATCACATGTTGAGCCCACTAAAATGTAAAAAAATGTTTTTCATAAAATAAATAATTAAAACTTCCAAAAATCAATTATTTCGGAACTTCAATAATTCATAATAAATAGCCCTTTTATCAGAAAATTTGAATCTCGCGACTTTTTATAGGAAATTCAATTCTCTACAACTTTATAGAAGAATGTTGTTCCAAATTCCAAACAGAAATTGACCAAAATCTACAAACAGGCGATTTTTCAGGCTATAATCAAATTTCAGTCAAGAAATGAGGTCCACCGACACACAAAACATGTGTTAATCATTTAATGCAACAAAAATACTCTTTCTCCTCATATACTCATATATCCCACATTCATTGTAAAAATATCATCATTATTATATTATTAAAATAATATATTCAAATGAATTATTTTATCAGAAAAAGATAAAATATTAATTTTCAACAATTGTCACATTTAAAAATTTTCTCCATCTATAACCACATAAAATCAATATTTTCCTCATCATATAATCAATAATTAATTATTCACAAATAATATTACAGAATAACAATATTGACAACTGTGCAATTCCGGAAAGAGGGGCTTTCAATAAGAATTTCTCCTTCATCATGCCATGATAAGGTGACCAAACCTCTTCTTAGATGTAACTTTCTAGACATTGCCAATAATGTTATCTAATAATATTATTCAGATAGTATGAATTATTTTTCCGATAATGGAAAATACCGTAGTAGTGATAATTATTGAAACAACGGTAATATAAAATATCAACGAGAAATTATTGAATCAATAAAATAAAATACTCGAATAAAGAATTCTTCGTAACAATTATTGAGTAGTGCCTTCTTCACGTAAGAATCAATAATTGGTGCAATATCTGCAGTGTCTTCTTGTCTGACAATAGCAGACATCGTGTTTTAACCACCGGGTATTCCAACAAAGATAATTGTGAATAACTACTACGCTTGTTATTTATAAACAACTCATACTTGTCGTTTTCTTCATCTAATCGCTTTCTGTTATAGGGCCCACACAAGGCTGCATCGTCGTACGAATATTCCCCGACAGCAAGAATATTCCACGACCAAACGAATATTCCCCGACAACAATGAATATTTTATAACCACTTGCTTATTTAAAATATTTGTGCATTTTATCCATAACTAACCACATTAATCAAATAAACCCCTTACTATTTCAAAATAATAATTAGAGAAATTAAATCTTTATTTATAAAAAGTTGGGGTCTTACAACCTCCCCTCCTTATGAAATTTCGTCCTCAAAATTGACGTGCGTAGGACATGCTCCTTCCCATCTAAGATCTTGACTGGTACCTCCTCGTACGTTAAATCTTCTGCTATCTCGTCTGGTTTTAACTCAGTAATGTGGTTCGGGTCATCCACATATTTACGTAACATCGATACGCGAAAAATGTTATGAACACGCGTCATACTTGGCTGTAAAGCGTTTCTATAGGCCATAGTTCCTATTCAATCGAGGATTTCAAATGGACTAATAAATCAAAGGTTGAGCTTTCCTCACATCGCCGATTCTTGCTTTTGGAATAACGACTTCTTGTATCTTCTTCTTCATATTCATCAACTCTAGGTCTGTAGCTTGAACGGCTTTAAATTTATCGATAAAAGTCGATTCTAATCGTATATTCGTTATCTTCACGCAGGTTCAAATATTCGCACTTGTAAACGCATACGATCTTCTACTCAACGCGTCAGTTACCACGTTCGCTTTTCCTACAATGGTATTGAATGGTATAATCGTAATCTTCAACAGCTCGAGCCAACGTCTTTGGCGCATGATACTATCATTTTATGTGAAGAAATATTTAAGGGTTGAAGGAATGGGTTTTGTACTGGGGTCAATACAAAATTCGATTTCACATTCTAGGGGTAGGCTAAGAAGTCTTCAAGAATACGTCAGAAAATTTATTAACAATAGAAATGTCATTCAAAACTGTGACTCTCATCCAAGACTTTGATAGCACATGTAATGAAGGTTTCTACTAACGGAGTTTCAACCGATAAGTCAAAGTCTAATCTCTTCGGAGTCAAATTTAAACGTTGAGCGCAAACAAGAGAGATAAAAGAATGGGTAGAACCGATATCGAGTAAGGTATAAACTTCGCAAAAATTTATAATTAACTAACTCGTGATAACTTCATTCGATTCTTCGTCAGGGTAATTCAAAACTCGATGTTGGATTCTCCCAATTGCTGTCGAAAAAGAGAAATACATATCATCTATTTTAGCTTTCTTAGACCGGACTTCTCTTTTCACAATATCAATGCGTCGTGCGGCTTTTACCCATGCATCTTTCATTCTCACTCGTTCAGTTGTTTCTTCTTTCAGTTGCTCCTCGACATTTGAATTCTCGATTCCACTTTTTAATATCGTATACTCTCACGCCAAAGAGTGCTTCATTCAACCATCGCTTTACCGGGTAATACAATTTTGAATTGTTGCATCCCTTTGTTCCACGACCGCCTGCCGTTCTTTAGCCTGCTCTTCTAACTCATGAATACGATTTTGCAATTCTACATTTTGATCAATAAGTTCTTCTAATAAATCATCCTCAGGTTCCTCTTCTTCCTCACTCTCAGTTGCTACCTTTGAGACTAGCTTGAGTGCAACTTTCAATTCCTCAATCACCACATGGATATCTCTAATCACATTAACCTGGTTGATGATTAGAGGTGTCTCCACGATCTCATTCACTCCACTGTTAACATTCTCAGTCGACATTCTCAAATACTGCCATAAAACAAGGGTTAATTTAACAAATTAACAAATCACATAATACCCTTATATTATAACCGACCAACAAATAAGCTTAGGTAGGACACACTAGCGAAGGATTTACTCGTCTCTCCCCTCCTAGTTCTATTCCCCGATCTCCGCCAAAGATCATATCCCTAAGCTCTGATACCAACTGTGACGCCGCCAAAATAGGTCCATTCCATCCAACCCATTCTAAGTCACCAAATACATGGTACAGAAAACAACTACAATTTTATTACAACAATTGTCGTGCAAAATACGACAACACTTATGCTGTGAGTTTAAATACAAATATTGTCTTCTAGACAATATCCATACCCAAATAAAGTCCTCATACAATTATTGATACACTATTTTACAAAATAGTGAGGACTACTAAAATAACTGTCTTGAACCATTACTCCACACCCCGACTAGTTCCCGCTATATTCTCGTCTTCTGAGAAGAAAAATGGAACAAAAAGGAAAAGGGTGAGCTCAACTAGCCCAGTAAAGAATATTATGACTAAGATAATGTACAACAAATTATCCTTCGTCTTCAACAGGGAAAAATCTGATAGAATACAATAGACAACAAGTTTTAGATCAACAACTGCAGCGGAAACAACAATTCATTAGAAGAGTTAAGTAGAGAATGAAATCTACTATCATCTATGAATTTAAAAGTCCATCATCGATATTTTATCCCTGTAACATCAATCAATATACATCATAAATCAAATATTCATCTTTGCACTACAGGCCTAAGATATTCATCAGTTGGTCATGTTCATCTCAACACCTGTTCATCTTTGCCCTACGGGCCAAAGATATTCACCAGTTGGTCATGTTCATCTAAACACCTGTTCATCTTTGCACTACGGGCCAAAGATATTCATCATAAAATCATTCATATTCGCACTACGGGCCAAAGATATTCATCATAAAATCATTCATCTTTGAACTATGGGCCAAAGATATTCAGTTATATCATCATTTAGGACTGAGGATGATGAAAAATATTTTAAAGAAAACGAATCCAGTGAAACAAAAGAACAAATATTAAGGATTCGTACTTTAAACAATCGAAGTTCAAAAATACTTCATAAATAATTAGAGTGGAGTAAAATTCAAGAATGAAGACCAAAACATAGATCCAATCAAAGATAGTATCCAAAATAGATATTTTGGACAAAAAGAAGAAATTTCATTCTTCGGTGAATAGTGTCGTATTCGTGAATAGTGTCATATACGTGAATAGTAACTCCGACACCAAAAGATAGAAATTTCACAAAAAACATCATCACGTTTCGTGAATAGTACTCGTGAATAGTAACTCGTGAATAGTAACTCGTGAATAGTAACTCATGAATAGTAACTCATGAATAGTAACTCGTGAATAGGAACCCCGATATGAAAAGTTCCGAATTTGATAAAAATTCACACCAATATTTCGGTATAATGATATTGAAGAAATAATATCACTTACGAAGAAAATAACATCCCTTACAATCCCTTAAAATCCCCTACTATCCCTTACTATCCCTTACCTCAAAAGAGCGAAGACTTAAATCGGATATCTGATATGACAACAAGGAAACTTGCACTGATGAATAGCAACTCACCAAGTATCTAAACACTCACAAAATACACTCGATAATCTAGAGAGGGAAAGAGAGAAAGCTTATGTTTCTGGTGTGATTTTCAATTCTAACCTAAGCACCCTATTTATAGGAAATTGCTTAGAACACCAAAGCAAAAAATTTAATATAATAATAATATATTTATAAAATTGTCAAGCCACCCTAGACCAACTGAAATCAGTCCATTCTTATCACATGTTGAGCCCACTAAATTGTAAAAAACGTTTTTCATAAAATAAATAATTAAAACTTCCAAAAATCAATTATTTCGGAACTTCGGAACTTCAATAATTCATAATAAATAGCCCTTTTATCAGAAAATTCGAATCACGCGAGTTTTTATAGGAAATTCAATTTTCTACAACTTTGAAGAAGAATGTTTTTCTAAATTCCAAACAGAAATTGACCAAAATCCACAAACGGGCGATTTTTCAGGCTATAATCAAATTTCAGTCAAGAAATGAGGTCCACCGACACACAAAACATGTGTTAATCATTTAATGCAACAAAAATACTCTTTCTCCTCATATACTCATATATCTCACATTCATTGTAAAAATATCATCATTATTATATTATTAAAATAATATATTTAAATGCATTATTTTATCAGAAAAAAGATAAAATATTAAATTTTAACAATTGTCACATTTAAAAATTTTCTTCATCTATAACCACATAAAATCAATATTTTCCTTATCATATAATCAATAATTAATTATTCACAAATAATATTACAGAATCACAATATTGACAACCAGACAGTTCCCAGGAAAGAGGGGGATTTCCAATAAGAATTTCTCCTTACTGGCGTGCAATTAGGTGACCAAACCTCTCCTTAGACAGAACTTTCTAGACATTGCCAATAATTTTATCTAATAATATTATTCAGATAATATGAATTATTTCTCCGATAATGGAAAATACTGTGTAGTGATAATTATTGAAACAACAGTAATATAAAATATCAACGTAAAAATTATTGAATCAATAAAATAAAATACCGAATAAGAATTATTACCGTAACAATTATTGAGTAGTGCCTTTTACGTAAGAATCAATAATTGGTGCAATACCATATGCTACATCGTGCAACAACGCATATTATCAGATTTTAACCACGGTGGTATTCTAACAAAGATTAATTGGTAATAACTACGCCAGATATTTATAAATAACCAATACTTGTCGTTTTCTTCATCCAATCGCTTTCCATTATGGGGCCCACACAAGGCTCCGTCATCGTACGAATATTCCCCGACAGCAAGAATATTCCACGACCAAACGAATATTCCTCGACAACAATGAATATTTTATAACCACTTGCTTATTTAAAATATTTGCGCATTTTACCCATAACTAACCACATTAATCAAATCAACCCCTTACTATTTCAAAATAATAATTAGAGAAATTAAATCTTTATTTATAAAAAGTTGGAGTCTTACACTGAATGTCTTTATAGGATTGAAGGGACTTTATATCCAGAATAGTCTTGATTTTCTTCGGGTTTGCCTCAATTCCCATCTTACTAGTTAAATAACCTAATAATTTTCGTGCTCCTAGACCAAATGTGCACTTTGTTGGATTTTAACCTCAGTTTGTAGTGTCTGACGGTATGAAAGCAGTCCTCTAAATCGTCCAAATGACCCCAAACTGACATGCTCTTGAAAATCATATCATCTACATACACCTCTA
Organism: Panax ginseng; assembly: GCA_020205605.1. Lineage (NCBI taxonomy): Eukaryota > Viridiplantae > Streptophyta > Magnoliopsida > Apiales > Araliaceae > Panax > Panax ginseng. The sequence continues at coordinate 72,282,921 of CM035141.1, forward strand.
TACTCTGACCTAACTACCTCTGAAATACGTAGTTCATCATCCTCTAGCACGTAGCCCTGGCATTCAGCAACCCAATTGTCATCTTCTTATAAGCATAAATTGGCCGATGCTTGATGAAAGCAGTCTTCAGGATATCCTCCTTGTGCATCAAAATTTGGTGATACCATGAAAACGCATCCATAAAGCTCAATAATGTGTACCCCGACGTGGCATCGATAAGTTGATCAATGTGTGGGAGCAGATAAAAGTCTTTTGGGCATGCTTTATTCAAGTCTGTGTAATCGATGCAAACACGCCACTTCAATTTCTACTTATGTACCTATACCACATTTTCCAACCACTCCTGGTAATCAATTTCAAAGATGAAATCCACTGCCAATAACTTTGCTATCTCCTCATTAATAATTTTTTGCCTTTCCGGGGCAAAGATCCCCCTCTTCTGTCGAACTTACTTTTTGGCAAGATCCACATGTAGTCTATGCATTGCAACCGTCTCCTCAACCCTCTGACGTATCGCTAGGAACCCATGCAAATATGTCGGCATAACGCTGAAGCAGCTCAACTAAACTCGTCCAAAAGGGTTCCTGCAGACTCGATCTAATCTTGACTGTCTTGTCTTTCTTTCCCAGTATCAGCTCAATGTCTTCTATCTCTTTTGCAGGCATGGCGAGAGGTTTCGTACTGCCTTAGGTAAATGGTTCGATTTCTATCACCATCGTTTGTTTCTGTTTGCTGACTCCTACTCCTGAAGAGATTAGTGAGTTTATGTAGCATCTTCTGGTCAAATCAAGATCCCCCAACCACTTCTCCAACTTCGTTCGGCGTAGGAAACATGATCTTAAAATGTGAGATCAAAGTCACCACCTACAATGTTGTTAGGGTTGGTCTCTTGAGAATGGCATTATACGACGAATACTCATGTATCATGAAGAATCTACACATTATCTCAACTTGTTGAGGAGCTTTCATGAAGACTACTGGCAACTCGATTATCCCTGCCACCCGAACGGGATCGTTACTGAAGCCGTAGAAGGGCGGCTCCTGCCCGATCTCCATCTTTCTACCTTCTAGATCCACATTTGATATGCATGGGCGTACAAAATATCCACCAATGATTCATTATTAATCATCATCCTCTTCATATCCATCGAGCCAACCTGTGCAGTAATGACTAGTGCCCCTTCATATGGATCGATTGGCTCTAAAGGATAATCCTCATCTGTAAAAGATATTATTATGCTCGGGTATTATCTTTCTCGCCTAACACGTTGATCAGATATAGGGAGCACCACATCCAAGTATCCTCGTCTTTTCTTCCCCATAACCTTCATAACCGACTGCACGTGATCACATCCACCACGCAGCGTGCTGCTTAGGTATGATCCTGTTATTGGGGCTGGGTGGTCGAGTTATGTACTGAGTGTTGTTCACATGTTGTGCTCCCGAAGCATCTCGACCTACCACATACTGAACCAACTCACCACTCTGGACGTTCTTCTCGATCAAATCCTTCAGACCCCAGCATGTCTTGGTCGAGTGCCCTGCCGACTCGTGATAATCATAATACTTGTTCAAATTTCCTTTGTTCAACTTCGTATTGTGTTTGGCTAGTTTTGAATTATAACTTGTCCTTTATCTGTTCTAGAATAGTGGCTCAATCAGTGTTGAGTAGAGTATATATTTTATTGACCCTCTGATTCAGGAAAGGCTAACGTCCTCCTCCCAAACCACCATTATTGTTGTTGTATTTCTTATGTTTCCCATTCGACTTATTATTATTCTCATTTTTGGAGTAGTTGTTCTTCTCCTTATTCTTCGGCTTTTTTGAAGTTCTCAGCTTCAGACTACTCATCGCCTCTTCAAAAACTATGAAGCCTTCAGCCCTATCAAATGCCTCAGCCAAGTCTTTCGGATGGTTGAACATTAAGTCTTTCACTATCTTCTTTGATTTTACAATGTTCAATCCATTCTGAAATAAACTGAGGGCATGAAGATCGTTCAAATACACAAGTTGTCTGAATGCTTCCCAAAACCTCTTCACGTACTGGCCCAAGGTCTCATTCGAGTATTATCAGATCTAAGCTAAGGACCCGGTTGGCTTTCCCTGTGACTCCTCCAAATACGGGTCTATTGCAACTCGAATCTGGTATGTTACGATACATCATCTTCATACATATTCTATAAACTAATGCGGAATATATAAATATACTTTGTTTATTTCACAATAATTCTACAATAAAACTCAAGGTCTAACAACCTTAACTTACATACGTTCCTTTGGAATCTAAAAGGTTTACAGAATTTATTCACATCAAATAACGTACTAGTTAAATGGGCATAACAATCTACTCTCTGAATTTATCCTTGTCTCTGTCTTCCTTCGAACCTTCGTCTTAATCTGAAAATATTATCATGATATAGCAAGAGTGAGCAACTACTTTGCCCAGCAAGTTTAAATATAAGAAGGATATATTATGATTGAAAATGAATAAGCTTTCAAGTTTTCAAGAACGTAATATAATTGTGAAAGAGCATGAATCAATTTCAATAATTGAATAACTGAATCAGTAATGATGGGTGGTCAACAATGACCATGAACAAATTTAACTGAACCTTATGGTAATGAAAGTGATATGTCTTTCATATCTGATGAACATATGCAATTTGCACTAAGTGCGAATCAATAATCAGAGATGTGGAATAATTGTAAATAATTAAACCACAAGCATGCTTGAAACATAAAAACTTGAGTTGAGTTAGAAAAACTTGTCTTGACCATCGATTATTGTTACTCAATCTATTTTAATCTCTTATGAAAGACCTATCATTTATAAGATTAATCTTTCAATCAACATATCATAACATACCTCATAATACTGCTATTTTATAAATAAATCAGCTAACATTTAGCCATATAATCAACATTAGATAACATCTTAAACCATTAATGTTATTATCGTCCTTTGATAATATTTAAATTACTTTATCATATGCATTATGATTTAACACTTAATCTTTCATTTTATAAGTTCTTCTTTATAATCCAGTAGGCTGAATACCAATCCAGTAACCTGGATTATCCAAACAGACAAATCCAGCAACTTGGATTATCCAAACAGACCAATCTAGCAACCTGGATTCAAACTATATTCTAATACATCAAACTGTATTTAAACTATATTCTAATACAGTAAATTGTATTCCCCTTTTAAGCATACTGAATTCAAATTCAGCATACTATATACCCAATATATTGAATGTCAAATTTAACATATTTTATTCTTAAAATAATTTATCTTCTCTTTATTATTCATCTTAAACTTTCGTTTAATATTATTTAACACTTTATAATATTTATTCACTTCTTAATAATCACTTCATATCTTAATCATTTCTCGATATTATTAACCACTTAATAATATCTTAGTTGCTTATAAATATTATAATATTATTAATCATTTAATAATATTTTAAATCAATTATTTAATAACACTTTAATCTAATATTATTAATCATTTAATAATATTTTAATCAATTTCTAATATTATTAATCATTTAATAATATTTTAATTATTTACTAATATTATTAATTATTTAATAATATTTTAATTATTTATAAACAATTTAATTAAATTGTTTATCCTTTACCAATTCTTTTATTTAACAAGCATAAAATGTCATAAATATAACATTTTATCAAAAATGACCAAAATACCCCCCACCCACCCAATTCTGATTATATCATATGAAGGGCCTTTATTTCATAAAATCACATTTTTATAATTTTCAACTTAATTTATTCATAACTAAATCATTTACATGAAAAATAACAAAATAGTTTCTAAAATTCTTCTTTTTTGGAAAACATCATAATATGGTTCCCTTATGATCAAATAAGTTTTCTGAAATTTTCCAATTTCATTTACTATTTTTAAATGGTCCAAAACTACCGGATCTTGCAACATTTTTCATAAATCGAGTTCTTTTCCAAAAATTACAAAACTTTCCATGCATGCTTCTGTTATGAAGGTATACTTCTAGTAAAAATTTCACAATTTTTGGAGTTAAACACGAAGAGTTATTCGAGTTTACTTTTAAAATAGTTAATTTTTGTAAAATTCATAACTTTCATTCTACACATCCAAAAATCACCATCTTTCTATTGAACACAGTTAACTCATCATATTATCTTCCCAAAAGTTTCCAGAATTTTTAGAGCAAAATAATCAGACAAAATTACCCCTGCTATGAACTGCCCAAAAATAGTCCATTTTTCTCCTTTTCAAAATCTAGACTGTTTTGCTTAAAACAGCCCCCATGGCTTGAAAAATCATCATATTTGAGCGCTACCACTTGGATTTACTAGTTAACTTACATATCTAGCACCCCTCTTTGACGGCTCACAAATAAAAGGTGTAGATCTTAAATGGTAGATGATCAAAGTGAAGAAAAGTTAGAGTTTTCTACCCTTAAGAACATAGTTTCATTTTCTTCCTTTTGATCAACATTCTAACACTCAATGGGTAGATCCATACATGAAACCCTTATTAGTATGTAGATCTAAGATTTTTGAGTTTAGAACATTAACTCTTCATTTCTTTAAAAACAAAGCAAAATACAAAGGAATAACTAGTTTAGGTTTTACCTTGTTTTCTTTGCAACCTTTCTTGATCTTCCAAAATAGGATATACACTTAGGATGCATAAGCTTCAAAATCCCTTTCCCTCTTCCTCCTCTTATCCGAAGCTACCCCTCTCTCTTTTTCTTTTTGTTTTCTTTTATTTTTGTTAGCAAAATGAAAGTAAGAGGTGAAAGAGAAAATATGTTTTAGTTGTTAGGAAAAATAGATATATCATATGTAAGGGTTTTTTCCAACATACCTCATCTTATCTCTTCTTTGTCTCACTCATTTCTAATGTTGCTTGCTAACTTAGATAAAATAAGTGGCTCAATACAAGAATGACACACAAGTGTAATTGTTAACCAAACTTTGACAAAGTAAAAAAAAAACATTTGCCCACTCTCTCTCTAATAGACCGGGTACTCCCCCTTTTAAATGCCCATTTTTGTTTTATTTTTATTGTAATATTTTACTTAATTAAATGACCAAAAAGTCCCTTAACAAATGGGTTAACAATTAAGCTACTTAATTTAATGTTTGGGCTTTTAAATTAATTAGTTTGGGCCATATAAAATGGCATGGTTTAACATACTAATTTTTATCTTACCCTAATTATTTAATTAGGGTTTTCATTCCATTCATTTTGGAATTTAAATAATTACTCATGTACATTTAATTTTATAACTCAATTAGACTTGCTTTTAATTAGGTTTAAAATAAATACTAAATTGAGATAATAAAATAAATCTCTTAGATTAGTATAATGTTAAATACTAATATTCTTTAATACCATAACCCTTAGATTATTTAATTACCATACCTAATGTATAATTAGGTTATATAGCTTCTTTTTTTTCTTCTTTTTTCTTTATATAATAAATAAATAAATATACATAACATATTTATTTGTGATCATATTTATTTATTTAATCACATACATATTTCACATAAGTCACAAAGTATTTTTAAAAAAAATATCCTCATTCACATTGTGACCTAAATCCTTGATTATAATTCATTCATAAATTAAGCAAAAATTTTGAGTCATCACATTCCCCTCCTTTTGTTACTTCCGAATCTAACATGGAACTTATCAAAGAGCTCCTTCCAAGATGAAACTTAGTCTGGGGCCAACGTTATCATCCACTACCGAGCGACCTTTTTCAAGGTCATCATGAACATCTGACACTTAGCGGCATCAGAGTAGTCATAGTAGCCATCAACCAATCATAAGTCTGGTTGTGTTCATAAGGATCTCCTGAACCGTCATAACTCTCCATATGTGGGGCCTTCTTATTCAGATCAGCATGTTCCCAATCTATTTCTAGGGAGAACAGTGATGATTTGACTATATTCACTTTCTCCTGGTTGCCTTCGGCTAGTCTCTTTTCCAGATCAGCTAGTTTTCTGGCCAATGCCTATACTCCGTCTGTTTTGGGGGATGACTCTCGCTTTGTCCCGACCACTATGTTATGGAGAAGCGACTCGCCTTCTCCGTTCTGATCGTGTTCTACCTTCTGAGCTTGCTCCCTGGGAGAGGCTTCGGTGCCTGTTTTTCTCCTGTGAACAGCCTCGGGGCAGGTTCCTTTCCTGTGAACGATTTCAGTGCATGTTCCTTTCCCTAGAGAGACTTTGATGCCTGCTCCTTATACGCCGAGAGCCGTCAGGACAATGTGTCCTGGACTGACTCCCTGGCAAACGCTCCCGCCTTCGGCTGCGGCTAGAAGTACCATCCTCTCCATCTAAAAGGGCCAGTTGAGCATCCCACTCTTTTTGTTTAAGAAGTAGGGTCTTTACTGCGTCGTTGGCCTCTTGAACTTTTTTTTCCAGGATGGTACGCCTTTCGTCCCTGTCATCTTTCCCAGAATTCTGATCTCCTTGTGACCGTGTTCGGGACGGGTTGTCATCGACACGCTCATTGGGACTCGTCTCCTTTCTGGCCGTTGAGAACAATCGACACCTGACGTCACCACCATAAGTTTCCTTGTCGCCCACAGACTGATTACGAGGCCCGAGCCTATCCTGGATGACGGAGCCAACCTGTCCTTAAATGATCCTTTCGGATGAGCAGATAAGTCAGTCGTTGACTTCCCATGTCCAAAAGTTGTCTTATTTGTCACCATAATTACAACCTAAACTCCATTGTGATTGAAAAATTGTAAAAGCATTATAAAAGCCCCTCCTTCTAGCGTCAATGTTAACGCCAAGATTCATCCATGCGCCTCAATCATCAAAACGTGTCAAGTCTTGCACAAAAATAAAATCACACCAAAAGCTTGGCAGTTTGGGCCGCCGGAGGTTAGCTCCGGTGTGAGAATAAGTACAAACTGAATAAGGTTTAACAATGGAGGCTTAACGCACTAGAGCTATAAAATAATATGAATGTGCGTATCTGATGATTAGGGTATAGCCTTGTATTTATACTGATCACACCTTCTTCTCCGTATAGAATTAGGACTCCTTATCAGGTATGATTCCTTAATAGGATTGAACATAATCTCCTTAAAGAAAGGAAGTCAGATTACATCCTAACACTTTCCTTAAGAGTTGAAAATTAAATGCAATTAAGAATCTTTGATTCCTTAAAATATTTAATTATCCAAACAAATTCCTATGTAGGGTTAAATACCTCCACGTGGACTTTGGCCCATCACATAATTCGGGTCCAAATAATCACGCCCCAACAAGATCAATATTAGAAAAATAAGTCCAATAATCTTGAATTCATACCAAACACTCATAATACTCATAATAAGAATTATCGGTAATCACATATCTTTTATCAAACAGAAGTGACACAATATGACAATTTTTTATTACTGGTGATCAGATACCTAGTAATATGTATTTAGGTGAGTATCAATCATGACTTATAACAAATATCCACTAAATCTTATAATTAGTATTACTTTTTAAGTAGTTTATAATGTTTATAAAATAAATTAGATAAATTTATATCATTTTTAAATTTTAAAATATTTAAAATTAACTTTTAAAAGTCCATATTAATTTTATAATTTATAAACAGAGGTAGTACATTTGTTTTAGATAAATAGTCTCACTTGTTCTTATAGTAGTATAAATGGCATGAAACTATAATTTACCATCACTATTAGTTTATTATCATAGATAATATCCTCATTACTAAATTAAATACTCATCAAATTTAAAGATGAACATTAAACAAAAATATAAAATTTTTTTATGATAAAAAGGAGTATTAATTATATACAAAATTAATTTATTTATTTTTGTAAAGTGACCATTATTTTGAGGCACCACACATAAATGCCACGGTGATACTGCAGAAAGCTAAAAGGAAGACAATTGGCACTCGTGACTAGTCGGTGGTAGTGTCACTTACATGTGGACTGAACTGGGACCTTTCAAGAGTCCGATAGTTTTTTTTCTCTCTCTCAAATTCAGCTCTGAAGACAACTTCCCTTTATCTTATAAACCAATTATTTTCTAGTGTATTTCTCTCATTTAATCTTATGAATTAATGGGAATTTTAGTTCCCATTTCTCAAAATTTCAGCTATTTGGTTGCATTTATCTAATTCTGTGGATTAATATGTATGTCCCTTTTCTCACTTCTCTTTGCATTTGTGTTTATAATTCTGCATGTTGTTCATTTGACCCTTTATTTAACATATGTTTTACTTTTTTGGGTCACTGGTCAATTTGCATAATGAGGTTTTGTTGGGATGTCAAATGGAAACCCCACTGGTTAATTTTGTTCAAATTTGGGTTTAAGATAAACCCACTTTGATTTTGATAAAATGCACATAAAACTTCTTGTTTTTACCATTTATTGTTTCATACTTAACACATAATCAAGGGATTTCAAGAATCTCTATAAATGTATCCATTTATGTTTATCTTGGCACTTGTATCTCCAATTGCATGGGCAATTACAAATAAAAATTTTGCGAATGCTACCCCAAACTATTTATTTATTATTTTTCCAAGTTTGAACTTGTTCAATGACCAAATTTAGGCCCAATTTTGCAGGCCTAAAGGTTCTCTAATACATTTTTCTTACCTAATTTGACTAAATCTACCAATTCATCCTATATTTAATGTCAAATAATATGAAATTTATCAAACAACTGTATTCTTCCTTGTAATAACTTAAGTTTCCTAATAGGGTTCCCAAAGATTCAGTTGTTCTAATCAGAACAAGACCATCAGTATTCTGAAGCTCTGGAAATCCGTAATTTGGGTGTATTCTCTATTTTAAGAGTAGTTGTGGAAAATTAGGACAGTAGGATAAGTACCTGGCAGTTAATTTTATGTTTATGATCGAAAGGGATAGTTTTTGTTCATGAAAATTTATGAAAACTAATAAATGTTTACCTGGATGTTACTCTTTACTCCTTATGGCATGCCTTGACCAATCAATAATGTAACTATGAGTATCAAGTATACCCTGGTCCAATAATAATAGCATACACATGAGTATCGATGTTTATGGCATTGTAAGTGATAAGTATTGTATCTTTTTGTACACTTTTATGTCCATAACTAAAGATGCTAGGATATCCACTTGGAAAGAAAAAATAATATATATAAAATTGGCTGTAATAATTAAAATTTAGATGGATTGTTTTAAAAGAACATATTGGGTTAGATATATTAGAATCAGACCCAAAACACTGTATAATGCTATTCAGACTTATAATAGTCTGTTATTTAGTGGCGTCTATTGTAAACTTTTTTAATCATAGTAAAATGTTTTGAGTTGTAAAGCCCATTGTAGCAGTCAGTCTCTAATTCTGTTGGCATATTTATTCTATTAAAGATTTAGGATAATTGTAAAAAGCTTAGTGTCTTTCAATCATCTGACTGCTTATAGGGTGTGTAATGTGTATATATTTAACCATCTAGTTTCATGTTTCTCATTAATATTGTTTCTGGTAGCTAGATCAGCTCTGTTATAATGTTTTTTTAATTTATTATACCTTCATGTGGGATTTACATATCACTAGTCGTATCAATTCTTTTTAGTGATGTCTACACCATATGCTTTATGATTCAGTCTCTGAATTCTGGTAGCAATGTTAGAGTGCTTAATTGATTAAGTATTTATTTGTTCTCTCTTTGCCATCTGATAGCTTTTTCTTGGAATAGCACATAATTTTGCAGTTGTCATAATTCTGTTTGTTAATTTTTTTGTTTTGTTACCTTACCGGTTCATCAGCTCAACCTTTAGAAGTATCTGTTGTTTTTCCTTCATCTTGAGCTATCTTTCTTGTCTTATGCTACACAAGTTGAGCCGTTTCTAAAAATTTTATGCTTCTTTTGTGGTAGGTAAGACTATGCTCTATGGGCGGTGGTCAATTTTATTGAACATTTTGATGAAAAGCTTATTTTTTGTTTGCTCTGTCAGTGCGCCTGGTACGATGATCAACTAATGTCCTATTTGCTACCTGATTTATTTTGTATTTCTTGTTTCTCATGAATAATCTTGTTGTCAGCTTATCTAGTATTACTGAACCTTCATCTTAAGCTACATATTTCCATTCGTAAGGTAAGACGAGTTGAAAATCTTCTAAAAAGTAGCTACTTTAATATTCAACCTTCTGATTTTTCTGTTGATGTTCCTCTTGTCACAGAGTTATAACTCTCATCACATATGCTCATACTACCTTTAAGACATATATTCCTCTTTTTCTTGTATCTCTGTACTTCATGCTGCTAAGTTCTTTATTTAAAAGAGATACAAACTGCACGCTGATGCCCATGCTTGGAACGGAATATCTTTACCAGTAGGCTTAAATTGAGAAGAGAACCCACGTTCAGTAGAACACCGACCATTGCAGATTCATGCATATTATGGCATGTCATTCTTTTCTTTACCTGCTGCAACATGAAATATGAAGATAAAAACACATCTAATTGCCACTGAAATTTTTGAACCTTGTACAGAAAATATTGAAAAATGGATTCCCTTTTGTAATCAAACTTTCATTTAGTACCTTAACTTAGTTTTATCTTCATATGAGATGCACTTCAGAAAAATTGATTTTTCAAAATTTGTGACATCTTTTGGAATCCAATGGAAAATAGCTTTGGTATTGACAAAATTTTCTTTTATTCCTTTTCTAGTTCCTCCAGTTGATCTCCTTATCTCCTTCATTCTCTGCCATATTAGATTTTGCAGCATGGATTATGAATGAAAGATGGATGATAAACATAACATACTTTTTGAAAGATACAGTTTTTCAATCCTATTAACTCAAAAGGAATTGAACTCAGCGACAAACTCTGGTAACTTAAACTTTTGCATAATTTTTCTGGTTTGAAGAAAATTGAGGAGATATTTTTCACAAAATTGTCAAGATATATACCTAGAAAGGTGTATAAGGCTGTTGTTTCTCTTTCTCTACTTTTATAATTAATGCTGGCATAAGTTTTCTGGTTTGAAGAAAATTGAGGAGATATTTTTCACAAAAATTGTCAAGATATATACCTAGAAAGGTGTATAATGCTGTTGTTTCTCTTCTTTTATTATTTTTTAGGAGATATTTTCCACAAAATTGGCAAGATATATAACTATGTGACTCCTGGCCTCATAGTGTTTCTGGAAAGTTTTAGTCATGTCATGTGCCTCTACAGACACTTGTCAAGAAGCTCACTAAGTATTTCAAGAAAGCAATTCAATTAAGTATAGTTGAAAGGCAATTCAATTTATATCATAATTAAGCACAATATCTCCACTACAGATTCGATCTGGCATGTACCTTTTTCTTCTTTTACTGGCGAGTTATTTCATATATGATCTTTTGTTTTCTGTCAAGTGAAGTGGAATTGGTTTGAGGCACCTTGGACAAGTATTTTACCTACGTGCATATTCCTTTACTTTATTGAACTGTGGTACTGCTAAGTTTTCTACCAGTAGCTTTAGATAATGTCGTAATCAAATTTTTATGTTGACTGTCTTTTAATGACTTTTTGTGCCTTAAGCAATGCTGCAAATCAGTGCAGATTCTACTCTACACTTCTGTCAGCAGCTTTAATAGAGAGCTCACCTCAGGCTACAGAGTCTCTAATTGCTTTGGGATCAGAAATGGACAATGTATTAAATGATGTGATTCCAACTGATGATCAGTCTTTCCTCTTGTACTTCATCATGGGTGCCTACTTTGCACCCGATCTCAAGGAAGAAGGGCCAACAAAGTCCATCCTGCAAAGACGCGCTGAGGGTCTTCCTTTATATACTTTTGATCAGCTCGCCGGTTCCCACATAAAAGCTGTTGAAGTAGAGAGAATTTACTCCTACGTACTTAGAAAGGCAGATCCATCTGTTATGGTGAAACTAGCTCAGTTGCACGAGTTCTTTCATGGGAATCTTCCTACTCTGCCTCAAGACCCCACTATAGCTTACCCACAGTTTGATGATCTCTTTCCTCCTCACTTGCATCCCCATTCATGGTTCAAAAATAAATATAAAATCATCGGGAACATTGTATTCATTAACATACCAGAAACCTATTACATGAAGACGGAGGATATTGAAAGGTTTAAGAGGATAACTTGGCTGGGAGATCTTGTTTTGGATAGAGATAGTGCGAGGTTATATATTTTTGTTGATGGCCCGATTTCACTAAATGTGGCAGTAGTACAGGAGGTTGAATGTAATGGAGAGTTAGATCCTAATAGACCTCCCGGTGCTCCTCGAAAAATAAAAAATCTGAATGAATTGACCATGCAGCTTGCCCATGCTGTGAAATCTGTGACTAGCTTATGTAACAATGGTACACCAGCTGTCAGTAGTGTTCCAAGTAATGATACCCCAACTTCAGGCAGTATCACGTGTAATGGTACACCTCCGTCATTTAGTAATGAGGCTCCTTTTCCAATGGAAGTGGAAACCAGTTCTGGTGAAAATCTCGGACCAGGAATGATATTTCTTCCTTCTTGCCCAACCAAGGAAGAGTTTACTAACATCGTTGCTGCCATCAAAAAGGGATATGCATTAACTGGGAGTGCAGCAATGGGACAAATAGGACCAGTCTTAGGACTCATGGACATAGGGAATGTGAGGATTCCTATCTTTTCGTATGTATCTCTTCCTGGAGTCAAAAGGGATGAAAGTAAGTTGTACATTTAGAACTGAAACTTTTGCCAGTTTCATGTACATATTTATTTTTTTCTAAGTTAATTTTCTGTGGTGAAGATCTTTTAGGTCATTTTGTTTGTTATGTGTCCTTTACATATAGATTCCTTGATAATGAGGAAAGATCATGTAGATGTCATTTTCAAAATAATTCTTTGTTGGTTACAATATTATGGTGTTATTTGTTGAAGTGTAATCATTTCTTTTTTTTGCATATATGAAATGTTATGTTCTCAACATTTTCATAGATCTGTCAGATTACTAAGAAATGGTCTCACTTGACTGTCATAATATTATTAATTTGGAGTTTTATCAACTCTTTCTTTGTTTATTTTTCATTTTAAACCTTTTTTGCATTGCTCTCTTTACCTGTAATGCCTGTGTTTTCATTTTTAGAATTAACTTTATCATATTCATCATTGTACCGTTATTTTCACTTTACTATGTCTTTCTACTATCGAAATACAATAACATGACTTTTGATATTTCAATTTCAGGAGAATTTAGTTGTGAAGTTGAAAATGATGGTAAAGTAATAATCAGGGGAGTGACAGTAAACGGCGAGAAAACAGTTTGTAGGTATTCCCAGACATTCGAGATGCAATCTCAGAATCTGTCCACCGGGGCACTTCTCCATCTCGTTCAAGCTTCCAGGTCCAGTTGATCCCCAGCAATTCTCAGGTAATTTTGGAACTGATGGGATTTTTGAAGGAATTGTGATGAAAGAGGGACAAAACAGACAAATAAACATGTAACCCTCATTTTCTTGATAGAAAACCTTGTAGTCTTGTATTCCCAGTTTGAATTAGTCCTTGCATATTCTCTTAGGATTAGTGTGGAAGCTTCAGTGTGATCAAACTAAAAATAGTCCTTGTATATATTCTCTTAGGATTAGTTTCTGAAAGCTTCAGAATGATCAAACTAGTTATCTGTAGCATTGCGTTTCTTGTTAAATTCTCATGAGGAGATACCTGAACTTCGTATAAACCATTTCCCTGGGCGCTCCTGCACAATATTGCTATAGAAAAAGGACGAACCTTGCACATAATACAAGATATGCAATTATTTGTCTGTTTGAATCCACCCTACCTACCTTCAGAAAACTGAGAGGAAACTGGAAAGGAATGAGCTATCCCTACTTAAAACTTCTTTTTTTCCTTTAGTATAATTTCTTTCTTTCAGGTGAAACTGCTTTAACATTGTGTTACTGAGTTTTTTAAAAATGATAGAAAAGAAAAGAAATTGACAGAAAACTCAAATTTTCTATACAATTCTGTCGTTGCAAAGTTTTTTAATGAATAGAAAAGAAATGGACAGAAAATTTGGACCAAGTTGGATGAAAACCTAAATAACATAAGTAAATATTTTAATTCATATCGTACCCTTTACATTATAGACATAACAAAAATAATATAAGGGTAAAATAGTATTTTGAATATAAAACTTGAGTTTTCTATTCTTTTTCTTTATAAACTCACTCAATAATAAGATGAAAGAAAACTTATAAGTTTTCTATTTCTTTTATTTTCTCATCAAATTTAAGTTTTCTATTCTTATAAATCAACTATGTTTTCCTCTTTTTTTTCATTTCTACACTAGCTGAAAATTTTAGTTTCTGTTCTTCAATATTCCTTCCATTTAAAACATGCTTCCCAAGTGTTACCTGATATATACTTTTTAAAATCATGCAATCATTACAAGGATGGAAAAACTCCACCAACTAAAACATTCAAGTTAAGAATTTTGTTTCAGATATGATATAAAAGAAACTACATATTTCTGTGGTAAAGAAAATTGAGCATGTTCTTGAATTTGAAGAGCTTCAAAGATCAGATTCCTCAGCTAATGCATAATCAGGAAGTGATGCAATCAATTGAAGCACCTTTGTTAGAAAGTGGGCACAAAGTACAACCACATAATTTTGATACATAACAATGTTTCTACCAGTAAAACACCTTTACAGGAAAGTAGCCACCAAGAAAGTAAAAGGCAATGCAAACAATTGAAGCACAATAATATCTTCAAATATGTTACTAGTTGCTGCAATCTTCAGCCTTGAACCATAAACCAATCAAATCAAAGAACACAAAACTCACACTTTCTAGTAATAGTATGACTCGAAGTTTAAGAATCTGAGGGTGATTGTGGTTGCTGCGGTGCTTGCTGTGGTACCTGGGGCCACATTTGTGGAGCCATGAAGGGGTGAGGCTGTTGTGAGTACAAGGCAGGATCCATCACTGGCTTGCTCATGATCATCCCAGAAGTTCCAGGTTGCGGTGACTGCTGCGCTGGCATATAATAGTACGGGAACGAGTCGTTAGGCCCCCCAACAGGCATAGGTCCTCTTGGCATCGATGCTAGTGCTTCATCTTTTATATCCTCCCTTGGGACTATATCAACCAAAAAGTCAAAAATATCTGTCCTAGTAATAGCCGCAGCAATGCCATTCTTTTGAAGTGTCCTCCTCTTGTTCTCCTCGGTGTGATTCCAAGATCGCAAAGTCAACTCCAAAATGAACATCTCGCACGCCCTGGCAAAAACGATAGGTGCCTCAGCCGATATCATTCTTACATCTTCATCAGCCTTCATTATCTTCTTGATCCTCGCTAAGGGAAGGCTATGGTTCTTGAAGTCTGTAACTCTCTCGATTTCTTGGTACTGATTTGCCCAAAATGTCTGGAGTTGCTGGTGTAGTTGCTGTTGTTGCTGCTGATGGATATGTTGATAAGCAAGCTGCTGTTGTGCAAGCTGTGCTCCGGTAGGAGCAGGAGCAGTAGATTGCACAGACCCAACTGATGCTACAACTGATCCTCGACCAGGGGTCCCACTGATTTGGTTAGACTCATACTGATTAATGCTATATGGCAATTGAGCTGCACTAGTGACTACATTTGGCACCTGGGCCTGTCTATGCCCTTGCTGATCCATTTTGTATCGTACAGGTTCAAAAGACGGAAATAACTAATACGTCTGGAAAAATAACAGGACATGAAATTGAAAAGTTAGTTTTCTGATATGCATAGATATTGAAACTCAACAATCTCTACCATAGCAACATTAAAGCTGCCAAAATCTACATTGCATATATATAAGGAAAAAGAAGAGAAGCATACAATAAAACCCTATAATAGATCTTTCCAGCAAATTTCTTCTTCTCTTTTCACAAATGGTTCAAAGAAAAATTCATATTTTTTCAGCTAAAATTAGAAAACCAATTGATCTATTCTTCTCTACCTCTTACAGAAACACAAGTGTGCTTACCTATTTTAGCTTAGGTTGAGTAACAGATCTCAATCAAGTGCATATAAATTCTATAGGCAGAACCAGTGTGATATTGTACAATCTAAAACCGAGTCAAGGTAAACAGCAACAAAGGTACTGTCTTGCATGAAAATTTATATTTACACACATACCAAAATAAAATTTGAGATATTAAACAAAAAGAAGAAGCAGAATCATAACTTGCTCCCAAGGACTTGGTAATTTAACTTGAACATAAAAGGTACTACCATTTATAGTAGGATGTAGGATAAAACATAATCTCCAATACCAACACAAATTACGAAGTTTTTAAGGTGAATAACAGACCTCTCAGGGTTGATTAAAAAATCAGAGGTGAATAACGGACCTCTCAGGGATGATTAAAAAAAAACAGTTTATACGGATCACGACTGTAGATTCATTAAGTCTACTGTATCGTTTCTTTGTGCCTACTGCCACCCTCACAAGGCAGCTAAGGTTTTACTCCAATCTCCATCTTAAAACCTTAGTGGCAAAGCAGCCCCTTCTCCCACAATGCAGTAAGGTTAAAATCTTATTTCTCACACATACACAATAGCAACCAACTATCTGGTCTATGTTGTTGTAGCAAGGAATTCTTGGGAACTCACTAATTGTTTATCGTGTAAAAAAAGGATGAAGAAGGAAATCACCAACAAAGAGAAATATCCAATAAAGAACATGCATCAAAATGCAGCTCGAAAATATTCCTAAATATACAGTAAACAATTTCAAGATTCCAGAAAAATTATTACATAATTTTCCACAAAAGCATCACACACTACACCGGTTATATTTAATTCAGAGTAAAATGCTATAACTCATAAAAAATGCCTCAAGCTAAATATCAAAGAAAATTCTAAGCTCACACTAGAGCAGGAACCAAAGGCAACAATTAGAACAACACATGAAAGCACCGAACTATAGTCTAAATATAATAGAAGGACATGAAACAATCACGGATTTCAACTTTTTTCCTTCCTACATGCTCAATATACAAGCTTGGAGACTAGAAACTTATCACTTCCTTTAAATATATAAAGAAAATAAAATTAAAATAAAACTCACAAAGGAACTTCAGCCGAACATGTAAGCGTGTTAAAGATAAAAAATTGATCATGGGAAGAGAAAGAAAACATAACAATTAAATGATGGGCTAGAAATCACCTTAAGATACCATACGGGCACCAAACTATTATTGGAAACATTTACACAGTGACCAATTGACTAACTAAAATTGCAAAGCTTCTGACATAACATTTCTTCTCCTTTTGCCTTTCCGGCTTCCCATGTGTATCAACAAAAATAAAATTAAACTAAAAGGGAGGAAAAGAAAAAAAAACACACAGACACAAAAAAAAGATAGTTAATCATCAATGATTAAAAGTCAATTGGCTTGTAAAACCCTCCTTCAATTCAAACATACACATGAATTACCCTTTAGAAGATTGGTGCCACCTGTTTTGATCTGCCTATAAATAAGGCATCCTTAACAAAATTAACAAATTTCTTCCTCACAATTGTAAATAAATAAAATCCAATCAAATCATGAACAAAGTATTATAACCAATTCAATGTCATAAATCATATTCCATTCCTAGAAATCATATAAACAAGTGGGAATTCTACACACACACACACACACACACACACACACACACACACACACACACACACACACACACATATATATATATAGAGAGAGAGAAATACCTCTAATCAGCTTTATGATTGTGCTCTAACAATGATTAAGGGCCTGAAAATTCAAGAAGGAATTATTAGCAAATAATTAAAATGAAAAGGTTGAAATTTTAATTTGAGAAATTGGTATGGTGGGTTCGATTTTTTCTAGGAATCACTGATGATAAACATGATCTGCAAGGGATTTGTTTGTTTGTTTGTTTGGGTTGGTAGTATCGATCAAATGAACCAGAGAAAAGTGAGTTTGCTTTTGTTTATAGAAGAGTACGATGTTGTTGTAAGCCTTTTTTTCTTGTTGTGACGAATATGCCCTTGTTTTTGCTCCTTGTTTGGGGGCATTTTTTATGCTTCTTTTGTGGGGACAGTAGTTCCTATTGGCTTATTGGCACGTGCCATTAATTTGTTGTTGTTTTTTTGAAAACAAACAAAATTTGTGTTGCGAATGAAAGATAATTTTCAACTCTTATTGGGAATAGACATATAAATTAATTTTATTAATATTCTTATATTAATCTACCGACTATATTCTCTCAAAAAAAAAAATCTACCGACTATATCATTATATACTTCATCGCAATAATAATAGATATTTTTGTTCTGAGAGACTGTATTAATCACCCTCTTAAACTCCCTTCCATGAATAAAACTTTTGAAGTAGGATATTAGCATAGTATATTGTACTACAACAAGCCCTTGTTCAACTCTTTTGACAACATGTATTCAAAAATGTCTTTAACAATAAAAAAAAAATATAGAACGACTCTTTTAAAAAAGATTTATATTGAATTAATTACTCATTGTTTATATTAATTTATAAAATTATATTATTGGATTTACTTGTAACAAACATATTTTTATTACAATATACAAAAGAAATATGTAGCTTGTAAACATGACTATAAATACAGTCATCCATTTGTTAATGACATATTTGTTTTTTTGTATTTTTTTATTAATGACCCAACATATGATTATAAAATATACATCGTTTTGAGTCAGAACTATAGTCATGTTTGAGTATGACAAGTCACATATTATCAGTCTTGATCATTGCTCTCTATATATATAGAGAGAGAGGGCCCGGATCGTGTCCTACTTTCTGACTGCACTCAAAATTCGGATTTTTTTTTTCTTTTACTTTTTTTTTAAAATAACTAAAAAAAATTATAGAATTGAAATTTTTTCATAATACAGTGTTTTTGGTGTAATTTGGGTACGTATAACAAAATATGTATGTGCAATGCAGTGCGTATCGCTGCTACACCATTTTTTGGTATATGTATTCAAATCACGTCCAAAACATTGTATTATAGAAAAATTCAGCCCATAAAATATTAAATATTTTTTTTAGTTGTTTAAAAAAAATTTGGTCTGTTTTTGATCGTGTCCTGACTCCGACTGATCCATTATATATATATATATATATATATATATATATATATATATATGCGATCAATGATACTAAATTTTTATACAATTCTTTATCTCTTGAATTTGAACACTCTTAATGGCTAAGATTAAAACTGATTTTTAATTTATAATTAAATAAAAATAAAATCTGAAACTTTTCATCTTCGTCTTTTTCACATTTAAAACTTCAACCTGGAGCTGTCAAACTGTCACCATGATGGAGGAAACCCAAGACGTATCATCCAACTCTCACATATCTCTAGTATGTTACCATAATCTTTGTTTTTATTTTTATTTAGTTATAAATTAAAAATCAGCTTTAATCTTAGTCATTAAGAGTGTTCAAATCCAAGAGTCAAAGAATTGTGTAAAAAATTTAGTATCATTGATCCGCCTCCTATATATATGGCAATGATCCATAACATGTATTTGCTATGGACGGATGAGATTTAAAAATTGCATAGCGCGTCCGCTAAAATTTCTAGCGAACTTGATTAAAAACTTTCTTTAGACGAAATTACTTCCATCAGGCCAAAGCCAACACATTTTTTAAAATGATCAAATTCGAACATTCAAGCATGATATCTCAAATTAGAACCAGGGTTTGATTCAGATGTGTGAGCTTGTTTACAAATTACTTTAAGGTGAAAAGTTATTCAATCGTCTGCGAAGCTCCTTTACAAACTTTCTTCTTGGGACTTCCTCCCCAACAATTACCATCCAAGGGATCCTCGAATCTTTGACACGATCAATGTGCTTCATCACTCTTTTGTTTAACAAGTACTCTGCTTTCAAATTGGCAACCCAACATTCACTTACCAGTTCAACAACTAGCGATAGATCATCCCCTAGAATGATTACCAAGATTTGTTAATTAAAAATGAAATTAATTTAATACATCATAGAAAAACTCAACCTTAAGAGTAATGTGTCGTCCATTGGAATTTCCACTTCTATTTGGGTCACATGTTGCTGTTGCTTTGCTTTGCTTTGTTGTTGCTTCGGTGTTGTTGTTTCTTTGCTTTGTTGTTGCTTCAGTTCTATTGGGGTAATTAAGTTGAGTGTGAGCATAAACGGCCAAATGCTTAGTTATTCAGTCCGCTAGTATATCTAGCGGACGGCTTAAGCGTCTTTTTAATCCCATGCGTTGCTCTTTGTAATGAAAGGTAGAGATGATATTTGCTCCTTTTTGATCCATAGCAAATATATATGGATCATATATAGGACAATGATCCATAGCATGTATTTTCTATGGATCAAAAATGGGCAAATGTCATCTCTACCTTTCGTTACAAAGAGCAACGAATGGGATTAAAAAGAAGCTTAAGTCATCCACTAGATATAATAGCGGACTGAATAACTAAGCATTTGGCCGTTTATACCCCCACTCAACTTAATTACCCCAATAGAACCGAAGCAACAACAAAGCAAAGTAACATCAACACCGAAGCAACACATGACCTAAATGGAAGTGGAAATTCCAATGGACGACACATTACTCTTAAGGTTGAATTTGTCTATGATGTATTAAATTAATTTCATTTTTAATTAACAGATCTTGGTAAGCATTCTAGGGGGGATCTATCGCTAGCTGCTGAACTAGTAAGTGAATGTTAGGCTGCCAATTTGAAAGAAGAATATCTGTTAAACAAAAGAGTGATAAAACACATTGATCGTGCCAAAGATTCGAGGATCCCTTGGATGGTAATTGTTGGGGATGAAGTCCCAAGAAGAAAGTTTATAGAGGAGCTTTGCAGAGGATTGGACAACTTTTCACCCTGAAGTAATTTGTAAATAAGCTCACAAGATCTAAATCAAACCCTGGTTCTAATTCGAGATATCAGGCTTGAATGTTTAATTTTAATCATTTTAAAAAATTTATTGGCTTTGGCTTGATGGGGGTAATTTCGTCCAAGAAAGTTTTTAATCAAGTCCGCTAGAAATTTTAGCGGACACGCTGTGCAATTTTTAAACCCTATCCGTTCATAATTGTAATGAAAGGTAGAGATGATATTTGCCCCTTTTTGATCCATAGCAAATACATGCTATGGATCATTGCTCATATATATATATATATATATATATATATATATATATGTGTGTGTGTGTGTGTGTGTGTGTGTGTGTGTGTGTGTGTGTGTGAGGACGAATCTAAAGCACTCCTCTTAAATAACACTCTCTTTTAAATAACACTCCTTTATTAAAACTACATCATTTTGGAGATTCTTTTAAAAAACAAGTGGGTCCGCGGGTGACATTTTTATAAATAAAAAAAAACAAGTGGGACCACTCTATTTTTAATATTATTTTGTATTTGAGTGTTTTAGATTTGTTCTGTATATGTATGTAAATAGGATGGTGATATATGTACACTCAAATTTACTAATTGCACACCCAAATTTAAGTAATTTAAGTAAATGATTAATTTGTTCTTAATAAATGAGATCTCAACTCATTTAGTTATCCTTTTTAACTTTTACCCTTTGTCCTATTACACTTAATAATTATAAAACAAAATACAATTTAAACAAATTCAACAATTATATAAAATGGAATTAAACACTATATATCACTTAAAAAAAAAGACAAATAAAACCTCATATTGCTTCTCTAGAAATATAAACTCAGTCTTAAAAAGAAAATTAGACCTAAGAAGAAGAAAAATCATCATATTTTACAATAACAATACTAGATAAACTAATTATTTGATATTAAATAATTGAACTAAATAATGAGTGTCAAATGAATAATAGTTTGCTTTATATTATTATATATTGAAAAATATGATGATTTGTTTAGGTTAATTATTTATAAGACATGCATGAATATCTTATATTTCCCAAAAAGAAAATTATGAGGTTAAATTTGTCTTATTTTTTCTATAGATATTATATATTGTCTAAACATCTTTTGTATTGCTTAAATTATTTTTATTTTATAGTTACTATGTGTAATATGGTAAAATTAAAGCATGATAAATAAGTACACTAGGTTTCATTTATTAAGGACGAATTAGTCACTTACTTATATATAAGCGCGTACAACTAGTAATTAGGGTGTATATTTAAAATAAGTGCTTTAGATCCGTTCTCGTTCTCGCTCTCTCTCTCTCTCTCTATATATATATATATATATATTTTTTATCTAACACAAATTAATTTGGTTAAATGATCGTCTTAAAAAATAAAATAGGCCTAAACTTTCCATATGCATGACATATTCGCGAAATAAAATTTCTTATAGAAAAATAGTTAATGGTGGGACCTATAATTTTTTATGACCTACACACACATATGAAAAAATAAATGATTATTTTTCTTACTTTCATTTCCTTTAAAATAAATAAAAAATTAAAATTATGTTATTTGAAAAATAAACTCGTGCTTTGCACTTGATTTTTTGGTCTGTGACATGAATTTAGAATTTAACTACAACTAAAATACATTTTAAAGTCTCCCTAAATTCATTTAAAACAATCTAAATAACTACTAATAAAGCCTAAATTTAATAGGACTCTCTTTTATATATGTTCCATGCAAATTTTGGTTGATTCCTGTAATTGTCTTTTAACCCAACAGAATATGATCATGGCGTAACATCATAAGATTTTAATAATAAATAATAAAATAAAACTAAATCATATGCAATTAGTAAGTTAAGTTGTGAAATTATTAACTATAAAAATAATTAATAGTTAATGTTAGAGAACCAAAATTCTTCTTATGATCCTACAAACTTTTAATGTTAACTTATTGATTTCTACAATAATTTTATTCTATAGTTCTTTATTACTTAATCATACAAAAAAATTTTAACTTTAAAAACATGTTTATAATTTTACTTTACTCAAATTTAGGACTCTAAATAACTAAATACTAAAAATATAAGAAAAATATTGTGATTATATAATAATTAATATAGGAGACATTTAGTTAATTAATATAAAAAATTATTATGACTTTTATATTGTGATTAAACTTTAGTTAATTTATAAAACTAAAAGTCATGATGGTAACTTATTATTCTACAATAATTTTATTCCTAAATAACTATATATTAAAAATATAGAAAATTATTATGAGAAAATAATAATTAATATTAAAAGAGTAATATATATTACAAAATAATAATGATTAAATTTTAATTACAAATTTTATTTTAGATAGCAGATCTTTAGTTAATCAATATTAAAAATAAATTTCACTTATGTATAGTTATTAAAATTTAAGTAACCATTAAAAATAAAAACCATGATGACAACTTATTAATTTACAAAAACTTTTTATGTCATATAGAATTTTTTAAACACCAAGTTTAGGTTTATAGATTTTTAGGTTTCATTCAATTTTTAACTCTAAATATATAACAACGTATAAATTCGAAAGATTAAAAATAAAAAATAAATATTAAATTTGAAAACTGTATAAGCTGAATATTAAATTAAAAACAACAAAAATAAAATAAAAATATTACTAACATTAAATTACAAGTCTTTGATAGTTGCTTGTTTGAGAAAAGTTTATAGTCATTCTATACTAAGTTAAATTAAAATTTAGAAAAATATTTATAATCAGTATATATATAGAATAAATAAAGAATTAAAAAAATAAATTTGTGCTTCGAATTGGGCACTTAACTAGTTATTAGTTATTACAATGAGAAAAGGTAATCTAAGGCAACAATCTTAGTCTTAGTCTTAGCCTTAACAAAGTTAATGTTGCCGATGAGTGAGTTTTATACCTATAAATTGAATATTTTTAGTTTGATGAAATTGAGTTAATTCTTGGGTATTCTTTGTTCCTATTTATGTGTTTTGTTTGTTTTTGTGTAGGAAAAGGAACTATGCTTGGAATGGTTTTGGAATTGAAGTTGTTAGTAATGATTATGCCCTGCATATTTAAATTTGATGATGTAATTATAATGTATAATTGTTTCAGTAGTTTTTGTAAAGTCTTTATCTGAGAAATATATGTACAAGGACTTAGAATTAGAACGATCAAACTTGTTAGGTTGATCATTTGAGTTGTTTCAATGAACATGTAACAAGATCAAATTGATCGTATAATATTGTTAAACGATCGTAGAGATACTCTGCCATTTTTTGTATAGTTTATAAGTGTTCACAGAGTTAACTTAAAATTTGTAGAGCATCAGCTAAGATGAAGTAAAGCTACAAAAGGACAGTAAGATCGTAGAGTTGTCTTCGACATCGTAGAGCTGCTGAAGTATTCAAAGAAGTCTGCAAGTCTGCCCAAGCATCATGAAGTACTATTTTGTAGAGCAGAAAATAGAGAATCGTAGAGCAGGATGTAGAGCTCAACTTTACGTTCTTCATCACTTCACCATCAACCAAATTCATAGAGCATGTCAGAACTGTCTTCAGGCTGACAATTTCAGAGGGTCTCTTAGCAAAGATTCCAAGATACTTCTTACCATCTTCAAGTTCAGATTAGAAGATTTAAGAACGGTTAGTCAAAATCGCTAGTTAGAAGATGTGACACCACTAATATGTGGTAGGTGAGACTGCTGTCTGATGTGACCTAGCCTGAGCCGAAATCAAGCTTAATAGTCAGTCTATAAGTCAACATTAGAGAACATCTAGAGTAGAGCATTAATTAAATGCACCAACGGGAACTCTCCAACATGACAATTTTCAGACTTCTGTAAAAGGCATACGAGGATTCAAATTTAAGAACGAATCACAAAAAAAAAGCTGAACCTCTGTCAAAATATTAAAAGCTCTACTCTACGATTTAGAACAACTTATTGAAAGCTACTAAGTACATGAATAGATCAAGCCTCATTGCAAAGCTTAGCAACACCTCAACCAATTATCAATCAGTTATGATTCAATTTGGTCTCAGTGACCATTATACCGAGACTAAGTAACTTTAAGACCGAACTGCTGAGACTCAGTGACTCGAATGAACCTTAATGGTTCACTTGTAATAGATCTTAGTGATCTGGTCTTTGTGACCTATCCTTAGTGTGAGGGCCCCAAATCTGGGTCCTAAATCACAACGGATCTGGTTCAATCATTCTATCACTATTGCGGAAGATATAAACACAAATTGTTTATACAATAAACTTTACACACTATTCTCCAAGGTCGAGTAACCTTAACTAATACACAATTCTTAACTTGTTGGACTTATAATAACATTAATATACAATACTGTTACAAATCTAACTGCACACGTATATTAAAGCAGGAACTGTCTTTGACCTTTCCTTGTATCCGACGTATTCGTCTTAATCTACAATGTTTATCATGATATAGCAAAGGTGAGCAATGAATTTGCCCAACAAGTTTAAGTTCAATAATTTAAGGATATATAATGATTGAAAGAATTTGAATAATAAGCTGGCTATAATTCCACAATATAGTTGTGAATTAGCAAGAACAAATTTTTATGACTGAAGAAGCATTTAACATGAACAAATATATCTGGACGCGAATGGTAATGAAGGTGATCAGCCTTTCATACCTAATGAATACATGTCATACGCACAGAGTGCAATTTAATAATTCTTAGACATGGTAATCAGAAATGATTAACCATAAATATAATTGAATAATACAACTCGATGTCGAGTTAAAGAAAAACTTGCCTGAACCGTTGATTATCGTTACACAATTAATAAGCTTTGTCTGAACCTAATATATAAATAATATCGATATACAAATTAGAATAATATCATCACAGTATTTAAAATAACCTAAACACATTATCACATAATCATATTCGTCTATAATACACATAAAACTTAACCTCAAGTCAAACTTTTACAGTCTGAGTCGAGTTCGGCAAAATTCTAACATCCCGACGGTCTAGTCGGATAAATTTCGAGTTTAAGTTCAATTAAACTCTATCTAAACATTTAACAATTACCTTAGATAATTATATTATCAGTCAAAATAATTTTCATAAGTTCATAATAATTTTCAGATAATTAATATCATTTATCATGAATTTTTAATCATTAAAAACGTATTTATACGAATTAAATACCACATAATTCCTTTATCATTAATATTTATTTAATACTAAATATTAATAAAATCATAACATAATATTATAATATATTTATAATATATCAAAGTATTTTAATACCTTAAAATCATATTTATATGATTTTTAAACAATTAAATTCTTTATCGATAATTGTTATTAATATTAAAATATTAATATTTTCATGACAAAATATCAAAAGTTATATTTTATAACTTAAAATATTTTATAACACTTAAATCATTTTTATATGATTTATAAATTATTAATTCTATTTTTCTTAATTTATTTAATATATTTAGTAAATAAATTAATTATCATTAATATTTATTAATTAATGAAATTCATCACAAAATATTAAAAGTCATTAAAAATAACTTAAAATATTTTCTTTTACCATAATATAATTTTTCATGATTTTCATGTATAAAAATCATTTTAAACTAATTTATTTAATATTATAATTAAATAAATTAAATACCTTTTATATTTCTAAAATATTAAATATTTATGAAATATACTGAAAATAGTTAAAAACTAATTTTTCAGTCTTTAAAATAATTTTTAGGAATTTATTTTGTATTTTTAATAATTAAAAACCATTTATTGGCCAAACCCAGAAATTCTTGTCAGTTTGCAGGGTGGGTGGTTTGACCAACCTTAGATTCATGATTATAAGGTTTCTGGGCTTGCTTAAACTTTGATCTGGTAGTATACATGTAGTACTACAATAATAAATCACTAACTTGGTCATACAACAAACACACAAGGAGATCTGATGTCCCAAAGTCTCTGTCAGACGTTATCTGAGTTTTCTGGGTAACCCAGAAACCCAGCCAGCTTCAAGGGTCCTTTTTGGGGCTCGATTAATATAATGTTGTAAAACCCCAAACTTTTTTGAATAAAGATGAATTTTCTATAAATATTATTTTTGAATATTATGGAGTGAAATTGATATAATAGTTGTGGGTAATATTTATAAATTTTGCAAAGTACGCAAGTTGTTATATAATATTCGATTGGTCGGGGAATATTCGTTTTAACAGGAAATATTAGTACAACGACACAATCATTGGTGGACCCCACAACGGAATTATTGTCGGATTGAGAAAACGACAAAAATACTTTATGAAAATAACGGCTAAGTTTTACTGTTAATCTGTTGAAACACCCTTGTTAAAATACGATGTCTGGCGTTTTTCATAGTAGCACACCAGTATTAATTATTGATGCTTAAGTGATAAGTCACTCGCTTTTGTTGGTATTATTAATGTAATAATACGTAAAATCTTTTATATAAAAATGTAATACTTTTATAAAGTTATTCTATAAATAGAATATATTATATTCTATTATGCATAGTGTTGCATAAAGGTGTCGCATAGTATTTTGCATAGTAAAATCTTTTATATAAAACATAATACTTTTATAAAGCTATCTGCTTTTATTAGACAATAATTAGAATATATTATATTTTATTATGCATAGTGTTTGCGATTTCTGCATAGTGTTTGCATAGTAAAATCTTTTATAAAGTTATTCGTTTTATTAGATTATAAATAGAATATATTATATATTTATTTTGCTTTAAATATGGATCAGTCAGATTAAAGTAAATCAATCTCGAATCGCTCATGAGTTAGTTACTATGCATTCCATTTTTCTATAAATAGAAGCTCATTCATCCATTATTTTCTTACGAATTCACTGAAACTCTAGAGAGATAAACTATAGAGAGAAAGAAGAAAGTATTCTGCTACTTCACTACTTATATATCCAATACTCTTCTTCTTAAGGTAGGGAATATTATTTTTTGTACTCGTAAGGAGTGTTATTCTTTTTATTCATGAAAGAGAATCATTGTTATTCCAATTCTTATTATTCTCGTTGGAATAACTCAGAGTCGCCATCTACCCTATACTGGGTGACATTCTTCTATTATTCGGCTGGAACATCCTATCATGTGTTTTACACCGACCGGTTCCGTTTTTTATTATTATTCCGTTGGAACATCCTCATACGTGTGTTTTACAATTTGACCCGGTTCATTTTTTATTATTATTCTCGTTGGAACATCACATGCATGTGTTTTACAATCCGACACTGATTCCGCCTTTTTATTATTCTTTTGGAACATCCTGTCCGTGCAAATTTTGCCTGACCTGGTTCCGTTATTATTATTTTGTTGGAATAACCTGTCTATGCAAAGTACCGCATGCATGGTGATTTCTTTTGTTATTTCATTCTTTATTATACTCAATTGGTTAAAGTTTCGACTTCTATATTCCATGAAATTAGTAGAATATCCTAGATATTTGCGCTTCATCCAGTATCTTTTCATGGAAATATTCTTTTGATCATTCTTGAATTTTACTCTACAAAATAGTATCATGTTGACAATTTGGACGTTAATAATTCCTGGATAAAATAATTCTTGAACTTGTTTTATTGAATTCTTATATCATTGTCATCATCCTCATGTTTATATTTTGTTGAAAGTCATCTCGTGGCTTTGTAGTGCATAGATGGACCCGATATGATTATGACGAGGGATTATTCGGTGTAATCATGGCCGTAATGTTACAAATGATGTGGTAAAGTTCTCATTGGCCTGTGGTGCATTGATGGATGCTTGTTGGCATGATCATGACCATTAATGAATACACAAATATTCTTGGCCCGTAGTGCATGGATAATTGTGGTCGTGATACTAAAGAATATCCTTGGCCAGTAGTGCGGGGTGATTCGATGATGTGGAATATTTATTAAAGTCGAGTCTCAAATAATATGATGATGAAAAACCTTTTAAATCATAAAAGATAGTAGATTTTATTTTCTACTTGACTCTTTTAATGGATTGCTTGTTCATTGCAATTAAACTTGATGTCTATTATATTTTATCGCTTTAACATTGTTGGAGACTAATGATAATTTATTCCGCATCATCTTAGTCATAATATTTCTTCTTTGGGCTAGTTGAGCTCACCCTTTCTTTCACTCTCTCTTGAAATGAGAATATAGCCGGGACGAGTCGGGGAACGGAGTGATGGTCCGAGAGGATAAGCATTAGTAGTCCTCACTATTCGCGAAATAGTGTGATAATAATTGTAATGAGGACTCCTTTTGAGTTTGTATAATCTCTAGTAGATAATATTTGTATTTAAACTCACAGTTTATGTTTGTCGTATTGTACACGACAGTTGTATTAGTAAGTTATATTTTGAATTCTGTACCATGTATCTGACGACCCAAGATAGGTGATGTATACCTAATTTTGGGGGCGTCACAAATGTTCTGGTCATCGATTATGTGGTCCAATAGTTCAAAACTATAGTTCTAATATCATACAACAACACCATAATACCAACCTAGTCCAACTTCATAACACTCAGAAGATTCAATCGGTCAAACCACCGCCGTAAACATCGTTTCATCTGCTTCGGGTTTTCCAGAATCTAAATATCAGGCTCGGATGGCTACTTTGGCCAT
Source organism: Panax ginseng (assembly GCA_020205605.1). Lineage (NCBI taxonomy): Eukaryota > Viridiplantae > Streptophyta > Magnoliopsida > Apiales > Araliaceae > Panax > Panax ginseng. Next base: position 72,312,555 of record CM035141.1, read on the forward strand.
CTCATACATCCAACATATTTGTTCTTTAAGGGGGTTTTAAGGCATGGGTCTATAGTCCATATAATATACTACAAGATGATTACTACAACATCAACATATCAACTAACATCTGACAGATTCGTGCCTTGCAAAAGCCTGTCAGACGCTGGAAACGAGTTTCTGGGTTGCCCAGAAACTCTTGGTCTATATCGGTCAACGGGTTTTGACTGTTAATAACTTACGATCTGGACATGGGATGGCTGTGATTCCACTTCCAGATCAAAGACCACATGACAAGCTACAGACTACAACTTTAAAACAACAAAAAACAAAAAAAGAAATGAATCTAAGGCCACTGACATTCGGTTGTCAGGCCACCTTTTGTGTTCTTGGACAGATTTTGAAAAACACCACTTTTACCCACTTTGATGCTATGGATCCATGATAGATCATCATAAAACATCCTTTAGCAAACATTTAAACACATAAACACGAAATCTTTCTTTGCATACAAGATCAAAAGTAGGGTTTAGGTTTATACCTCTCTTGATCTTTGATCCTTGATCTCCTTAAATGATCTTAGTGTTCTAAGAGGTTAGTGAGTGACTGAATTACTTGTAATTTTCGGAGGTCTTGGAGAGAGACAGAGAATTGTTGAGAGCAAGATAGTAAAATGAGCAAATTTTGTGACTTTCTCTCTCCTTAATCTCTTATATGTAGATACAATGTATATGGCTGCTGATTTGGGACTGATTTGCTGGATTCTTATGATTCACAAGGTCAAGTTAGTGGTTTATTAACTAAAGGTCTTGGCAAATATTGCAAGTTACCTAATTAAAAATCCAAAAAGGGCATTAATGTCATTTGGCATTTAATTAAAAGGGCAAATTGGTCACTTTCACAACCCTTAGGGTTAAAACCTAAGGTTCCAAAAATTAAATTTCTAGAATTTTAATTTAGGTTTTCAAAAATAGAAATTAATATTTCTAAATTATAATTAGGATTCGATAATTATATTAAAATTTTCTAATCATAATCCAAGCTTGCTAAGTAGGATTATTATTTCCTAATTAAAATTGCTAATTTAGCAATTAGGGTCATAATTATACATTAGGGTTTATAACCCAAGAATTAGGGTTTTAAATAGAAAAATAAATTTTCTAATTTAGAAATTAGGTTTTCTAATTAGATTAGGGCTTCCTAATTACTTATAACTTGAAAAATAGGATTAATGTTTCCTAATTAACATTAAAATTATTAAATTAATAATTAAATTTTCCCTAATTATAAATTAGGGTTTCTAACGAAACAATTAGGGTTTCCAAAATTAAAATTTAGGGTTTTCTAATTAATAGAATTTCTAATTAATCAAATAGGCTTACCCCTAATTAGATTTGTGATTAACACATAAAAATCTTATACCTTATATTTAAATCCCCAAATTAGGGTTTCAAATTCCCGGAACTGAAATTAGGGTTTCCAAAATCGGTTTTAAGGTTTCTTATAAATCGCTAGGGTTTTCTAACCGAACGTTGACGTTCTCAATATACTTAGGGTTTGTCACAGATATAGCTTATCTGGTCAACCCCTGACCCTTAACCACATACTGTACACATATAATACCTTATACACAGAACTTAATCACATATATACTTAATCCTGAATAATTCACCACATAAATTTTAAATTCATGAAATTCCTTCTCAAAAATCTCAAATCCATTCACTTATTTTCCGTCTAGGTTTATTATTTAACCTTAAATTAATCTTTTAAGATTATAATAATTTTCTAAATTCTCGGGTCGTCACACTTAGTGGATATCCTGCTTGTTGAAGTAGAAAAGTGGATTAAGAGTTGTTTTTACTTCGGTTCACTTAAAAAGATCTTGTGTTATTTTCTTTCAGTCATATAACTATCATATCTGCTATACCTGTTATATTTGCTAGTGGTTAACATCCATAGAACTAAACTTAGAACTGTGATTTCTTTAAATTTTTAAGGGGAGTTTTCCAAACTAATATTCCGTTGTGCTAAGATTAATTGAACTAATTAATTATCTGAAATTATCTAGCAACCAATCTTTAAACAAGTAAAAGTTTTAAAGATCTATTCAACCACCCCTTCTAGATCTCCATTGTGCCTCTGGGAAATAACAAGTGGTATCAGCGCAGGTTCTCACAAGAATTTTAAGCTTACACTTTGAGTTGATCTTATGACACACAAAAACACCGGTTCTGAGCTTGGTGGTGAAAATAAACCACCCCTTCTAAACAAGGAAAAATTTGCTAACTGGAAAGTTTGTTTGTAAGCGTATATGGATGCAATAGACGGAGATCTATTTGATGCAGTAATCAGTGGTCCATACACTCTAACAAAGCTATTCCAACCTCTGATGATGCAAACAAGATGGCACCCAAACACAGAGCTGAATGGACTGACAATGAGGAGAAGCTGGTGTAGTTAAAGAAAAGGGTTAATAACATCTTGTTATGGCTCTAGAAGATGAATTGTTTGAGAATGTGGTGAACTGTACAATAACCAAAGAAGTATGGGAAGCTTTGATGATCATGCATGAAGGAACTGAAGAAGTTAGAGAGAACAAACAGTGTCTTCTAACTTAGCAATATGAAATGTTTTCTTATACTCCATGAGAGAACAGTGTCTTCTACCTATGAAAGATTCACCATTCTGCTCAACTCCCTAAGAGCTTATGGAAAGGTTTGCCCAAATAAGGACCTCAACATCAAGTATATGAGAGCACTTCCTAGTAAGTGGGATGCCAAAACCACTGCTGTTCGTGAATCTAAGAATCTGAATGAAATAACTATACATAAACTTTATAGTAATCTCCTTACCTATGAGCTGGAACTTAATCAGCGAGCTGAGACTACTTCAGAGAGTAAGAGAAAGGATAAAGGAGTTTCCCTAAGAGTTTTAGAACCAGGAATATTTAAAGCTCCTGCAAGAGAATATTCTGATGATGATGATGCTTATGAAGATGATGAGGAAAATGTAGCCTTGATTGCATGAAGGCTAAGGAATTTTATGTAAAAAAGTAGCAGCTAGAAACCAAAGAACCACTACAACAAAGGCAGTAGTAGTAGAAATCAAGAAAAGGATCTCTATTATAATTGCAAGAAGTCTGGTCACTATATCGCAAAGTGCACCAAACCTCTGCGAGAAGATCTGAAGAAAGACAAGAAGACGTCCTACTCAAAGAAAAAGTATAAGGGCTACAAGAGGCATCTAGAGAAATGCTTTGTAGCTGAGGGACTATGGAGCAATTTAGAGAATGATTTAAGCTTTGAGTCCAGTGATGATGAAGCACCCCCAAAAGTAAATCTTTATTTGATGGCTATCGAAGTAGATGATGAAGTTGCCAACAAGCCCACTGATCGTCGAGTAATTGACAACAGTGTGGTATTTGATTTCAACTCTCCTGATATAGATATTGATGATCTAAGAACTTCTTTACATGACATAACTGTAGATTTGCATCAATATATGAAATGGTTTAGGGTTATATCAAAGGACCATTATCTTCTTCAAGAGGAAAATGAGAAAGCTCTACGGGAGTTGGAAACTGCGCTACGAAGTGCTACCTTTTTTGCCAACCTTGAGGTTGAGAGTGCAAGATGAGAAAGATAACTCAGCAAAGTGCATAGAGAGAGTTGAATCTAACCTCTAAGATAGAGGATCTAGAGAAGACAATTTCTATGTGGAATCGTTCTTCTGTTTCTATGGATTCCCTGATAGTAAGTGGGAGCTGTCGTTGACACTCCAAAATTAACCTCACTTTTACTTTACAAATTAGCATAGTAGTAAGCAAGGATCGATCCCACAGAGAATGAATTGTTTTTGTATTTATCCAATTATTTTCAAGAAAATGGGGATTTTTGAGTTTGATTAACTAAATTAAAGAGAACAAAGAAGAATGAGTAATATGGTTATTTAATAAGTAAAACACTTCAGTTCTACAGTTCAGTATCACCTTTTCATAATTATGGAGCAATCAATTTTAAACAATATTTACCCTTAAATGAGATTAATAACCCTAGATAATCGCAATCGCTAATTATCCGCAATTCTCTTTATGTATAAATCTAATGTGACCATCGCCAACATGAGATCCTAACTGTCATATAACCTAGAGCTATCAATCTAGATTTAATATAATAGAAGCATGAAGAATGAGAATTAGGTTATTCCAAGTAACAATTACACAATTAGGAATTATTTAACTTGTCTTCTAATAATCTTAGCAGTACTCAAAAGCTTGTCCATAATCATGTATCAGTAATTGCTACTTTTGATCAAATATAATATTGTTTGCTTAATACTATATTTTAATCTAGTAGATCACATTTATTAGATTAATCTAACTGGCCAAATCAAATCAATTAGATAGAATAACATGCAATCAATTTATACAGATTATCAGAATAAATCTCATACAAGAAGGAATAAATAAAGTAAACTAGATTAAACCATTAATTATGAATAAGGTTTAACATCCTTGAGAACTGAAATAAAGAATTTAGCTCGACATAGCTTCAAGTTTGCACTCTAATGATGTAGATGGTAGATGGTAGATGATAGAATAAATTAAAACCCTGATTATTACATGTATTTATAGTGCTAAACAAAGACCTAAATCCTATGAGAATTAGAAACCCAAATCCTAAAAGGAATTACAAATCACAACTAGTTTCCACAAAGAAATAGAATCTAATTTGGAAATAAAATCTTAGTCTAAAAAATTCCTACATCTGATAGCAATATCAATCCAAGTCCATGTAGAAGTTTGCCAAAATCTGCCTTTAAAAACTTTTCAAAAATCCAAGATTGCATAGAATTCCTGCCGACTTCGCTAGGGCGGATATTTTGTACTGCATAACTCTGCCGGGGCGGAGTGTCTTTTTCATGGGCTCTAGAGTAAACTCCATCGGGGCGGATTTATTATACCTTGAAAATGTGTCGGGGTGGTTTGGGACATAGAGAAGTGGGCCGGGGCGAACTCTAAATACGCTGGGGGTGAACTTGGACATAGACTATTCCGCCGGGGCGGAGTTCCTCAGGCCATTATATCCACCGGGGCGAATATGCAATTTTCTAATTTTTCTTCTTTTTGCTTCTGCTAAGCTCCAAATCGTCCCGTATCATCACTTAAGCTCCTTTTCAACCTGAAATCAGTAAAAAACCTAATAAGCATATGTGAACAATAAAACATGTAATAAAACTAAACGTAAAGGAATAAAAATCAATGAACTTTAATACTTATTAAATTCCCCCACACTTAACGTTTTACATGTCCTTGTGAAAACCAAAAGTTTGATTTCTAGAAAAATTCTATTCAAACATAGTGTCAAAAGGTTTCAAGGTACAAATCATAATTATCAATACTAATCTCACAGAAATATAATCAATGCCTTATTAGTCAACTCACAATTAACAACATTACCATTCCAGCAATGAATATCATCAAATCAAACTGTAACCACATAAGAAACTTTCGTATAGTCCACACACTTATTAAACTTAGTTATCATGAAAAAAAACCGTGCACAGACTCACAACTTAGAATAAATCTTCCTTGCTATTTGTTTTTCATAGAACCTTCTCTTTAGCACAAATGAATGAATTTTTATGCTCTTATCATATTTTTCATTTGTTGACATGTGCAATGTCTCCTTTTCTTAGGTTTTTTAGAGTTTCCTATGTAGCGAACTTTCCATCAACGACTCCCAAACCAGATGGTTTTAGGGCATTGGGTGTAGAGACACCCCTTGGGCTTACTTATTCAAGTAACAAAGGCAACAAAAGTCGACTAGTCAAGCTACTTTTATTCACCACACTTTTCAGTGTGAATACCGATGCTTCTTGAGGCTTGGATACCCAGTTATTTCGTGCAATGGACATTAAAGTAGATTTTCAATCATCATCATTTTTTAAATCATTTTTTCAACTTTTTCTCCATATGGTTCTGCAACATATAAGTAGGTTAAATAGTTCTCAATCATGAAATCAGTGCACATAGACAACTCCATAAATAACTTAAACAAATAAGCATGCTCCTCATATTCAAGTACTCATGTATTAAAATTTTAATTCAAATCAGTTACTATGGATCATGACTTAGTTTTCATCATTCATCAACCAATTAAGAATCAAATAGATTCTGAAATTTAGCATTAATTTTCAATCTCTAACTTTACCCTTTAAACACTTAGCCAAATAGAATCACGGAACCAAAGCAAAAATTTCCAATTTTTTTTCAAAGCCATCATTTTTTTTAGAATTTTCACCAAAAATGGATTGATTATTATTAAACTTAGAGCATATACCTAAACCTAAACCTCCCCCCCCCCCCACACACTCCAAACTTACATTGTTTCCAATGTAAGAAAATCATGTAAAGAAGAAAATGACTATTATCTAACATGAAACTAACAAACTAAATATTAAAGGGATATAAAAATCAAATCTTAATCTTGGGTTGACCCCAAGCAGATGCCCTTGTTTAACGTCAGTGGCTTGACATCATCCTTCTCATTCTATGTAATTGGACTTGTGTACTTCAAATGAACTTGTAACAGTTTCAATTCATTAAAAGCATCCTTTACTTCATGATTCTGCTTTATTCCAACCCTCAAATCCTCCTTGTATATTTGCGTAAGATATTCCTACACCATAAAATCAACAACATCAGTAGCAAAAGCAAAATTAATATTACCAAGATACTTTTTGACTTTATATATGACGAACTTGACATGTGCATCATCCAATTTCATGGTTAAGGTTCCATGGTGTTCATCATCTAGTGTTTTTGATGTTTTCACAGATGGAGGTGTACCATCACCCATATCCTTCTTGGAAAAATCTGTAGAACTTATCAAATTATTCTCCTCTTCCTCTTTTTCCTCCTCCTCATCAAATTTTGTGTTGACTTTGGACGCTACATATTCACACATGGCACTGTTGCATATCTTTGATGTAAGCACTGAATCTTCTAGCTCCTCATCATCACATCCTAGGGTAATTGCACTTACGTTTTTAATAACTTGAGGAGGTAACTTCCCTAAGCCTTGAGATTCCAAACTACTAACTGTGGTAGCAAGTTGACTCATCGGATTCTCCAACCTGTGGATCACTACAAGAAAATGGTTCATCAGTGACTAATAGTTTCTGTGACCGCCATATGCAGTCGCAAATGTGAGAAATAGCGACCGTTGTTGGTGACTATCCTTGTATCTAGTCGCTTTCTAATTTTTGCGACTGCATATGGTCACGGATCGGTCGCCGGTGTATTTTTACAGCCAAAAAATTGGCGCAATATGTTGGCGGGCAAGTTCGTAGCGACCACAAAATATTAGCGACCGCATGCGGTCGCTAATAAGTCCATATCATTAAAAAATAGTGATTACAGACGGTCATTATTATCGTTCATTGATGTATTTTAATTCCAGACATATGAACAGACACAACTCTCGGTCAAGAAGAAAGAGGTGAAGAAGAAGTAGTAGTAGTAGAAGAAGAACGAGGGGCACGAGTGGGAGGAACGAAGGAGAAGAGTGGGAGGAACGAGGGAGAAGAGTTGTAACCCACAATGCAACAGAGAAGAGAGGGAGAAGAAGAAGAAGAAGAAGAAGAAGGAGAAAAGAGAACATAGCGCGACCGCCACCCACCGCCCACCGGCCGCCGACTCATTTATATACAAAGAACATGTTTATTTATTTTTTCTAAATTTTCATTTTAAAAATTTTATCTAGTTTACTTGAATTTGTTTGGTGTCGAAGATGATGCTCATTGACAATCAACCTAATTATAAATTGAGTTTGAAATGTACTTAAAACCATGAAAATTACTTTGTTAAAATGAATACAATTGTGGCTATTATTCTTGATTCGAATAATCTCACTTTACTGTCGGATGAGAATATTACACAAATGCTACTAATTTTAATTTAATATTATGATAATATACTTAAATTTATCCCATCACTCGCAAAGTCATAGGCCATATATGAGTGTGCTAATAAATATTTTTATTGGGAATTGATATATTTCTCTTGGGTCGTGTGTTCGGTGCCTACAAATAGTCATATATGCATGCTCGCGTGGATGTGGATATTCCATATTATAGGGGAGACTATGGCAAAAAAATTTTGTTGGTCAGGTAACTGAAAAGAGGCGTATATTTATATAATACCTATGTATATGCAAAAACAAATGATGTAGACTCGTCCCAATGCATATGCAGGCCATGCATGATGCAATGATTCATATTCTATCCCTAGGAATCTATTGTCTTTAGGCTGATGCACATATTTTCAGTTAAAATATGTAGGATGACATAGGATCATACTTCATTCTAAATTGAGATCCACAACAATATAACATGCCTTTGGGTAGTCGATCTCATGCTTTGTTACTTATTTTTGTATGTATCCTCATTCCATTCCCGAAGCAAAATTTATGATCCACACTCAAGTTATATATGTACATATACATCTATATGTATTTATAAGCATCATATATGGCATTGAGCTAAATTGTAAATTTCTAACAAAGGGAATACAATAATTCTTGTCTACAGTAGGCACCGTGGTATCATGGACCTCTATTATGATCGTAGGTGGATGATTCGATGAAAGTCATGAGCCCAGATAGGTGCTTCGGCTTAATTTAGAGCTTGTTGCCAGTGTTTTTAGATTATACGTATAGTAACCCGGAATGTGTGAATGGTCAGAATAAGATAAGACGCCCTTGTATGAAGTGTAAGAATGTAAATTACATGGACAGAGACATTGTTAACTATCATTTACTTGTTTTTGGGTTCATAAAAATTTACGAAGAATGCTGGTGGGCACATGGTCCGAGAAGAGATAGTGGTACATCACACGTACACAATCCGGATAGTAGTACCCATTGTATGAATGAAATGGTTCATGATATTGCAGGGCCAGATTTTGATTGGGAACAAGGTAGAGAGTAACCTATAAATTCTGATGCCAAAGCGTTCTTTAAGTTATTAGACGATGGTAGCGAGCCGTTGTGACATGATTGCACCAAACACACTACATTTTTTGCAGTGGAGACATTACTTAACATCAAGGGTGATCATAACATGAGTCATGAGTGTTTTGATTTGCTTTTGAAGGCCATTAAGAGTATATTGCGTGAGGGTGAAAAATTGCTCAAAAACTACTACTATTGTAAGAAAATGGTGAAGAAGTTGGGTCTTTGATACCAAAAGATCGATTCATGTCTGAATGATTTCATGTTATTTTATAATGAAGATGAACATGAGACAAGGTGCACATTTTGCAGTCATGATTGGTTTAGGCCTAATATAGAGGGTGTGACAACAAAAAATCCAAATATACCTTTTAAGATTTTAAGGTATTTTTTAATTACACATCGGCTAAAAAGATTGTACACGTCTTCCAGAACAGTTGAACATATGACTTGGCATGCAAAATTTCAAGCTAAAGATGGGGAACTAAACCATCCCGCAGATGGGCAGGCTTGGAAAGATTTTAACTTAGGACATCCTAGGTTTGCATTGGAACCTAGGAATGTGAGGCTTGGATTGTCCACTGATGGTTTTAACCCGTTCGACCACTCTGCTATTCTGTACTCCTGCTGGCCTGTGATTGTTACTCTGTACAACTTTCCTCCTTGGATGTGTATGAAACAACCACACTTGTTTCTTTCACTTATGAATCTTGGTCCCAAGAGTCCTGGAAATAACCTAGATGTTTACTTGAGACCTTTGATAGACGAGTTGAAGGTATTGTGGGAGGATGGAGTACAAACTTGGGATGTTTTCTTAAAAATAAATTTCAACCTTAGGGCTGCGTTATGTGGACTATAAGTGACTTCCATGCTTATGGTATGTTAGCTGGATGGAGTACACATGGTAAGTTGGCTTTTCCGTATTGTATGGATCGTTCTAAGTGTTTCAATCTATCAAAAGGTAGAAAGCCTTGCTAGTTTGATTGTCATCGTCGTTTATTGCCGGTAGATCACCCATTTCAAAGAAAGAGAGAACACTTCAGGAAAGGGAAAGTAGACAATGATATGCCTGCACCGCGATTGTCAGGGACGCGATTGTCAGGGACGGAGATGCATGAACGTGTGATGAGATTGTCGGTTATCCCATTCGGAAAGACTGTTGCCTCAAACACAATCGATGGGTTTGGCAAGTCTCATAATTGGGTTCACAAAAGCATCTTTTGGGAACTGACTTATTGGTCTACAAATTTGATTCAAAATAATCTAGATGTGATGCATATTGAAAAGAATGTTTTTGACAATGTGTTTAACACCGTGATGAGTGTTACGGGAAAGACAAAAGATAATGATGAAGCACGGTTGGACATGAAAGATATTTGTAAGCGTCCTGAATTAGAACTTTATGAATATGCAATTGGTAAGCTATTCAAACCGCATATAAGGTACATACTGTCCAAAAAGTAGGTTAAAGATGTGTGCACATGGATTAAGTCTCTTAAACTACCAGATGGATATGCGTCAAACATTTCAAGGTGTGTTAGGGGTGGGAAATTGCAAGGGATTAAGAGTCATGATTGTCATGTGTTCATAGAGAGACTCATGCCTATAATATTTTGGGATATGCTTGCTAAACCAATATGGGATGCTTTGACTTATCTTAGTTATTTTTTCAGACTTATGTTCCAAAACATTAAATGAGAAGGACATGTCAATACTTGAAAAGAACATCATTGAGATCACGTGTAAGCTTGAAAAAATATTCTCGCCTGGTTTTTTTGACTCCATCTAGCATTTGTAAATCCATCTTCCGTATGAAGCTCGTGTTGGGGGTCCAGTTCAATATAAATGGATGTACCCTTTCGAGAAGGTGATGGGAAACCTTAAAAGGAAGGTGAAAATAGAGCTTATGTCGAGGGCTCGATATGTGAGGCATACAATTTTGATTAGATATCTACATTTGTCTCAAACTATTTTCTCGACGAAGTCTTGAAATAGGCCAATAGAGTCTGGAGACATTATGATGGGGGTAATGTTGAACTAAATGGTCGGCTTTCTGTATTTGGTCTATCGGGTTGTGCTTATGGAAAAGGGAAGCGCACATTCCTCTCTGAGCAAGATTTGTGTCGACGTCGGGATTTTTAGATGTCCCTTTCCGTTACTTGTTCTTTGGTGTTCTCATTTTAAGTGAGATTTGTTTGAAAAAATAAGTGAAAAAGGTCCGATATGTATAATGTCGATGGATGGGATCTGATAAGAGTCGCCAGTTGGTTTTTAAATGGTTGTACTAATGAGCGAGAAAAGGTTTGCACATTGACCCAATGATGTGGCAATTTTAAACGGGTCATTGAAAACCGAGATTCATTAGGGTCCGAGGACTTGGTTATGCGGAGGGAAGGTGTTAGGCACCCCCTGACATCTGTGTTACCACTGAGAATCGCCTCTTTTCAAGAAACTATTATCCGAAGGTGTGTGTGTGGGGTCAATGTGTCGTTTTTTGGAAGTAGTCACGAGGCCTCGTTAAGACCTATATACATAGGTTTGAATTTATGTAAAATTCAATTTTAAGCAAGATATGGCGGTGATGTTTTATAAAAGAGGTTTTTCAAACCACGATGCTCAATAGTAATTGAGACCTTTTACACTCCCATTTTGTTAAGTGTTCTATTGATTGATTTTATTTTTACGAATCGCGAGGCATCCGTATTTAAAAATAATGTAAAAAATAATGCCGACTTCCTCGTGGGTATGGAAACCATCCGAGGAAATTCGGACATCGCAGAATAATTTACAAAATCGCCATAAATCGAAAATGTCCATCACGGAACCGAATCTAGATCCAATGGGTGAATCAGTGATCACATGATTCCTAGGTGCACAAGATACCACAATTTGTATGAAAGCGATGGCGGTATATATATAAAAGTCAGAAATATATATATACGAGACATGATCATCAACCACAGAAGCACCTCCATGGGGATCGAAATGTAAATAAAGTCATAAAAGCTATCAATCACACGGATTAAGGTCAATCTTGTCGATAATTTACATGATTATTTGTAGCTCCTCAGACCTTTTTGGATTTTGACCGGGTAGTAGGTCCAATTGGTTCCCTGCGAAAGACTTGCATAGTTTAGTCTTTAGGGAATGTATAATAACATGCTATGTGATGTGTCCAGTTTAGGAATTTTATCATGCAAAATGGATGTCAGCTGTTTGTAGCATGTCAATTTGTATGTGTACACATTTCTTCATATTTCTCATTACGTGGAGATATATATGGAATGTAATTACAAGTAATTGAAATGAGAGCATTGTAAGACCCCAAATTATTAATAAATAAAATTTAATTTCCTCTATTTATTATTTTGAAATAGTAAGGGTTGATTTGATTAATGTGGTTAGTTATGGGTAAAATGCGCAAATATTTTAAATAAGCAGGTGGTTATAAAATATTCATTGTTGTCGGGAATATTTGTTTGGTCGTGGAATATTCTTGCAACATGTGAATAATATTAAATGCGACGCCAGCGATCTTTAATAGCCCCATAAAACGATTGGATGAAGAAAATGACAAGTATAAGTTATTTATAAATAACGTCGAAGTTATTACCAGTTAATCTTTTACCGTTGGAATACCCTGGTGGTTAAAACACAAATAATACTCGTTGTTGCACAAGAAGACACCAGTATTGCACCAATTATTGATTCTTACGTGAAAGGCACTACTCAATAATTGTTACGATAATTACTTGTCAATATTTTATTTTATTAATTCAATAATTCTTTGCGTTGATTTTTTTATATTATCATTGTTTCAATAATTGTCACTACACAAGATTTTCCATTATCAAAGCAATAATTCATATTATCTGAATAATATTATTAGAAAACATTATTGGCAATGTCTAGAAAGTTCTCATCTAAGGAGAGGTTTGATCACCTAATTGCGCTACAAGAAGAAGGAGAAATTCTTCTTTGAAAGCCCCTCTTTCTGAGGAACTACACCAATGCGATCTTTGTGATTCTAATATTATTTGTGAATAATTAATTATTGATTTATATGATGAGGGAAATATTAATTTTATGTGGATATAGATGGAGAAAATTTTTAAAGTGACAATTGTTAAAAATTTGATATTTTATCTTTTATGATAAAATAATATTTTATTATATTATTATAATATAAAAATGGTGATATTTTTACAATGAATGTGGGATATATGAGTATATGAGGAGGAAGAGTATTTTTGTTGCAAAAGTTGTTTAACACATGTTTTGTGTATCGGTGGACCCCATTTCTTGACTGAAATTTGATTATAGCTTGTAAAATCGTCCGTTTATGGATTTCGGTCAATTTTTGTTTGGAATTTGAAAAATCTTTCTTCTGTAAAGTTGTAGAGAATTGAATTTCCTATAAAAATACGCGAGATTTGAATTTTCTGATAAAAGGGCTATTTATTATGAATTATTGAAGTTCCAAAATTCCGAAATAATTGATTTTTAAAAGTTTTAATTATTTTAATTATGAAAAACGTTTTTTTTGATTTAGTTGACTATTGGTGGCTTATATTTGGATCTGATTTGGTGTGCGTAGGATTTTAATATATATATATATATATATATTAATATTATATTAAATTTTCTGCTTTGGTGTTCTAAGCATTTTCCTATAAATAGGGTGCTTATGTTAGAATTAAAAATTACACCAGAAATTAAAGATTTCTCTCTCTTTCTCTTTCTATAATATCGAGCGTATTCTTGTGAGTATTTTAGTACTTTGAGTATTGCTATACGGTGCAAGTTCTTTCAGCACTATATCCAGTATTCCAGTCAGAAGTATTGTTTTTGCGAGGTAAGGGATGTTATTTTCTTCTCAAATGATATTATTTCTTCAATATCATTATGCCAAAATATTGGTTGGAACTTTTTATCAAATTTGAAACTTTTTCATGTCGGGGTTACTATTTATGAGTTACTATTCACGAGTTACTTCATGAGTTACTATTCACGAGTTACTATTCACGAGTAGTATTCACGAAGCATGATGATGTTTTTTGTGAAATTTCTATCTTTTGGTGTCGGAGTTACTATTCATGTATACGGCACTATTCACGTATACGACACTATTCACGAATACAACACTATTCAAAAAAAAATTAAATTTTTGTTTTTCGTCCAGAATATCTATTATGGATACTAGCTTTGTTTGTATCCATGTTTTGATCATTCTTGAATTTTACTCCACTATAATTATTTATGAGGTATTTTTGGACATGGAATAGCTGAAATACGAATCCTTAATATTTATTCTTTTGTTTCACTGGATTCGTTTCCTTTAAAATATTTTTCATCATCCTCATCCTAAATGATGATATAACCGAATATCTTTTTGGCAGTAGTGCAAAGATGAATGATTTCTTGATGAATATCTTTGGCCCGTAGTGCAAAGATGAACAGGTGTTGAGATGAACATGACCAACAGATGAATATCTTTGCCCTGTAGTGCAAAGATGACTATTTGATTTATGATGTATATTGATTGATGTTACAGGGATAAAATATCGATGATGGACTTTTAAATTCATAGATGATAGTAGATTTCATTCTCTACTTAACTCTTCTAATGAATTGTTGTTTTCGCTGTAGTTGTTGATCTAAAACTTGTTGTCTATTGTATTCTATCAGATTTTTCCCTGTTGAAGACTAAGGATAATTTGTTGTACATTATCTTAGTCATAATATTCTTTACTAGGCTAGTTGAGCTCACCCTTTTCCTTTTTGTTCCATTTTTCTTCTCGTGAGACGAGAATATAAGCGAACTAGTCGGGGTGAGGAGTAATGGTTCAAGACAGCTTGTTTTAGTAGTCCTCACCATTTTGTAAAATAGTGTATCAATAATTGTAATGAGGACTTATTTGAGTGTGAATATTGTCTAGAAGACAATATTTGTATTTAAACTCATGAGCTTTATGTGTTGTCGTATTTTGCACGACAATTGTATTAGTGAAGTTGTAGTTGTTTCTGTACCATGTATTTGGCGACTCAGAATGGGTTGGATAGAATGGACCTATTTTGGGGGCGTCACAAGCATGAAGAGACTTTCCTTCGTTTTGGGTTTATCAGAGGCTGACCTATCTTAGGTTACTCTCGTGGATTTTTGGCATGAAGGTTCCCAAATCATCGCAATCTACTTGACGAGAAGTTAATCCGGTCTTTCAACTGGAGCGAATTTGGGTGGTACCTTTCCTGAGCCTCAGAGAATTAGTCTTCTCATGAGTCCAGTAATCAAACACCGACGGGATAGTCTCCTGGTGGAGGGACCACACAACATACATTCACATACATCGTGTCTCACCGTATGATAATAATGACATGTGTGAAGCACTAATATCATAAGCAGATATGGTGTGAAGCACTAATATCATAAGCAGTTATGGTGCGAAGCACTAAGTGCAATAAGGAAATGCATTCGTATACATTCATCATCATTGTAAATGTATCATCCACACACAAACAGATAACAAATTTGAAAAGATTGTAATAACGGCTTAAGTCCTATTACTGGAGTCCCCAGCAGAGTCGCCACCTGTCGACGTTGGGATTTTTAGATGTCCCTTTCCATTACTTATTCTTTGGTGTTCTCATTTTAAGTGAGATTTGTTAGAAAAAACAAGTGAAAAAGGTCTGACATGTATAATGTCAACGATGGGACTGTTAAGAGTCGCTAGTTGGTTTTTTAAATGGTTGTACCAACACAACCAAGAAAAGGTTTGCACATTGACCCAGTGATGTGGCACTGCTAAACGGGTCGGTGAAACCGAGATTCATTAGGGTCCGGTGACTTGGCTATGCAGAGGGAAGGTGTTAGGCACCCCCCGACATCCGTGTTACCATGGTGACCGCCTCTTTTCAAGAAACTATTATATGAAGGTGTGTGTGTGTGGGTCAATGTGCTATTTTTTGGAAGTAGTGCGAGGCCTCGTTCGCACCCATATACACAGGGTTTGAATTTATGTAAAAATTCAATGTTAAGCAAGATATGGCAGTGATGTTTTAGAAAAGAGGTTTTTCAAACCCTGATGCTCAATAGTAATTGAGACCTTTTACACTCCCATTTTATTAAGTGTTCGGCTTTATTGATTTTTTTTTTCAATCACGAGGCATCCGCATTTAAAAATAATGTACAAAATAATGCCGACTTCCTCGTGGTATAAAACCATCTCGAGGAAATTCGACACCATGCAGAATAATTTACAAGTCGCTTACAACCGAAAATGTCCATCACGGAACCGAATCTAGATCCAAATGGGTCAATCTGTGATCACATGATTTCTAAAGCGCCAAGATACCACAATTTGTATGAAAGCGAAGGCGTATATATATAAAAGTTGTAAATATATATATACGCATACGATCACCAACCACGAAGAACCTCCATGGGGATCGAAATGTAAATAAAGTCAGAAAAGCTATCAACCGCTACGGAGAAACTCCAAAGGACAAAACGTAAATAAAGTCAGAATATCGGTCGCCAACCGTCACGAAGGAAACTCGAGACGGACAAAATGTAAATAAAAAGCGCATAAAGCGATCAACCGCCACGAAGTAAACTCCGGGAAGGACGTACGTAAATAAAGTCGTAAAAGCGATCAACCACCACGCAAGTAAACGCATCTGATGTAAAATCCGTGCTCATCGAATGAGTCCCACCACAGTTCATATATATATATATATAGCGAGTAAACGCTCCGCATCAAAATCAGGCTCACCGAACAAAGTTCGACACACAGTTAATATATATAAATGTATATATATATATATTAAAGTAGTAAACACTCCAGACCGAAGTCTAAGCTCATTGAACAAAGTTCGACACACAGTTCATATATATATATATATATATATATATATATATATAAGCAAATAAACGCTCCAGACCGAAGTCTAGGCTCAATCGAGGCATAAATCGATAATGTTAGTCAATATATATAAATATATATATATATATAATATATATATATCTACAAGATGAAACAAAACCGCGGACCAAAGTCCGGGCAAATGTGCGCAACACGACTCTCAACGTGAAGAAGAGTGTGTGCGGAGATAAAGAGAAAGACTCTAAAGTGTGTGAGAAGGCTTACAGTTGATTGCCAAAAAAGACTTCTATATCTTTAGAGTAGGTAAACACTGGCTTTTGTAGGTACAAAAGAGGCTATATATGAGCTCACAGGTGTTTAAAATGAGAAAGTACACTGCATGGGGTGAGTGCAGAGCAAATTGGGCAGGGCTTCCTCTCCATTTTCTCTTGTAAAATGGCCACCCCAAGCCCTCTATTTATAGAGGGGGGAGCCGCAGGTCTACCTGCGGCACCTAGTAGTAGGTGTACCTTCACACAGGGGTGCCCCAGGCGGTGTGGTTCTTGCCGTGTCGGCACGATATTCGTATAATGCGACTGCTTTTTTCTCGGCTGCTCATAACTTTCAATCCGGGAGTCCGATGGAAGCGTGCCATATCATTCCGGAAAGCTCTTTCTGAGAGCTACACAATGACATAGGATTTGCCCTTTTTGATTCCAGAAATATGGGTCCATGACCGAAATGGTATTCCCGGGTTTCTATCAGGTAGTCCGTTGAGCCGTTTTGCGTTCGAAAGTTAAGATATTGTTCTTGTGGGACTTCTATTGAAGTATTTTGAGTTGAAATGATTTGATTTGATGTGAGTTGAAGTTGAGTTGGCAAAATGACCATTTTTCCCCTCCCGGGGTTATCTCCGGTTTTTTCGCAGTTGTAGCAGTATTTCTCAGGATTATCTCTGAGGTTGACTTGATGTTGACTTTGACTGTCCTCAGGGTTATCTCTGAGGTTGGCTTGACCTCCTGGGCTATCTCCAGGCTTTGATCTTGATCCCCCGGGGATATCTCCGGGGTTGAAACTGATTTTCCCCGGGTTATCTCTGGGGTTGAAAATTGTTTTCCCGGGGTTATCTCCGGGTTTGGAAACAGGATCTCCCGTGGCTATCTCCGGGGTTAAAATTGCTGTTGTGGTCCTCCAATGTTATCTCTGGAGTATGAAAAAGACGCTTTGCCCTCCTGCATGGTTAGTATTAGGAAAAGAAAATTTCGAGTGTCTACAGATGCCCCTCTTTATCATGTTCATGCAATGCAATGGAATGGACATGATAAAGATTAGTAGACACTTGAAAATATGATAAGGTATTTCTAATTATACAAATCGCAATGTAATGAATGTTTATGATGAATGTCAAAATGTTTACGCAAATCGCAGATCGCAAATTGTACATCGCATTTCGCACTTCGCTTTTCGCATTTGGCCAATCGTACATCGTAACTCGCACATCGCATTTTGCATATCGCATCGCAAATCGCATATCGCAAAATCGCAAAATCGCAAATCGCAAATCTCATATTGCAAAATCGCAAATCGCAATGTAATGAATGTTAAAATATTTTTGCAAATTGCTTTACCTTTATCGATCATTGCTGATGCCTATGCTGGTGTTGACTCCAATGGTTTGGCATTTAATCGCTGATGATTGTTTGATGAAGATAAGTTGAGATGCTTTCTATATCTCTGATGGGGATGACGTTCTGAAATTACCAGACCCTCCTGATGTATTCGCTGGTAGTTTGCAATGGTGCCTATCCTACTGATCGCCAAACTTTTTCTTCCCCTCTCGAATCGGTGGTATCGTGAAGCTTTCATCACGAATCGCTTGATGTCGCTACCGAATTGATGCCAATGGTTTAAGAATACCGGATCTTCTGATACCTTCGCTGAAGTAATATTCCACGGATTACGTCACTAGACTTCGCCTGATGTTATGCTAGATTGATGACAACCACCAGATGTTTCACCCTTCTTGAGGTGATTTGGAGTTTCCTTTTGCTGTTGGGTGCTTCTGCCCCATTTCCTTAAGCGTTTGATTCGCAACCTGGCTGAACTGATGACTTAAATGTCTCTGAAATCCCTGGAGGGTGTAATTCATTCTTTCGCTGCCCATATTTGAACGTCGGTGTAGAGACCTCAACTTGTGAGGACTTAACGCATATTGATGGTATAGATTTCATTCACTAGGCCTTTCGTCGTTGACCTTCTGCTTCTGAGTTAAGAACATTTTTTGAGAAGTTTCCCTTTCTTTCGTAGGGGCACGCTTATATCGCTATGATTTCTTTCAGGAGTTCACCCCTTTCTTTTTGATGAAAAGCTTTATCTCGTCTTAAGCTCCTTCTATTTCTTGGAATTGGAAAAATGCCCCAGTCCTTTCGCATGTTGATGTCGAGGGTTATATGAGAAACTCTCTTTGTTGATGAAGTCACGAGTGAATAATATCTGAATCGCCATTGAGATGATGATGGACCATGCTGATGGCGCTGACTGGTGCATTTTCCACTTTAGGATGATTGATAAATGACCCAGTGTTGAGTTGTCGCTGCTTCCGAGATTGCCCCAATCTTGTTGTAAGGGACCCAATATCCGGTTGTCGCCAATTTTTAAATTGCCCCAGCCTCGCTTGTTGTCTGGGATAGTTGCTTTGACAGATGAGCTGATAAGACACTTAGATCGCAAGAGGCTTTTACTTCTGTACCATCTGGTGAACAGGTAGTGGATGTGGGCTTTGATGTTGACAACTCTTTCTGGTAGAGATGTCGTTTTGTTAGAGAGATGGTGCTCTAACTCATTGGGATATCGCTGTTGCTGAGCGGGATGACGCTATATTTACCCGAGATATCGCATATAGTTAGCGGTGGATCTGTTGGCTCGTGTAGAAACCCTTGGGCAAGAGATCACAGTGTTACCTCCTTCTTCTGAGAGGGAATCCATGTTGGACTTGATAGCCCGCATATACACTAATTTGTAGATGGGCTTGTATTTTTCTGCACATACTAGCTTAGCCATTTTGTCATGTACAGTACACATTGTATATATCAAACATCATTATATATGGCAGGGAAATATACGTTGATTCACTTCCCTTGTAGTTGTGCCTTGTTACTTGCTTGATATTCGCTTGTTTCTCAAGGTCTTTGTGATCTGGATGTATTCTGAACTCCTCCTTGATGGATGGACAGTGAGATGTCTCAGGATTTTCAGAATGGATCGTCGATCAGTGTGTATTCCCTACCATCTTTGGTGTCTTGGGACTGGTTTCTGTATATGGTTATGGAAAGGAGTGACTGTTTTTGTTTTTTCTGTGGTGAGACCGGACCATATAACATGGCTGCCTACGTACTCCCGTGTATTAGGGAGATCAGGTCGACGTAGTTCGCCCCGGTATAGGGCGGATTGCAGGTGAAAAGTTTAATCCTATGTACATGATAAATTAAAGGTATGAAAGGTTTAATCCCTGGTGGGATAAACTGAAAGTGTGAAATGAAGTGAAACCAGGCTGCTGGTTTGAAAAGTGTGTTTTTCCCCTGAGGGGTAGACGGGTGAAAAGGAAAGGTTGTATGTAGTGAGGGTTAAAGAACCTGAAATGACTGGTG
The DNA here is from genome assembly GCA_020205605.1 of Panax ginseng. Lineage (NCBI taxonomy): Eukaryota > Viridiplantae > Streptophyta > Magnoliopsida > Apiales > Araliaceae > Panax > Panax ginseng. The sequence goes on from CM035141.1 coordinate 72,333,060, forward strand.
ATCTGATGATCCAAAACCAGGATGTTCGCTTGATGGTAACCTCAGACATAGTACCATTTCACGGTTTCCGAATTGATGAGTTTGCAGAAATTCATCGTCGTCCATTTCCTATAATCTGAAAGCGCCTCCTGTCAATACCTCCTTGACAATAAACAGGCCTTCCCAGTTTGGAGCGAATTTTCCTTTAGACTTATCTTGGTTGTCAATGATCTTCTTCCAAACCAAGTTGTGTTATTTGAACTGCCGTAGTCGGACTTTTTTGTTGTAGGATCTTCTTTACAAATAGAGGGCCGCTCATGTCTGGGCCACATACTACCCCATGGATTTCATCCATGAGCCTTTAAGCTTGGTCCTCATCCAGACATCTGAGGAGACCTCGTCTTGCATGTCTTTTGTAGAGTGCATCTCCGCTCAGGTAGAATTTCATAGCAAGTCGATGGATCCGCCTTTTCTCAGTCGGGCTCGCCTCAGCGGGTGTAGATCTATCTTGTGAGTGTTCATAGATATGCTGATATAAAGGATGCTAGATGGGAGGTAGCTCATCTGATACTTCTCCAATGTAATTCACATAGGTTGGAGCCTTTTGTTGGGCAAATGTGAGGGTTGGCATGTCTTCCTTGTCATGTATGTTGATCAAAGAGGCCCAGGTTGCTAGCGCATCCGCAAAATCATTCTTATTTCGAAGAATGTGGATGAAGGATTTTTTCTTCAAACTCCGGCCATCTCAGAGAACTCTTAGATGGTAAGGCAAAGAATCAGAGAACCTGAAAGAGATTTTCTTTCTTTTTTTTTTCTTTTTTTTCTTTTTTGTTTTATGCATTAGATCGTGGAAAAGAGCCATATGGCTCACTGATAGGTAGCTCTGGCATTGATGAGGCCGAATGACAATCGTCTGTAGCAAAAGATTCCCCAAGGAGTGATGAATGCAGCTTTCTCACGATCCTTTTTAGCAACCATGATTTGATGGTATCCTGCAAAGCCATCCGCAAAGGAGTATATGTTATACTGAGTCGTATTGTCAATAAGTATGTGGATGAATGGCATGGGAAAGATATCTTTGAGGCAAGCTTTATTCAAATCTTTGTAATCCACACACACTCGCACCTCCCTTCCCGGTTTGGGCACGAGGACTATGTTGGATAGCCATTCAGGGTATGTTGACACCATGATGATGCTGGCTTGAAATTGTTTCACAATTTCTTCTTTAACTTTTAACCTCCATTCAGGGTTTAATCGCCTGAGCATCTGCCTAACTGGCTTGAATCCCCCTTTGATGGGAAGGCGATGAATTACAATGTCCGTGGATAAACCGACCATGTCTTCGTGAGACCATGGAAACACATCCTGGAATAGGGTCATAGAGTAACTATGTCATTCCTTTGGTTTGGAGTGAGGTCCGTACCAATCTGGACTTGTTTGGGGTTTTCTAAGGTTTCGAGGTTTAAAAGAGGTGGTTTGATCAAGATTTCGCTTGGGTTTGTCTTCGACCCATTCTTTGATCTCCTGAGGTATCTCATAGTCCTCTTGTATTTCCATCAAGTCCGAGTCCAACTTTACATCAAAGTTCTGATCCTTGTGGAGAATAGGCACCTCATCAGCAAGTCTAGGCACATCTAACTTTAGAGTCCTGAACCAACATGCTCTCACTTGATATATGAAACTGTTCAATCACAAAAAGTGTTAGCATGTAATGACAAAAGTAACTGCTAATATTGTACATAAAAAGTAAGTTTTTACTGTTATCTACAGGGAAGAATGAGTTTCTGCCCGCTTTACCCTTGTCGACCAATGCAAGGAGTGCTGCTCCAATTGTCGAGGGCAAAGTCCTGGTGGACTGTAGTGATGGAGGGGTTGTCATCATCCTCCTTCTCCCGAATGATGACCATTACGTCTGGGCAATCATCGTCTGGGGTGTATCTGTTTGTGTGTTCATCATGGACAATGATGCGTACGCCTGACATCATTCGGATGACGTCTTGTTTAATTCTTCGTTCCTCTTCTTCCCCTCTGGGGTCTGGAACAAAGATTTCTTTCTCCCTTACCGGTATCGGTTTGGGAAATAACATAGCCATTACGCTGGCTGGCACCTTCTGCTGAGAGGTTGTGCGGACTCGTGGAGTTGTAGGGGGAGACAATCATTGTGTGGTCAAGAAGAATCGATGCATCTGGCTTATGATGATTCATGCGACTGGGTACTAGCATTTATCCGGACCATGAGTTCCTCCTCGCGGAGGATTCACATGTACGGGGTAGATTGGTGTAGTTCTTTGAGTAGAAACGACCCAAATCATAATTTGTTTGCTTAATCCGTCAATTCTTTACTGAAATCGGATTAAGGTCAATCTTGTCGATGAATGACATGATTGATATGTAGGCTCTGCACCTTTTGGATTTTGACCGGGTAGTAGGTCCAATTGGTTCCCTCGCGAAAGACTTGCATAGTTTAGTCTTTAGGGAATGTATAATAACATGCTATGTGATGTGTCCAGTTTAGGAATTTTATCATGCAAAATGGATGTCATTTGTTTGTAGCATGTCAATTTGTATGTGTACACATTTCTTCATATTTCTCATTACGTGGAGATATATATGGAATGTAATTACAAGTAATTGAAATGAGAGCATTGTAAGACCCCAAATTATTAATAAATAAAATTTAATTTCCTCTATTTATTATTTTGAAATAGTAAGGGTTGATTTGATTAATGTGGTTAGTTATGGGTAAAATGCGCAAATATTTTAAATAAGCAGGTGGTTATAAAATATTCATTGTTGTCGGGGAATATTTGTTTGGTCGTGGAATATTCTTTGCTGCTTGGGGAATATTAAATGCGACCACAGCGATCTTTTATGGGCCCCATAACTAAAAAAACGATTGGATGAAGAAAATGACAAGTATAAGTTATTTATAAATAACGTCGTAGTTATTCTGAATTATCTTTGTTGGAATACCCGGTGGTTAAAACACAGTAATACGCGTTGTTGCACAGTAGCATACGGTATTGCACCAATTATTGATTCTTACGTAAGAAGGCACTACTCAATAATTGTTACAGTAATTACTGTTCAATATTTTATTTTATTAATTCAATAATTGCTGCGTTGATTTTTTTATATTACTGTTGTTTCAATAATTGTCACTACACAGTATTTTCCATTATCAAAGCAATAATTCATATTATCTGAATAATATTATTAGAAAACATTATTGGCAATGTCTAGAAAGTTCTGTCTAAGGAGAGGTTTGATCACCTAATTGCGCTACCAAGTAAGGAGAAATTCTTATTGAAAGCCCCTCTTTCCTCGAAACTACCGGTTGCAAAGATCTTTGTGATTCTGTAATATTATTTGTGAATAATTAATTATTGATTTATATGATGAGGGAAATATTAATTTTATGTGGATATAGATGGAGAAAATTTTTAAAGTGACAATTGTTAAAAATTGATATTTTATCTTTTATGATAAAATAATATTTTATTATATTATTATAATATAAAAATGGTGATATTTTTACAATGAATGTGGGATATATGAGTATATGAGGAGGAAGAGTATTTTTGTTGCAAAAGTTGTTTAACACATGTTTTGTGTATCGGTGGACCCCATTTCTTGACTGAAATTTGATTATAGCTTGTAAAATCGTCCGTTTATGGATTTCAGTCAATTTTTGTTTGGAATTTGAAAAAACTTTCTTCTGTAAAGTTGTAGAGAATTGAATTTCCTATAAAAATTCGCGAGATTTGAATTTTCTGATAAAAGGGCTATTTATTATGAATTATTGAAGTTCTAAAATTCCGAAATAATTGATTTTTGAAAGTTTTAATTATTTTAATTACGAAAAACGTTTTTTTTGATTTAGTTGACTATTGGTGGCTTATATTTGGATCTGATTTGGTGTGCGTAGGATTTTAATATATATATATATATATATATATATATTAATATTATATTAAATTTTCTGCTTTGGTGTTCTAAGCATTTTCCTATAAATAGGGTGCTTATGTTAGAATTAAAAATCACACCAGAAATTAAAGATTTCTCTCTCTTTCTCTTTCTATAATATCGAGCGTATTCTTGTGAGTATTTTAGTACTTTGAGTATTGCTATACGGTGCAAGTTCTTTCAGCACTATATCCAGTATTCCAGTCAGAAGTATTGTTTTTGCGAGGTAAGGGATGTTATTTTCTTCTCAAATGATATTATTTCTTCAATATCATTATGCCAAAATATTGGTTGGAACTTTTTATCAAATTTGAAACTTTTTCATGTCGGGGTTACTATTTATGAGTTACTATTCACGAGTTACTTCACGAGTTACTATTCACGATTACTATTCACGAGTAGTATTCACGAAGCATGATGATGTTTTTTGTGAAATTTCTATCTTTTGGTGTCGGAGTTACTATTCATGTATACGGCACTATTCACGTATACGACACTATTCACGAATACAACACTATTCAAAAAAAAATTAAATTTTTGTTTTTCGTCCAGAATATCTATTATGGATACTAGCTTTGTTTGTATCCATGTTTTGATCATTCTTGAATTTTACTCCACTATACTTATTTATGAGGTATTTTTGGACATGGAATAGCTGAAATACGAATCCTTAATATTTATTCTTTTGTTTCACTGGATTCGTTTCCTTTAAAATATTTTTCATCATCCTCAGTCCTAAATGATGATATAACTGAATATCTTTGGCCTGTAGTGCAAAGATGAATGATTTCTTGATGAATATCTTTGGCCCGTAGTGCAAAGATGAACAGGTGTTGAGATGAACATGACCAACAGATGAATATCTTTGCCCTGTAGTGCAAAGATGACTATTTGATTTATGATGTATATTGATTGATGTTACAGGGATAAAATATCGATGATGGACTTTTAAATTCATAGATGATAGTAGATTTCATTCTCTACTTAACTCTTCTAATGAATTGTTGTTTTCGCTGTAGTTGTTGATCTAAAACTTGTTGTCTATTGTATTCTATCAGATTCCCTGTTGAAGACTAAGGATAATTTGTTGTACATTATCTTAGTCATAATATTCTTTACTAGGCTAGTTGAGCTCACCCTTTTCCTTTTTGTTCCATTTTTCTTCTCGAGAGACGAGAATATAAGCGGGGAACTAGTCGGGGTGAGGAGTAATGGTTCAAGACAGTTGTTTTAGTAGTCCTCACCATTTTGTAAAATAGTGTATCAATAATTGTAATGAGGACTTATTTGAGTGTGAATATTGTCTAGAAGACAATATTTGTATTTAAACTCACAGTTTATGTGTTGTCGTATTTTGCACGACAATTGTATTAGTGAAGTTGTAGTTGTTTCTGTACCATGTATTTGGCGACTCAGAATGGGTTGGATAGAATGGACCTATTTTGGGGGCGTCACAAGCATGAAGAGACTTTCCTTCGTTTTGGGTTTATCAGAGGCTGACCTATCTTAGGTTACTCTCGTGGATTTTTGGCATGAAGGTTCCCAAATCATCGCAATCTACTTGACGAGAAGTTAATCCGGTCTTTCAACCGGAGCGAATTTGGTGGTACCTTTCTGAGCCTCGGAGAATTAGTCTTCTCATGAGTCCAATGAATCAAACACCGACGGGATAGTCTCCTGGTGGAGGGACCACACAACATACATTCACATACATCGTGTCTCACCGTATGATAATAATGACATGTGTGAAGCACTAATATCATAAGCAGATATGGTGTGAAGCACTAATATCATAAGCAGTTATGGTGCGAAGCACTAAGTGCAATAAGGAAATGCATTCGTATACATTCATCATCATTGTAAATGTATCATCCACACACAAACAGATAACAAATTTGAAAAGATTGTAATAACGGCTTAAGTCCTATTCTTTGAGTCCCCAATGAGTCGCCACACCATCGACGTTGGGATTTTTAGATGTCCCTTTCCATTACTTATTCTTTGGTGTTCTCATTTTAAGTGAGATTTGTTAGAAAAAACAAGTGAAAAGGTCCTCGCATGTATAATGTCAACGATGGGATTGATAAGAGTCGCTAGTTGGTTTTTAAATGGTTGTACCAACACAACCAAGAAAAAAAGTTTGCACATTGACCCGGTGATGTGGCATTTGCTAAACGAATTAAATGAAACCGAGATTCATTAGGGTCCGGTGACTTGGCTATGCGGAGGGAAGGTGTTAGGCACCCCAGACATCCGTGTTACCATGGTGACCGCCTCTTTTCAAAAACTATTATCTGAAGGTGTGTGTGTGGTCAATTGATGTCTTTTTTTTGGAAGTAGTCACGAGGCCTCGTTAGCACCTATATACATAGGGTTTGAATTTATGTAAAAATTCAATTTTAAGCAAGATATGGCAGTGATGTTTTATAAAAGAGGTTTTTCAAACCCTGATGCTCAATAGTAATTGAGACCTTTTACACTCCCATTTTGTTAAGTGTTCGGCTTGATTGATTTTATTTTTACGAATGCGAGGCATCCGTACGAAAATAATGTAAAAAATAATGCCGACTTCCTCGTGGGTATGGAAACCATCTGAGGAAATTCAGACATCGCAGAATAATTTACAAAATTTGCCATAACCTAAAATGTCCATCACGGAACCGAATCTAGATCCAATGGGTGAATCAGTGATCACATGATTCCTAGGTGCACAAGATACCGTAATTTGTATGAAAGCGATGGCAAGGTATATATATAAAAGCTGTAAATATATATATACAGACATGATCATCAACCACGAAGCACCTCCATGGGGGATCAGAAATGTAAATAAAGCTGTAAAAGCTATCAACCGCCACGGAGTAAACTCCAGGCTAGACAAAACATAAATAAAGTCATAATACTAATTGACCTCCCACGAAGGGAATTCAAAGGACAAAATGTAAATAAAGTCATATTAAAGCGATCAACTGCCACGAAGTAAACTCCAGGCAGGACGTAACGTAAATAAAGCTGTAAAAGCGATCAACCACCACGAAGTAAACTCCAGGTGGGATGAAATATATATATATATATATATATATAAGCGAGTAAACGTTCCAGACCGAAGTCTAGGCTCATCGAACAAAGTTCGACACACAGTTAATATATATATAATTGTATATATATATTAAAGTAGTAAACGCTCCAGACCGAAGTCTAGGCTCATCGAACAAAGTTCGACACACGATTAATATATATAAATGTATATATATATATATATTAAAAGCGATAAGCGCTCGAATCAAGTCTAGGCTCATCGAACAAAATTCGACACACAGTTCGTATATATATATATATATATATATATATATATATGTACAAGCTCAATCGAGGCATAAATCGATAATGTTAGTCATATATATATATATATATATATATATATATATATATATATATATATATATATATATATATATATATATACAAGTTTGAAACAAAACCGCAGCACTCAAAGTCCCAAGGCAAATGTGCATGACACGACTCTCAACGTGAAGAAGGGTGTGTTCGGAGATGAAGAGAAAGACTCTAAAGTGTGTGAGAAGACTTATAGTTGATTGCCAAAGAAGACTTCTATATCTTTAGAGTGGGTAAACACTGGCTTTTGTAGGTACAAAAGAGGCTATATATGAGCTCATAGGTGTTTAAAATGAGAAAGTACACTGCATGGGGTGAGTGCAGAGAAAATTGGGCAGGGCTTCCTCGCCGTTTTGTCTTACAAAATGGCCACCTCAAGCCCTCTATTTATAGAGGGGGGAGCCGCAGGTCCTGCGGATCCTAGCAGCAGTGTACTGCTGGTTTCTGGGTGCCCCGGCGGTGTGGTCCCGCCGTGTCAAACGTCGTACATTGGACAACGCGGCCGCTCGCTTCGGTCGTTCATAACTTTCAATCCGGGAGTCCGATGGAAACGTGTCATATCATTCCAGAAAGCTCTTTCCGAGAGCTACACAATGACATAGGATTTGCCCTTTTTTGATTCCAGGAAGATGGGTCCATGACCGAAATGGTATTCCTGGGTTTCTGTCAGGTAGTCCGTTGAGCCGTTTTACGTAGTTTGCGCTCGAAAGTTAAGATATTGTTCTCGTGGTAGAAGTATTTTGTGTTGAAATGATTTGATTTGATGTGAGTTGAAGTTGAGTTGGCAAAATGACCATTTTGCCCCTCCCGGGGTTATCTCCTGTTTTCGCGTAGTTGTAGCAGTATTTTCTCAGGATTATCTCTGAGGTTGACTTGATGTTGACTTTGACTTTCCTCAGGGTTATCTCTGAGGTTGGCTTGACCTCCTGGGCTATCTCCAGGCTTTGATCTTGATCCCCTGGGGATATCTCCGGGGTTGAAACTGACTTTCCCGGGGTAATCTCCGGGGTTGGAAACTGTTTTCCCGGGGTTATCTCCGGGTTTGGAAACTGGATCTCCTGTGGCTATCTCCAGGGTTAAAATTGTTGTTGTGGTCCTCCAATGTTATCTCTGGAGTGTGAAAAAGACGATTTTGCCCTCTTGCATAATTAGTAACAGGAAAAGAAAATTTTGAGTGTCTACAATTTGCATGCTGCACATACTTACATTATTCTCAATTGCGAGGAGATTGACGAATTTGTGATGTACATATGTAAAATTTCAATTATTTTAGGGATAGATATATCTTAACCTGCAATGACATACATTCCAATATGTTAATGTTTATAAAATTTTATAGATCATACGATGATGAGTTTAAAGTGAATCATCCCGACATAACTGAGAAAGATGTTCAAATCATTCGTGATAAAAACTTTACAAGGTGGCTAAGGGAAAAATTAAGTTACATATATTAAGCATTAATATATACTCTATTAATTTATGACTTCATTTAATGTAATAGAGTTTTGTAGGCTCTTACTTAGGGAACGATTCTGGATAATGTACAAGTCCCAGCTATGGGCCTAGACTGGGACCAAGTCAGCCGCAATGGTTACAAGATCAATGGTTGTGAATTTCATACAAAGGAATATGCTCGCGATAAAAGAATAACGAACACTGGAGTGTGTGTCCAAGGAGATTGTTACAATGAGCTTGGTCATGCCTTTTATGGGGAGTTGGAGGAAATCATAGAGTTTTCGTATAAGGGCACTTACGGGGTCAAATTTACTTATTCAAGTGTTGTTGGTTTGATACAGAAAAAGGGAAACATGTCGGTCGACATGGAATCATTGATATTGACATCCATATGTATGCGTACACCAACGAACCATTTGTGTTTCCAGCTCAAACAGTACAAATATACTACAATCCTAGTCCCATTAATAAAAGGGATAGACTACATGCAGATTGGCAAGCTATAATTCATACTCTCGCGCGTAGTCGTGTACAATTAGTAGACGGGGAGTTCTACCAAGAGGAGATGCTTCATAGATCTACACCTATAAATGTGGAGAATGGCCCGAAGTAATCTGATTAGAGGTGGAGATGAACCCTCTTGAATTGGGTCCTGAGTCGATCGTGTGCCGGATGACATTGATCTTTGAGGAAGAAGAGTTCTTGGCCGACAATCGAATCAAAGAAGATGATGGTTATGAATCTCCAAACTGTAAACAAGATTATTCTAAATAAAAAATAGGATGTATGTTTAGTATTAATTTTATTACTTCCAATTATACATATATACATGTTCTTTATATATATATATATATATATATATATATATATATCATTTTTGTGTTTATATATCTTTCATTATTACTGTGTTGTAGTTAACTGTTTCATACCATTACATGTAATTATTGTCATTTTATTTGTATATGTACTCAAATATATCAGCGTATTAACATCATGAAATATGTTTTTACAGATGACAGATGAACTAACTGCAAGAAAGTGCGGCTTGGGTAGGGGTTGTAATCACGTGCCAAAGGCCCCGACTAATTCGGATGAGCGGATTCTTATACATATGTGTCCTCCTCCGGACAACATGTATGTTAAACATTTATATATCAACATTTTATATTTCAATTGTTTAAGATATATACTAATGTAACTTGCTTAAAATATTATAATCAAATGCCCGTATTTAATGTAAATTTTATATTGCAATAATTTTTGTGATGGAAAAATTGTGAAGTGCATTTCACAATTATGATTATTGAACTAGCCTACGCCAGTGATTACATGGACGAGCACACCTAGTGCCCACAAGGATGCTGTTTGGGCTGAATTTTAGGTATACCTTTTGTTAATGCTCATCATAATATAATTAATAACTTTTCTAATATTATTAATGCTTAATTTATTTACAGAAGAGATATAGATGGGACGACGCACATACATCAGTTATTCAGAAATTATTTTGGCAGAAGTGTGCCGTTCGAGCCAAAGACAATCTAAATAAGGAAAGACAAAAAGTCATTCATAATGCAGGGATTGACCATCCAAGACAGGGTGAGGACTACATGCATGAGCATAGCCCCTGGTGGTGCACACATGCCATATGGGTTGATATGCGTGCCCAGTGGAGAGCCGAAGGATGGGTCGGAGATGTAAGACCCCTCATGTGACGAGCCTCGTGTGTACTTACAGGCGAAAAGGCAAAATGGACCTATAAGGGCGGGAATATATCACAGGTGCAGCACGTTACTGCCAGGGTACATATTGAGTATAAAATTTTAGTTATAGTTTTAGTGCATCACACATGTTTACTTATTAATATATTAATTTTGTAGGAGGCATCGTCTTAGGGTCAACCCATCCATTGGCGGGATGTATATGTGTCCACCCACGATGGTTTACCTGAGGCTATCAAGATAGCAGTATACTTTGATATGTTTATAAATTTTTACGTCATTTTATATTTATTGTTAACTATTTAATTTCTAACCTAATGACAAGACACTTATAAGAAACTAATGAGCGCTATCTAGAAGGCACCTCGCGACCGCCGATTGATCAGGAATTATGGGAGAGGGTGTCGGTTGTGAAGAAGAATTATATCATAGGCCAAGGAAAACGATGACGACCGAATAAGAGTGGCACTAACAGATCTTCTAGTCAGTCTACTCAGTCCTTTAGCCATCCAACGTTGCACACTCCTGTTGATTGTGTGAGAGCAATATGTCAGGATCAGACTCTTCTGCTCACACTTGGCATGCATCTGCAGTCTCTGCCTCTTGAGGAGTTAGCAGATGCAGTGGCGAGAGTAGCACAACAGGAGGATGAACGGGAGGTAATCTAATATATATTTAACTTTATGTACTTTAGCTTTATGTACTACTTTGCTTGTTTAACTTTACATTCAATAATACATATTTTATTCTTTTGTTACAGCCCCATTTGGACGATATTGATCCGTGAAGGCATTTGTATTCCTTCTTTGTCATGGCAATTGACATTTGAGTATAATTTTTACCCACTGAATAATTAAATTCATGTTTATATTATGCGTTATGACTTTTGTATATAAATTTTACTCGGACGGTACTTATTTAATTATATATATGTGCGTGTGGATGTTTATATTACTGTGTTGGTTTTATTAGAATATATATATATATATATATATATATATATACGGATGTCGATGGATTTGTATGGATGTTGGTTTATTGATATATATTGTTGTGTGTTGGGATATAAAACAGGTACAAAAAATTTGGGAAATCAACAAAACAACCAATTTTTTTTAAATGATTCATCAGCGATGATATGCGGTCGCTAATAAATTTTAGTGACCGCATATGACTCGAGGGTGTCAAAGACCGCATCCATCGCTATTGTTGGTCGCTACCACTAGGGCTACGTCACCTCTGACACCTGATTCACGATGACTCAACTCAGGGACCCTCTCGGTCGCTATTAGACGATCGCTGACAAGGCGGTCGCTAACGATGGTCGCTAACGTCCGTTCAGTGACCATAGTATGTGCGACCTATATTAGCGACCGTATGCTGTCACGGATAGGCAGTCGTAGAAAAGCCTTTTTCTTGTAGTGGATGGAAGTCCTTGTCTCTTGCTGGAAGTGATGCGTTTGATTCATGAACTGCTATGTCTAACTCATGAATGCTTTGAACATATGCTCCATAGTTGTTCCAGAATTGGCAGGTACTTTATAGCTCAAGTCGAGATGATCTCTCTGAAAGTAGTATGCATACAAGCCAATCATGTATGATGATAAAGCATATACTTTGTAAACAATCTTATTTATTTATTAATAAAAGTATTTATTTACTAAAAGCATTTGATTATATACATGGTGCTATTTTAATAATATGTGATAAACCCATAGTTTTAAGCACTGCTTTTAGAGTCATGATGAGATCATGCTAATGAGATCTAAATTATTAGATAGCTTAAAAACTAAAATGTTCCCAATCAATGGATTACTAAAAAGGAGATTAGTGAATTCGGATATATTGGTACATATGTTGCTTGCTCATTGGATGAGGATGATTGATCTCATGATCATTTGTGTGGAGACACTAAAGCAACTATATAGGTGTTTATTGGAGAATAAGTTCACTAAACGTGACTCACTAAGGAATACCTAATAGAGTTTTACTTGCCTGTCAATAGGAATTCCTGTAGTGATAGTAGTACAAGTGATCCTTAGACTTGAGATTATCATAATATCTTGTGTATAATAAATTAAACTTTAACTTATTCCTTAAGACCCTTAGGGTATATCAAATGGTATGCTTGGGTGTAATAAGTTATATATGGAGATAATAAACGATCAATAAAGAATCTACCACTTCTAGTAAAAGAAGAGATATGCCATATGTGATTCGATAAATGGCCCTAGGAATCCTTAGCCAAGGTGAAATAAAATTAGCAAGGTGTTTCTAATTTACATTCATTCAGAGTTGTGCATTTGGGAATCGAAATATATATAATTAAATAAAATAAGACTTGACAGTAATTCCATGTCTTGTGTTTAATTGGGACATTGTATCATGGAAGGATTGAATTGTACGGTAACTATTTACTCAAAGGTTCTTTTATGATTAATGTTGAAATCTATATTATTTGGAAAGTCGTTAATCGCTAAGGAGACTTATCCTTATTGTAGAATAAATATTATTTATTTAAAAAATTAATAGTTTAATTTATTTATTTAAATGAGATTAGAATTGTTCTAATTGATTTATTCACAACTGGTTTAATATGGAGAACCTAAAGGGTCACACCATAAAAGGAAGAAAAATTATTTAAGAAGTTAATGGCATAATCGTAATAATATGTTAAATGTATTTAATTTAATCTATGGTGATAGAGTAAATTAAATAGCTTAATATTTTGGAAATATTAAATATAAATTAATAAGATGAGTTTTATTAATATTATTATAATTATTATTATTTTAATTTTTGAAGGAGTTTGAGAATTAATTTAATATAAGTACTCTCATTTATTCCTAATAAGATTAAGAGGCAAATTAATTAAAAGAGTTTATTTAATTATCCCTAATAAGATTAGGGAGCCTAATTAATTAAAGGAGTTTAATTAATTAAATAAAACCCTATTTTAATTATATTAAAAGGGTTAACTGATATCTATATATATAAGAGGAGTCTTATGCCAGATATTAGTGTACGTAATTCCAATTGTTGGAGAACACGCTTTTCTACAGAGATAGAAAACTAGGGTTTAGCCAACCACCCTCCTTGAATAATTCTTCTTCTTTGGTAGATCACCTGTAGAGGCCAAACGCTTGGGTGGCTAACATTGATCAAAGGAAGGAATCAACCCGGAGATTCAAGGAGACCGCGGAGAAGTAGGAGTTGAACTCGTACCTGTGGAAGCTCGTATCTACAAGGGTATGATTCTATAACTTCTTATTCTTCGTTTAAATTAATAATGTGTATAAAGGATGATCCGGGTAATTGGTTTGTGAAAATATTTAAAATCTGATTTTACCATGCTTCCGCTATTTTATGTAATTTGATTGGGTCTTTGATTTTCACAAAACCTAACACTCTCCATCCGGAATTGTGGTTTCTGCCCAAGGATCATATTGATGATGATGATGTCCTAAGAATGTTCCCATAGCATTGACTTGTTGCACCGTTTAATCCTCATGCAATATTGGACAAGCATCACTGGTATGCCCTGATATTGAGCAAATTCCACATTGCTTTGTAACTTTCATATTCCCTGTAGTCATTTGTCGAACCAAAATAGTTAATTCAGAAATCTGTAGCTCAAAATTTTTAGTGCTTACCCCATTTACCCTTTGAGGTGTATAATCCATTCTAGTTCCATACTGTTGAGTTAGTTGCCATAATTACCATTAAGTTCTTTGCAACTTCTGAAGTTTTATCTATCAGTGCTCCTCCACTTGTTGCATCAATCATGCTTCTATCCATTGGTAACAACCCCTCATAGAAGTACTGTATCAAGTAATGATCATCAATTCTGTGAGGTGGACAACTGGAACATAACTTCTTAATCCTTTCCCAATACTCATATAGAGTCTCTCCATTGAACTGCCTGATTCCACATATTTCCTTCCTTATGTTGGTAACTCTTGAAGCAGGAAAGTACTTCTTCAAGGACAGCCTTTGCATATTAGTCCATGATTATATTAAACCTGAAGGAAGATAGTATAACCAATCTTTAACCAAATTTGCTAATGAGAATGGAAAAGTCTAAGCTTGATCTGGTCCTCTGTCACTCCTTGTGATTTCATCGTGGAACACACCACATGGAAATCGTTTAGATGCTTATATAGATTTTCACCTGTAAGACCACGAAAAGTAGGCAAAAGATGAATTAGTCCAGAGTTAAATTCAAAAGTAACATCTAAAGCAGGATATTCAATACACAAGTATGGTTGATTCCGATCAGGAGTAGTAAGTTCTTTCAAAGTTTTGTTGTTGTTGAGAGCAGCCATCTCTTCGTGAAATTTCTCTATCTTTGGATCGAGTTCTAAACTAAAAAAACATATAAAAATAAATAAACGTAAACAAAGAATAAACAAAAATAAATAAAACTCCCCGGTACGCCAAAATTTGGGAGCTGTCATTGACACTTCAAAATTAACCTCACTTTTACTTCACAAATTAACACAATAGTAAGCAATGATCGATCTCACAGATAATGAATTATTTTTTTATTTATCCAATTGTTTTCAAGAAAATGGGGATTTTTGAGTTTGATTAACTAAATTAAAGAGAACAAAGAAGAATGAGTAATATAGTTATTTAATGAGTAAAACATTTCAATTTTACATATTAGTATCACCTTTTCATAATTACGGAGCAATCAAGTTTAAACAATATTTACCCTTCAATGAGATTAATAACCCTAGATAACCGCAATTGCTAATTAACCATAATTCTCCTTATGTGTAAATCTAATGCGACAATCGCCAACAAGAGATCCTAACTATCATATAACCTAGAGCTATCAATCTAGATTTAGTATAATAGAAGCATGAAGAATGAGAATTAGGTTATTCCAAGTAACAATTACACAATTAGGAATTTTTTAACTTGACTTCTAATAATCTTAGCAATACTCAAAAGCTTGTCCATAATCATGTATCAGTAATTGCTAATTTTGATCAAATATAATATTGTTTGCTTAATACTATATTTTAATCTAGTAGATGATATTTATCAGATTAATCTAACTGGCCAAATCAAATCAATAAGATAGAATATCATGCAATCGATTTACACAGATTATCATAATAAATCTCATGCAAGAAGTAATAAATTAAATAAAGTAAATTAGATCAAACCATTAATTATGAATAAGGTTCAACATCCCTGAGAACTGAAATAAAGAATTTAGCTCGACATTCCTTCAAGTCTAGGCAAAAAATTTCATTGCAATTGATAAGGTTACGACGTGTCTGAGTCAAAGGTTTGTGCAGAGGTTTAAAAAGGCATTGGTAGAGTGGTTTCTTGAGTAGTGGAGTTGAGTCGGTTTGTCTTGTGTTGTCGACTTCGAATGGTAATTGAAGGACATACATTGGTGTGCTTTGTGATAGAATAAATAATTTTCGAAAAGGATCCGAAGGGAGGATCGAGTTCAGAAGTAGCTGGGGCGAAACAAGGTTATCATCGATCCTACATTTTATATCTACACGACTCAAAGATTGCAGAGGGAGTTAATGATTTTTTAATTCAGATTTTCGATGACATTGGATAATGGGCAATTGATTATGGAGTAAGTATTCGGGTAGTTCTGGCAGATCTAAAGATTCGGCTTCGGAAGTATTTTGATATTCTTCCTTGGTTGGATGGTCAAATGGAAAGGTTCTTAAATATATGTTGACTTCGGGTAATTCACTTCAAAGAGGCGTGTTCGGCTTGTAGTTCGGGAGTTGGGGATGTTTCTCTGGTTTGATGTTTGGGAAGTAGTTCGGAGGTGGTCGTTAAATTATGGGAAAGAATTCAAAATTTTGGTTTTGGATGTGGATTTGACAGATCTTCAGAGGCAATTTAGAGGCATCTCTCTTCTTGTTATTTTAGGGTTTGACAAATTCAAGAATGTTGGAGGTTCTTATGTTCAGCAGTGGATGTGATGTATTTGGCAGTAGATATGGTAGGTTCGACAATTTTACCAACATGACAGTTGAAGGGTATATATGGTGGACATTTTGATTACTATCCTATTATAAATCCTTTATAACAGGAGAACAGGGGCAATATTGAGATGCAATTATTTGGGTCTGGCCAAGATGTAACCCAATTTGTCCGTATCTGGTGTTGGCTCATATACATTTATTTTGATAGCTTCCTCAATAGTGGGAGAGTCCTTATTAAAGTAAGATTATGTTTCCTTATTTGGAGGAGATAAGAAGATCTAATTTGGAAATGAATCGATCACTCATTAAATATAGTTATAAGGTGATTATAAAAAGGACTCATACTCCTAATTGAGTTTGGGTGGACATGACATCTATAAATACAACAATAAGCATGGGTTTGAGGATCATACAATAGAGAAGAGTGAGAAAATATAGAGTGTGAGGAGAAGGAAGAGAGGAATAAATAATTTGTACTCTCCATATTATTTTTATAGTTGATTTCTTATCTCTCCACATGGTTTTTTCCAATTGGGTGTCCACGTAAAACTCTTGTGTCCATATTTTATATCTCTTACAATAATGTGTATATGATTATCTGAGTATATTTTGTGAGTTTGACTTCACAACAACACAATCTACTATTCTAGTAACTATTAGCGCTTTTTTGGCCTGCTGTTTTGGTGATTTTATCAAGTGTACAAAATTTGGCGTTAACAAAGAACAAACCACAACAATAAAAGTTCCAATATTTAACCAATTTATTCAAGTGCCAGATAATTTGCAGGCTGCAACAAACACTAAGCAATAAGCAACTAGGGATGGCAACTAAGCTAGAATAGATTAGGGTCTAAAGAAGGAAGCCGTCTATTGTCCATCACCATCATAATTGAGGAAGTTGTTTCTGTAGACACTCGAAATTTTCTCAGACATCACATTCGACATTGCAAGAGGACGATTTCGTCTTTTAGAGAGAACCACGAAAGACAATCCAAATCCATACCGGATACTACCGGAATTCAAATCAACCCCGGATCACACTCACAGAAGCAGCAGATTCAACCTCGGATATAACCCCGAGACCTGCAGATACAATCTGAACACACACGGAGAGAAGACCGATTAATCTCGGAAATAACCCCGAGATATCCAGGTCTCGATCCCAACCATGGAATAGCCACCAACCTTGGTGATAACCCCAAGGAATGCGATTTGAGATAACCTCGAAAATGCTTGTTTCAAATGCCATCGACTTCAATCTTGCACTCACAACGAGATACAATCGTACCAACCCGTAATAATATCGTGGAAGACAGGCACACCTCAAAGATGATAATGAGGACCTTCAACAATTGCGGCGATCCAATCTCAAATAAGTCCGAGCAACGTCACCTCATTATCGCCTAATCCGTGATAACACCGATGAGGGGCAACATCGTCATCTCATCCAACACGATGCCACATCACGTCTGTATGCAACGATGTCCCACAAGGCTAACCAATCCCGAGTGACTATTGTGCGGGGTAACGGATGAAAGTTGAAGCTTGAAGACCAGAGGGCATCGTCCCATCTTTAATGACTTCGTACAAACTTTAATCCAATGCCATCATACAACTCTCAACAATGGCGGTCCGAAATAGGTCCTGTATACCTCAAACGGATGCCCGGATTGCACTTCTGAAAAACCAAGTGGACATTACAGTGCCTGAGTGCACGTACTTAGAGACGACCCGACCCGACAAACTTGGGCTGACCCGACCTGCCTCTGGTACACTTGCGGCTCATATTGCCTATAAATAGAGGGCTTGGGGTGCTGATTTTTAAGAGAAAAAAGACGGGGAAACCCTGCACAATTTGCTCTACACTCGCCATACAGTGTATTTTCCACTTTTAAACACCTGTGAGCTCATATATAGCCTCTTTTGTACCCACAAAAGCCAGTGTTTACCCACTCTAAAGATATAGAAGCCTTTTTTATCAGTCAGCTGTAAGCCTTCTCACACACTTTAGAGTCTTTCTCTTCATCTTTGCACACACCCTTCTACACGTTGAGAGTCGTGTTGCTTGCTTTTGCTTTAGGACATCGGTCAAGTGGTTTCATTCCAGTCTGTATATATATATATATATATATATATATATATTATATATACATATACTTATATATATTGACTAACATTATCGAGTTATGCCTCGATTGAGCCTGAACTTGATGCAGGTGTTTACTTGCTTTTATATATATATATATATATATATATATATATATATATATATATATATTTATATATATATGAACTGTGTGTCGAACTTTATTCGATGAGCCTAGACTTCGGTCTGGAGCATTTATTGCTTTAATATATATATATGTACATTTATATATATGAACTGTGTGTCGGACTCTGTTCGATGAGCCTGGATTTTATATCCGGTGCGTTTACTCGCTTATATATATGAACTGTGGTCGAACTCTGTTCGATGAGCCTAGATTTTACATCCGGTGCATTTATCGCTTTTATATATATATATATATATATTTTTTTTTCATCACATAGGAGTTTTCTTAAGTGGCGATTGATCGCTTTCTGACTTTATTTATGTTTTGTCCGCTTTGGAGTTTCCTCGATGGCGGTTGATAGCATTTAATGACTTTATTTACATTTACGATCCCCATGGAGGTGCTTCGTGGTTGGTGATCCTGTCTGTATATATATATATATATTTACAGCTTTTATATATATACCTGATTACTGCTTTCATATAAACTGCAGTATTTTGTGAGCCTAGAAATCATGTGATCACAGATTCATCCCATTGGATCTAGATTCGGTTCCTGTGATGGACGTTTTTCAGCTGTAAGCAACTTGTAAATTATTCTGCGATGTTTGAATTTCCTCAGATGGTTTCCATACCCATGAGGAAGTCGGCATTATTTTTGTATATTATTTTCATACGGATGCCTCGCATCCGTCAAATAAAATCAATCCAGCTGATCACTTAATAAAAATAGGAGTGTAAAAGGTCTCAATTCCTATTGAGCATCAGGGTTTAAAAAACCTCTTTTATAAAACATCACTGCCATATCTTGCTAAAAAACTAAATTTTTACATAAATTCAAACCCTGTGTATATAGGTTCGAACGAGGCCTCGCACAACTTCCATATAACAGCACATTGACCCACACACACACAGACTCAGATAATAGTTTCTTGAAAAGAGGCGGTCCACCGTGGTAACACGGATGTCGAAGTGCCTAACACCTTCCCCGCGATAACCAAGTCCCCTGACCCTAAACGAATCTCGGTTTGTGACGCATTCAGATATCGATGTCACATCATCGGGTCAATGTAAAACCTTTTATCGGTTGTGTTGGTACAACCATTTAAAAAACCAACTGGCGACTCTTAATCGGTCCCATCGTCGACATTATACATGTCAGACCTTTTTCACTTGTTTTTTCAAACAAATCTCACCTAAAACGAGAACACCAAAGAACAAGTAACGGAAAGGGACACCCAAAAATCCCGATGTCGACAGGTGGCGACTCTGCTGGGGACTCCAGTAAGAAGACTTAAGCCGCTACTACAATCTTTTCAAAACTGTTATTTGCTTGTGTGTGGATGTTGCATTTACATTGGATGAATGTGTACGAATGCATATCTTGTTTGAACTTAGTGCTTCACATCATATCTGCGTGTGATGTTAGTGCTTCGCACTATAAACTGCTTATGATATTAGTGCTTCGCACATGTCATCATTTCATACGGTGAGACGCGATGTATGTGAATGTATGTTGTGTGGTCCCTCCACCAGGAGGATATCCCATCGGTGTTTGATTACTGGACTCGTGAGAAGACTAATTCTCCGAGGCTCGTGAAAAACACGACCCAAATTCGCTCAGGTTGAAAGACCCATTAACTTCCCGTCTAGTAGATTGCGATGATTTGGGAACCTTCATGCCAAAAAGCCGCGAGAGTAACCTAAGATAAGTCAGCCTTTGATAAACCTAAAGCGGAGGAAAGTCTCTTCATGCTCTCATTTCAATTACTTGTAAACACAATTACTTATAATTTCATTTCATATATATCTCCATGTAATGAGAAATATGAAGCAATGTGTCCACATACATGTTACAAACAGCTGACACCCGTTTTGCAGGATAAAATTCCTAAAACGAACACATCACATAACATGTTATTATATACATTCCCTAAAGACTAAGCTATGCAAGTCTTTCGTAGGGAATCCATCGGACCTACTACCCGGTCAAAGTCCAAAAAGGCAACAGGCCTACAGTCAATCATGTCGTCATCCGACCAGACTTAACTTAATCCAGTTTCTCGCAAAGAATTCGACGGATTAAGCAAGCAAATTACAGATTTGGCTGTACTATTAAAAGAATTACACCAGTCTACACAGGGTCAAAAAATACCCGTACATACTGAATCCTCCACACAAGGGGGAGACCCGGTCATTACCATACCGGAACCACAGTTGGATACGACCAAAAAAATTTAAGACTCCTGACTTCGAGAAATATGACGGGTTAGGAGATCCTTACATACATTTAAAGGTGTTTATTGGAGAACTTGGATCTTATGCAGAGGACGAAAAAACTCAGAATGCAATTGTTCCAGAAAAGTCTAACTAGAGAAGCCCGTTCGTGGTACACAAGATTAGACAACTCCAAAATCCACAGCTGGGAAGAGCTAGCACATGCCTTCCTCACTCAATACAGTTTTCAAACTCAGATGGCTCCTGATCTGTATCAAATTAGCAAGATCAAGAAACAGTCTAATGAGTCTTCTAGAGAGTATGCCCAAAGGTGGAGACGCCTGGCTGCCCAAGTTAGTCCTGCCATGACGGAATCAGAAATGGTCATGACTTTCATAGATATACAAGAAGCTCCCTTCTATGAGAGAGTTTTAGCCGACATCGGCAAACCATTTTCTGAAATGGTCAAGCATGGGGAGATGGCTGAGATGCGATTGAAGTCAGGAAAGATTCAAGACCTAGCTGCACTCAAAGCTATTGCAGACCACATCCAATCTGGAAATTATGGGAACAACCCCCGGAGGGTCCATAAAAAGAAAGAGGAAGATGTTTCCCTGATACTACAGGGGCAAAAAGGCAATCAAAACATGCCTATTCAAAGGAGAAACTACACTCCCTTTCCAGCACAGTCTGCAAACCCTCTAGTACCAAAAGGTGGAGAAGTCAAACGCCCTCGAGTGTTTACACCCTTAGGGGATACCCTCGAGAACATTCTCAATCTTCTAACAACACAGAAGAAAATTACGCATCTTCTTCCACCAGCCAGCCCTAACGGACGGGGTTTCAATGCTGCTAGGAAATGTGCTTATCATGCCGGGGCACCTGGACATGATACTCAGGATTGTTGGGCCTTGAAACATTATCCAGGACCTAATAGACAACGGGGAGATCGTAGTCACAAAACCCGATCAGCCTCATGTACAAGACAACCCTCTTCCTCAACACAAAGAAGAAGAGGTCAACCTGATCAATTGGAGCAATGGACAAAATTCCAACTTCAGCTATGAATCTTCCCAAACCCTCAAAGACAGTGATGACAAATGGGATTATGCCAAGTTCCAATTCACAATGGAACGAAAGATCAAAGCTCTCGGCAAACAAATTGAGCAATTGGCGGAACTGGTGACTTATCAGCATCAAGTGACTCGGCAGTTAATCAGCCAGGAGCATGCCAGTCTCCTACCTATTGTCATGGATATTCCCTCGTCACTTTCAGAAAATGAAATGCTGGAAGACAAAGTGACGAAGAGAGCAAATGCCAAAGCCCGTTGGGATTTCGCCAACAAACGAAAATCCACCTATTTGGGCCAACCCACGGAGGAAATCCTTCACATGTTAATCAATGAAGGAAGGATCAGCTACCTTCTACCCCCAATCAACCCCCGTTCGAGACGGTACAACTCTGAGGGAGTGTGCCAATACCACTCCCAGTCTCGCGGTCACAAAGACCTGAAAGAATGTCAAGGCACTCATACACTTTTACAAAAATCTAATCGACAGGTGGTGTCTTTGGCTTGGCGGAATAACGACAACGTATTACGTCTGAAAGTGAGAATGCAGGCCCTACTAAGTGGAAAAGTGTGGTAGCAGTTATATCCACTTAAGCTGAAGGGATTAATACTTTACTCATAACACCGATAATTCAGCTCAAAGGAGGAAACAATCCTTTGAAAGTGGCCGCTCCTGAGCCAATCAACTTGCCATGCAGAGCAAAATATCCTATTGTTAGCTTGCGTAAGGTTCCGTGGAATTATGGAGAAGGTGAAGGATCCACCTCACATACAACTGCTGCTGTGTCGAAGGAAAATCCACTGTATCTTCCCCAATGGGTGATGAAGTCTACCACCAAATCAAAGGGGAAAATACCCATGGAGAAAGTTGAAAAATTCCTCCGCGCTGTGGGTCATAATGAAGCTACGGTGGTTTTAAGCTTGAAAGAAGCTCCACAACAAATATCAATTTTGGACTTGGTCCTAACCTCTGAGAATCACCGGAAGGTCTTGCTAAAGGTTCTAGAAGAAGCCTATCTCCCGGCATCAGTGGATACAGAAAAGTTTCAACATATAGTTGATCACATTTTCAACAACAATGTGATATCCTTCACTGATGATGACATACCATCCAAAGGGACCGGCCATTGCAAACCGTTACACATTGCGGTCTTATCCTCCGGATACATGGTAGCAGGAGTCTTAATAGATGGAGGTTCCTCTCTGAATATCTGCCCATATACTACCTTGGTGAAGATGAACATCAATCTCAACCGAATTTGGAGTAGCCATACTATCATCAAAGCTTTTGATGGAGCCCGGCGAAATTCGGTCGGAGTAATTGAGCTGCTAATCGAAATTGGTCCTCACACATTCTGCGTATCTTTCCATGTGCTCAAGATAGATTCGGGATACAACCTGCTCTTGGGACGACCATGGATTCATATGGTTGGGGCAGTCCCCTCCACTCTTTACCAACAATTGAAATACATTGTCAATAATAGCCTGGTCACAGTCAATGCTGAACCAGAGATTCCTCAGCACGGGGACATGCTGTTCATCAATGCCAATACAGACGTAGAACCAGTCAGTTTTTATGCTTTGGAAATAAGCAACACCCAATACCATGCTATTGGAGCACCATTGCCCGAACCTAAGATCTCTGCCGAGGTGATGTCAGCCACTCAAGAAATGATGTCGTTGGGTAAAGATTGCCAGGGTATCAAGTACCCCATTCGATTAACCAAGCAAATTTGGAGCAATTTGGACTAGGCTATTCTCGCCAGCTCTAGTCATAGGAATCCTCATAAGCATCAGCAGATTCCTTCAGCTTCAACCATGTGGCGTTTGGCTTCGCCTTCAAACTCTAAGTCCGCACAACCTCCAATAAAGGTGCCAACTAATGTAATGGCTATGTTATTTCCCAAGCCAGTACCGGTGAAGGACAAAGAAATTGTTGTTCCAAATCCCGCAGTGGAAGAAGAGGAAAGAAGAATCAAACAAGACGTCATACGGATGATGTCCGGTATACGCATCATCGTTCATGATGAACATACCAAGAAATACACCCCAGACGATGATTACCCAGACGTAATGGCCATCATTCGGGATAGGGATGATGATGACAATCCCTCCATCACTGCGGTTCACCCGAACTTTACCCTTGCCAATTGGGACAACATTCCTTGCTTTGGTCGACGAGGGTAAAGCAGACAGAAACTCTTTCTGCCCTATAGATATAATAACTGCTTATTTTTCTGTACAGTATTAGCAGTTTATTTTGCCAGTACATGCTAACACTGTGTATGATCAACGCATTTCATATATACTAAGTGAAAGCATATTTTGTTTCAGGACTCTGAATTTAGATGTGCCTATACTTGCAGATACGATTCCTCTCCTACACAAGGATTGTACCTTTGATGTAGAGATGAATTCAGCCTTGATGGGTATCCAGGATGACATTGAGGTGCCTCCAGAAATTCAAGAATGGGTCAAAGACAAACCCAAACCCAACCTTGATCAAACCACTTCTTTCAATCTCGGAACCTTAGAAAGCCCTAAGTTAATCCAGATTGGTCCAGACCTTACCCCAAACCAACGGAATGATATGGTTACGTTATTAACCCAATTCCAGGATGTGTTTGCATGGTCTCATGAAGACATGGTGGGTTTGTCCACTGACATTGTCCTTCATCGCCTTCCCATTAAAGAGGGATTTAAGCCGTCAAGCGTAAACTCGGTGATTGAAACCTGAGTGGAGTTTAAAGGTGAAAGAAGAAATTGTGAAACAATTTCAAGCTGGCATCATCATGGTGTCTACATATCCTGAGTGGATATCCAACATTGTGCCCGTGCCTAAACTTGGAGGGAAGGTGCGAGTTTGCGTGGATTACCGCTACTTGAACAAAGCTTGCTTAAAAGATAGCTTTCCCGTGCCATTTATCCACATTCTCATTGATAATACTGCGCAATACGATATGTACTCCTTTGCTGATTACTTTGCGGGGTATCATCAGATCATGGTTGCCGAGGAAGATCGTGAGAAAACTGCTTTCATCACTCCTTGGGGAACTTTTTACTATAGGCGGTTGTCATTCGGCCTCATCAATGCCGGAGCTACCTATCAATGAGCTATGATGGCTCTTTTCCACGACTTAATGCATAAAGAGATTGAGATCTACGTGTATGCCATCATTGTCAAGTCCCGGAAGGAGGATGACCATATAAACCATCTTAAAAAGTTGTTCAACAGGTTGCGTAAGTACAACTTGAAGTTGAATCCAGCTGAGTGCGCCTTTGGCGTTAAATCAGGTAAGTTGCTAGGATTTCTAGTCAGCCACAAAGGGATAGAGCTGGATCATGCCAAAATCCAAGCAATCACTGAAATGCCCATTCCTCAGACAGAGAAGGAAATACGGGGATTTTTGGGAAGAATCAACTTCATCAGCAGGTTTATCTCTCAACTCACAGCAACCTGTGAACCAATTTTCAAGCTATTAAGGAAGAACTCCTCCATGAAATGGAATGACGAGTGTCAGAAGGCCTTCCTTATAATCAAGAAACAACTAGTCAAAGCTCTTGTCTTGGTGCCACCTAGGGATGATGTTCCCCTGTTCATGTACCTGTCCGTAAGTGACAATGCCATGGGATGCATGCTGGGACAGAAAGACGATAGAGGCCAAGAACGAGCTATCTATTACCTCAGTAAAAGGTTCAGCAGCAGTGAGCACAAGTACACGCTGATTAAAAAGACGTGTTGTGCTTTAGCATGGGCTTCCATGATGTTACAACATTACCTCCATGGTCACACAACCCATCTCATATCCCGCGTGGATCCTCTCAAGTACGTGTTCAACAAACCCATGTTAAATTGCTGGCTGTCCAGATGGCAGTTGATCCTACAATAATTTGACATCGTGTATGTGACTCAAAAGTCCATCAAAGGTCAGGGAATCACGGATCAACTAGCCGCCGCACCTTTAGGGGATTTCAAACCCTTGGAAACATATTTCCCTGATGAAGGAGTAATGACAGTACAGCAACACCATCAGTACGATATGTGCCAATCATGGAGGATGTATTTTTATGGAGCTGTTAATATGGAAGGTTACATTGCGGGAAGCGATTCTAGTATCTGATGCGGGGAAGCGGTATCCGTCATGCCGTCAAATTACGGTTTATCGGCACACCAACAATACTGGTGAGTATGAAGGGCATCTCCTCATGGGGCTAAAACTTGCCCGTTCGATGGACATCAGACGGTTAATTGTCCTTGGAGATTTAGAGTTGATAATCAGACAATCCACCGGAATCTATCAAACTAAGGAATTACATTTACTTCTTTACCATCGACAGGTTTTGAAGATGGCTTTGGAGTTCGAAGAAATATCCTTTCTACATATTCCTCGTAAGAGGAATGACTTTGCGGACGCATTAGCAACTTTGGGCTCCTTGATTCACATATCAGACAAGGAACACTCACCGAGCGTCACAATTTCCCTGCACAAGGCCCCGGCCTATGGAAATTATGTTGGAGAAGTATCAGATGAGCTACCTCCCATCCAACTGCCTTGGTATCAGCATATCAAGGAATATCTGCGAGATGGATCTACACCCACTGAGGCGAGCCTGACTGAGAAAAGGCGGATCCATCGTTTTGCTATGAATATCTACTTGAGTGAAGATGCACTCTATAAAAGAGATGCAGGACTAGGTCTCCTCAAATGTCTAGACAAAGATCAAGCCCAAAGGCTTATGGATGAAATCCATGGCAGAGTCTGTGGCCCCCACATGAGTGGCTCCCTCCTTGTCAAGAAAGTTGTCAGGACGGGACATTATTGGATATCCCTCAAAGCTGATTGCAACGACCACGTCAAAAGATGCTATCAGTGCCAAATTCATAGGAATGCTATACACGCCCCTCCACGGGAACTCCACAATATGAGTTCGCCTTGGCCCTTCTCAATGTGGGGAATGGACGTTATCGGGCCCATTGAGCATAAAGCCAGTAATGGTCGTCGGTTTATCTTTACCATGATCGACTACTTTACCAAGTGGGTAGAAGCAGCCTCCTTCCCTAGGGTCACTAAAGAAGTAATCATTGCTTTCATCAGAAATAATGTCGTTTGTCGATATGGACAACCAGAGGTGATTGTGTCAGACAATGACAAAAACCTCAACAACAAAATGCACTATTAGAAAATCATCCTATAGCGACGGTCGCCGACCGTCGCTATAGGCCAAAAGACCGTCGCTAAAATTTTTAGCGACGGTCGTCGACCGTCGCCATAGAACCCGTCGGTAAAGCCTATAGCGACGGTCTTTTGGCCTATAGCGACGGTCACCGACCCTAGCTATAGGTCATGGTAAAATCATGTATTTGCTCTTTACTAATGGTCGTTGAGAGTTATTGCTACGGTCATGACCGTAGCTATAGATGTCTATAGCGACGCTCGGTGACCGTCGCTATAGAGATGTGTTTTATAGAACACTATAGCTACGGTCGATGACCCTCGCTATAGCCTTTTCATATTTTAAAAAAATATTATTTAATAATGCACATTTATTCAACAAACACAAATACAATATAAAATAAAATATAAAAAATATTATATACATCATTTAAAATCATTCACATTACAACATTACAATATAATAGTTGAATAATTAATAACTTTTACATAATCATTCACATTACAAAATTAATAACTTTTACAATCTGAACTCGAATATAGTGAACGATGTTCCATTTTTGGAAGTAGCTTTACTGTCTCAGCAAGAAAATCTATATTGTAAACAGGACAAAATAGTAAAAGAGCATCTGAAACCTGAAATAAGAAGAATAACATATTAGAAAAGGTTAGATATCTTATAAGAAATGCAGAAGTTATAGTTTTAACATGCCTCAAATATGTACTTTTCGGGAAGAAAACGTGCCTACAAACAACATCTGCCTAATCACTACTGCCCTTTTATTGTTATCAAATAATAAAAGACATGTGATGCAGAAAAGAGACCTGTCATCCAACTAATCACTGCTGCCCTTTTATTGTTATCAAACATCTGCCTACAAAAGGAAAATACTATTGATTCATAATAACTTCTAGCCATAATTTAACAGTCACATGGCTGGAAATCTTACCATATAAGCAACTGAAATATAGATTGTCTAGAAACAACTATGTAACACAATATGTTAGATAACAGAAATAGAAAGGGAGGTCACATGTAATATGTATTACTTTTTATATTGTTTAGAAACAGCTATGTAATGTAATATGTTAGATCCTCGCAAGAGACCAAGCAATTTGTTCTCAAATTCTGATCCAAGCAAGAGACCAAGCACTTATTCAGGACACATCAGAACCCAGTGATCGTAACCCAGTGATCGTATGACATGTTCTAGTTAAAAATTAAATTCTATGTACGAGGGCCAATAACAACATAAAACTAAAAGTACTATGAAGAATTCACATGATTCGGAATCATAGGGAATTTTCTCTACAATTCAAATGTTTAAACAGAGTATGGAGGTAAAAGTACAAGTTTAACAATGAGCGAGAGACAATACAAGATCAAGCAATTTATTTTTTTTACGTGAAAGTTCCAATATCAATATCAAATAATAATCTCGCCACACATTGGCCAATATAAATGATTGGGCACTTAGGCTTTCCGATATTTATGGTGTTGATTTGGGGAAAGCTAAAAATACCCGATTATACATGCAACCACAATCTAAATATGAAGTTTGATTAACATTCTCTTTCAAAAGATGAATACGGACAACATATTGACAAAACTTATGAGGAAGAAAAACCAACCATTACTAAGACAAACCGAATCAATTCATAATCGTAGTAGAATCGATCTTTGTATAAGAATCATATTTAATCACAAATTTGAATCACATGTAGTGAGCGATAGATCGATACTCCACTGATACAGAAATACGGGTAAAAAAAAGCCCAAATAAAAAAATTATTACCTGTTTACCCCCATCACGCTCGATTCCTATAGCCAACAATCGCGAATTCAAAGCGGGTTTCAAACCCATTTTCAGATCATTAAAAATACCTTCAAATTAGTCCTAGAAACTTCAGTCAACTTCTTTGATTAGCCCCAAAAGTGAGTTACGTGTGCGGCCTATAGCTTCCATCATAATCTTCGACTCTCTATCAGTGTCAATCATCATCGGTGACTCTATAGCTTCAGTCGGAGTTGTTACGTGTTTCATTTTGAATCCATGTCCAACTAAAGTCATACAGGATTGCCACCGTCGCATATCCTAAACCCTTGTTCGCTCCAGTCACGATCGCCAACGTCTCCTTGGACCACCATCTGCACCAAAACCCTAAGTACTACTGTACCGTTCGTCTGTAACGAGAGAGAGTGAAGATACTGAAATAATTTGGGGGAAAGTGGGAGGTTTTTATCTTTAAAAACCTCTATACCGATTTCGTCTTCGAATCCGTCGCTATAGATACCCTATAGCTTTGCGGTTAAAATCGTCGACAAATCGCTATAGCTCGTCGCTATATGTCGAATTTCTAGTAGTGATGATGGAAGAATTATGCAGTAAATTCCACATCAAACATCTTAACTCTTTCATCTATCGTCCGAAGATGAACGGTGCTGTTGAAGCAGCTAACAAAAATATCAAGAAGATTATGCAAAAGATGTCCGCCAACCACAAAGATTGGGCTGACCTATTGCCTCTTACTCTGTTAGCCTACAGAACCTCCATGCACACTTCAACTGAGGCAACCCCCTACGTTTTAACCTATGGGATGGAGGTAGTGCTCCCCATAGAAGTTGAGATGGAATCTCTTAGAGTATTAATCAACGCTCAGCTGTATGAAGACCAATGGGTACAGGACAGGTATCACCAATTGTCTCTAATAGACGAAAGGCGAACCGCGGCTATCTTCCATGGTCAGTTATATCAACAAAGGATCGCCAGATCCTACAACAAAAAAGTCCAAATTCTTTAAAGTTTAAACAACATGACTTGGTTTTGAAGAAGATTCTTGACAACCAAGATCAGGCTAGAGGAAAATTCGCTCCTAACTGGGAAGGCCCGTTTATTGTCAAGGAAGTATTGACAGGGGGTGCTCTCAGATTGCAAGAAATGGACGGCGATGAATTTCCAAA
Source organism: Panax ginseng (assembly GCA_020205605.1). NCBI lineage: Eukaryota > Viridiplantae > Streptophyta > Magnoliopsida > Apiales > Araliaceae > Panax > Panax ginseng. The sequence continues at coordinate 72,363,244 of CM035141.1, forward strand.
ACTCATCAACTCGGACGCCGTGAAATGGTATTATGTCTAAAGTAACCAAAGAAACACCACAGTGCATCATCATCGTGTCACCAAATCATTCCGGTTCTTTAACCCTTTACCACATACAACTTATCTACACTTTGCCCCTCGTGGAAGCGTACTCTTCAAGCCGCCACTGGCTTTCCTTCCTTTACACTCATACAATTCAGTCATCCCACCGCGGATTGAACCTCTTCCATTTTCGGTTTGGCTACCCATTCACAGGATCAAACTTTTACTTGCGATTTATCCTCAACCTAGGATTAAACTTTCTTTTCCCGACTCGACTGCACATGGGATTTACGCTTTTCTTCTCCATACGAGGGTGAACTACGTCGACCTGATCTCCTTTTCAATAGGAGTACGTAGGCAACCATTTCATATGGCCCGGTCGCAATAAAACAAAAACAACAAAAACATTTCTACCCTATTCTCCTCACAAAAATAACCAAAAACATTCCTACATCATGTCAGCCAAATACAACATTGAACCTCTTACACCAGGTTCGAACTACGCAGACGACCTTATCTCCTCTTCAATAGGAGTACGTAGGCAGCCATTCATGGTTCGGTTTCACCCCCTACCAAAACACAAACTATTGTCAACGGGTATTGGGATTCTCTTTCAATCCACTACATTTCATTCGGCTTCAGACCAAAGGGATGGAATTACCCTGAACTCCTCCCAAATAGGAGATTCTACGACCATCTAAGTCATTCATACCTCGAAGAGCAACACCAAACCATAAGAGGTGGAATTAATTAGGCTTCTCCTAAATAGAAGTACTGGCGACCATCTGTGGTACGGTCAATCTCAGAGAGGAAAGCCACATTCCTCTCCATTCTCCATTCAAAAACATATCCCAAGACACCAAAAATGGTAGGGATACATAGATCGATGATCCATTCTAAACTATCCAGAGACAACTAAATGTCCATCCACCCAGGAGGAATTCAGAATACATCAAGACCACAAGCCCTGAAGCAGCAGGCAAAATATCAAGCAAATAACAAGGCATATCTAAAAGGGAAGTGATCCAAAAATATATTTCCCTGTCATATATAATGTTGTTTGATATATATACAATGTAAACTGTACATGACAAAATGGCCAAGCTAGTCTGTGCAGGTAAATACAAGCTCATCTACGGATCAGGTTATATGCGAGCTAGCAAGACCAATATGGCATCCCTCTCAGATGAAGGAGGTAAAGCTGTAGTCTCCTGGATGAGAATATCCACATGACCTAACAGATCTGTAGCCATCTGCATGATGACCATATGCTCATCAATATAAGCGCTCATCTCTGCGATCATACCAGTGGTAAGGGACCTCGTTGCGAAGATTATCTCGTGATGTACCACATCCGGGAAGATATGGCGATATCCCACTCAACTACCACTGTGTCTATGGCTGACCTGGGCTCATCATGCTCAGTGACGGCTGCATCTTTACGAGCCAATGCCTCGTCTCTCTCTAATAGGGCGGCGTCCCTCACATCAAGAGCAGTCGACATCATAGATCGAATCTGATCTCTCTCAAAGGTCATCGATGAAGACTCGCTCTAAGTAATCGCGTCTTAAGTCTTTGAATCACAAAAGTACTGGTACTAGGAAAATCTAGAAGAAATGCTGGCAACCCAGCAGCGGTATCCTCCTTGATGTAGGTATCAATGTCCTTCATAGGCTCTACATCGTATAACTCGCTCTCCAGTACTGCAAATACTGTTGCAGTTGATAAAACCTCCGTCTCCATCCATGCGGAGTACTCTGCGAAATAACCGGGATGACTGGCAGGAAAAGTAGCTAGCTCACGCTGATCCCAGCAAGCGTATACACGAGATCGGTCCTCGGCTGAGAGGTATCGAGAAGCTGAACGCTGACCTGCCGCCCCCTCGAAAGAATGAAAATCCTGGAACTGGTCGAACTGCGACATCACGGCCAATGGGTGATAAGTAGTCACGCCCCTCAAGCCAGCCAAAGGTAGGAAATCCATACCCGGAGCATGAGTAATGAAGCTATATGTGTAACGACCCCAAAATAGGTCCATTCCATCCAACCCATTTTGAGTCGCCAAATACATGGTACAGAAAACAACTACAACTTTATTACAACAATTGTCTTGCAAAATACAACAACACATATGTTGTGAGTTTGGATACAAATATATATCAACTGTGACTCATGTCCCAACCGTGGACAGCAGCTCATAATGACACCTTACATAAAGGTATAGTCGAAAACTGTTTTAAAAATTAGAATCTTTGGGAAGTGCTCAAGGAAACCTTCGTACATGGGAGGCCATGCGTATAGGTTATAATAGATATCATATGGCCACAGAATTATCCTTGGTTGACCCAATAGACCCCAAAGAAAAACAAGAAGATTACTATCATATTCTTCCCAATGGTGAGTCTTTTCTTGACATATCATTATCTCCACTGTCTCTAATTGGGTATTATACTCCAAACAAACACCAAGGTTATATAGGTAGTGCTGCTAGATATACTCAGCAAGTGGATGAGCACAATCCTGTCTTATGATGACTCGAGGTTGTATGTCATTAAACATCTTGTATAATAGTGACAAAACACCCTTCCAAAGTTGAATTCACCTCACCCTCAACATCTGTAGACCACCGTTCTATTCCCCTATTATTCCCCGCTTGTCCTAGCTACACTTTTATTACCTGAAAGGAATTGTGAAGCAAAAGGGTGAGCACAACTAGCTCAGTAAAAATATCATGACTAAAGATAATTAAATTATTAATAGCCTTCATCAATAATAAATCAGAGATTTAGAACATATGGTAGATGATAAAAAAATTTCAACCATAGTTGCAGCGGAACGAGCAATCCATTAGAAGAGTCAAATAGACTATAAAGTTTATTATCTTCTCCATGTTAAAAGTCCACCAACAATGTTTTATCCTGTAACATCAATCAACAATTCTGTCCCACAATCACATGTATAACTCATAATCGTAATTGTTGTTCTAAATTCCTTTTCTCATTCGGAATGAAGATAATTTTCATCACTTGTCTTTACGAAATATCAAAGATCATGGTTATACCAAATCACACGTTCTGTTCATAATCATACTAATAAATTCATCTTTGCACTACGGGCCAAAGATATTAATCAACAGATTCATCTTTTACTACTGAGCCAAAGATATTCATCAACAGATTCATCTTTGCACTTTACGGGCCAAAGATATTCAACTCTGGTCATCTTTGCACTACGACCCAAAGATATTCATCAACAATTCATCTTTTTGCTACAGGCCAAAGATATTCATCAACAAGTCATCTTTGCACTACTGGACCAAAGATATTCATATCTCAAAGAAATACATAATCATTTCGAATTTATATAAACCATAATTATAACCATATATGTTGATCAATTCACCTTTGCACTTAAGCTAAAGATATTCAATTATAAATTCAATGGTCATGATCATACCGATCAACAATTCAACTTTGCACTCTTGGCCAAAGAGAACCTATAGTCACGATCATACCAATAATCTATCCATCTTTACACTCAAGTCAAAGAAAATATCATCATTAGGGTTATAAGAATGTTATATAAAAACAATATAATCAACATATAGATTTAATCTCAAGAGTAAGATTCATAAATCAATGATTTCATAACAACTTAATCAAAATGTTATAAATCACTTAATAATCTCATAATCTAATATTATTAATACTACCACAATATTTTAATCATTTCTTAAACTTATAAACAATTTATTTTAATTGTTTACACTTTACTAATAAATGCATTTAATCATCTTAAAATGCCAACCTCATAAGATCTCATTACCAATAGCCAAAACCCTCATCAAAAATCTGCATATATCTCATATATAATTCTCAAGCCATAAAATCATATTTTCCAATTTTCTTAATTCACATAACATATTTAATTCATTTACTCATAACTAGAACATTTTCATGAAAAATACCAAATCAGTTTTAAAAATATTTCTTTTCTGGGATTTAGAAGAATATAGTCCCATATTGAATATATATTTTTCTCAAAATTTTTAAAATTCATTTACTATATTTCACATGGCCAAAACCACCGAATATTCAGACATTTATTATAAATTGTACTTTTATCCAAAAATTCTGAAATTTACACGGTATACTGATATTATATAGATGTACTCACAATAAAAATTTCATCAATTTTGGAGTTAATCACAAGGAGTTATAAGCGATTACTTTTAAAATAGTCTTTTCTCATAAAATCCATAACTCATAATCTATACATCCAAAAATCGCCATTTTTTGACACAATCAACAAAACTCATCAAAATATCATTTCAAATTTTTCCAGAATTTTTGAAGGTCCGGAAAAAAATACAAAACTGAAAAACATAATCACCCTTAAAAATCTCTTATTATCCCTTACCTCAAAAGAGCAGTACCTTTGACTGAAATAACGCTGAACGAACTTGCACCGTATAGCAATACTCAAAGTATACTCAAAATACTCACAAGAATACGCTCGATAATATAGAGAGAGAAAACTTCAATTTCTAGTGTGATTTTTAATTATAACCTAAGCACTCTATTTATAGGAAAATGCTTAGAACACCAAAGCAGAAAATTTAATTTAATAATAATATATATAAATCAAGATTCCTACGCCTCTAGAAATCTGATTTTAGCTTAATAAGCACATGCTAGGGCTGCCCACAAAACAAAAAAATGTTTTTCACACTTTAAATATTTTAAACTTCCAAAATCAATTATTTGAGACTTGAACTTCAATAATTCATAATAAATAGCCCTTTTATCCGAAAAATTCGAATCTCACGATTTTTATAGGAAATTCAATTCTCTACAACTTTACGAGAAGAAAGTTTTCCAAATTCCAAACGAAATTGACCAAAAATCCACAAGCAGACGATTTTACAAGCTATAATCAAATTTCGATCGAAAAATGGGGTCCACCGACACATAAAACATGCTTTAAATATTTTTGGTAACAAAATACTCCTCCTCCACATATACTCATATATCCCACATTCATCGTAAAAATATCATCATTAATATATTATTAAAATAATATATTTAATTGAATATTTTATCAGAAAAAGATAAAATATTAATTTTCAACAATTGTCACATTAAAAATTTTCTCCATCTATATCCACATAAAATGAATATTTTCCTCATCATAAAAATCAATAATTAATTATTCACAAATAATATTACATAATCACAATATTGACAGTCAGGCAGTTCCCGGGAAAGAGGGGGCTTTCCAATAAGAATTTCTCCTTACTGGCGCGCAATTAGGTGACCAATCCTCTCCTTGACAGAACTTTCTAGACATTGCCAATAATGCTATCTAATAATATTATTCAAATAAAATGAATTATTGCTCCGATAATGGAAAATCTTTGTAGTGTGACAATTATTGAAACAACGATAATATAAAATATCAATGCAACAATTATTGAATCAATAAAATAAAATCTTGAGCAGTAATTCTTTGTAACAATTATTGAGTAGTGTCTTCTTACGTAAGAATCAATAATTGGTGCAATACTGCAGTCTTCTTGTGTTTTAACCACCGAGTATTTTAACAAGATATTACTTGTATAACTTCTGCCGTCATTTATAAACAACTTATATTTGTCGTTTTCTTCATCCAATCGCTTTCCGTTATGGGGCCCACAAAAGACTGCGCCGTCGTTCGAATATTCCCCGACCAAACGAATATTCTTTGACAACAATGAATATTTTATAACCACTTGCATATTTTGTAAAATTTGCATAATTCACCCATAACTTTAAACTTTTATCAATTTAACCATTTAATGAATAATAATTATAAGAAAAAAATTGAATAATTTTATTTCATAAAATTCGGGGTCTTACAGTATGGTGGGCAAAGCCCCGAGCACAGCAATATGCTAAATGGATCTCTGATATCTGCCAAAAATGCGGACCAGGACTGAGCATATGTACACTCTGATGGCTGAAAGGAGTATGACATAGCCACATCATGGGAAAAGCAATACCCCTGCCATCTAAGGGTACCAACCGGTTGCACGTGTGACATAAACCACACATACAGTATGACCGAACTCCCAGTAAACACGCCTGATGGGTAAGTACTGCAGTAGGATGCTGATCGCAGGGTCTCTGCCACGAACATAGGTACAATGGTACGACCCTCCTTGAGAGCTCTCACAGCCATGATAACCCCTATATCTATCTCATCCATATACCGCGGCATATACACGTATGACAGTACACATAACATTAGTACATCAACTCTGGCCAAACGCCAATGATCCTCCGACACGGTGAAATCCCCGGAATATCGTGAGTACCTATCCTCCGCGCCAAATCTGTCATACAAAAAACGCTGAGAGATCACGTGGCCAGATGTCAGCTCATCCTGCACTACTCTGTGCCTCAATCCTGTGAGAGTCATGAATCGTCTACTCATGTCTCCTAAAGCCATGTGCAAGCAGGGTCTGTCTAAGGCCAGCATCGTCAAACGTGCATACTCCTCCAGACTAGGAGTCAACTCATGGGTGCCAAAAGAATACCTCGCCTGTCGGTAGCCAATGCTCTATCATCCGAATCCCACGAATCCTGCGGGAACACGAAATACCAAAAGGGTCATGGTATCTTTGCGAAGAACAGATCTCTGATCACCCTCTCTCGGTGGCGACATGCTATCGTACCACGATCGCATACCCAATGCCACCATCGGTGGGGGGTATGATCTATCTGACTAACTCGTCAAAGAAGACATCTATGCAGTTAGTGTCATAAGACCATCCAGGTCAATGCCGAATATCTCCGGACATACATACATATGCGTAACATGATACATGCATAACGGATAATGGATGGCAATATGATATAGGGAATGAAAAAGCGGTGCATACATTCCTAAATATATCATCATCTAATACATCACTCTATCTGACTACAAATACATGAAAATGGGGCATATATGCCCTACTACTAACAAAGGCCTATCAAAAGATATAGCGAGAATGGGGAACAGCCACCCAATATCTAACAGAGGCCTATCAAAAGATATAACGAGAATACACATCGAAAGAAGACCGGGGTCTCGATGTCCACATCCTCAATCTGTCCACGATGTAACTCCTCCCGAAAGTTATCGGATCTTTATTACTTGAGGATGTCGGGCCTATAAAGAGGAGGATCCGCGCCGGCAAAACCAAATGGGTCGTCTGAGGGGCCAGCACCTGAGCTGGAAGGAACAAATGACTCCGCCTTTGCTGGATCTCTACCCAAATACCGAATAAATACATTTGCCTGGTCCAACTGCTGGGTCAAACTATCAATCTGGGTCAGATGAGTCGGAGCTCGGACACAAGCCATCCAATTCGACATCATCAAAGATCCTGGAACCATGTCCCCTATAAACTGTATGGCACGGGACTGGGCCCCAATAGTGTGAGGGAGCCACCAACGCTGGAATATCTCCTGAGTACATGGACCCTCGGATAAATCAAAACTGTCAACTCCCAACATTGGAATATCAGTGGCGGGTGGTCGTGATATCTGAGCCAATGACGCTGACGGGAGGCAAGATCGGTATACTGAATCTCCCCTGTGGTGCTCCTAATAAAGACGTTCTCTAAATAGAGCTCCCACCTCCATCCATCAAGAGAGGAATCTCCGGGTGGAAATCAAATACTCTACTCCGAAGGGGTGTCCATTCTCAAAACCGATGGTCAAATGATCCCTTGAGTATGGAAGCCATGTGATGGCGTCGGTACGTCGGCAACTCCATTTGCATCTGGCGGTGGCCGAAGCCCTCGGAATCTGAGGACCTCTAGAAAAATAGAATGGTGCCATCGTCGTCCTCGTGGATAAGTATCTAAGCCTAACACACTCATAGGACGCAAACATGGAAGCCTCTCATAGGCCCAAAACTGCCAACACAATGGCAAAACATCTGCTATCAATAAACACTCTTAACTTTGTGAATGGAAAAAGACAAGAGAAATACTCATCGTGAGAAGCAGGTAAAATCCTAGCCAAGCCTCGGTTAAACCACAGCGGCCTTGCAGCGCATGCCCCGGAGAAAATAGGCAAAGGTGTAAGAGCCCCAGTCATACTCTCCTATACGGTCCACATCGCGTGTGGCGCTGACCATAGCGAAAGATACCGTGGAAGAGTTATCTGCTATGAAGCAGCATCGAATGATCATCAGGAACAATCGCCGCAGAACACGATCCCTGATCTTGACATCATCAGGCATGGGCTCACTCAATAGCCCACTCATAACATCTATGCTCAAAGGACCTGAACGGACAGTCCTACCTTTGAGCGCCTCCGCCGGAACTCCTAATAAGGATCTAACCGCAGTGGGGGTAATGTTCGCCATGCAAGGCACTGTCTCCCCTCCAAACTCTATACCTGTGATAAATCGCCTATCCATATACGTCATCATCACCTCACAATCCAGCAGGTGGAGTGACTGAGTCTGATGAAACTATCGCTCAGACAATGCCCTGAGGTAACCCCAGGGACAACGATGGGGAAGGATGGAGAAAAATGCCCCAAATCCCCACTCATGCACTACTGCTCTATAATCAGGATGAAGCGTCTGGTACATGGAGTGGATGCTAAACCAGTTCCCTCGAGGCTGTGTAAAACCTGGAACCTGCATGAAATGCAGATCAACATCAGAACCCTTTAATCCGCATCAACAAGAAAGAAGGAAGATAAAGTCTAACATCATACCTCGTTAGCATGCAAGTACATCGATGAGTGTCTACCCAAATCACCCAACAACTCTGGGTTCACCACCTGGATGCTCGAAAGCTCCCTGCGAGGGATATGTGCAGCAGGAGTGGGATCCTCAATATCCACCTCCTCGTCCTCGACGTCTGGAACATCTACCTGGACAGGACATATCACAGCCTCCACCAACCGATGAGGTCGTCAGCGACGAATCTGGGACGAGGCACTTGAATCCCTCCGCTGCATACACGAAGCGATCCTGAAGAACTGCCGGTGACGGATCCATCAATGTCTGGAAAACAAGTCTCCAAATCACCTCAGAAAGGGTGTGGTATTTCCTTACCTAGAGCTTTTTAAAATGCATTTATAACTATATGCATGCATACATTTTCTTTAACATATAATAGAGTTAAAATGCATGACTACCCAATACCTACATTTGGAAAAATTTCGCCATAGTCCCCTTTAAAAATAGGACTATCCACATGCACACATGCATTTCTAGGTGTCCATTCAGTAGCACACCTGTCCCAAAGTCATATACCTAATATATGCATTAAAAATCAAAATCATCATGCATAAGGCCAACCTCAATGCTAGGAGTATTTTGCCTTTCTACCATTTGCTCATTGGACCTCAAATAGGACAAAAAATAGCAGAAAAAGGTGTCAATTTGACTGTCTCAAAAGTCAAATTTTTTTACATCATTATGTTCAGCATGGTTTAATACTAACATTTACTATGTTGAATATTTTTTATCAAGTCATTTGTGCATACATAATCACTACTATGTGTTTAGATGCATTTCGTGCAATATCTCACAATCTAACGGATAGAAACTGGAAAAAAATGCATGCATACGTTACCAGGATAGTGTAGAACACTTGTACGGTGATAGAATTTTAAGCGGAAAGAACTTCGAACTCAAAGAGATCTCAAAGAAGGCTCGCCATTTTTTCTAAATGAAGTGAGTTAGAAATGAACTTGCGAAGACAGACTACAAGATTTATCATCCACGCCTCCGGCTCCTCTATGTGGGTCCCACCCCTCCGGCTCAGTCCAGTTCGAGTTAAAATGGAGTTCTTACGGGCTAGAAAGGTTAAATCGAGAATAAAAATGCCACGCGATTGAGCCAAACAGCATACAATCCTGGTCTTCTCGGATGAGACTTTGAACCTGTGCATCACTCATTGGTAGTCACCCGAACACGAGGTATACCTTGCCAATGATCCCATTTGTCACAAATCACATCCGGCAATACCTCGTACAGGTCTGATGCTGCCAACTCTGGGTTATTACCCTACGTGAATCCCCGACGGGGGTTACAACGTGAATCCCCGACGGGGGTTACAACGTAGATCCCCGACGGGGGTTACAACGTGAGTCCCCAGCGGGGGTTACAACGTGAATCCCCGACGGGGGTTACAACGTGAGTCCCCGACGGGGGTTACAACGTAGATCCTCGGTGGGGGTTATAACACGTTCATCCGTTGAAAATTCTATCAACGAAGGTCAAGCAGCCTTGACATTATTTCAGCCGATGGCAGGTAAACCCATCGAAGCATTGAGAACCGTTCGGTAGTTGCGTACGTACTCATGCATCCCCAGTAGATCCTCGACGGGGGTTACAACGTATATCTCCAGCGGGAGTAGCAACGCATGCTCAGCCGTTGACTTATATATCAATGAAGGTCAAGCAACCTTGACGTCATTTCAGCCGATAGCATTTAAACTTATCAGAGCTATAGAGTTGTTTGAGGTTCTCATACCCAACTGCTCATATTCCCCAGCGGATCCCCGGCGGGGGTCACAACGCAATGCTCCATTGATCTACACGTCAGCGAAGGTCAAGCAACCTTGACGATCTCCTCACAGAGTTTCAGCCGTTGATTCACACGTCAGCGAAGGTCAAGCAACCTTGACAGTATATCCCACAGGATGTTTCAGCCATTGATTCACACGTCAACGAAGGTCAGACATCCCTGACAGCATTTGCTATTGGCAGTAAATCCAACAGAATTGTGACATATTCTGGCGATACTAACCAGGAAAGGTCAACATTATCAAAGAGGATAGATGATGGAATATATTATACACATCCTCAAATAGATCAAGCTTTATCCCCACAGATCTCTTACACATAAGAGATACCCCTTCAGGATCAAGTCATTATCAAGAACACAGGAATTTGGTGATAACTCCAACATCAAAATCCTAACAGATTTGGCTTGCACATCAGATCTGGTCAGTATTGCCAATCCCCAGTTGACGTAGCAGGGAGCCAGAAATCATCCCCAGCATATTGGGCCATAACCCCGTACATATGCATCATATATTTGCATCATGTTGCTATCCATAATACCATATTTATCTTGTTGCATTTCAAGTGTCTAGGATTCTTTATCCTACCCATGCATCACCATGCCTGAGTATGATAAAGAGGGGCATCTGTAGACACTCAAAATTTTCTGTACTGTTACTGACATTGCAGGAGGACATATTCGTCTTTTAAGAGAGAACCCTGAAAGACAATCCAAATCCATACCGGATACTACCGGGAATTCAGCATCAACCCCAGATCACACTCTGGGAGCAATAGTTCCAACCTAGGATATAACCCCGAGACCTGCAGATACAATACCGGAACACACACCGGAGAAGACCGATTAATCTCGAAAATAACCCCGAGATATCCAGTCTCAGTCCCAACCATGGGAATAACCACCAACCTTGGTGATAACCCCAACGAATACAGTTTCGGAGATAACCCCGAAAATGCTTGTTTCAAATGCCATCAGCTTCAATCTCGGCACTCACAACGAGATACACTGTACCAACCCGGCAATAACATCGGGAAGACATGCACACCTCAAAGATGACAATGAGGACCTTCAACAATTGTAGCAGTCCAATCTCAGCGAAGTCTGAGCAACGTCTGCTTTATCGGCCCAATCCGGCGATAACACCAGTGAGGGGCAACATCGTCATCTCATCCAACACGATGCCACGTCACGTCTCTATGCAACGATGTCCCACAAGGCTAACCAATCCCGAGTGACTATTGTGCGGGGTAACGGATGAAAGTTAAAGCTTGAAGACCGGAGGGCATCGTCCCATCTTCAATGACTTCGTACAAACTATAATCCCATGCCATCGTACAACTCTCGACAACGGCGGTCCGGAATAGGTCCTGTATACCTCAAACAGATGCCCGGATTGCACTTCTGAAAAACTGAGTGGACATTACAGTGACTGAGTGCACTTACTTCGAGACAACCCGACCCGACAAACCCGGGCCAACCCGACCCGCCTCTGGTACACCTGCGGCTCAGCCGCAGGTACACTTGTAGCTCATATTGCCTATAAATAGAGGGCTTGGGGTGCTGATTTTTAAGAGAAAAAAGACGGGGAAACCCTGTACAATTTGCTCTGCACTCGCCATATAGTGTATTTTCCCACTTTTAAACACCTGTGAGCTCATATATAGCCTCTTTTGTACCCACAAAAGCCAGTGTTTACCCACTCTAAAGATATAGAAGCCTTTTTTATCAGTCAGCTGTAAGCCTTCTCACACACTTTAGAGTCTTTCTCTTCATCTTTGCACACACCCTTCTACACGTTGAGAGTCGTGTTGCGTGCTTTTGCCCGGACTTCGGTCCGTGGTTTCCTTCCAGTCTGTATATATATATATATATTATATATATATATACTTATATATATATTGACTAACATTATCGAGTTATGCCTCGATTGAGCCTAGACTTCGGTCTGGAGCATTTATTTTCTTTCTTATATATATATACTTATATATATGAATCGTATGTCGACTCTACTTGATGAGCACAGATTTTGGTGCAGAGCGTTTATTGCTTTAATATATATATGTACATTTATATATATGAATCGTAATGTCGACTACATTCGATGAGCCCGAATTTTATATCCTAAGTCGTTTACTCGCTATATATATATATATATATATATATATATATATATATATACTTATATATATGAACTATGGTGAACTCATTCGATGAGCACAGATTTTACATCCGGTGCATTTATCGCTTATATATATATATATATATATATATATTTTCCGTCTGCTGAGGTTTTCTTAAATGGCGGTTGATCGCTTTCTGACTTTATTTATATTTTGTCCTTTGGAGTTTCTCTCCGTGGCGGTTGATAGCTTTTATGACTTTATTTACATTTCTCGATCCCCATGGAGGTGCTTCGTGGTTGGTGATCCTGTGCTCGTATATATATATTACTGACTTTTATATATATACCCTGCCATCGCTTTCATATAAAGCTGCAGTATTTTTTGTGAGCCTAGGAATCATGTGATCACAGATTCATCCCATTGGATCTAGATTCGGTTCCGTGATGGACATTTTTCAAATTGTAAGCGACTTGTAAATTATTCTGCGATGTCCGAATTTCCTCGGATGATTTCCATACCCACGAGGAAAGTCGGCATTATTTTTGTATATTATTTTCATACGGATGCCTCACATCCGTCAAATAAAATCAATCCAAATAGATCACTTAATAAAATGGGAGTGTAAAAGGTCTCAATTCCTATTGAGCATCGAGGTTTGAAAACCTCTTTTATAAAACATCACCGCCATATCTTGCTAAAAAGCTGAATTTTTACATAAATTCAAACCACAATATATATAGGTTCGAACGAGGCCTCGCACAACTTCCATATAACAACACATTGACCCACACACACACACACACTCGGATAATAGTTTCTTGAAAAGAGGCGGTCCACCGTAGTAACGGATGTGTAAAGTGCTTAGAACACCTTCCCCAAGATAACCAAGTCCCCTGACCCTAAACGAATCTCGGTTTTGCCGACCCGTATATCAGTGTCACATCATTGGGTCAATGTGCAAACCTTTTATCGGTTGTGTTGGTACAACCATTTAAAAAACCAACTGGCGACTCTTAACAGTCCCATCGTCGACATTATACATGTCAGACCTTTTTCACTTGTTTTTTCAAACAAATCTCACCTAAAACGAGAACACCAAAGAACAAGTAACGAAAAGGGACACCCAAAAATCCCGACGTCGACAGTTTCTTCCTATGTTGTTCAAAGAAAGAACAATAACATTTCAATAAACAAAGTGTGTGAGAAACTTTTTACTATTGCTCAAGGATGATCGACAAAATGATAAAAAGAAACTTAAACGAGACAAGGTTTAAACCTTACCAAACCCCAAAACAGGAAGACCCTCGTAGTTAATATGAAACTTCTAATAACCCTGTGTGCTATTAATTTTACATCCTACTTTCACTATGGTCTTTTAATACATTCATTTTCCCCAATTTGAGTCATACTTGGATTATAAATATATTGCTTCTAGCATGTCATATCTCTCATGTTATATACTTTCTATGTCCAAATTTAGTTATCCTAATTTGAAAATGAACGTGTATTAAGAAGAAAAAAAATTACCAAATTATCTATGTTATCTAGTGTACTATCATCTTTATTTGTTTTAATTAATTTCCCAATTTTTCTTGAAATAATAAAATAGAAGGGAGATAGAGAGAGGAGAAAAAAGAAGTATAGTTGTTGATAAGTGGGTTTTATACCTAAGAATCGGCTTCTAATTCGAGCTTAAACGGTGTTAATTCTTTGTTTTTATGTTTTGTTTTTACTTGTTTAGTGTTGTTTTGTGTTTAGGTGTGGCGGAGTAGTAATTGGACTTCAAGGGTGAAAATATGGCGAAATTTGGCAAGTTCAGGAGCTAAAATGGACAAATAGCAGAATGCATGCCAGCCGGGGCGGGCTTTCAATGTATAAAACCCCCGCCGGGGCGGGTGGTGCAAGAGAATTGATAGAAGACAGGCCCGCTGGGGTGGGCTAATTACACAGCAAAACCCCCGCCGGGCGGGGGTACGGGAAGATAGTGTCCTGCTTGGTTTGAACTGCTGCAACAACTGAAGATTAGTGATGGGCTCGGATTGGAACTCATTTAGGCGAGACATTAGAGTCAGAATACATATCTTAGTCATATAATTAACAATAAACAACAAGATTGTAGGATATACAAGCAATTAACATCATTGAAGACAGATTTTTTGTGCAAGAGTATTGGAGGAAGACTTTGAAGGAGGTTTCACAATAATTGCAGATTGAGGCTAGAGAGAAGGGTGGTTCTGGATTTATTCTTCTTCTTTAGTTTAATATTTATAATTGGGATGATGTTTACTTTATTTAATTTAGTTTTTATTTCATTGACGATGAACTAAATTCTTTATTAGGCTTATAACGGATCTTTGGGTTGAACGATGATTATGTAACTTTGATTTTTAGTTTAATAAGATATCTTTCAGTTTATCTATAATGATTTGTGCTTGAATTTATAAATTGCTTGATCAACAATTTTATGTGGACTTGTATGGATTCGAGAGAGGAAATACGAGTCTAGACTTAGTAAATATAGCATGTGTTCTTGAATTCTGTGAATGAATGAAATCTTTATAAATGTTAGGGTAGAGATATGCCTAGCATCGCATGTAATCAGATAGAGAACTTGAACTTAAACCTTCTTTAATTGTAATTCACATAGAGATATAGTGGGTTAGTTAATTAAGGTGTTTAACTTAATTCTATCTAATTTGTGGATTTGAGTTAATATGGTATTAGTGCATCGAGAGGTGGCTAGTTCTGCTTGAGTGTTCTTGATTAGTAAATTGGGATACTGAATTCAACTGGAATAAAGTGTAATAATCAGAGTGATGCTTAGAGTGAAGTTGTAAGCCTAATTCTCAAATATTTGTTTGAAATTTCAGTTTTTAGGGTTTGTCGATTGTTTGGTATTCTTAGTATTTTTACTATTTTTAGTTATAATTCTTAAATTAGATAGTTTAATAAAATTTGGATTAATAGGAAATTGGTAATTATGAGGGTTAATTTCTTGCTAATCTCCGTGGGAACGATACTTGACATATCACTTTATTACTTGTTAAAATAAAGAAAAATTATAGTTCTTCGTTCTTACCATTTGATTCTTAGTGTTCTTAGTCGACGATTGGTTTGATCCAGTATTTCCACGTCTTTCTGCGTATAATACCCAAGCTCTCACTTCCTCTCATAAATTTTCTAGAGTTTTCTCTCTTAAAATGGTGAATTGGTGAAAAAAGGAAAATAAACGAGCTTGGTATTTATAGGAAAACCAAAGTGAGGGCAATTTAGTCTTTTTCCTATTTTCATGGCTAATTACACTTATGCCCTTGGCATATTCTTAGAATATGTCGTCCTTAACTTTTAAGAATGGAATATGCTTTGGCATATGCTTTATTAATCTTATCACTTGGAATATTGTTGGTCGATTTTGCAACCGATAAACACGGGCAAGTATACGCGGTCAACAAGTAATATAATGATAAGAGAGTTGTCGAATCCACGAGGAATTATCTCTAATGATTAACCAAGTACAAACTTTATATCGCCTCAGTCTTATTTAAACAGTTGATTAAAACGATAAATTATGATTACAATTAATCAAAATAACAGAAAAACAAAACATAGATAGATAGATAGATAGATAAAGAGCTAAGAACACAATATCCACACACAAGCATTTTGTCAAACACTTGGCGTGCATCACTTTGTTCACATCTCTTAACTCTCTTTATGATCATGGCGGCCACTATGAATTAACAATACATAAATTATGCATAACATAATCACATGCCCTTATATTTTTGGTCTAAATCCATAATTCATTTTCCAATTTCAAATAGATTACCAAACAAATTACCAATTCCTTAGTAATTAAACATTAAGCACGAAATATAAAGAACCAATTCGCATGACACCAATCAAAAGGAAAGAAAATTAGAAGTTTAATTCATAAAAAATAAATCAAACTATTCCAAATATTAGGTAATCACTCATGGATAATACCAGTATCAAAGAAAAGTTATAAACTTAATTCAATTCCTTACCTCCATTGGTGTTACAAGTGTTTGTGCACTAGATCCCCAAGCATGAGTTCTAGCCTATAGAGGAAGAAGAAAGAAAAGGAATGACTTCCCCTTGGTTTCTAGATGAAGCCCACCATTGAAGCACTTCCAATCTTGTTGAACAATCATGGCACAAGGCCATGGCCTTCCTTCTCCAAGCTCTTCCACCTCCTCTCTCTTTTCTCCCTCTAGGTTGCAAGTTAGAATGAAAAATTAGTTCATTGGGTCATTAGGTTGAGCATTTAACAGCTAAAATCTGTCAAAAATCCATGCCTGGCGCTGCAGCGCCAAATTTGCCTTGAAAAGGGGCACTACAGCGCTGCAAAATGGGTTGAGCTATTGCTAAGTGTAATACTGATGCTGATTTTGCCTTAGTAGAGGTGACTGCAGTACTGCTCATTTTTCTACTTCGACGTCTGTTGGTAAAATGGCAATTACTTCTTCATAAAAACTTCGATTGAGGCAATTCAAGATGATCCGGAAAGAGGAGAGGGAGATCTACAACTTTCATTCTTTGAGTTCTTTGAAATAATGGCTGGAACAATGCTTAAATTGGACATGAAGTGACTGCTATGCAAATGACAGTTGGTAGTTTCCAGATTTGACACCCATTGGCAAAATGGACATAACGTCCTCATACAAACTCCAATTGAGGCGATTTAAGATTATCCAAAAAGAGGAGATGTTGATCTACAACTTTCATTCTTGGAGTTTGGACAGATAATGGCCGGTTCATAGCAAAAATAGGACTTCATGGGACTGCTATGTCAATGACAAATCGAAAATACAAATTTGGCGATTCCAACCATCGACCCAAATGACATTCCATCCAATTCCTACAAAACAAAGTAAAAGCACATAAAACTAATACAAAAATACATAAAAGCGATATAAAACTACATTACACAATAATACAATGAAAACACATAAAAACGAAACAAACCAGCTTAGGATTTATAAATTATCAAACTCAAAAGTACCTAATTTGTGTATATAAGACACACTCATCAAATATACCCTACATTATTCCCAGCATATTCCTTCTAACACCTTTTACCCTTATACTAGTATTATTTTTCCAATTTAATTGAATTTTACTGAAACAAGAGCTCATATTACTAAAATTTTAATTCCTAGACTTCCATTAAATTATGGGAGAGGTTTTACCAAACTTCTCCAACAATTTTTGTCTTTCTATCGCATAACTTTTGTATTCGGCTCGTTTTATCCTTTGTTAACCTCATAAAATCCGTTACACAGGCAAAAAATTATGTTTTTTGTTTTCAAATTTTATTTGAAATTTCGCCTTTTCTCATTATACTGACTTTGGCTTATTCTTCGAAAAATTGAAAAAAAAAACGTTTTTACATTTTTGGATGAACAGTGATTTTTCGGCTTTTTCTCGAAAAAAAATTATTTTCTCATATGATCCTAAAACTCGTAAATTTCATCACAGAATTTTGTTCCACCATAAAAATTCCACTTTTAACTCATCAAATAGAGCAATATTCATAAAATCTTATTTTATTCAATAATATTTCAAAATACTTAATTTTAAACTAAGGATTCCGTCACATTCTTCCCTTTTTATAAGGATTCCGTCTCCGGAATCACCACTTAAAATTACATCAAAACGCAGAGGTCTTTTCCTTACAACCTTTATCAAAAATATTATCTCACTCCTACATATATTTTGCGAGTTTTGATTACCACTGCTCTTTCCCTTACTTATGCTTCCCCTTTTCGTCTCTTTTTTTATTTAATAGTTCAACGTACTAACTCACTTAGGTTTTATATTACCTATTTTATTTCTTTCCTCAACAAATTCTTATAGGTTGCATTTCATAACCTTTATTAAACTCGATTATATTTCGAGTAATATCCATTCTTTAAATCATCAACTCCCTTTTATAA
Organism: Panax ginseng; assembly: GCA_020205605.1. NCBI lineage: Eukaryota > Viridiplantae > Streptophyta > Magnoliopsida > Apiales > Araliaceae > Panax > Panax ginseng. Next base: position 72,381,950 of record CM035141.1, read on the forward strand.
GGATCATCGTATATCACAATTACCATAAGTTAGTCATCATGTTTAACTATACTCCTAATCATTCGGGATATCACATTCACCCCCTCTTCTAAGAATTTCTTTCTCGAAATTACAACATATTAATCCATGTTCATTCTATTCACCAAAACTAGATTTTTAATTTAACCTTTTTTCTAATCACATCTCATAACAACCTCCCGTTGAAGGGAATAATTAGGAAATAGAAAGATTCCTTTAAAACTTTTCATACCATGTTGAGGGGACCTAAAGACCATGAACTCTTAACTAGGTTTAACGGTATTCCTACCGCAACCATATCTTAAAACATTTTTTACCTGGTATGTATACAATCATGAATAAGGTAAACTACCTCTTTCAGTACGTTAGGTGATCAGGATATCATATAACAACTATGCATTAATAGGTCCCCCTTTTTTCGAGGTTGTTTACCTCAGACTTAGCACAAGATTCCGCACCAAAATAATTTGGTTTGGCATTAATTCTTAAAGAAGGCTCGATTTTCATGAACATGATTTAACAGTTGTCTAGTTAAATCAAATAGCTTAGACTTATACCAACAATTTGGACATCAATCAAAATATTTGTCTAGTCAATTCAATTGGCATATACTAATCTTTAAACAGTTTAAAAGACCACAAATCATTTTATAATGTCATGATATCGTACTGCCTTGACATTACATTGACAATTTCATCATTTTATGATTTTATCATACTACATCATACAATAGTGGGCTGACGATCCTATGATCACATCCAACAATAGGTTATATTGCATTGATAAGTCCATCATTTATCATCTCTGCACCAAATGTATTAATGATATATAAAATACATTTTGATATTTTCATATCATTTTTGTCTAGCCGAAACAATTAACATAGCCATATAAATAATAGTTCTTTTAAAACTCATTGGTTCAAAAATCTAATCCAATATTTTTTCAAAAAATGTACATATTAGCACAATGTCAATCTAGCATAGCTAGAAGATTTGGAATATCTATTTTTCTTCATCCACTTTAGCTTCCTCCACTTTCCCCACTATGTAACAATTCTATCTTTCTCTAACACCATCAATGCTCAATATACTGAAAATAATTAGTTCTCAGTCTATAACCTTCTTATACACCAATATAGTTCATCAAACTTACCACACCTTATGTGTTCAGGAAATTTTCACAATACTATGAGTTTAGGAACTTGTCCTAGCAATATGTAATCCAAGAACCAATCAAGGATTATCCATACAATTAGGGGCTCAAAACATACCATATGATTATGAGTCATAAACTTACCATAAGCATGAGTTTCAAGAGCTCATACCTAATCTTAATATCTTCTATCTATCAAATATACCTCTGAGGAAAGAATTACCTCTTCATCATTGGTATATCGATATCACTACACCAATATTTCAACAATTTTCAATGTGGGAAACCAAGTGATTGTTAAACCAAGCACAAAACCCCCGCCCATACCAAGGTTTGTACAACTTAGTCACCACATGAGTCCTCGATTAAAATTCCAACTAAATTCTAACTTCCTCTTGCTCAACAAGAAAACTCTTAATCCATATCTTATCATTAACAACACTTTCTGAGTTTATCTTGTACTATTTCATAATACCTTTCCTATATAGCATTCTGCTATAAATTTTCAATCATTCGATTGATGATCTTATCATTTTACGACTTAATCAGATCACGTCATGAACTTTTCCTAAATTTTTAGGTCAGGTGTTCCCTGATCCTTTAACTTTTCACTTTTACTATAGCTCTTCTAGATTCTTCTTCGAATCCTTTTATGCATATTTTAATCCCTTCATTATAAATTTCTAACTTACTTCTTATTGTTCAAATTCTATCAGAGTTTATCGTATTTCTATCTTCCATACTTTCTCTCAGATTATAGCCTAAGATTTATAACCTATCAGCTCTGATACAAACTTGTAACGCCCCCAAATCCGGGTCTACCTTAAAACCCGAGTTTGGTGCATCACAAGTGATAATCATTCCATATATACATCCATATATTATTATGATCTAATTAAAACTCCAAAATATAACAATATATTTCCTTAAATCCCAAATTTTATTACCTTAAAATTTTTATACATACAAATAATGATAATTACATTATTCTTTAATTACAAGTATGACTTTCATTCGCCACAACAGATACATAAAATTTTAACTAATTAGACTTCAAGTCGATGACTTGATCTTTTCCTTCAATCGTCACTGGTTTCTTCAATTCTTCTAGCTTTGCTAAAAATATTTTTTATTTTAAAAGCCCAGTAAATTATAGTAGTTGAAGACAACAATATCAAGAATCGAATATTCTTTCTTTAGAAAACATCAATAACTGCACAATTGTTATGAAGCAGCTCGAATAAACAGGAATAATTCAGATTCCTATTATTTTAACATCACTAACATCTATCTTTTCATAACCATTAACACTAACGCTTCTTATAACACTTCTAAGACTCAACTCAATCATACATAAATATATATGTGAAAAGAATCACCTTTTTGACATATATATATATATATATATATATATATATATATATATATACACACACACAACAACAACAACACAACCAGGTTTTGTAATAGTTATCAACATAGTAAACTGAGTGGCTCCCCACCGAAAACTAATGAATTAGTATCCCGTCTCGTATACACTGTCTTCAGAGTGAGTTAGATTGGTTCCTGATTTATCTTAAACCTTTACCCATACAATGGATTTTTTTAACTCAGTTACTACATGCTAACGATTAAAATACAACGCACATAAATCTTAAACTTAATTGTCGCCTTAACATTTCTCTAGCTGAAATATCTAGCCTAGACTCTTTCTTACGCAGTTCATGCTTTAACAGAACTATAACAACTTGAACAATTCATCTTACAAGTACATAGCACAATATATTGATAAATATCTTGCACAAATATAAAACATTTGCATACAGATAATAACTTGCTCAGTTACAACATTTGAGCAAGTTAAAGAAACTTGCACATAGTAATATCATGTGCAGGTTAGGTTAGGAAACTTGCCTTAAGCGTTTCTTACAATTTCACGCTATATCATTCTTTGAATTCCCTATATATCATATAAGGACAACACATCAATTAGACACATAAAAATGTTGATTATCAGCTTACGTTAACTTTATTCATTTCTTTTTATATAAATGTTATTAGACTTACAACACTTTCCTTAACGTCATTCATAATTGAGACTTAAATCTCAAAGTTACCTTTTATGTCTTTAATATCTTCATTTCATTTCATATGGATCACATTTTATAGATTAACTTATATACGTGACCAACTCCAATAGTATTCCTTTGCATCGTTGTGTTCAAGAACGTCTCGACTATCATACTCACCCTTCTTGTCGATTAAATCTATCTTTGTCCAACCTTCTTAATGTTCTTTGATATTACAATCGAAAAATTATGCTACACCACATCTTTAATACTTGGTATCGTCCCTCAAAACATACATAACGCTCGTGAAACAATTCCCCGAAAATTTCTCCTCTTACGCGTACTTTAAACATTTACATTGTTTAACGAATTTCACATTACGATGTTTATCTTTTTAATCTTTCTTTCACCATTAGGAAAGATTTGATCACTTGTTATCGCGATACTCAAGTTCAATACTTATGTTCCTAATCATTCTTTACATTTCCTTTCTTTCCTTATTCGTAAACAAACTTCTTTGTGCCCCGACCCGACCCGGTGTTGCGGCGCCTGAATTGGTTTTGCAACCGGCGCTGCAATATGAGGAGGCTACTGCAGAGATTCTGTTGTGGCCTTGAAAATGTCTTTGGGATGTCGGCCACTTACACAGGGTTTTGTTGCCCAAGTCATTTTTCTGCACAAATGATCATGGAGACAACTTCGCGAACCCCTAACTTCGTCATCCCACCTCAGAACGAGTCCGTTCTTAAGGCATTTTCTTACCCTCATGACATACTTCAAATTCCCTCAGATAGAATAGTTTTCTGGAATCTCTAACAAACCTTAAAATTTGCTAAAAAATCCCTCGCCGCTCAAATTTTCATTTTTACGTTCTTAACGTTTTAAATTTTCAATTCTTTGTAATTTACTCATCCAACGTCAGAATGAGTTCTTCCTTGAGCTTATGGCTCTGTTTTACTTAAGTCTATATTTCCTCCATGAAATCGTCATTATTCCAAGTCATTAATTACCATTAACAATTCGTTCGAAAATCGTATTAAACTATGATTTATACGTTTAACATCTTTTACTTAATTTTTTGTCATAACTTCGTTATAGCTTGTTTTTAATCCATTCCACTTGGAATACTTCACCAATTCATATACGTCTATTTCCTTCTTCTCTGACATTAAAACCAACTTACGAACGATGGTTTTAAATTTATCCATCAACAACATACAAAAGATTGTTTTAAATTTGTCCATCAACAACATACAAAAGATGATTTTAAATTCATCCATCAACAACAATTACTAACTTTTAAACTATGAATTATATTTCAATTAGCTCGTTTATTCAATAATTACTACATTCTTCGTTCATTATTCATTCGTTCTTCATTTTAACTCGTTATTTGATACGATTCCACTTCTCATGCATTTATTAGTGTTTTAAACCCGCTGATTCTTCCTTATTTCTCCGAAACACTATATAATTCATCATGAACCATCCATCCACCAACAATCACTTCGATTAATAAACTATAAAGCTTAAAATAAAGAAAAACTAGAGTTCTTCGTTCTTACTGTTTGATTCTTAGCGTTCTTAGCTGACGGTTGGTTTGATCCAGCGTTTCCACGTCATAAATTTTCTAGAGTTTTCTCTCTTAAAATGGTGAATTGGTGAAGAAAGGAAAAGAAATGAGCTAGGTATTTATATGAAAACCTAAGTGAGGGATATTTAGTCTTTTTCCTAATTTTTTATGGCTAATTACGCTTATGTCCTTGGCGTATTCTTAGAATATGCCTTCCTAAACTTTTAAGAATGGAATATGCTTTAGCATTTACTTTATTAATCTAATCGCAAGGAATATGCTTGGAATATGCCCTAGTATATTCCCAGCATATTCCTTCTAACACCTTTTACCTTTATACTGGTATTATTCTTCTAATTTAAAAAAAATTCTCATATTACTAAAATTTTAATTCCTAGACTTTCATTAAATTATGGAAGAGGTTTTACCAAACTTCTCCAACAAGTTTCGTCTTTCTACCGTATAACTTTCACATTCTGCTTGTTTTATCCTTCGTTAAACTCATAAAATTCGTTACGCAAGTGAAAAACTGCGTTTTTTATTTTTAAATTTATTTGACATTCCGGCTTTCCTCATTATACTGAATAATGATTTTTATATTTTTAGATGAATAGTGATTTTTTGGCTTTTTCTCGAAAAATAAATTATTTTCTCATACGATCCTAAAACTCGTGAATTCCATCACAGAATTTTGTTCTGTCACAAAAAATCCACTTTTAACTCATCAAATAGATATATTCATAAAATCTTATTTTATTCAAGAATATTCCAAAATACTTAATTTTAAGCTAAGAAAAATATTTCCAGGTCGTCACAGTTACACTCAACGAATCACTAAGATTTTTTCAAGTCACAAAGACTTCGATACAGTAGATCACTAAGATCTCTTCAAGTCACTAAGACTTGGTTACATGTGGTCACTAAGACATAAACAATCACTAAGAGAAAGTGTGATTTGGGGTGTTGCTAAATAGCTTAAAGTTCGGTAATAAAAGACTTAGTAGCAGAACAAGTTATCCTAAAACGTATAGTAGAGCTCTTGTTAGTTTGGCATCATTTCAACTTTTCTTAATCTTGATCGTTACTGTTGGATTGAATCAGCTTGCCTTTTATAGACATTCCTTTAAGATTTTTCCATTAGAAAGTTGTCGTTGCTCATTTAATGTTTTGATCCTAGAATATCTCTGATTGTTGACTTGTAGAGAGGATATGTCAGCTTGCTTCCGCATGTGATATGTCACATCAGAACTGCTATAGTGACATTTAGGTGGGTGTTGTCACTTTACCAAACTAGCTGTTAGACATAATTTGATACGATCTTCTCTTTAATCTTAAGAAATTTAGCGAACTTCCTTAGGATCTTCACTCTACGAATCTTGACATTGTCAGTGCATTATCAAAAATGTTGTATTCTACTATTTTTCTAAACGTAGAGTTTCATAATGGTCGTAGAGTATATCTGGCTAGGTGAACTCTACGAAACTTCAGTGTACTCTGCAATACTTCTCTAAGTCTTTGTCTCTTCAAACGATCTTCAATCTTGCTATAATCATTTGGTTATTGTTTTCACTTGTAGAATCTTGAGTAATGACTTCATAATTTTATAGACTTAGAACACCAAAAGTTGTCCCTCTACGATATGTAAGTTCTACGATTCTCAGTAAACTTTGCAATTTTCGACAGACTCTACAATCTTCATTAGACTTTGTGATATTCACTATACTTTACGATCTTTGAGTAGAGTGCTCTAAGATCTTTGGCAGACTACGTGAACTCGACCAGTATACTCTAGATCTCTAGTAAACTTTATGATCGTCTAATTACTTAAAGTCTATACATTAGATTTACTCGACAAAATAGATCAACCTAACAAGTTTGATCTTCTAAACTAAGTCATTTGTATCATTTTTATTATAAGGACTTTACAAACGTTACTGGTTACAAATATACATTATATCATCATCAAATCAAATATATGCATTGTACTAACAAGTTTAAATTTAGGAGTATGAAAGAAAATGATATCACTTACGAGTATGAACGAAAATGATATCCCTTATGAGTATTAAAGAAAATGATACCCTTTACGAGTATGAAAGAAAATAACATCACTTTGAAAAAAAAAGTTATTTCTTACGAGTATGAAAGAAAATAATATTTCTTACTGTAACGGGACGAACTTAATTGAATCATGATTCCGGAGACAGAATCCTTATAAGGGGGAAAAGATGTGACGAACGAGATTTTTGTAATTTATTTTAAATATTTATTAAATTAAATAAATATTTTTGTGACTTAATTATGGAGTTAAATAAACATTCGATGTCATTGTTGTAGATTAATTTAATTAAATGTGTTACATTAATTAAATTAATGTTGGATAATGTTATAGTTCAAAGTGTGAATTTAATGGGGATAATTAAATTAAATGAGCTATTAAATAACTACGATGTTGTTCTAATTAATTAGAGATTTATTGATTTGTTATAATTAATAAATGAGAATTTTAATTATGTAAAAATTTGATTTAATGAGTAATATTGGCTTTAATTTAATTGAATTTAAATATTAAAATTTGATTAATTAAAGTGTGACGAATAAACTATATAATAAATGAGTTAATTAAAATAAACTAAAAATGAGTTTTTAGGCAAACCAAACATGGCCTTAACAACATGGGAGCAGTTAAGGCCATGAAGCACTTAACCGCTACCCATGTTGCGCCAGTAAATTTTATACGTATAATTATATTAGCTTATTTTAGTCTTTTTGAAAACACAAGTCAGAGAAATACAGAGAGAAAGAGAGAGAGAGAGTTTGAGAGAATTTGAGATTTAAGAAGAAGATTAGGGAATCAAATGAGGGTTTTCTATCATCTAAAGAAGAAAGCAAGGGTAAATTCTTAATCTCAAAATTTAAATTTATGTTTTTAAGTTTTCTCCATGAACGTATATTTTAAGTTCTCTGTTAATTAAGTCTAATGATTAAATGGTTGAAAAGTAGTTGGAATCATTAATATGCATGTACAATCTACTATATGATGTTTATAAACTATTTTAGAGTAATTAATCCATGAAATTATGTTTAAAATAGAGTTTTGAAGTTTACAGAGAAATATGTATGAATATAGCTTAAATGTATGAAATTTGATGCTTAATTTGTATATTAATTGGTAAATTGATGATGGATTATGTTTATACATTAAGAAACGAAAAGAACAAAATTTGTATAGACTGCTTTGATTGAAAAACGAGTTCATAGTAATTGAATTCGTAAATGATGTATAAAAATGGAGTTTTTACAAAAACAGTGAATTTATGGGTTTTAATTTGGTTGTTTAAGTTGTCTAAGTTATTAAAATCATGCTAGAAAGTTTGGGTAATGATCATATATGAACTATAGTATATGGGTATGCTTAAATTGATGCATGAACAAAGAAATTGGAAGTTTATGGCCATGTTCTGTGATTTTTGTGAACTTCAGATTTTGGAACTAGTGTGTCGCGCTGCAGCGCCATATTTAAGCTTAAAATCCAAGCTGCAGAGTCGGTAGAAATTTGTAGCGCCAGACTTAAGCCTAAAATCCGAAATTGCGGTGTATGTCGAAATTCTTTCTTGCCTTGATCTTAGTTTAAATGGTGGAGCTGCGATGTCGGTGAAATGAACGCCAATTTTAGTTCAAATGGTGGAGCTACAACTCCACTTAGCAATACTGCCAGAAAAATTCTATTTGATTGTTCAAGTCCAAAAAATATGATTTAAGCCTAATCTAATGAACATGGAAGTGTATTAATCATATATTGAGATATTAAAACATATTGTTAACGTGTCAATGACGATTTTTCGTGATGAATTTAGTGTGTATTTAAACTCGTTATTCGTTAAGTCTAATAATGTGTTTAAGAACTAATGTTTGTGATTTGATTAATATAATCAAACTTAAAGTTAAGTTAAGTTAAAAGAGAATTTACTCATGATGCTAGATATGTTATAATTAATTGGTATTATGAATGAAATGGTATGTAGGATTAATTGAGGAACGTGAATAGTAATTGTTTAAACTACGCACGAGGCAAGTTTCCTTACCCTATCTCAATTATAATTACGCAAGTTTCTTAACTCTACTTTATATTGAGCAAGTTCATAAACCTTACTTTTATATTGTACAAGTTTCCAAGTTCATAAGTCCTATTCTTATATTGAGCAAAGTCTTACTCTTGTTTATTCAAGTTCATGATTTAAATGAGATGTTCTAATTCTTCTAAAGTAATACTTCAGTTATACAATGTTTATTCAACTATATACATTTGAGATTCACTATTTGATTTGAGTATCAATTATATTATTGAATCTTGAATGACTAGTGAACCCTTATTGATTCTACTAGTCCATAGTTGATGAGCGTTTTAAATTCTAGAACTTTTATTGAAGCTTATCTAAACCAAACTTCCTTTGGTGCAGACTTTGATGTCAAATTGAGATGAACAACCCTTTATAGGGGATTATATTATGCGATAGCGTTGAGATGTTGTGCACATATGTAAGACTCCAACTTTTTATAAATGAAATTGAATTTTCTCTATTTATTATTTTGAAATAGTAATGGTTGATTTGATTAATGTGGTTAGTTATGGGTAAAATGCGCAAATATTTTAAATAAGTAAGTGGTTATAAAATATTCATTGTTGTCGGGGAATATTTGTTTGGTCGGGGAATATTCTTCTTGTCGGGGAATATTCGTACGACGACGTAGCCTTTTGTGGGCCCCATAACGGAAAGCGATTGAATGAAGAAAACGACAAGTATAAGTTGTTTATAAATAACGACGTAGTTATTCACAATTATCTTGTTAGAATATTCCGGTGGTTAAAATCGATGCTTTTACGGTATTGCACAAATCATTGATTCTTACGTAAGAAGGCACTACTCAATAATTGTTACAATAATTACTGTTTAATATTTATTTTATTGATTCAATAATTGCTACATTGATATTTTATATTATTGTTGTTTCAGTAATTGTCACTATACAGTATTTTTCATTATCAGATCAATAATTAATATTATTTGAATAATATTATTAGATAGCATTATTGGCAATATCTAGAAAGTTCTGTCTAATGAGAGGTTTGGTCACCTAATTGCGCGCCAGTAAGTAGAAATCCTTATTGGAAAGCCCCCTCTTTCCTAGGAGCGGCACCGTTATCGATGTTGTGATTACGTAATATTATTTGTGAATAATTAATTATTGATAAGGAAAATATTTATTTTATGTAGATATAGATGGAGAAATTTTTTAATGTGATAATTGTTGAAAATTGATATTTTATCTTTTCTGATAAAATAATTTATTTAAATATATTATTATATTTTAATAATATAATAATGGTGATATTTTTATAATGAATGTGGAATATATGAATAAATGAGGAGGAAGAGTATTTTTGTTATTAAAAAAATTTAAACATGTTTTTCATGTTTGTGGACCCCATTTCTTGACTGAAATTTGATTATAGCCTGTAAAATCGTCCGTATGTGGATTTTGGTCAATTTCTGTTTGGAATTTGGAAAAACTTAAACTTACAAAGTTGTAGAGAATTGAATTTCCTATGGAATGGACATAAGATTCGAATTTTTCTGATAAAAGTTGTATTTGTTTATGTACAATGTATTTGGCAACTCAGAATAGGTGATGTATACCTATTTTGGGGGTGTCACAGTTTGTATCAGAGCTTAGAGATATGGTCTTTGGAGAAGATCGGGGAATAGTACTAGGAGGGGAGATGTGACGCCCCAAAATTCAGGTACTTGAAACCCGAACTCAGTGCTTCACGATACCATTTCTATGAGCGGAATAATACTAATAATAATAACAATAATATAGATTATCAAATTTAATTTACATATTATCAGAGTTTTAATCCCAAATTACGAAACCTTCAAACATTCGTTACATTACATGATAATTAATATATATCATCATTATCCTAATAAAGTCTATTTATTACAACAGATAACATTATCTTTCATTCAGCGACCTTCCCTTTCCCTTTGTTCTTGGCAGAGCCTTCAGGTTGTTCATACTTAGCTGAAAACATTTAAATTAAGCAAGGATGAGCATTTGAGTGCCCAACCAAGTAATAACAACGATAACATTTAGCTGAACGAATTAAATGTTTTCTTTAAACGATACTTCTACAATGAATCAACAGTTGTGAAGTAAGCTGAATCAATAATAAATAAACTATCATTTCGATTTCAAATTTTTGATACTACATATAGACTATAAATGGTGATCATTTGACAGACTATGAACATTGTTTTCTATTTTCGAAAAGGTTAAACAGAACTTCATCTCATGGCCGTCATTACTTACTTAACGCGGGGGTGATCGGCTGTTATTATACCTGTATTGATCAATACTACATTATAGGACGATATTTTTGTCCAGCATTTCCGCCTTAGGCGCATAAAAGTTTCCCATATTTGGGATGTTCATACCAGTCTTGAATTCGAACCAAAATAATTCAGTTGGATAACAATAAAGTTCTTATCTTGTTCAACAACAATTTTTTTAAGTTAGTGTCTAGCCAGATCAATAGCTTAGACGACTTTTAATTCAACTTATACATACTGGACACCGATAAGTATGCATCAACATGTGATAGAATATAATGATTATCTAAGTGATGACACTTGTATAACCATGTTTAGAAATTAACGAACAGAATATATTTCTTGATCTACAATAACAGAATTAAGGAACTTGTACAACATATTATAATTTAATAATTTACTTATACAGAATCATTGCATAAGTATATACAAAGGTTAAAATATTTAAACAATTGAAAAGAATAGTTTAGATATTATCTTGCATGTCCATTACATAAAGTAAATGCAAAGGGTTAGATATTTGCCTTGTCTGCTGCTTACACAACTTAGATTTATATTTTATATCAAGCCCTATCATTAAATAGATGATTCGTTCGATTAAAATAACATATCATGTCATATTGTACTGCTATTTGCATTCAGCACATAACCTAATCACATTGTCATGTAAGTTTAACAACCATTGAATCACAAATAATCACTTATCTAATAACATTATCTAAGTGCAGATCAATTTAAAATGTGTTAGATTATATTGACAACTTTATCAGGTAATTATCGAGTCTAAGACTCTAACCCGTAACTTAGTATCAGTCATATTATTTTTAAATGACTTATAATAATTTTTAAACCGTTATTATAATTTATCGCGAATTTTCAAACATCGGAATCATTATTAAATGATTTAAATATTAAATAATACTTTTACCATTAATATTTAATTACTATTAAACTATTAATGAAATCATTTCCAGATGTCAAAGTTATTTATAATAACTCAAAATACTTTTAAAGTATTAATATTATCCTTAAATTATTTTTAAAACATTTAAAATCATTTTAAATAATTATCATTAATATTTAAATATTAATGTACTATCTATCAAAATATTAAAAGTCATTTATTATAACTTAAAATATTTTTAATTCATTTATATCCTTTTTAAATGATTTTTAAATTAATAAAACCATTTTTAAACTATTTATTTAATATAATTATAAAATAAATTTAATATCATTAATAATAAGTTAATAATCATTAATATTAAATTATTAATAAAATTATACTTTAAATATTAAAAGTTATATTTTATAACTTTAAAATATCTTTAAACACTTTATTTTCATTTAAAATGATTATTATAATATTAAAATCATTTTTAAAACTAATTTATTTAATATAATTATTAAATAACTTTAATATCATTAATATTAATTAATTAATGAAATTTACCTTTAAATATTAAAAGTTATATTTTATAACTTAAAAATATTTTAAATACCTTATTATCGATTAAAATGATTTTTAATATAATAAAATCATTTTTAATTAATTTATTTAATTTGTTTAGTAAATAACTTAATGATCATTAATATTAATTTATTAATGAAATTTATCACAAAATATTAAAGTCACTAAAAATAACTAAAAATATTTTTTATATCATAATATAATTTTAAATGATTTTTTATGTATTAAAATCATTTTAAATAATTTATTTAATATTATAATTAAATAAATTAAATGCCTTTAATATTCTAAAATATCAAATATTTATGAAATATATTCAAAATAAATAAAAACTAATTTTTGGAATTTAAAATAATTTTTAATAATTTATTTGGTATCTTTAACAATTAAAAACTATTTTTTCTATTTATTTAATATAATTAAATAATTTTATAAGGATACTATCGCTAAAGGGCCCTATAGCGACAAAACTGTCGCTATAGGTGTTCTTGAGGTGTTCTTCATGAAAGCCAGAACATCAAGCCAGTAACCGAGTGACCAGGTTTGACCCGGTCTAATTTCGTGTGTGTTGTGTTTCTGGACATGTTGTTTGTCAGATCGTGCAGTGCTAATGTAAGACTACGAGATCCAACAACAAACAAGATTAAAACATGCACTAATTGAAAGATCTAGCCCTTCAAAGTAGGTGTCAGAACTGTTCTTCATTTTCTGGGTTACTCAGAAATGAAGAACAGTTCGACCTGTCTATTTTGGGCTTCCACAACTTGCATTTCTGTTGATGTTTTAGTGATATTAAGCCTTCAGTGTGTAGACCACATGTAAGTCTATAGATTCATTACATAAAAACATTTTAAAAACATCACATAAAGCAGATATGGGCTGGTCAAAGTAGTGGTCAGAAACTGCTTATGAAGGTTTCTGGGTTACCCAGAAAATTCATCCGGCAGTTTCGTCCTCACTACTTTGACCACGGATTTCATTGATTCAGAGAAGGATATAATGATTCTAGAGGCATGATCATGTAGCCTAGACGTCAGACAACAATATTACAACAATAACAGGGTCTAACACGTAAACAGAAGCAAGATCTAAACGCATGAACAAGGCAGTCGGACTTTACAGGCACGTTACGGGTTACCGAAGCGTGTAGGTCAATCTTGACCAACGTGGTTTGACCACTAATAACTTTCCACTGGCTTACGATCTGACTTTGATTCCAGTTTCAGATCAAAGATCTCATAGCATACTACTAGATCAAAGCTTAAAAACACAAAAACATATAACAGGACGAGATCTATGGGACCTAACATTTGGTTGTCAGACCATATTTCTCATTTTTTCCATATTTTATAAATCTTCAAATCCGAGCCTCTAGATGTTATGAATCTAACATCTAGCAACCCAGATCATCATTAGACACCTTATATAACATGTTTAACAAAAAAAAATCTAACATCTAACAACAGAATTTTGGGCAGATTTCATGGCTAGGGTTTATACCTTCTTATGAACAATCTTGGATTCTAGGCTTCTGATTTGGTTGTGATGTTCGTGGGGCTTGGTTGTGGAATTGTAATACTAATATATTTCGGAGGTTTTGGGATTGAGAGAGAAGAGTTGAGAGTTGGGCAAAATTTAGTGAACAAATGAATTATTTCTCTCTCCAATCTATATATACTTCACATATACAATGTATTTGGTTGCACAAAATGGTCGATTCTTTGGCATTATTGAGCATGTGGAGTTGTTGGTTTGTTCACCCACTTCACCTAGAGTCAAAACCTAAGTTTGTAGCTTTAATAATGCAAAGAGGCAAAATGGTCATTTGTCTTTCCAATTTAATGGCAAAAATGGAACTTGGCAAACCCTTAAGGTTTAACCCTAAGGTTTAGTATATAGCATTTGTAGAATTTAGCAATTAGGGTTTGCAAAAAAAATGAAAATTTTAGTTTTTAAAATTTGTAATTAGGGTTTTCTTAAATAAATTAGTTTTTTAATTACATTATACAGGAACATTAGGGTTTAATAACGTTAATTATAATTAAGATAACTGATTTATCAATTAGAGCATCCATTTGATAATTAGTGTTAACAATTTACTAATTAGGTTTAACAATTTAATAATTAGGGTTAACAATTTGTAATTAGAGTTTCTAATCACATTAATCATGATCATTAGGGTTTAAAGTCTGCTAATGAGTATTAAACATCCTAAATTAGCAATTAGGGTTTCCCAATTTGACAGTTAGGGTTCTTAAATATCGGTTAGGGTTTTAATTTCACAATTAGGGTTTCGAGTCAATAATTAGGGTTTACCTACTTAGTATTTATATTTATAATATCCGACATTGATCACATTATTACGATTTCCTAAAAATATTTTGAACTCTAATTTGTATTTTAAATTAGGGTTTCACTTAATAATACTAGAATTTGTCATATAACGCCATAATTGACCAACCATTATCGGTCCACGTATACAGTACATATTTATAGCACTGAAAATCAAAATATAATTAATATTATATTATTATCATTCCTTATTCCAAAACCATAATTAGGGTTTGGATTACATATCTGATTTACTTTGCATAAACAGCTTTATTAATTAAGTTAAAATATTTAAATTAATAATCCAAGCTAAAATTCATATAAATAAATAATAATTATAATAACTATAATAACCATTCCTTATATTATTTAAATAATATAATATCGTATTTCCTTTGAAAATAAATAATAAAAATATTTCTACAATAAAATTAATTATTAAAAAAATATAATTTATAATGATCATTAATTCTAAAATAAAATTATTTATAAATATTCATGTAATAAATATATTTTTATTTACCACATAAATACATATACACATTATCTTGTACAAATCCTCATCCTTAAAATTAAAAAAAATTATACGGAACATTTTTGTTTTATTTATATAGAAAATATCGGGTTATTACATTTACCCTCCCTTATAAAGATTCTGTCCCCAGAATCACCGTTTTAAAACTTATTCATATAAGAGTACATAACATACACAGTCATTTCAAGTAAATCTCGATCATAATTGATAGAACTAATCTTTAACTTTTTACATAAAGCTTGTCTTTCTGATTAAACGGAAATTTGATTTCTTAAAAGAACTCAAATTCCTCCTTCAAAATTTCTTTATAAAATAATTTATTATTTATAGGAAAATCATATAGAAGAAAATAAAAGTTATAAGAAAAATTACCTGGAGTTCTATTGCCAGCTGCCGCCGTATCCTGGACGGTCATGTTGAAGACCCTTGCAGTAGACTTTGTCGGCTTGCTAGATGATGTTGGTCCTATGATCGCCAAAGTTCCGCCGCTTTTCCCCATGTTCACGCTTTCTGCCTCCGTCCTCCTTTTCGGACAGTCCTTCACCTTATGTTCCTTTGATCCGCACAGAAAACACCCATTAATAGTTCTAGGGTTGGGGCAGTTGGGACAGATATGGCCCTCCTGCCCACACTTAAAACATAAATTTTACCTTTCAGACATTCCTCCAAATGGTTCTTTCCACTGTTCCCACATTGTACCAGCTTCTTCTTCTTTGTACCCTCCTGCTTCACCTGTGTGACGCCCCCAAAATTAGGTATACATCACCCATCTTGGGTCGCCAGATACATGGTACAGAATTCAAATACAACTTACTAATATAAGCACCGTAATACAATAATTACAAAAACATAAACTGTGAGTTTGAATACAATTATTGTCTACTAGAGATTATACAAACTCAAAAGGAGTCCTCATTACAATTATTATCACACTATTTCACAAAATAGTGAGGACTACTAATGCTATCCTCTGGACCATCACTCCGCTCCCACTGCGTCCCAAATATATTCTCATTTCACAGAAGAGAATAAAGAAAGAAAGGGTGAGCTCAACTAGCCCAAGAAGAAATATTATGACTAAGATAATGCAGAATAAATTATCATTAGCCACCAACAATGTTAAACTGATAAAATACAATATACATCAAGTTTAACTACAGCGGAACAAGCAATTCATTAAAAGAGTCAAGTAGAGAATAGAATCTACTATCTTTTATGATTTAAAAGTCTTTCATCACTTTTATCATTTGAGACTCAAATCAATAAATAATCCACATCATTAAATCATCCTGCCTTCTGAGGCCAAGAATATTCTTTAGTATCACGACCATGAATTATCCATGCACTCACGCAGCCAAAGATAATCGTGTTTTCATCAACTATCCCGATCATGCCATAAAATAATTCATCTTTGCTCCTCGGTAGAAGAGAATCCATAGCCATAATCATACCAAAAATTGTCCATCAATGCACTACGGGCCAATGAGGACTTTTAATTTTCACATCATTTGTAACATTACAAATATGATTACAATCAATAATCCTCGGTCATAATCATACCAAGTCCATCTATGCACCACTGAGGCCACGGATGACTTTCAACAAAATATAAACATGAGGATGATGACAATGATATAAGAATTCAATAAAACAAGTTCAAGAATTAATTTATCTAGGAACCGATAAGCGTCCAAAGTGTCAACATGATATCTTTGCTTTGTGAGAGTAAAATTCAAGAATGCTCGTAAGAATATTTCCATGAAAAATATCGGATGAAGCGCAAATATCAAGGATATTTCACTAATTTCATGGAGTATAGAAGTCAAAATTTTAATCAACTCGAGTATAATACCGAATGGAATAACAAAAGATATCACCATGCATGCGGTACTTGCATGAAGCGGTTATTCCAACGTAATAATAATAATAGAACCAAAGGTGAAATTCACAAAGCGGATGTTCCAATGAGAATAATAAATGCGGAATAATAAATGATGGAACCAGTCCCACAGATATACTGCATAACAAGATATTCAATGTAATATTAAAGACGGAATAATAAAAAATGGAACCAGGTCCCACGTATAGCATGACAGGATATTCACATAATAATAAAGATGTAATAATAGAAGAATGTCACCAAGTATAGGGTATTCCGGTATACAAGTTATTCCAATGAATAATAAAGAAATGGAATAACAAAAGTTCTCTTCGTGAATACAAAAAGAATAATATCCCTTACCAGTAAAATAATACTTGATATAAGAGTAGTGAAGTAGCGAAAACTTTTCTTCTATCTCTATATAGTCTCTCTATAGTTTCTCTCTCTAGAGTTCAAAGGAATTAGTAAGAAAATAATGAAGGAATGAGCTTCTATTTATAGGAAAATGGAATGCATAGTAACTAATCCATGAACGGTCCAGATTGATTTACTTTAATCTGACGGTCCATATTTAAAGAAATTTTTTTAAAATAAAATATAATATATTCTATTTATATAAAAAGATTTTTACTATGCAAACACTATGCAAACACTATGCATAATAAAATATAATATATTCTATTTATAGAATAACTTTAATAAAGTATTCTGTTTTATATAAAATGATTTTACTATACAAAAACACTATGCATAATAGAATATAATATATTCTATTTATAGAATAACTTTAATAAAGTATTACATTTTATATAAAAGATGTTTCTATTTTATTACGTGAATAAAACAAAACTTCTAAATTAACAATAATTGAATCAAATAATGTGAGATACTTGCAAAGAACTATTGTAGCAATAATTGAACAAAACTGAGTGACTTCTCACATAAATATCAATAATCAATACCGTGTGCTACTATGCAACAACGCGTATTACTGTACTTTTACTACCGAGTAGTTCAACAGTATCAACGGTAAAACTTCCGCCGTTATTTTCAATAAAATATTTTTGTCATTTTCTCAATCCGACAATAATTCCGTTGTGGGGACCACCAATGATTGTGCCGTCGAACGAATATTTCCTGACCAATCGAATATAATATGACAACTTGCATACTTTGCAAAATTTATAAATATTACCCATAACTATAACATTATCTCAAATTCACACCATAATATAAAAAAATTATTTCGAGAAAATTAATTCTTTATTCATAAAATCTGGGGTTTCACAATCTCCCCTCCTTATGGAATTTCACCCTCGAAATTTACGTACGTACCTGGTATACCGAACAGGTGAGGATACCTTGACTTCATTTCAGATTCTAACTCTTGAGGTATAACCCTTGAGTGTTGGATACGATTCTTCTTATCCAAGATTTTAACACGAGATCTCATACGTTAAATCATCCGCTATCTCGTCCGATTCTAAATTAATAATGTGGTTCGGGTCATCCACATATTTACGTAACATCAATACGTAAAAAAAGGTTCTAAACACGTAACATACTTGGCGGTAAAACGAGTCTATAGGCCACAGTTCCTACTTCATCGAGGATTTCAAATGGGCCAATTAAATCGAGGGTTGAGATTTCCTCTCTTCAGCAACTCTTGCTTCTAGAATAACGCCCTCTTGAACATTCTTCTTCATATTCATCAGATTCGGGTATGTAGCTTGAGCGTCTTTAACTTTATCGATTAAAGTTGATTTTACTCGTATATTCGTTATCTTCACGTGTTTTCCTAGAGTCTTTAACTTTATCTTCATCATTTGCAAGTTATACGAAATGAGTCTTTGTGTTAACAACATCGCACTTGTAAACGCATATGATCTTCTACTCAACACGTCAGCTACCATGTTCGCTCTTCCACGATGATATTGAATAGTACGATCGTAATCTTCAACAGCTCGAGTCAATGTCTTTGGCGCATGTTACGTTCGTTTTAAGTAAAGAAATATTTGAGGGTTTTAGAAATGGGTTTTGTACTGTGGTCAATAAAAAATTCGATTTCACGCTCTGGGTTAGGCTAAGAAGTATTCAAGAATACGTCAAGAAATTTATTAATGATAGAAATATCATTCAAAACTGTTACTCTCATCTAAGACTTAGATAGTACGTCACATTGATACCAACTGTGACTTCTATCCCTTAACCTGGATAACACCTCACAATGATACCTATCAACTTGCCATCGTCATTCACGACGTCGCTTACAAAAATCTGGTTTCGGTGCATTCCACACAAGGAAGTCATCAACAAAAGGATCGGGGCTCTTTACTTATGGCTTGATATGACAATGATTGAATTTAGTGGTTTGGTTGCTTGAATTCACATATAGGTTGGTTAGGAATATGAAATCTAACAACCTTACGAAAAACATGATGAGTAGTTAACCAATCGTTTCAAAAAACCACATCAAAGGCAAGTATTTTCAAAGAGATAAGATCAACGGAGTAACGTGAAAGTGTCGATTTGAATCAAACAAGATTTATAAACAGTGGAGGTAACGAAGGTTTCTACCAATGGAGTTTCAATAGATAAATCAAAGTTTAACTTCTCCGGAGTTAAGTACAAACATTGAACACAACTAGGTGAAATAAAAGAGTGAGTAGAACCCCAGATCTAACACGGTATAGACTTCGTGAGAGCTTATGATTAACTTACCCGTGATAATTTTATTCAGGTTCCTCGTCACGAGAAAAAAAACGCTCTCTCTTAAACTATCGGCTTTGGCTTGTCTGGGACATCCTTTGGCATCACTATCCCAGTTGGATTTGACTTCACCATACGACAAAATTGGGCTAGGTGACCTTCTCTTCTGCAATTAAAACATGCTTTGGATTGTTGCATACAGTTTGGACGGATGTGTCCCTCTTGTCCGTATTTGAAATATACGACCGATGGGTGTTCTTCTTCCTTTGAAACGGGTGCTGGTGCCGACGTCTTCACGTCATTGTTGAACCTTCTCTTCTTAGAATGTCCATTCTTATTATCTTGGCCATGATTACCATCGAAATTGTTACCATTCTTGGCATGATAATATTCCCCATGATGGTTATCTTTGTTCCAATGACCGTTGCCACCGGTATGATTATTATCGTGTTGTTGGTCGTTGCCTTTTGGTTGTGCTGACTCATTATTGCGCTCCAATAACTGAGCCCTATTTACCACATCTGAATATAAACAAAGTTTGTGAGAAATGAGGTATTGACGTATATCGGGTTTCAAACCTGGCAAAAACATTCACGTCATTCGCTCCTCATTATCGACCAAATGGGATGCAAACCGGGATAACTCCGCAAACTTAGCCTCGTACTGTGACACGGTCATATTGTTTTGCTCCAGCTTGATGAATTCTACCTCCTTCATGTGACGAATACTTTCAGGAAAGTACTTGTCGTTGAATAATTCTTGGAACTTCTCCCAAGACATCTTAAGTCGTCGGGCAGTCAGTAATTTTTGATTCCCCACCAATGATCTCCTTCTTCACGCAACATAAAGGTGGCGAATGGAACCTTTTGCTCCTCCGAGAATTCCAAGACATCAAATATCTTGGTAATCTGCTTTATCCATGTCTCCGCCTTTAAGTGGTTCTCGCTTTCCCAAAAAACTCGTGGTCCCAGCTCCTTGAATCTTAGCGGTGACCAACCGTGGGTTACCATTATTTCCACTGCGTGATTATGGATGAGGCGCCTTCCTGATTATTGCATGAATTTCTCCTTAAACTGCTTAGCGGTGACCGTCCGAGAGTTATCAATATTTTTACCTGCATTTTGGACATGAGTTGCCTTCGCCTGTTGTTGTATGAATTGCATAAAGTCTCTGACCATCCCATCATTCACCATTTCATCGGTGTTATTGTTTTCATGTGGAGTATTGTCCTCTAGTTGCACATTATCCTGATTATTGATCTGTGGAGACTCAACGGTCTCCTGTGCTCCATTGATAATCTCAACATTCTCGGATGTCATTTTCAAACACTGCCACAAAACAAGGGTTAATTAACATATCACATATTATCCCTATACTTTGACCGACCAATTAAATACCAAATAAACTTAGGTAGGTCATACTAGCGAAGGAATTCCCCTTCTCTCCCCTCCTAGTTCTTATCTCACATCTTAGCCAGGGATCATATCCCTAAGCTTTGATACCAATTGTGACGCCCCCAAAATTAGGTATACATCACCCATCTTGGGTTGCCAGATACATGGTACATAATTCAAATACAACTTACTAATACAACTGTCGTGTATAATACGACAAAACATAAACTGTGAGTTTGAATATAATTATTGTCTACTAGAGATTATACAAACTCAAAAGGAGTCCTCATTACAATTATTAACACACTATTTCACAAAATAGTGAGGACTACTAATGCTATCCTCCTCGACCATCACTCCGCTCCCCAGGCTCGTCCCGGCTATATTCTCATTTCACTCAAGAGAACGGTGAAAGAAAGGGTGAGCTCAACTAGCCCAAAGAAGAAATATTATGACTAAGATAATGCGAAATAAATTATCATTAGCCTCAACAATGTTAAACCGATAAAATACAATGACATCAAGTTTAACTGCAAATGAACAAGCAATCCATTAAAAGAGTCAAGTAGAGAATATAATCTACTATCTTTTATGATTTAAAAAGTCTTTCATCACTTTTATCATTTGAGACTCAAATTTCAATAAATAATCCACATCATTAAATCATCCCCGCACTACGTGCCAAAATAATCTTTAGTATCACGACCACGAATTATCTATGCACTACGGGCCAAAGATAATCGTGTTTTCATCAACAATCTCCCGATCATGCCCATAAAACAATTCATCTTTGCTCCCTTGTCAAGAGAATCCATAGCCATAATCATACCAAAAACCATCCCATCAATGCACTACGGGCCAATGAGGACTTTTAATTTTCACATCATTTGTAACATTATGGTCATGATTACACCGAATAATCCTCGGTCATAATCATACCAAGTCCATCTATGCACCATGTGCCACGATGACTTTCAACAAAATATAAAACACGAGGATGATGACAATGATATAAGAATTCAATAAAACAAGTTCAAGAATTAATTTATCTAGGAACCGATAACGTCCAAAGTGTCAACATGATCTTGCTTTGTAGAGTAAAATTCAAGAATGCTCGTAAGAATATTTTCATGAAAATATCTTTGGATGAAGTGCAAATATCAAGGATATTCCACTAATTTCATGGAGTATAGAAGTCAAAATTTTAATCAATCGAGTATAATACCGAATGGAGTAACAAAGATATCACCATGCATGCGGTATTGTGCATGACGGTTATTCCAACAATGTAATAATAATAACGAAAAACGTGTCGTGAAATTCACCAAGCGGGATGTTCCAATGTAATAATAAATGCGAATAATAATCGATGGAACCAGTCCCACAGATAGCATGCATACAAGATATTCCGCGAATATTAAAGAAGGAATAATAAAATGGAACCAGTCCTACAGATAAAGATGCATGGCGATATTCCGACAGAATAATAAAGACAGAATAATAGAAGAATGTCACCAAGTATAGGGTATTCCGCGTATACAGGTTATTCCAACAGAATAATAAAGAAATGGAATAACAAAAGTTCTCTTCGTGAATACAAAAGAATAATATCCCTTACCGTAAAATAATACTTGATATAAGAGTAGTGAAGTAGCAGAAAACTTTTCTTCTATCTCTCTATAGTCTCTCTCTATAGTTTCTCTCTCTAGAGTTCAAAGTGAATTAAAGAAGAAAATAATGAAGGAATGGGCTTCTATTTATAGGAAAATAGAATGCATAAGAATTAATCCATGAAACGGTCCGTATTGATTTACTTTAATCGACGGTCCATATTTAAAGAATTTTTTTTTAATAAAATATAATATATTCTATTTATATAAAAAGATTTTTACTATGCAAACACTACGCGCACTATGCAAACACTATGCATAATAAAATATAATATATTCTATTTATAGAATAACTTTAATAAAGTATTCTGTTTTATATAAAAAGATTTTACTATACAAAACACTATGCATAATAGAATATAATATATTCTATTTATAGAATAACTTTAATAAAGTATTCTGTTTTATATAAAAAGATGTTTCTATTTTATTACGTGAATAAAACAAAACTTCTAAATCAACAATAATTGAATCAAATAATGTGAGATACTATGCAGCAACTATTGTAGCAATAATTGAACAAAACTGAGTGACTTCTCACATAAATATCAATAATCAATACCGTGTACTACTATGCAACAACGCGTATTGTTGTACTTTTACTACCGAAAGTAGTTCAACAGTATCAATGGTAAAACTTCCGCCGTTATTTTCAATAAAATATTTTTGTCATTTTCTCAATCCGATAATAATTTCGTTTTGGGGTCCACCAATGATTGTGCCGTCGTACGAATATTTTCTATTTAAAACGAATATTCCCCGACCAATCGAATATAATATGACAACTTGCATACTTTGCAAAATTTATAAATATTACCCACAAATATAACATTATCTCAAATTCACACCATAATATAAAAAAATTATTTCGAGAAAATTATTTCTTTATTCATAAAATCTGGGGTTTCACAACCTGCATACCCCCAAAGTTGTTTCCCTTCCTCTTTTCACTCCTATTTCCCCTGTTTGTTTCCTCCTTCCCAGCTCCCTCAACCTTA
Organism: Panax ginseng; assembly: GCA_020205605.1. Lineage (NCBI taxonomy): Eukaryota > Viridiplantae > Streptophyta > Magnoliopsida > Apiales > Araliaceae > Panax > Panax ginseng. The sequence continues at coordinate 72,406,150 of CM035141.1, forward strand.
CCCTTGTTCCTTCTTTCCTTGTTGTAGAGACTCATGGCCTCACTCCCCTCTTCAGCAATAATAGCTTTCTCCATGAGTGCTGCAAATGTAGGGATCTACAACACTGCCACCTTATTGTAGAGCTAGGGTTTTAATCCCAGCCAAACCTTCTAGCTTTCCTAGCCTCCGTATCAACTTGATGCGGGGCAAACCTAGCCAACTCATTAAACTTAGCGGCGTATTCTGACACCGTCATATTTTCCTGCTTCAATTCCAGAAATTTTACCTCCATCCTAGCCTGCATACTAGATGAAAAATAGTTTTCAAAAAATAAAGTTTTAAATCCTTCCCAAGCAACTACACCTGCTTCTGCCCTTGCCTGATTCGCTTCCCACCAAAAATTTGCCTCACCCTTCATCATGTAGGTGGAAAAAGCGGTCTTTTGCCCCTCAGCTACCCTAGCTATAACGAACGCCTTTTCAATTTCTTTAACCCATGTTTGGGCTTTTATAGGGTCAATTGTACCTCTAAATTCGGGCGGTCCTGCAGCCTTGAAGTCCTTGAAGTTTACCAAGCGGTTGTCTGGCTGGTTCCCCGCGACTTGTATTCCTTGTTGCATAGCCTGAGCTACCATGTTTGCAAAGTGCTGCATTGGATCTGGTTGTTAACCCCAAATGTTGTTGATGATTCTTCATTCTCTTCGATTTCTAGTTTGACGTCTTGGCGGCATTATCTGATTAAATAAAACATAATTTAACTTACATTCTAAACCTTATCATATAAGTTTAATATATTAAACTTGTTTCATTACACAAACATAAGTTCATTTTCATTAAGTCGTAGTAATTTACATAATATAGCACATACTGCTATCCCTTTGTGACTACAAAAGTCGGGATTTACAAACTTGATCATTACAAAAGTTGAGAACATAACCTTACACATACATACTAAGTACATATTACATTAAACACACCTACACAACAGAACCTATACTACCTATTTATTACACCTTTTCCTTGGACAACTTTTCACCTGATGACCTCCTATTCCACAATTAAAACAGACATATTGCGTTGGATTGGGACAATGAGGAGAGAAATGTCCCTTCTGTCCGAAATTGTAGCAAACATATTCCCCCTTTCTGCATACACCTTCATGTTTCTTGTCACAATTTGCACACCTTTCTATTCGATTAATTTTTCCTTGGTTGTTATCAGGATTTCTTATATCATGGTCTTTCATCTTTCTTTTCCCCTTCTTGCTCGGAGCTGCGTATGCTTTGTTGCTTTTAGCTCCAATTTGGTCAATTTGGATTTTAAGCTTATCTTGTTCTTCCATTGTTTCTATTAATGATTTCCGCAGTTGGCTATTTAGTAGTTTTTCTATTTCCCACAGCTTTTCCAAAAAGGAAACCTGGTCCCGCAGATTCTGCACATCGGTTGATGCTTGATCAGCTCCAACTTCAGTGTCTGAATCACTATCTTTCAGTTCCACCATGTCCGGATCTGGTATTACGTTTTCCACAATCACCACCTCATCGAGGTTGCCTTCACTTTGACCCTTAATTTCAGCTATTGGCTTTGATATTGGCTCCTTCTTTACGATCCAAGGGTATCCTAATCTTTTTTCACCTGACATCTACACACATGAATTATCCTGATTAGCATATAAAATATACACATAACAAACAATAATTTTGTATAGGTTATCTTTTATTTCGGTTTGACGATGAATTTATCCGATTCATCTCTTTTTAAACTCTATATGAGTTATTTATATTTTCAACGTTTCCCTCTGTTCTAAGGTTATAGCCTAAGGTCTATCCCACCTAAGGTTTTTTAACCCTAAGCTCTGATAACATGCTGTGACGCCCCCAAATTCAGGTACTTGAAACCCGAACTCAGTGCTTCACGATACCATTTCTATGAGCGGAATAATACTAATAAAAACAACAATAATATAGATTATCAAATTTAATTTACATATTATCAGAGTTTTAAATCCCAAGTACAAAACCTTAAAACATTCATTACATTATATGATAATTAATATATATCATCATTATCCTAATAAAGTCTATTTATTACAACAGATAACATTATCTTTCATTCAGCGACCTTCCCTTTCCCTTTGTTCTTGGCAGAGCCTTCAGGTTGTTCATACTTAGCTGAAAACATTTAAATTAAGCAAGGATGAGCATTTGAGTGCCCAACAAGCAATAGCAACAATAACATTTAGCTGAATGAATTAAATGTTTTCTTTGAACAATACTTCTACAATGAATCAACAGTTGTGAAGTAAGCTGAATCAATAATAAACAAACTATCATTTCGATTTCAAATTTTTGATACTACGTATAGACTATAAATGGTGATCATTTGACAGACTATGAACATTGTTTTCTATTTTCAAAAAGGTTAAATGAACTTCATCTCAGAACTGTCATTACTTACTTAACACGGGGTGATCACCTGTTATACCTGTATTGATCAATACTACATTATAGGTCGATATTTTCGTCCAGCATTTCCGCCTTAGATGCATAAAAGTTTCCCATATTTGGGATGTTCTTACCAGTCTTGAATCTGAACCAAAACAATTCAGTTGGATAACAATAAAGTTCTTATCTTGTTCAACAATAATTTTTTTAAGTTAGTGTCTAGCCAGATCAAATAGCTTAGATGGCTTTTAATTCAACTTATACATACTGGACACCGATAAGTATGTATCAACATGTGATAAAATATAATGATTATCCAAGTGAGGAGACTTGTATAACCATGTTTAGAAATTAACGAACATAATATATTTCTTGATCTACAATAACAGAATTAAGGAACTTGTACAACAAATTATAATTTAATAATTTACTTATACAGAATCATTGCATAAGTATATACAAAGGTTGAAATATTTGAACAATTGAAAAGAATAGTTTAGATATTATCTTACGCATGTCTATTGCATAAGGTAAATGCAAAGGGTTAGATATTTGCCTTGTCTGCTGCTTACACAACTTAGATTTATCTTTTATATCAAGCCCTATCATTAAGTAGATAATTCATTCGATTAGAATAACATATTATGTCATATTGTACTGCTATTTGCAGTCAGCACATAACCTAATCACATTGTTATGTAAGTTTAACAACCATTGAATCACAAATAATCACTTATCTAATAACATTATCTAAGTCCATATCAATTTCTGAAATGTGTTTGTATTGGCAACTTTATCGGGTAATTATCGAGTCTAAGACTCTAACCCAGTAACTTAGTATCGACCATATTATTTTTAAAACGACTTATAATAATTTTTAAACCTTTATTATAATTTATCATGAATTTTCAAACATCGTAATCATTATTAAATAATTTAAATATTAAATAATACTATTACCATTAATATTTAATTACTATTAAACTATTAATGAAATCATTTCCAATATGTCAAAGTTATTTGTAATAACTCAAAATACTTTTAAATTATTAATATTATCCTTAAATAATTTTTAAAACATTTAAAATCATTTTTAAAATAATTATCATTAATATTTAAATATTAATGTACTATTTATCAAAATATAGTCATTAATTATAATTTAAAATATTTTTAATTCATTTATATCCTTTTAAATGATTTTTAAAGTAATAAAACTATTTTTAAACTATTTATTTAATATAATTATTAAATAAATTTAATATCATTAATAATAAGTTAATAATCATTAATATTAAATTATTAATGAAATTATACTTTAAATATTAAAAGTTATATTTTATAACTTTAAAATATCTTTAAACACTTTATTTTCATATAAAATGATTATTATAATATTAAAATCATTTTAAAACTAATTTTAATTAATTAATGAAATTTACCTTTAAATATTAAAAGTTACATTTTATAACTTCAAAATATTTTAAATACCTTATTATCATTTAAAATGATTTTTAATAAAATAAAATCATTTTAATTAATTAATTTAATTTGTTTAGTAAATAACTTAATGATCATTAATATTAATTTATTAATGAAATTTATCACAAAATATTAAAAGTAACTAAAAATAACTTAAAATATTTTCTTATATCATAATATAATTTTAAATGATTTGTCATGTATTAAAATCATTTTAAATAATTTATTTAATATTATAATTAAATAAATTAAATGCCTTTAATAGTCCAAAAATATTAAATATTTATGAAATATATTCAAAATAAATAAAAACTAATTTTCAGAATTTAAAATAATTTTTAATAATTTATTTGGTATTTTGAACAATTAAAAACTATTTTTTTATTTATTTAATATAATTAAATAATTTTATAAGGAAACTATCGCTAAAGGGCCCTATAGCGATGAAACTGTCGCTATAGGTGTTCTTGAGGTGTTCTTCATGAAACCCAGAACATCAATCCAGTTACCGAGTGACCAGGTTTGACCCGGTCTAATTTTGTGTGTGTTGTGTTTCTGGACATGTTGTTTGTCAGATCGTGTAGTGCTAATGTAAGACTACAAGATCCAATAACAAACAAGATTAAAACATGCACTAATTGAAAGATCTAACCCTTCAAAGTAGATGTCAGAATCGTTTTCATTTTCCGGGTTACCTGAAATGAAGAACGATTCAATTGCCTATTTTGGGCTTCTACAACTTGCATTGCTGCTGATGTTTTAGTGATATTAAGCCTTCAGTGTGTAGACCACATGTAAGTCTACAGATTCATTACATAAAAATATTTTAAAAACATCACATAAAGCAGAGATATGGTTTAAAGTAAGTAGTGGTCGAAATCGCTTATGAAGGTTTCGGGTTACCCGTAAAATTCATCCCAAGCTTTATTCCTCACTACTTTGACCACGGATTTCTTTGATTCAGAGAAGGATATAATGATTCTAGAGGCATGATCATGTAGCCTAGACGTCAGACAACAATATTACAACAATAACAGGGTCTAACACGTAAACAGAAGCAAGATCTAAACGCATGAACAAGCTGTCAGACTTTCTGGGCACGTTCTGGGTTACCCAGAAACGTGTGGTCAATGCCGGTCAACGTGGTTTGACCACTAATAATTTTCCACCGGCTTACGATCTGACTTTGATTCCAGTTTCAGATCAAAGATCTCATAGTATACTACTAGATCAAAGCTTAAAAACACAAAAACACATAACAGGACGAGAACTATGGGACCTGACATTTGGTTGTCAGACCATATTTCTCATTTTTTCCAGATTTTATAAATCTTCAAATCCGAGCCTCTAGATGTTATGGATCTAACATCTAGCAACCCAGATCATCATTAGACACCTTATATAACATGTTTAACAAAAAAATCTAACATCTAACAACAGAATTTTGGGCAGATTTCATGGCTAGGGTTTATACCTTCTTATGAACAATCTTGGATTCTAGGCTTCTGATTTGGTTGTGATGTTCATGGGGCTTGGTTGTGGAACTGTAATACTAATATATTTCGGAGGTTTTGGGGTTGAGAGAGAAGAGTTGAGAGTTGGGAAAAATGTAGTGAACAAATGAATTATTTCTCTCTCCAATATATATATATACTTCACATATACAATGTATTTGGTTGCACAAATGGCTGATTGCTGGCATTATTGAGCATGTGGAGTTGTTGGTTTGTTCACCCACTTCACCTAGAGTCAAAACCTAAGTTTGTAGCTTTAATAATGCAAAGAGGCAAAATGGTCATTTGTCTTTCCAATTTAATGGCAAAAATGGAACTTAGCAAACCCTTAGGGTTTGACCTTTAGGGTTTAACTATAAGACCCCAACTTATTATAAATAAAATCGAATTTTCTCTAATTATATTTGTGAATAATAAGGTATTAATTTGATATAATTCTCTAGTTATGGGTGAAATGTGCAAATTTTGCAAAATATGCAAGTGGTTATAAAATAATCATTATTGTCGGGGAATATTCAATTGGTCGTGGAATATTCTTGTTGTTTGGGAATATTCGTATTTACGCCAGTAGCTAGCCATTTAGGGGCCCCATAATGTAATAACCGCTTGATGAAGAAAACGACAAGTTTGAGTTTTTATAAATAATCTACAGTAGTTGTTACCAAGTAACAATCGCTCGAATACCCGGTGGTTAAAATACATGAATACGTGGATGCATAGTATTGATGAATTATTGATCCTTACGTAAGAAGGCACTACTCAATAATTGTTACAAAGAGTTCTTGCTCAATATTTTATTTTATTGATTCAATAAATGTCATTTGATATTTTATATTATTGTTGTTTCAATAATTGTCATCGTCAAGATTTCCCATTATCGGATCAATAATTCATATTATTTGAATAATATTATTAGATAACATTATTGTCAATGTCTAGAAAGTTCATCAAGGAGAGAGTTTGGTCACCTAATCATGCGCGCCAATTAGGAGAAATTTTATTGGAAAGCCCCTCTTTCATGGGAACTACTGTCATCATAAATGTGATTCTAATATTATTTGTAAATAATTAATTATTGATTCATATGATAAGGAAATATTTATTTTATGTGGATATAAATGTTGGATATATTTATTGTGGTTAAAAATGAAGGAGTTAATGTTGAGATGTTTTATCAAGATTTTTGCTCTGAATGAAGGTATTAAAACTTAAACCAAAGGTTTTTTGAGATATATTGTGTGAGTTATAATTTTTAATCCGACCGCTGGATCGTTGTAATTTTTGGATATGTTATACATATATAAGTTGAGTATATGTCCACAAATTTTGAACCGTTAAAATGAACGTATGATTTGTTATGAATTTTAAGAGGTGACCCATTCGAAATTAGGTTTATAAATGATTTTGGTGGAAAATTCTAGAATTGAGTGGGCCCCACTTGTGGTTGGTGAAGAAATGTGCTGATTTTATTTCAAATGTGGTGGGTGGGAATAGTAGCAGGTAAAGCCTTCAGGTTGCAGGTCAAGTCTGCTAACATTTTCCTATAAATAGAGGGCTAAGTTAGAATTGAAAATCACACCAGAAATAAGTTTTCTCTCTTTCTCTCTCTAGATTATTGAGTGTATTTTGTGAGTATTTAGATACTTTGTGAGTTTCTATTCATTAGTACAAGTTTCCTTCAGCCTTATACCGATATTCCGATCAGAAGTACTGATATTTTGAGGTAAGGGATGTTATTTTCTTCATATATGATATTATTTTCTTTATATTCAGATGTTGTAAACATGGCTCAATTATTAGAGCGAGATAATGAGTATGTTCAATCGAGGGACCACAACTGAGGTATCATATCGATGACAAAGAAATCATCGAGCGATGATAACCAACGAGGAAGGAAAAAATACTGAACAAAGCGGTAACCACTCAAAAGGTCATCGTGGGCCACGATAATAGGAGAGGTGAGTCAAGTGAAAATTTCAAAAGAGGAGATTCAACAATGACGGAAGACATCAACAAAGAAGACCAAAGACCAACAACAAATTCTAGGGGAGGAGAACGACCGCCAGCTAGATGTTACAAATGCGGGAAAGAGGGACATATCATTAAACCGTCCACAACAATCCAAGGTATGTTACAACCGTGGAAAGGAAGGCCACATAGCTCGGGATTGTTCTCAGAAAACCAAGTTCAACGGGATGGTGACTCCAAGGGTCGTCCCTGATAAGTCGAAATCGGCGGCCTCGGAAGAGCATTTGTCGTGATCGCCAAAACGCGAGGAACCCGAACGAGGTGATTACGGTAAGCTAATCTTGAACTCTTGCAAGTTTATACCTTACTAGATACCTGCCTCTACCCATTCTTTTATCTCCTCCGCTTGTGCTCAACGCTTAAACTTGACTCTTGAAATTGGACTTTGACTTATCTGTTGAAACTCCGTTGGGTGAAACCTTTGTTACATCTATAGTTTATAAATCTTGCATGATCCAAGTTGGCACTATCACATTACCTGTTGATCTTATATCTTTAAAGATACTTGCTTTTGATGTGATTTTAGGAATTGATTGGTTAACCACTCATCATGCCAAAATTGATTGTTTTCGTAAGGTTGTTAGTTTTCATATTCCTAACCAACCTGTCATACGAATTCAAACAACTAACCCACTAAAATTAGTCACTATCATATCAAGCCATAAAGCTATTCGTTTATTGAAAAACGGATGTCAAGCTTTATTAGCCTATGTTATGGATTTGAACAAAGACAAGTCAGATTTGAATAATATTTCTGTTATTAGAGAATTTTCTGATGTATTTCCTGAAGAACTTCCCGGTCTACCCCCCAGAACGTGATGTTGAATTCTTTATTGACCTTGAGCTGGGTACAAAACCAACTTCTAAAACCCCATATCGAATGGCTCCTATTGAACTTCAGGAGTTAAAAGTCCAACTACAGGAATTGTTAGACATAGGTTTCATTCGTCCTAGTACATCTCCTTGGGGTGCTCCTATTTTATTCATAAAGAAGAAAGACGGTAGTATGCGACTTTGTATTGACTACCGAGAATTAAACCATGTCACCATCAAGAATAGGTATCCGCTACCTCGCATTGATGACCTGTTCGACCAGTTGTAAGGAGCACAATTCTTTTCAAAGATTGATCTTCGATCTGGATATCATCAGCTGAAGATTAAAATTGAGGATATTCCAAAGACTGCCTTCGTAACTCCTAGACGGCATTATGAATTCTTAGTCATGTCTTTTGGATTGACTAATGCTCTTGCTGCTTTCATGGATATGATAAACCATGTATTCAAGGAATATTTGGATCAGTTTGTTGTTTTCTTTATTGATGACATCCTCATCTATTCCAAAAGCCGTGAAGATCATGAGCACCATTTGAAGCTGATACTTGAAAGGCTTTGTGAAAACAAACTTTATGCCAAGTCAAGAAATGCGAGTTCGCTTGAGGAAGTAGTATTCCTTGGGCACGTGGTGTCAAAACATGGAGTATCCGTCGACCCTGGCCAAGATTGAAGCAAGACAAAGTTAGGGAGCAACCAAAGTCGGTGGATCAAAGTGCATGTAGCTCGGGCTTAACCGGGTTATTATCGGAGATTCGTGGAAGGATTTTCTCGAATCGCTACTCCATTAACTCAGTTGACTCCGGAAAGATACAAAATTTGTATGGAGCGAGGAATGCGAGAAGAGTTTCCAAGAGCTCAAGAGAGACTCATTTCGGCACTGCTCGGCAATACCATCCGTACGGATGGATTTGTTATATACAAATGATGCTTCGTGCAAAGGGTTAGATGCGTTCTTATGCAATATGGGAAAGTCATAGCCTATGCCTCACGACAACTCAAAGAATATGAGAGGAATTATCCTACTTACGATCTAGAGTTCTCAAAGCAATGTATTCGCTGCTGAAAATTTGGAGACACTACTTGTATGGGGAGAAAGTGGAGATTTATACGGACCATAAAAGCCTCAAATATTTCTTCACCCAAAAGAACTCAACATGCTAAGAACGACGTTGGCTTGAACTATTGAAAGATTACGATCACACTATTCAATATCATCCTCGAAAAGCGAACGAAGAGTTTATTTATCGAGTAGAAGATCTTATACAAGTACGAAAAGCGATATTGTTAATGCAAAGGACCATTCTCAGTATGACTTGCAAAGGATGGAGGTAGAATTAAAGACTCCAGGGACCCACATGATGATGGCGAATATACGAGTAGAACCGACTTTAATCGATAAAGTTAAAGCTGTTCAAACTACAGACCTGGAGCTGATACGTATGAAGAAGAAAGTGCAAGAACGAGCTATTCCAGAAGTGAGAATCGATGAAGAAGGAATACTTAGATTCAACTACAGACTTTGTGTTCCTAACGATTCTGACTTGAAGCATAGAATCATGATGGAGGCACACAACACCCCGTTTGCAATCCATCCTGGGAGTACCAAAATGTATCATGATATTCGACATACATTTTGGTGGAACAATATGAAGAGAGAGATCGCGGAGTTTATCTCAAGGTGTTTAACTTGTCAACGTGTAAAGGCGGAGTATCAAGTGCCAAAGGGTCCATTACAACCACTTAAGATTTCAAAATGGAAGTGGGAACACATTACTATGGATTTCGTTGCAGGTCTTCCCAAAGTTTCTCAAGGCATAGATGCGATTTGGGTTATTCTTGATAGATTAACCAAGTCTGCCCATTTCTTACCGATACGTGAGACTTATTCCCTTGAACGTCTTGCTCGTATGTACGTGAATGAGATTTTGAGATTGCATGGCATGCCAGTATCCATAGTTTCGGATCGTGACCCAAGATTCACTTCACGATTTTGGGTTAGCTTGCAGAACGCTATGGGCACGGATTTACGATTCTGGCCTCGCATACCATCCTCAAATGTATTTGACAATCGAGAGAGGACTATTCAAACCCTTGAAGATCTATTAAGACTTTGTGTCCTAGATTTTAAAGGAAGTTGGATAAGTACTTACCATCGGTGGAATTCTCCCACAACAACAGCTATCGTGAAAGTATAGGCATGGCTCCATTTGAGGCGTTGATGGACGAAAGTGTCGCTCTCCAAAGATGTCGGACGAGGTGGGAGAAGCAACGTTGTTGGGACCGTAATTAGTACGTATGACTCACGTAAAAGATCCAAATGATTCGCAGAACGTATACAAACGGCACAAGATTGACAAAAGAGTTATGCGGATCTTCATCGAAAAGACGTGGAATTTAATATTGGGGATCATGTATTGTTACGTGTTGCACCATGGAAGGAGTTACAAGATTTGGGAAGAGAGGAAAGCTCAATCCACGATTTGTTTGTCCATTTGAGATTCTTGACCTCAATAGGAAATGTGGCCTATAGACTCAGATTACCTCCAAGTATGTCTCGTGGTTCATAATGTTTTTCACATATCCATGCTTCATAAATATGTGAAAGACCCAACCATATTATTGCATTAGAACCGCATTTAGATAGCCAAGATTTAACGTATTGAAGAAGTACTGTTAAGATCTTGGATAGGAAAGAGCATGTCCCTACGCACCAAGATTATACCACAAGTTAAGGTTTTATGGAGAAACCATGCTATTGAAGAAATGACCTGGGAGTTGGAATCAGAAATGAAAGCGAGGTATCCTCACCTTTTCGAAACACCAGGTACGTATGTTAATTTCGAGGATGAAATTTCATAAGGAGGAGAGGTTGTAAGACCCCAACTTATTATAAATAAAATCGAATTTCCTCTAATTATATTTGTGAATAATAAGGTATTAATTTGATATAATTCTCTAGTTATGGGTGAAATGTGCAAATTTTGCAAAATATACAAGTGGTTATAAAATAATCATTATTGTTGGGGAATATTCGTTTGGTCATGGAATATTCTTGTTGTCGGGGAATATTCATACGACGTCGCATTCATTTGTGGGCCCCATAAAAGAATAACTGTCGGATGAAGAAAACGACAAGTTTGAGTTTTTATAAATAATGGCGTAGTTGTTACTGCAATTAACATCGTTGGAATACCCTATGTGGTTAAAATACAAGAATACGCTGTGGATGCACAATATTGATGAATTATTGATCCTTACATAAGAAGGCACTACTCAATAATTGTTACAAAGAGTTATCGCTCAATATTTTATTTTATTGATTCAATAATTGTCATGCGTTGATATTTTATATTATTGGTGTTTCAATAATTGTCACCGCTTCAAGATTTCCCATTATCGACATCAATAATTCATATTATTTGAATAATATTATTAGATAATATTATTGGAAATGTCTAGAAAGTTCATCAAGGAGAGGTTTGGTCACCTAATCATGCGCCAATAAGGAGAAATTCTTATTGAAAGCCCCTTTCATGGGAACTACCGGTCATCATAAATGTGATTATGTAATATTATTTGTAAATAATTAATTATTGATTCATATGATAAGGAAATATTTATTTTATGTGGATATAAATGTTGGATATATTTATTGTGGTTAAAAAATGAAGGAGTTAATGTTGAGGTGTTTTATCAAGATTTTTGTTTGAATGAAGGTATTAAAATTAAACCAAAGATTTTTTAGATATATTGTGTGAGTTATAATTTTTAATCCGACCGCTGATCGTTGTAATTTTTGGATATGTTATACATATATAAGTTGAGTATATGTCCACAAATTTTGAACCGTTAAAAATGCACGTATGATTTGTTATGAATTTTAAGAGGTGACCCGATTTAGAAATTAGGTTTATAAATGATTTTGGTGGAAAATTCTAGAATTGAGTGGGCCCTACTTGTGGTTGGTGAAGAAATGTGCTGAATTTATTTCAAATGTGGTGGGTGGGAATAGTAGTGGTAAAATCCGTCAAAGTTGCAGTCAAGTCTCTAACATTTTCCTATAAATAGAGGGCTAAGTTAGAATTGAAAATCACACCGTAAATAAGTTTTCTCTTTCTCTTTTAGATTATCGAGTGTATTTTGTGAGTATTTAGATACTTTGTGAGTTTCTATTCATCGCTGCAAGTGTCCTTCAAATTTTATACCGATATTCCGATCAGAAGTACTGATATTTTGAGGTAAGGGATGTTATTTTCTTCATATATGATTTATTTTCTTCAATATCATTATGCGCCAAATATTGATCTTTATTTTATCAAATTTGGAACTTTTTGTGTCGGGGTTACTATTCACGATAATGATACTTATTCACGTTAATCTTTACACTATTCAATTAAAAATGAAATTTTCTTCTTTTGTCCAAGATGTCTATTATGGTTACTATCTTTGATCAGATCCATGTTTTGATCTTTATTTTTGAATTCGCTTTCAAAATTGGTATTTATGAAGTATTATTGATCTTGGATAAACCGTTATACTTAATCCCTACTATTGTCCTTCCGTTTCACTAGATTCGCTTTTCTTTAAAATATTTTTCATCATCCTCGCCCTAAATGATGATATTACTAAATATCTTCTACCAGTAGTGCAAAGATAAATGATTAATCGATGAATATCTTTGGCCCAGTGCAAAAGATGAACAAGTGTTGAGATGAACACGACCAATCGGTGATACAAATGAATATCTTTGGCCTCGTAGTGCAAAAGATGAATATTTGATTAAAGATGTATATTGATTGTTGTTACAGGATAAAATATTGATGATGGACTTTTAAATCTTAGAAGATAGTAGAACTCATTCTCTACTTGACTCTTCTAATGGATTGTCAAGCTTCACTGCAGCTTGTTGATCTAAAACTTGTTGGCTATTATATTTTATCGATTTTTCCTCGTTGAAGACTAACGATAATTTGTTGTATATTATCTTAGTCATAATATTCTTTATCGGGCTAGTTGAGCTCACCCTTTTCCTTTTTGTTCCATTTTTCTCGTGAGGTGAGAACATAGTAGAACTAGTGGGTACGGGTGATGGTTCTAGAAAGATGTTTTAGCAGGTCCTCACTATTTCGTAAAATAGTGTTTGAATAATTGTAACAAGGACTTATTTGAGTGTGGATATTGTCTAGAAGACAATATTTGTATTTAAACTCACAGTATGTGTTGTCGTATTTTGCAATACAATTGTATTATTGAAGTTGTAGTTTGCTTTCTGTACCATGTATTTGGTGACTCAGAATGGGTGTTGTATACCTATTTTGGGAACGTCACATTAATCCTTAGGTAATTTTAACCCTAAGGTTTAGTACATAGCATTTGTAGGATTTAGCAATTAGGGTTTGTAAAAAAAAATTAAAAATAAAATGAAAATTTTAGTTTCTAAAATTTGTAATTAGGGTTTTCTTAAATAAATTAGTTTTCTAATTACATTATACAGGAACATTAGGGTTTAATAACGTTAATTATAATTAAGATAACTGATTTATCAATTAGAGCATCCATTTGATAATTAGGGTTAACAATTTACTAATTAGGTTTAACAATTTAATAATTAGGGTTAAAAATTTGTAATTAGGGTTTCTAATCACATTAATCATGATCATTAGGGTTTAAAGTCCGCTAATGAGTATTAAGCATCCTAAATTAGCAATTAGGGTTTCTCAATTTGACAGTTAGGGTTCCTAAATATCGGTTAGGGTTTTAATTTCATAATTAGGGTTTCGAGTCAATAATTAGGGTTTACCTAATTAGTATTTATATTTAGAATATCCGACATTGATCACATTATTACGATTTCCTAAAAATATTTTGAACTCGAATTTGTATTTTAAATTAGGGTTTCACATAATAATACTAGGATTTGTCATATAACGCCATAATTGACCAACCATTATCTATTCAATGATATACAAAGACATATTTATAAGACCGAAAAATCAAAATATAATTAATATTATATTATTATCATTCCTTATTCCAAAACCATAATTAGGGGTTTGATTCCATATCTGATTTACCTTGCATAAATAGCTTTTATTAATTAAGTTAAAATATTTAACTTAATAATCCAAGCTAAAATTCATATAAATAAATAATAATTATAATAACAACAATAACCATTCCTAATATTATTTAAATAATATAATATCATATTTCCTTTGAAAAATAAATAATAAAAATATTTCTACAATAAAATTAATTATTAAAAAAATATAATTTATAATGATCATTAATTCTAAAATAAAATTATTTGTAAATATTCATGTAATAAATATATTTTTATTTACCACATAAATACATATACACATTATCTTGTACAAATCCTCATCCTTAAAATAAATAAAAAATTTATATGGAAAATTTTTGTTTTATTTATATAGAAAATATCGGGTTATTACAGGAGAGACGAGTAAATCATTCGCTAGTTTGTCCTACCTAAGCATATTTGTTGGTCGGTCATAATAAGGATATTATGTGGCATATTAATTTCTTTAATTAACCCTTGTTTTATGGCAGTATTTGAGAATGGCAGCTGAGAATATTAATAGTTGAGTGAATGAGACCGTGGAGACACCTTTAATCACCACCTGTGGAACGGCAACAGAAGGCAAATATTCCTCCCGTAAACAACACTCACCGAACAAATAATGAATGATGGGATGTTTAGAAGCTTTTTGCAATTCATGCAAAATCGACATTTAGGGAGACTCGTGCACAAAATACGGGTGGAAATGATAAAGAATGCGCGACTTGTCACAGCCAAGCAGTTTAAAGAGTTGGGACCACCAGAATTTGCGGGAAAGCCGGATCCGATCAAAGCAGAAACGTGGGTTAAATAAATTACCAAGATATTAGATTTCTTGGGATGCACGGAGGAACAGAAGGTTCCATTCGCCACCTTTATGTTCCGTGGCGAGGCGTACTCATCGGTGGGAATCGTGAAGCGCACTCACCCTTACCGCACTCAAAGATGTCTTGGAAAACGTTTCAAAAGCTTTTCAATGACAAGTACTTTCCTAAAAGTATTCGCCATATGAAGGAGGTAGAGTTTATTAGGCTGAAACAAAACAACATGACGGTGTCCCAGTACGAGACAAAGTTCGCAGAGTTATCCAGGTTTGCACTCATTTGGTGGAGAATGAAAAACGTATGACGCGGATGTTTCTGAGAGGTTTAAAACCCGACATACGTCAGTATCTCATTTCTCATAAATTTTCTCTATATTCAGATGTTCTCAACAGGGCTCAATTATTAGAGCGAGATAACGAGTACGTTCAACCGAGGGACCACAAATCAGTGGTCATACTCGGTGATAGCAAAATACCTGAGAAACGATAACCAATGGGGAAAGAAAATATGGACAAAAGCGGAAACCACTCCGTGGTAATCGTGGCCATGAAAATAGAAGAAGTTTAGCCTGGGGAGATTTTAAAAAGAGGAGATTCAACAATGATAATCAAGACGCCAAAGATCAAAGAGTAACCGGTTTCTAAGGGAGGAGAACGACCACCGGTCGTATACTATAAATGTGGGAAAGAGGGACATATCAACCCAAACTGTCCACAACAATTCAAGGTATACTATAATTGTGGAAAGAAAGGACATATCGCTCGAGATTGTACTGTAGCAAAACCAAGTCCAGCGGGGATGGCAACTCAAAAGGTTGTCCCAGAAAAGTCAAAGTCAACGGTTCCTGGAAGAGCGTTTGTCGTGACTGGTCAAAGTGCGAGGAACCCGAATGAGGTGATCACGGGTAAGCTAATCATAAACTCTTGCGAAGATTATACCTTATTAGATACCGATTCTACCCCATTCTTTTATTTCTCCTACTTGTGCTCAACGTTTAAACTTAACTACGGAGAAATTAGACCTTGACTTATCTGTTGAGACTCCGTTAGGAGAACCTTTCATTACATCTACTATTTATAAATCTTGTTTGATTCAAGTTGGAACCATCACATTACCTGCCAATCTTATTTCGTTGAAAATACTTGCATTTGATGTGATTTTAGGGATTGTTTGGTTAACCACTCATCATGCTAAAATTGATTATTTTTGTAAGGTTGTTAGTTTTCATATTCCAAACCAACCTGTTATGTGAATTCAAACAACCAAACCACTAAAGTCAATCACTGTCATATCAAGACATAAAGCTATTCGTTTATTGAAAAATGGATGTCAAGCTTTCTTAGCCCATGTCACGGACTTGAACAAAAACACGCCGATTTGAATAAAATTTCACTGTTAGTGAATTTCCGACGATTTCAAGAACTTCCCTGGCCAACCTCCAAAGACATGAAGTTGAATTCTTTATTGACCTTGAACCTGGTACAAAGCCCATTTCTAAAACCCCATATTGAATGACTCCTATTGAACTTCAGGAGTTAAAGGTCCAACTACAAGAGTTGTTGGACATCGGTTTCATTCGTCCTAGTACATCTCCTTAGGGTGCTAGCTCTTGTTTTATTTGTAAAGAAGAAAGACGGGAGTATGCGACTTTGTATTGACTATCGAGAATTGAACCATGTCACCATCAAGAATAGGTATCCGCTACCTCGTATTGATGACCTGTTTGACCAGTTATAAGGAGCGCAAATCTTTTCAAAGATCGATCTTCGTTCTGGATATCATCAGTTGAAGATTAGAACTGAAGATATTTCAAAGACTGCTTTCACAACTCGGTACGAGCATTATGAATTCTTAGTCATGTCTTTTGGATTTACTAATGCTCCTACTACTTTCATGGATATGATGAACCATGTGTTCAAAGAATATTTGGATCAGTTTGTTGTCGTCTTTATTGATGACATCCTCATCTATTCCAAAAACCGTGAAGATCATGAGCACCATTTGAAGCTGGTACTGCAAAGGCTTCGTAATAACAAGATATATGCCAAGCTAAAGAAATGTGAGTTCTGGATTGAGTAAGTAGCATTCCTTGGGCACGTGGTGTCAAAACATGGAGTATCTGTTGACCCAACGAAGATTGAAGCAATACAAAGTTGAGAGCAACCGAAGTCGGTGATCGAGCACGAAGCTTTCAGCTTAGCCGGGTTATTATCTGAGATTCGTGGAAGGATTTTCTCGAATCGCTACTCCGCTAACTCACCGACTCAGAAAGATACAAAATTCGTATGGAGCGAGGAATGCGAGAAGAGTTTCCAAGAGCTTAAGAGGAGACTCATTTCGGCACTGCTCTCGACAATACCGGCTCGTCTTCGGATGGATTTGTTATCTACAACAATGCTTCAGGAAAATGGTTAGGATGTGTTCTCATACAACATGGGAAAGTCATAGCCTATGCCTCGCGACAACTTAAAGAATATGAGAGAAATTATCCTACTCATGATCTAAAGTTGGCAGCAGACATTTTTGCGCTAAAGATCTGGAGGCATTATTTATATGGGGAGAAAGTGGAGATATATTCAGACCATAAAAGTCTTAAATATTTCTTCACCCAAAAAGAACTCAATATGCGCAGAACGACGCTGGCTCGAGTTGTTGAAAGACTACTTAACATACCATTCAGATAAGACTCTGGGGATTTTCATATACAACCAACTTTAATCGATATTCATTTCAAGTTTAATCTGATTCGTAGTTTTCTTCATGTTTTGTGTTCGCTTCCACTTGTTTCATGTTATTTTACGTACTGATTTGAAATACAAGATTATGATGGAGGCATGGATGCTTGCAATCCATCTAAGTGAGGAAAGGTATCGTGATTTGGAGCAAAAGTGGAAAAGAGTCGAGAAAAGAAAATTTTAAGTCAAGATATTCATTTCAAGTTTAATTTCACGGGTTTTCTTCATATTTTGTGTTCTTTGTTACTTGTTTCAGAATTTCACCGGGTGGTTATGGATGGGGAGGAAAGGCCGATTTTGGAGCAAAAGTGGAAAAAGTTGAGAAAAGAAAATCTTGAAGTCCTGCTCGCTTCAACTTCACCGGTGCTCCCAATTTGTGGGACTTGAATGATGCGCTTGGACTCTAATAAAAAGAGATTTCTAATAAAAGAGATTTCGAGGAGAGCTTGGAGAGCTACATTAGGTAGAACAACAATCATACAACACAAAGGCATTAATTCAAGAGCGATTTCAAGGATTCAAGAGCAAACGCTGAGGAGTAATTTTCAGAGATTGTCACAACGGTTGTAATCAAGGCTACGTGAAGGGTTTTCATTATTCTTCTTCTCTTTAGTCTTATTTGTAATTGGAAGGATGTCTTCAACAAATTATTCAGCTTTTTAATTCATTCATTATGAACTAATTTACTTATTAGACTTGTGATGGATCTTTGGGTGAAACGATGATTCTATAACTTTGATTTCCAATTCAATAAGATATTTACAGCTTTATCTATGTTAATTTGAGCGTGAATTTATGAATTGCCCGATCAACAGCTTCTTTGTGGATTTGAAAGGAATCGAGAGAGAGATTCAAATTTAGACCTAGTTAATATAAAGATGTGTCATGAATTTTGTCGATAGCAGATTTGTGATTATTGTTAAGGTAGAGATACGCTTGACATCACATGTAATCGTGATAGAGAGCTTAAACTTCAACCTTCTTTGATTGCAAGTTCACATAGAGATATAGTGAGTTGGTTAATTTAGGTGTTTAACAAATTTCTATCTTAATTGTGGATTGATGTTAATATGGTATTAGTGCATCGAGAGGTGGCTCTTACTACGCTCGTGTTCTTGATTAATAAACCGGAATATTAAATTGAGTTGAATAAAGGTTGGAAAATCGTAGGAAGCTCGTGGTGAAATCATAAGTCTAATTCTCCATTAATTGTTTGAAATTCCTGATTTCGTTATCAAAGTGACCGCTTTTGTGATAGTTTATTTCTTTATTAATTTAGTTTTTTATATATAATTTAAAACCATTGAATTGATTAGTTTAATAAAATTAGGGTTAATACAAAATTGATAATTGTGAAGTTAAAACTCTCGATATTTTGTCCTCGTGGGAACGATATACTTTATTCACTACTATATTACTTGTCGACCACGCACACTTGCATGTTTTTTAAAGCCGTATTGATTTTACCAACAAGTTTTTGGCGCCATTGCTTGGGACAATTTAGCCGAGATTTTAATATTTGTTTTTACAATATCGCTTTAATTAGTCCAGCTTTTACTTAAACATTTTTATTTTGTTTTCTATTTCAGTTTTTTCACATCGGTTTATGCAAACACGATCTAAACATCCAGACTTGCTTCCTTTTGAGGACTATATCGATGCATTTATTTCAAAAGTCGAGTAAGTGGATTGAGGAAACAAGGAACTAATTCAAAATTCGATAAGGAAGGAACAATGGTCGCCAAGACCGTAAAGCGCTGAGGATTTTGCCACACCTAGGGTGACCGATCCGCAATGAGCATTACTAGGCCTCGCAATTGTCGCGAACACTTTTGAAATTAAGCCTGGGACCATTCAGATGATGCAGAACTCATGTCAGTTTGGGGGAAGGGCAAACAACGATCCGAATGAGGATTTTATCAGTTTTCTAGAAATGTGCGACACGTTCAAGTACAATGGGGTGTCAGATGAGGCAGTGAGACTTCGCTTGTTCCCATTCACTTTACGGGACAAGGCAAAGAGTTGGTTACATTCTTTACCACTGGGTTCGATCACTACGTGGGAGGATTTTGCTCAAAAATTTCTTGCCAAATTTTTCCCACCGGCGAAGACTACGAAAATAAGGAATGACATCACAATGTTTTAGCATCAGAATGGGGAGTCACTATATGAGGTATGGGAGAGATACAAGGAATTACTTAGAAAGTGCCCACATCATGGATTGCCCAAGTGGTTACAAATGAACACATTCTATAATCTGCTACATGGAAATGTCGAACCAAAGATTGATGCGTATCTCTAAGCAGCATTCATGGCTAAGAGTTACGAGGACGCATACAATTTAATAGAAACAATGGCGAAAAATAACTACCAAAGGCCCACAAAAGAAGAATGACACAGTAAAGGCTACCGATCTTGGAATTAGATGGAGTAATAAATATATAAGCACAAATTTTTCGCACTATCCATGAAGTTTGATACGATGAATGAGAGGGTAAATACGATGGCAGGGGCTCAAGTTCAACAAGTTCAAGAAAGTTATGGTAGTATGTGAATTGTAAAAGGGTGATCATCCGACAAAGCAAAGGTGCAATAAATCCAAAGATCCGCTCACCATATAGGCAACTACAATAGAATTCCACAAAATACTTACCAAAACACCTACAACTGTGGAATAGAACCACCCAAACCTTTCATGGAGCAATAATCAAGAAACTCAAGCTCCACGACCATCATATCCCCCCGGTTTTCATAGTCATCCGCAATGTATTCAACAAAGAAGACAAGAAACACGATGGGGAGGAAACATGGGCAAGGTACACGACTAGCAACGATTTGGCTATGAAGAATCAAGCTATTGCTATCAAAAACATAGAGAATCGAGATAGGTCAAATTGCATTGGCATTGAATAATAGACCACAAGGAACATTACCTAGCGACACACCGAAAGAAATCCAAGGGTAATCATGAGCAATGTCAAGCAAAGCTTATGTTGAGAAGTGGAAAACATCTCTATGGGAATAAAGCAGTAAAATTCAAAGAACACCGAGGAAAAAGTTGATGACAAGAATGCAAAGGAGGGTAACAAAATGAGGAAATAAAGTTAAACAAATGAGTCGATTGTTTATCCTCCACCGCCATTTCAAAGCAGAGGGTCCAAAAACAAAAATCGAGCAAGCAAGCAAAAAGTTTTAGATGTGTTCAAGAAACTCCAGATTAACATCCCATTCGCAGAGGCCCTGAGCAAATGCCGAAGTTATGCTAAGTTTATGAAAGGAATTCATCGAGGAAGAAGAAATGGGAAGAATTCAAAACAAAGGCACTAACAGAGGAGTGTAGTGGTTGTTACAAAAAAGCTTCCACCAAAACTCAAAGACCCGGAGCTTTTACTATCCCGCACGATCGGAAGATGTCGCTTAACAAGTGCTTATGTGATTTGGGGGCGAGTATAAACCCGATGCCATTGTCAAGATATCAGAATTGGGTTTGCCCGCACCAAAAGCCTACGAATATTTCATTGCGCAATAAGCGATGATAGTCACCACATATCCGAGAGGCATCAGAGAGGACATTTTGGTAAAAGTGGATAAGTTTATATTCTCTCATGACTTTATCATACTAGATTTCGATGAAGATAAGAACATCCCGATCATCCTAGGGAGACCTTTCTTACTTACGGGAAGGACACTCATAGACGTGCAAAAAGGGAGAACTTACAATGAGGGTCCAAGATCAAGAAATAAAATTCAATGTGTTCAAGGCCATGAAATATCCTACTTGACGAGGAAGAATGTTATCGAATGGATTTAATTGAGCAAATTACCAAATAAGATATTAACAAGAGTTTGATCAATGATCCGTTAGAAACAACCTTATTGGGGGATGAAGAAAAGACGACCCGAATTTGTGGACTTATTACGATGCTAGACTCATGCCAAGAGTTAGCCGATTCAGAGCACCTATTGAACCTCCGCACACCGAGGAGACAGCTGCAAAAAATTGAAACCATCATCGAGGAGCCACCGACATTGAACTTAAGCCACTCCCTAAACATCTCGTGTATGCGATTTAGGCGATTTATTTAAATTTTTTACTCAGTAATTATTTCACGCCGACTTAACGAATTTGCAGAAGAAAAGTTGTCGAGGGTGCTTAGGATCACAAATCAAGAATTGGATGGACGATTATGGATATAAAAGGCATTAGCCCATCATTTTGCATGCACAAGATTCTCGATGGAGGATGATGCAAGTCCATCGCATGAGCATCAACGCCGATTTAACCCAATCATGAAGGAAGTGGTCAAGAAGGAAATTTCAAATTATTGGATGCCGGTCATATATCCAATTTCCGACAAAGAATGGGTAAGTCCGATTCATTGTGTGTGTCAAGAAAGGGGGAATGACGGTTATTCAAAATGAGGATAACGAAGTTAATTCCAACAAGGATAATTGATGTGTCGAGGGTGTGCATCGATTATAGGAGATTGAATAAGGCAACCTGAAGGATCATTTCACGCCACCTTTTATCGATCAAATGTTAGATAGGTTAATGGACATGAGTTCTACTGCTTATTGGATGGATACTCGGATATAATCGATCGCCATCGCCTCCCGAGGATCAAGAGAAGACAACATTTACATGCCCTTTACGGCACATTTGCGCTTTCAAGGATGTCATTCTGCTATGCAATGCACCCGCAACTTTCCAACTGCTGTATGATGGCTATTTTTTCAGATATGGTGGAGAAGAATGTTGAAGTCTTCATGGACGATTTCTGGCCTATGGAGACACTTTTGACACTTGCCTAGAGAATCTGGTCATGGTATCAGAGCGATGTAAGGACACAAACCTCATATTAAATTGGGAAAAATGCCACTTCATGGTCAAGAGGGCATAATATTGGGCCATAAGGTGTCGGCCAAGGATTGAGGTGGATAAGGCAAAGTTGACACGATCGAGAAACTACCTCCGCCGAGCCCGCTTAAGGGTATTCAAGTTTTCTTCGGGGCATGCCGGGTTCTACAGAGGTTCATAAAAGACTTCTAAGATTGCAAAACCTCTATGCAAATTTTTTAGTAGAAGGATGCCACTTTCACTTTTATCGCGGAATGTAAGTCCGCTTGACCTATCAAAGAAGAAATTAACTACGCCTTCGCGATAGTCGCACTGCGACCGAAAAATGCCATTCGAGCTTATGTGATGCGAATGACTATGCGGTTAAATGCTTTTTGGGCCAAAGACGAGACAAGGTGTTTCACGCCATATACTACGCAAGCAAAAACACTCACAGAGACTCAAATGAACTACACTACTACGGAAAAGGAATTGCTTGCAAAGGTGTACGCTGTCGACAAATTCCGCATACTTGATCGGACTAAGGTAATAGTCTACACGGACCATCTTAAGATTCTTGCACTTAATAGCAAAAAAGATGCTAAGCCACGCCTTTATCCGATGGATTCTCCTACTTCAAGAGTTTGATTTAGAAATTAAAGATAGAAAGGGACGGAGAATCAAGTTGTCAATTATTTATCAAGGCCGGAAAATCCGGGAAAAGGATGAAGATAGATGCGCGATCAACGAGTCATTCCTTGATGAGCAACTATTTGGGTTGAATGCGTAATTTTCGTGGTATGCAGATTTCATGAATTATGTGGTGAGCAAAATGCTTCCTCTGATCTTACACGACAACAGTAAAAAGAAGTTTCACATGACGTCAAGTGGTACATGGGGATGAACCGCATTTATTCAAACAATGCTACCGATAAGATGATTCGACGATGTATCCCATACAAAGGAAGTCCACAACATATTACAAGAATGCCACCATCAAAGATACGGTGGACATTACGGAGTGAGCGCACCGCTGGCAAAAAGTGCTTCAATCTGGGTTTTATTGGCCTACAAGTTCAAAGACGCCCACCAATTTGTGAAAACATGTGATAGATGCCAAAGGGTGGGAAACATATCGAACGGAATGAGATGCCCCTACAAACAATTCTTGAAGTGGAAATCTTTGATGTATGGGGCATCGATTTCATGGGACCCTTCCTTCGCCTTCGAAAGCAATCAAGATATTCTACTCACGGTGGACTACGCCTCAAAATGGGTTGAAGTCAAAAGATTACCATCAAACGATGCCAAGGTGGTCCTCAAATTCCTTCGTAAAAACATTTTCACGAGGTTTGGCACGCCAAGAGCAATAATTAGTGATGAAGGTAGTCACTTCGCAATAAGTCGCTTATGCCTTTTTGGCTAAGTATGGGTAAACCACAAGGTGGCTACAACGATCACCCTCAAACTAATGGGCAAGCCGAGGTAGGTATCGAACAGAGAAGTCAAGAAAATTTTGGAGAAAGTCAGAACCGAAGCCTGAAAGATTGGTCACTTCGATTGACGACGACATGGGCATACTTCGATCGCATACAAAAACGCCAATCGGATGTCACCTTATCAACTCTTGTACGGAAAGGCATGTCACTTACCGGTGGAGCTACAACGCACAAGGCTTACTGGGCCATACAGAAATTGAATTTTGATCAAGCCGCTGTAGGAAAAAAGAGGCTACTCCAACTAAATGAGCTCGACGAATTCCGCCTCCAAGCTTACGAGAATGCCAAGCTATACAAAGAAAAGGTTAAAAGATGGCACGACCGTAAAATTGTGCAACGAACATTCGAGCCGCCAATCACCCTCTTTGTTCAACTCACTACCGCGATTATTTCCGTGAAAGCTTAAGTCGAGATGGTTTCGACCATTTACTATAAAACGAGTATTTCCTCATGGTGTCCGCTGAACTCTACAAATGTAATCCGTTAGAAACGCTCAAGGTCAATGGTCAACGGATAAAGCATTACCGGGTGGCGAAGTCGAATTGGGACGCCGACAACATTACCCTCACCGATACACAATAAAAACAGGAGTAGTCAAATCGAACGACTTAAAATCAAGCGCTAATTGGGAGGCAACCCAACTTTTCTTTATTTTTCATAGTTCATGTTTAATTTGTTAGATATAGTTTATGAAGCAAGAGTTAGGTCTTGTCAATTATAAGTTTTGCTAAAAAAAATCTCTAAAAGTACTAAAAATCTCATCAAACTCCAAGTCATCATTATTAATCTAACATATTGCATGTTTTTGGTTTCAGAGAGGTCCAACGTGAGTCGAGCAACAACGACTACGAAATGGAGGAAAATCGAGAATTTTGCATCTCAAAAATTTTTGGCCAAAATTTTTAATAAGCAGGCATGCCTGGCGGTGGGCTTTTTTGTTCTAGCACCTTCACCGGGCGGGGGGTCCTAAACCCAAGTGCACACGCCTGCTTTTAAGGCACGACCCTTCCTTTTTTTTCCCCACACATATACACGCCTTTTGCTCTCTCTCAATAACATCTCCTACCAAACCACTACTACCCAACCCATTACCCACATCACAAACCTCCTCCCCTACTACTACTTCCCACGATCTCCACTCCCCAAACATCCCTTCACATATTCTCCCAACCACACCACTTCTATATATATCCCTCCATCTCATCTCTATTTCTTCCCACATTCAAACTTTCAATTCTTAGATTTGAGAGGTTGTTTTTGAGAGCAGATTCTAGTGCGCATTTGGGGCTTCATCTCATCTCTACCATATACACCAATTTCCAAGTTCAAATTTCACAAATTGTGTAACCTACCCCAACCGCACACACACAAGTGTTTGATAAAGTGCTTGAACCAAGTTTTGAAAAGGAAGTGTTTACTAGCAAGAGTTCATCACGAAATTCAATGGCTTCTCAACCGACACCCAAACGCCAACGGGGGCGAAGTTCAAGCGCCGCTCCACCGCCAACCACCTATGACCGCCAAAAATTTGTGAGTGCCACCGCCGCCGACCGTTATGAGTACATGCAATCTAAGGCACTTACGCCAGAGCGTGGATTGGCCCCCGAGGGGAACGACGGGGAGATGATGTCCCAAATTTACCAAAAGGGGTGGATCAAATTCATCAAACATCCGACACCCGCCGTGGTTAATATTGTCAAAGAATTCTATGCAAACGTCAAGACAAAGCTCCTTTCAAAGCGCTTAAAGGGGTCGAATGGTTCCTTTCAAAGATGATGCCATCAATGCTTACTATCAACCATGGGTGCCACGCCATTGTCAAGATGCCCAAATGAGGGATTTTGACCCGATTATGAGGAGGTTATTAAAAATATGACAAGCCGCACACATCTTGACCAAAGGTAGGAAGGGAGGAACAAAGTGTTCAATAAAGGACTTAAGCCTTAGATGGAAAGATATGGTACGATTTTATAAAAGAAAATTGCTTCCGCCCCCAACACACTTCGGACGTCACCAAAGAGAAGGCGCATCATTATACGCCATTGTGCAAGATTTCATTATCGACGCTTCTGGGCCATCATCGCTTTCTCCATCCGCCGGCTTACGTGGAAATTTTTCAAGCGGTTTGCCACACCCTTCACTTATATATGCGCCAGTGCCGCAACGCCGGGTGCGCGTTATTCTCGATGATGAGCCCACTCAACCGCCGCTTTTGCTTTGCTTTGATTCAAGAATGATTGCGGGGTATTCAAATTGGGGGGAGGAGAGTCACATCCACGGGTTTGGGTTTTATTTTTCCATCTATGCCGGAAGACGAGGTCGATGTCAAGATACCTCTGGGATGAGGATGAAACGATGGGAGATCAAGGAACCGAAAGCAGTGTCCCGCAGATCGAGGCAATTTCTAGTACTCGGCCTCGAGTTCCAAAAATCAAATGAATGCGAATAATAGGCAAAACGCGGAATTGCGCATGATCATGGCGCGCGCCAAGATCACATGTTTGATGCCATGAACGATCTTTCGCCTCATTCAACACAACACTCCAAAGTTTCAACCCCACGACCAATTTCCATATCAACAACCCTATCCATTACCTCGATTTCCTCCTAGTGATTCCGATGAGGAAGAGCACCAACCACCACCCTGCACTTTCAGACGATTCCAGTGGAAGTCCTATTGCACTTTATTGTTATCCAATGAGGGCATTGTCTTTATTTAAGTTTGGGGAGTAATTTGTTTAGTCAGCATACATGCATTTTTTTTAAAATTTTGTTGTCATATCTCTAGTTTTGCATTATAGAATAGGTATTTGCATAGTAGTTAGGATTTTGCATTGTTTTCATATATCTAAAAAATATAAATATATATATAATATATATATATAAAATAAAAAAAATTAGTTAAATAGTGTGTTTGCATATGTCCAACATGTCCAATGTGTCGCATTTTACATGTTTTTTTTTGGCCAATGATGAGATTGTGAACAAGTTAACCAATATAGTATGGATTATTAAAACTATGATATAATTTCAAGTTATGAATCGATTCTTGGACTTGTTTGAAACTCATATAAAAAGGGTAGCACTAATAACATCTTTGTCGACCGGTCACTACTCAAATTGACACATAAAAAGTTTCTAAAGGATAATGCTAGCGTGAACTAGAAAATGACAAGGATAGGCAAAGAAGGCTTAACTTAGGCAAAAACCTAAGCTCGGGGGAATATATGTGGGATATATAAGCTTGTTTAAAAAAAAAAAAAAAAAAAAAAGAAAAGAAAGAAATGAAACATGTCGAGTCTTGTGGTGGGTCGAGGAGAAACACTCCCCATAAACACAAGCGTGAGATGGAGCGTAAAATGCACTCACCAACCATCTATCAAAAGAAAAAAAAAGGAAAAATAATCACGGAAAAGAGCAAAAAGCCCCGTGTAAAAAAAAAAGAAAAAAGAAAGTATAAGTATCCCGCATGTACCCTTTTTGAATTTGGTCGAGTTTAATTGTAGTTTAGTCGCGCCTATCTTTGAGATTTTTAAGTTTGCAGACCGTATGATTCCTTCTAAGAAGTTGTTTATGTATTGAATTTGGGTCCGTGATCGCTTATCTTAGATGTTGATCACACACGCACACTTATACCAAAGGATAATTGTTCAAGAATTGAGAATTAATATGTAAGTGTGGATTGGTTTTGATAATTTGTATTGTAAAGTTGCTTGTTTTCTCTGAGGCCGATGGGATAAGTTAGTTTATGCGATGTTGTTGGATTTTTAGATAGTTAGATTGTTATTGCATTTCATTGCATTGCATAGCATGTAGTTTGTTTTGTGCTCGAGGACTAGCACGGTTTAAGTTTGGGGGATTTTGATAAGTGGATTTTATATACACGAATCGATATTCATTTCAAGTTTAATTTCATAGTTTTCTTCATGTTTTGTGTTCGTTTTTAATTGTTTCATGTTATTTTATGTGTAGGTGGTCATGGATGCAAGTGGTGAGGAAAGGCGGTCTTTTTGGAGCAAAAGTGGAAAAAGTTGAGAAAGAAAAATCTTGAAGTCAAGAGACTACTTCACTTGGGGCGGGCTCATTAGTAGATCAGAATTCCCCACCGGGGGGGGTCCCGATTCTCAGGTATCCTGCTCGCTTTCAACTTCACCTGTGTGCTCGGTTTTTGGGACTTGAATGATGCGTATGGACTCTAATAAAAAGAGATTTCGGCCAGAAGAGAAGGAGAGCATGCTATTAGGTAGAAAAACAACAATCATACAACACAAAGGCATTAATTCAAGAGCAATTTCAAGGATTCAAGAGCAAACGTTGGAGGAGTAATTTTCATAGATTGTCACAACTGGCTATGTAATCAAGGCTACGTGAAGGGGTTTTCATTATTCTTCTTCTCTTTAGTCTTATTTGTAATTGAAGGATGTCTTCAACAAATTATTCGCTTTTTAATTCATTCATATGAACTAATTTACTTATTAGACTTGTGATGGATCTTTTGGTGAAACGATGATTCTATAACTTTGATTTCCAATTCAATAAGATATTTACAGTTTATCTATGTTAATTTGAGCGTGAATTTATGAATTTCCTGATCAACAGTTCTTTGTGGATTTGAAAGGAATCGAGAGAGAGATTCAAATTTAGACCTAGTTAATATAAAGATGTGTCATGAATTTTGTCGATAGCAGATTTGTGATTATTGTTAAGGTAGAGATACGCTTGACATCACATGTAATCGTGATAGAGAGTTAAACTTTAACCTTTTTTGGTTGCAGGTCACATAGAGATATAGTGAGTTGGTTAATTTAGGTGTTTAACGGATTTCTATCTTAATTGTGGATTGATGTTAATATGGTATTAGTGCATCGAGAGGTGGCTCTTACTACGCTCGTGTTCTTGATTAATAAACCGAATATTAAATTGAGTTGAATAAAGGTTTGGAAAATCGAGGAAGCTCAGGTGAAATCATAAGTCTAATTCTCCATTAATTGTTTGAAATTCCGGATTTCAAGTATTGGTGACTGCTTTTGTGATAGTTTATTTCTTTATTAATTTAGTTTTTTTATATAATTTAAAACCATTGAATTGATTAGTTTAATAAAATTAGGGTTAATACAAAATTGATAATTGTAAAGTTAAAACTCTTGATATTTTGTCCTCGTGGGAACGATACTTTATTCACTACTATATTACTTGTTGACCACGTACACTTGTGTGTTTTGCACGTATTGATTTTACCCAACACTTGTCAACGTGTAAAGGCGGAGCATCAAGTACCAAAGGGTCCATTTCAACCACTTGAGATTCTGAAATGGAAGTGGGAACACATTACTATGGATTTCGTTACGGGTCTTCCCAAGGTTTCTCTAGGCATAGATGCGATTTGGGTTATTGTTGATAGATTAACCAAGTCTGCCCATTTCTTGCCTATACGGGAGACTTATTCCCTTGAACGTCTTACTAGTATGTACGTAAATGAGATTGTGAGATTGCATGGCATTCCAGTATCCATAGTTTCGGATCGTGACACAAGATTCACTTCACGATTTTGGGTTAGCTTACAAAAAGCTATGGGCATAGATTTACGATTTAGTTCGGCATACCATCCTCAAATGGACGGACAATCAGAGAGGACTATTCAAACTGTTGAAGATCTATTAAGACTATGTGTCCTAGACTTCAAAGGGAGTTGTGATAAGTATTTACCATTGGTGGAATTTTCCTACAACAACAGTTACCAGGCAAGTATATGTGTGGCTCCATTTGAAGCATTGTATGGACGAATGTGTCACTCTCTAGTATGCTGGAATGAGGTGGGAGAAGCAACGTTGTTGGGACCAGAGTTGGTACGAATGACTATAGAGAAGATCCAAATGATCTGACAACGTATACAAATGGCACAGGATCGACAAAAAAAGTTATGCGGATCTTCATCGAAAGGACGTGGAATTTGATATTAGGGATCATGTATTGTTACGTATTGCTCCATGGAAGGAAGTTACAAGATTCGGGAAGAGAGGAAAGCTCAATCCACGATTTATTGGTCCATTTCAGATTCTTGACCGAGTAGAAAATGTGGCTTATAGACTCGCGTTACCTCCAAAGATGTCTCGTGTTCATAATGTTTTTCACATATTTGTGTTTCGTAAATATGTAAAAGACCCGAACCACATTATTGAGTTAGAACCAGACGAGATAGCCGAAGACTTAACGTACAAGGAGGTGCCTGTTAAGATCTTGGATAGAAAGGAGTATGTCCTACGCACCAAGGTTATACCACAAGTTAAGGTTTTGTGGAGGAACCATGCTATTGAAGAAATTACCTGGGAGTTGGAATCAGAAATGAAAACGAGGTATCCTCACCTTTTCAAAACACCAGGTATGTACGTTAATTTCGAGGACGAAATTTCATAAGAAGGGAAGGTTGTAAGAACCCAACTTTTTATAAATGAAATTGAATTTCCTTTATTTATTTTTTTGAAATAGTAATGGTTGATTTGATTAATGTGGTTAGTTATGGGTAAAATGCGCAAATATTTTAAATAAGCAAGTGGTTATAAAATATTTATTGTTGTCGAGGAATATTCGTTTAGTCATGGAATATTCTTCCTGTCGGGGAATATTCGTACGACAGCGCAGCCTTTTGTGGGCCCCATAACGAAAAGCGATTGGATAAAGAAAACGACAAGTATAAGTTGTTTATAAATAACGACGTAGTTGTTACCGTTAATACTATTGGAATACCCGGTGGTTAAAACACAGTAGCACGCGGTATTGCACCAATTATTGATTCTTACGTAAGAAAGCACTACTCAATAATTGTTACAATAATTACTGTTCAATATTTTATTTTATTGATTCAATAATTGCTACGTTGATAGTTTATATTATTGTTGTTTCAATAATTGTCACTATACAGTATTTTCCATTATCAGATCAATAATTTATATTATTTGAATAATATTATTAGATAGCTTTATTTGCAATGTCTAGAAAGTTCTGTCTAAGGAGAGGTTTGGTCACCTAATTGCGCGCCTGGTTGTCAGTATTGTGATTCTGTAATATTATTTGTGAATAATTAATGATTGATAAGGAAAATATTCATTTTATGTGGATATAGATGGAAAAAAAATTTAATGTGACAATTGTTGAAAATTGATATTTTATCTTTCCCGATAAAATAAATTATTTATATATATTATTATATTATAATAATATAATAATTGTGATATTTTTATAATGAATGTGGGATATATGAATATATAAGGAAGAGTATTTTTGTTACTAAAAATATTTAAAAACATATTTTTCATGTTTGCGGACCCTATTTCTTGACTGAAATTTGATTATAGCCTGTAAAATCGTCCATATGTGGATTTCGGTCAATTTCTGTTTGGAATTTGGAAAAACTTAAACTTACAAAGTTTTAGAGAATTGAATTTCCTATGGAATGGACATAAGATTTGAATTTTTCAGATAAAAGGTCTATTTATTACGAATTATTGAAGTTCCGGAATAATTGATTTTTGGAGTTTTAAATAATTTTTTTTTATGAAAAACATTTTTTGTGAGATGGTGGGCCCCACTTGTGTGGTTAATGTCCTGAAATTGGATTGTCAAAGTGGGCGTAGGAAATTTATATAAATATATTAATATTTTGTTAAATTTTCTTCTTTGGTGTTCTAAGTATTTTCTTATAAATAGGGTGCTTAGGTTAGAATTGAAAATCACATCAGAAACTAAAGATTTCTATCTCTATATTATCGAGCGTATTCTTGTGAGTATTTTGATACTTTGAGTGTTGCTATACAAGTTCCCTTCAGCACTATATCCGGTATTCCAATCAGAAGTGCTATCCTTTTGAGGTAAAGGATGTTATTTTCTTCGTAAATGATATTATTTCCTTCAATATCATTATGCCGAAATATTGATATGAATATTATTGTGGAATTTCTACCTTTTTGTGTTGGGATTACTATTCACGTATACGGCACTATTTAACAAAAAATGAAAATTTCTCTTCTTTATCCAAGATGTTTATTATGGTTACTATCTTTGATTGTATCCATGTTTTGATCTTTATTTTGAATTCTGCTTCACAATTGGTTATTATGGAGTATTTTTGAACTTGGATAAATCGAAGTACGAATCCCAAATATTTGTTCTTTTGTCTTACTGGATTCATTTTCTTTAAAATATTTTTCATCATCTTCAGTCCTAAATGATGATATTACTAAATATCTTTGGCCTGTAGTGCAAAGATGAATGATTTCCTGATGAATATCTTTGGCCCAGAAAGTGCTAAGATGTACAAAAGTTGAGATGAACATGACCAACAAAGATATAAATGAATATCTTTGGCTTGTAGTGCAAAGATAAATATTTGATTCAAGATGTATATTGATTGATGTTACAGGGATAAAATATTGATAATGAACTTTTAAATCTTAGAAGATGGTAGAATTCATTCTCTACTTGACTCTTCTAATGGATTGATGTTTCCGCAGCAGTTGTTGATCTAAAACTTGTTATCTATTATATTATATCAGATTTTTCCCTATTAAATACTAATGATAAATTGTTGTATATTATCCTAGTCATAATATTCTTTACTGGGCTAGTTGAGCTCACCCTTTTCCTTTTTGTTCCATTTTTCTTCTTAGGAGGTGAGAATTTAGCAGGAACTAGCCGGGGTACGCAGTGATGATTTTAGAAAGTTGTTTTAATAGTCCTCACTATTTTTGTAAAATAGTGTATCAATAATTGTAATGAGGACTCCTTTTGAGTTTGTATACTGTCTATTAGACAGTATTTGTATTTAAACTCACAGTATATGTGTTGTAGTATTTTACACGACAATTATATTAATGAAGTTGTATATATTTCTGTACCATGTATTTGGCAACTCAGATTGGGTGATGTATACCTATTTTGGGGGAGTTACAATTGTTCTCTTCAGGAAATGAGAATATAAATTTGGGACTAGTCAGGGAACCTGAGTGATTCCAGATGTTTGCATTAGTAGTCCTCACTATTCAAAGAAATAGTGTGATAATAAATGTAATAAGGACTCCATTTGAGTTTGAATACTTGCCTAGAAGACAATATTCAGACATAATTCTCAACTTATGTTTTGTCGTATTTTACACGACAGTTGTATAATTAAGTTGTATTTGAATTTTGTACCATGTATTTGGCGACTCAGAATGGGTGATGTATACATATTTTGGGGGCGTCACAAACGCCTTATGGCAAACCTCTCTAATTATATATAAAAAATTGAGTAAATATTTACCACAAATCACTTATCTTTAATAAACACATTTTTAATATTTTAACAATTATTCATCATTAATATTATAACTCACAATATTAACTACCAGATCATTCCCAGGAAAGAGGGAGCTTTCTAATAAGGATTTCTCCTTATTGGCGCGCAATTAAATAACCTAACCCCTTTCCTCGACAGAACTTTCTAGACATTGTCAATAATGAAAATAATAATATGAATAAATGTGTTTCCTCAATTATTGATTTAATAATAGAAAATATTGTGCAGATGACACTATGATAATAATTGAATCAATAATATGAGATACTATGCAGTAACTACTGTTGCAATAATTGAATAAAACTGAGTGACTTCTTACGTAAGCTTCAATAATCAAAGATACTGTGTAATACCGTACCATCGTGCAACAACGCCAGACATTATTCTTTTTCACCGGATGTTTCAACAATACTCAACTAGAAAAAGTTTTATCGTTATTTTTATAAAAAGGTTATTTTTGTCACTTTCTATATCCGACAGTTATTCCGTTGTGTGGTCCACCAATGATTGAGCCATCGTACGGATATTCCCTGACAAAAAGAATATTCCCTTAACAAACTAATATTTTATGACCACTTGCTTAATTTTTAAAATTTTCAAATATCACCCTTAACTTTAACCTTTTATCAATTTAACCATTTACTGAATAAAGAAATTGAATAATTTTATTTCATAAAATTCGGGGTCTTATAGATGGAAGGCATCCTGAGTTTAAGGGCCCTCTGATAAAGGAAAGCCATCCAAGCCCATCATGGGAATCTCTACGACTTTTTGAGATAAAGACCAATGTCGTCTAGCAGGAGGAGAGAATGGAATACGAATCTCCCTTGTGATGCTCCTGATAGCACGCTCTCCCAAATAGAGCTCCCAGCCTTCATTGGTTAAGAGAGGAATTCGACGAGTGGATAATACATAATCTACCCCCGTCAGAAAGTCACCCTCAAAGCCTACTATCAGATGGTCGTCGGGGTAGGGAACCCATGTGATGACATCGGTGTTGGGTAAAATCTAATTACGCACAACACGCAAGTATACGTGGTCAACAAGTAATAAAGTGAAAGTAGAGTATCATTCCCACAAGAAATTGTTAATACAAATTACCAAATACTAACTCTTAATCAAACTAATTTTATTTAAACAATCAATTTAAGATTATGAATTAAATTATTTAATTACACTAATTCTAATCACCACTAATTGAAAATCAGATTATGGAGATTTAAGATCACAACTTCGCTTATTGCTTCATTTAAATTAATACACTTCTTATCAATTAAGCTCACTATTCTGAATTGTTAATCAAGAATACATAAGTAAATATAACCATCTCTCAATGCATCATACTCAAATCAACTTAAATCCACAGATGATAGAATCAAGCCAAACACCCCAATTAACTAATCCACTATATCTCTATGTGAATTACAATTAAAGAAGATTTTAAACACAAGTTCTTTTTTAGATTACATGCGATGTATAGGTATATCTCTATCCTAGACATAAATTATGTATTCCAACGCCATGTAGAAAAAACAATCACATGCTATTATGGTCAGATCTAAATCTATACTTCATCTCTCGAGTTCATATAGACTATCACGGTAATTATTAGTTAGGCAATTAAACATTTCATCACAAATCATAATAGACAATCCAAGAATAATCACAATAATTAATAAAGAAACATACTAAAAATAAACTATGCAATACGATCCATTGTAATCTTAAACAAAAGATTTAGTTCATAATTAATGAATTAAAACCAAGATTCAACAATTGAAATAACATTGAAAGACAAAATTAAGAGTAGAGTAAAGAATAAATATGTTGTCAGCAAATCCCCATCTTCCTCAAACTCCTGCTCTTGATCTTCAATGGTCTCCAAGTTGTTTCAATCTCCAACTCTAATAAGAATTAGGGTTGTGATCCTAATCTACTTTAATCTAATCTAATGGAGTTCTCCCCCTCCTAATTCTTGTGATTCTCCTCCTTTTATATTCCTCTTTATATGTCTTTAAGTCCTCCTGGAAGTCCTTGAGTCAATCAGCTCAAACCAATCCTTATAGAACTCAAATTTAGGCAAAAACTACTTTTTCATACAGCCCACTTCATGGTTTTTGCAATCGATAGGCCTTACTCGAATCGACTATGCTACTATTTTTGGGCTTGTACCCCCGCCCCGGTGGGCTTTTGTATGTATAATGTCTGCCCCGACGGGCATCCTTTTTTTTGCTACAGTGTCCTCTGGTAAAATGATCATAACTTTTGATCTGGGAGAAGTTACGAAGCCTATAACCTATCAAATCGAAGATCTCAACGATGTCTAAAACTTTCATTTTTTGAGAATTGAGAAATAAGAAATAGAGCAATGCTGAAATTGGCTCTGAAGTGGCTTCTATGTAAATGGCAAGCTGAAAATGCGAATCTGGCAACCCCAAACGTCGATCCAAGTAGTTTTTGTCCCAATTCCTACAAAACAACATAAAACATGCATGAATAGACACAAACACTTAAAAAATTCCAAAAGATTAAGCTCAAATGCACTCAATTAATGGGTATAAAACCCATTCATCAATCGGCAGTCAACAACTCCAACTGCAACTGAGAGTGGGTAAACCCCTCTGCAAGAGTGGAGTGATGTCATCGCCATCCCCATTGATAGGTCTCCAGACCTAATGTAGTAACTGGGCGAAGGCAAGGAAGCCTCTCATAGGCCCAAAACTGAAAATATAAATATTAAATGTCATCAGTTATGAAGATTGATTGCCTGAATAGAGGAAATTGGGAGATAAAGAAAAGTTACTCACAAGAAAAAAATGGTTAAAAGCCTAGCCAAGCCTCTGTCATGCCCTCTGACCGCAGACACATCCCACGAAGAAAGTAGGCAAAGGTGAATGAGCCCCAAAATCCCTGATGCGATCCACAACACTTGTGGTACTGACTAAAGAAAAAGAGACAGTCGAGCAGTTGTCCGCTAGGAAATAACCCATGATGATGATCAAGAACAGCCGCTGAAGAATGCGATATCTAACCCTCTGATCATCAGGCAGAGGCTCAGTCAAAGCTCCACTCGTGACATCCACACTCAAGGGCCCAAAGTGGACGGTCCGACCCTTTAGGGTCGTGGCATGAACTCCCTAAAGGGATCAAACTATGCCCCTGTAAACTCCAACCCTGTGATGAACTACCAGTCCATCGGTGTCATCATCACCTCATAGTCCAATAAATTGAGAGACTAAGTTTGGTGGAATCAGAGGCAACAATGGGGAGGAATGGAAAAAAGACCTCAAAACCCCAAGAATTGACAAAATCTTGATACTCCGGATGAAGGGTCCGGTACAAGGAGTGAATGTTAAACCAGTTCCCCTGGGCTGAGTAAAGCCGGGAACTTGCATCAAGTTCAAAATTAAGATCAAACCCTTTCCCCCAGAAGTAGGAATAGAAGAAAAGTAAAAATGGAAACGGCTATTACCTTATTCGCATGAAGGTAGATCAAGGGATGACGACTCAAATCATCAAGAAAATATGGAATCATTACATTAATAGTTGGACTCTCCCGGTGGGGAATAGAAGTAGAAGGGGTTGGGTCCTTAATAGGAACATCATCCTCCTCATCTACAGCACCCGGCCTATCGACCTGGATAGGACGAATCCCTGACTCAGTCAATCGATGAGGCTGCCGGGCTGGACGGGGTCGAGGAACATCAGAAGCTCTCCTCCTCACACTTACGGAGATCGAGCAAGAGCTACTCAATCTATCTGAATCCATAACCTGAATAAAATCTCCAAATCATCTCAGAAAAGGTGAGCTAAGTTTTAAACTTAAAGCTTATTAAATTCAAATCATTACTTCATGCATAGTCTAAGTCCTAATACATACATTAATTTAACATACATCCCCAGTAGAGTTAAAATTGCATGATTATTAAATGCCCAGACTCGTGAAAAAATTTCGCCAGAGTTTTCTTTATAAAATGGATTGTCCACATGCACATAGGCATGACTAGGTGGCCATTCAGTAGCACACAAACCCAACGTCAAGATATAAATATTAAACGTTAAAAGTAAATCATAATGGCAGCCAAATTACCATGTGCATTTTTTTAAACCCGTGCTCATTTGTCCTCAAATAGGATGAATAAGCTAGCAAAAAAGGGTGCCAAATGACTATCTCAGAAACTAATTTTTTCACATCAATACATTCAGCATAGTATAATATAAGCATTAACTAAGTCTGATCATTTTTATCAAGTCATATAAGCATGCATATTTGTTATATTGTGTTTAGAAGAATTCTATATGAAATCTAACATTCTAACAGTCAAAAATTGAAAAGAAAACATGTAAACGTTACGAGGGTAGTGCAGAACGTTTGTACGATGACTGATTTTGCATAAAGCAGCCCAAACTCAGAAAATTTGAAGAAGAATTTTCGGATTTTCTATATGGTTCAACTTGAAAATGACTTATGAAAGGAATGGGGGGAGTAAATATGCCCGATGGGAGCCATGAGTCTACCTGCGGCCACCCAGGGTGGTCCCTACCCCCTCCGACTCTATCAAATTTGAGTTACAACGGATATCCCAGAAGATGAAAAGCAAAATCAGGAAAAAAGGTTCTACGCGATTGAGCGAAAAAGGCCTAAAACCCTGAATTCAGATACCAACTTTTGATATAAATGTAATTCATTGGTATTAACCCTAATTTGGGGATTAGAAAGCAAATTATGGATATTTTTGAAAACGCTCCTTGTCAGAGCATTGGAAAGGTTCGGTGGCATGAACCATTGGTCTTGAATGCGTCAAAATATCTAGATTTGTTCAGGGGTATAATTCATCAAAAAGATATCCCCATCAGAGATATCAGGCATGTCTGACAGTGTAAGTCATTGGCGACAAATCCAGCATAGCATCGGAAAAGATTCGGTGATGTAAGCCGTTGAAAACTACTTCAACGAAGGTCAGAATGATTAACAGTGTAAACCATTGGCAACAACTCCAACGTAGCATCGGGAAAGATTCGATGATGTAAGTCGTTGAGGATTGCTTCAATGAAGGTCAAAATATCTAATAGTGCAAATCATTGGCGATAACTTCAGCGTAGCATCGGGAAAGATCCGGTGATGTAGCTCGTTGAAAACTACTTCAATGAAGGTCACAATAATTGGCAGTATAAATTGTTGGCGATAACTCCAATATAGCATCGGGAAAGATCCGGTGATGTAAGCCGTTGAAAACTACTTCAACGAAGGTCAGAATGATTAATAGTGTAAACCGTCGGTGAAAACTCCAACGTAGCATCAAGAAAGATCTGATGATGAAAACCATGGAAAATTATCTTCCTCGGGGAGGATCAATGATGGAATCTGTTATATAAATCCCTCGCGAAGGTTCGGTGATTTTTAGACCGTTGTAAACTACTGTTCAAGTATGCACCGAGGAAATTCGGTGATGGTCAACCTTCACAAACTACCATTCGAATAGGTATTATGAGGATGTTGTGGAAGAAAGCAATAAAAATTCTATCTCCAGCAGAACTATCAGCATCAACCTGATAAAAAGTCAGGGTGGTGATGATAATCCCTACATAACGGAAGGAAGAATCCAATGATGAAAACAAAGGTGAGCTATCATTAGGATAGGCATCAATAAATCTCTAGTGAGTCACTCGCAAAAAGAGAGGATCATCCCCGGCGGAGGTAAAAACAGAAAGCGTATCTGAAGACAAAGAACGTTTGTGACAAATCCCAATGTAAGACCCCAACTTTTATGAATAAAGATTAATTTTTCTCGAAATATATTTTTGAATATTATGGTGTGGATTTGATATAATGTTATAGTTGTGGGTATTATTTACAAATTTTACAAAGTAAGCAAGTGGTTATATAATATTCGATTGGTCAGGAAATATTCGTACAACGGCACAATCATTGGTGGACCCCACAACGGAAGTATTGTCGTAGTTAGAAAAGCGTAATTATCTTTTATAAAAATAACTACGAAAGTTTTACCGTTAAACTGTTGAACTACCCAATGGTAAAAGTACAAGATGTCTGCTGCGGGTTGCATAGTAGCACACGGTATTAATTATTGATGCTTACATGAGAAATCACTCAGTTATACGCAATTATTACTACAGTAATTGCTGCATAATATGTCTTATATTATTGATTCAATTATTGTCACAGTATCATCTGCATAATATTTATTATTATTAAATCAATAATTGAGACGACAAAGTTATTCATATTATTATTTGCAATATTAACAATGTCTAGAAAGTTCTGTCAATGAGAGGCTTGGTCACCTAATTGTGCGCCAATAGGGAGAAATCCTTATCGGAAAGCCCCATCTTTCTTGAGAATGATCTGGTTGTTAAATATTGTGAGTTATAATATTAATGATGAATAAGTTCGTATTGATTAAAGATTAAATTGATATTTTCATTGTGTTGGGATTATTAGTGTTAATGGAAATGGACATCTATTTCGATAATAATTGATGTCTGGAGGTTATATTGACCAATCGGGTAATTAATCGGATAAATGAGCAACTAATTGCTATTAATTCACATGCTTATAACTATTGATTCACATGCATGTACTATTGATTCACATGCATGTACTATTAGGGGAATGGTGCAAGATTAATAATACTTGCATGACTAAATAAAAAATAGAGGTATAGATGAAGGTACTATATCGTAACTATTTTTTTCACATGTGTGTACTATTGATTCACATGAATGTACTATTGATTCACATGATGTACTATTAGGGGACGTGGTGCAAGTTTGATAATACTTGCAGGACTAAATTAAAAATGAAGGAAAAGATGAAGGTATTATACTGTAATATTTTGAGCCCCAAAACGTGCAATTATCGAAACTATATTTTCCTATAAATAGAATCTCATTCTTCTTTCATTCTCACCAATTCACTAAGACTCACAAGAGCAATTATAGAGAGAGAAGCTATAAAGAGAGAGAAGAAGAGAAGTCTGCTACCTTACTATTCCAATATCCAGTCGTCTTCAGAGGTAAGGGATATTATTATGTTCAGTATCCATAGGAATAATATTTTTTTCCATACTCTGTAGTATGTGAGTAATATTATTTCGTCTCATATTCCTGATTATACCCTCATTTTGTTAAAGTATTGCTTCTATACTCCATGAAATTAGTAGAATATCCTTGAAATTTGCGCTTCATCTAGTATCGTTTCACAAGGATATTTTCTACACACTCTTGTTAAATTTTAAGCTTTTCATGCTTTGAGTGATCTCATCCATGAGTAGTATTCATTTTTACGGTACTATTCACAAAGTACTATTCACGGGGTACTATTCATAAAGTACTATTCACAAAGTACTATTCACAGAGTTCTATTCCTGAAGTACTATTCACAGGGTACTATTCACTCAAGTACTATTCATCCGGGGAATTATTCATGACAAAAATTGATTTCTTTGTTGTCCAAATCATTTTTGATACAATATTATTCTTGAATTTTACTCCACAAAGCAGTATCATGTTGACAATTTGGACATTATTGAATTTTGGATAAATTAAGTTATAAATCTTTAAAAATTTATCCTTTGCTTTCTTTTAATTGAATTCTTATATTATTGTCATCATCCTCATGCTTATATTGTGATAAAAGTCATATATGGCTTACGTGCATATATGTACTATTGATTGGTATGATTATGACCATGGATTATTCGGTATAATCATGACTGTAATGTTAAAAATAAAAATTATCATTGGCTTGTAGTGCATTGATGGACAGTTGTTGGTATGATTATGATCAGGGATTATTCGGTATAATCATGACCATTGATGATTACATGAATATCCTTGGCCCGTAGTGCAGGGATGATTCGATGATGTGGTTTATTTATTAAGCTGAGTCTCAGCGATAAAATTGATGAAAAACTTTTTAAATCATAGAAGATAGTAGATATCATGCTCTAATTGACTCTTCTAATGGATTGCTTGTTCCGTTGCAGTTAAACTTGATATTTATTATATTTTATCAGTTTAACACTGTTGAAGGCTAACGATAATTATTCTGCATTATCTTAGTCATAATATTTCTTACTGGGCTAGTTGAGCTCGCCCTTTGTTTTCATTGTTCTCTTCAGGAAATGAGAATATAATTGGGACTAGTCGGGGAACGGAGTGACGGTCCAGATGGTTGTATTAGTAATCCTCACTATTCGGTGAAATAGTGTGATAATAATTGTAATGAGAACTTTATTTGAGTTTGGATACTCTCTACGAGACATTATCCGTGTTGAAACTCTCAGCTACGTTTTATCGAACTGTATAAAAGAAGTTTGTATTTAAATTCTGTACCATGTATTTGGCAACTCAAGATGGGTGATGTATACCTATTTTGGGGGCTTCACAGTTGGTATCAAAGATTAGGGATATGATCCCTGGCTGAGATGAGAGATAAGAACAAGGAGGGGAGAGACAGGGAATTTCTTCGCTAGTATGACTTACCTAAGTTTATTTGGTATTTATTTGGTCGGTCAGAGTATATGGATAATATGTGTCATGTCAATTAACCCTTGTTCTGTGGAAGTATTTAAAAATGGCATCTAAAAATGTTGAGATAAACAATGAAGCAAATGAGACCGTTGAGTCACCAACGATCAATACCCAGGATAATGTGCATCAGGATGGCAATAATTCTCATGAAAACAACAACGTTGACCAAATGATGAATGATGAGATGTTCAAAGGCTTTATGCAATTCATGCAACATTGGGAGAGAACGACTCCTGTTCAAAATACAGGTGGAAACACTGACAACTCTCGGACGGTCATCGCTAAACAGTTCAAGGAGCTGGGACCACTGAAGTTTATTATAGAGCCAAAACCACTGAAGGCAAAAACATGGATAAAGCAGATCACCAAGATATTTGATGTCTTGGGATGCTCCGAGGAGCAAAAGGTTCCTTTGCCACCTTTATGTTGCGAGGAGAGGCAGATTACTGGTGGGAATCTGTAAAGCATACTCAACCTGCCGCATTGAAGATGTCTTGGGAGAAGTTCCAAGAACTGTTCAACGACAAGTACTTTCCCGAAAGTATTCGTCACATGAAAGAGGTAGAGTTTATCAAGCTAAAGCAAAACAATATGACCGTGTCGCAGTATGAAGCTAAGTTTGCCGAGTTGTCCCGGTTTGCGTCCCACTTGGTTGATAATGAGGAGAGAATAACGCGGATGTTTCTAAGAGGTTTGAAACCCGAGATACGTCAATATCTAATTTCTCACAAACTGTGTTTGTATTCAGATGTTGTAAATAGGGCTCAGTTATTGGAGCGTGATAACGAGTCAACCCAACCAAGAGAGAGCAGCCAACAAAATGATAATACCAGTGGTAGCAGTCATCAAAGCGGTGACAACAAATATGGAGGGAATCAACATGTGAGAAATGGTAACCACTTTAGTGGTAATCATGGCCAAGATAATAGAAGTGGAAATTTCAAGAATAGGAAATTCAATAATGATGGAAAGACATCAGCACCAGCACTAGTTGTTAAGGAAGGAGAACGACTGTCGGTCGTATGTTACAAATGCGGAGGGGAGGACACATTAGTCCAAATTGTACGCAATAGTCCAAGGCATATTACAATTACGGAAGAGAAGGTCACCTAGCCCGATTTTGTCGTGCACCGAAGTTAAGTCCAGCTGGGATGAAGGCATCAAAGGTCGTCCCAGACAAGATAAAATCGGTAATTCAAGGAAGAGCGTTTGTCATAACCTCCCAAAAAGAGAGGAATCCAAACGAAGTCATCACGGGTAAGCTAATCATAAACTCTAGCGAAGTCTATACCTTATTTGATACCAGTTCTACCCATTCTTTTATTTCTCCTACTTGCGCTCAACGTTTAAATTTAACTCCGGAGAAATTAGACTTTGATTTATCTATTTAAACTCCGTTGGGAGAAACCTTCATTACATCCACTGTTTATAAGTCTTGTTTGATTCAAATTGGTAACCGCACATTACCTGTCGATCTTATCTCTTTGAAAATACTTGCATTTGATGTGATTTTAGGGATT
Source organism: Panax ginseng (assembly GCA_020205605.1). Taxonomy (NCBI): domain Eukaryota; kingdom Viridiplantae; phylum Streptophyta; class Magnoliopsida; order Apiales; family Araliaceae; genus Panax; species Panax ginseng. The sequence continues at coordinate 72,449,814 of CM035141.1, forward strand.
GATTGGTTAACTACTCATCATGCTGAAATCGATTGTTTTCCTAAGGTTGTTAGCTTTCATATTCATAACCAACCTATTATGCGAATTCAAGTAACCAAACCATTAAAGTCAATCACTGTCATATCAAGCCAAAAAGCTATTTATTTATTGAAAAACGGATGTCAAGCTTTCTTAGCCCATATCACGGATTTTAAAAAAAATACGTCATATTTGAATGATATTTCTATTGTTAAAAAATTTCCTGACGTATTCCGTGAAGAACTTACTGGCCTACCCCCAGAGCGTTAAATTGAATTTTGTATCGACCTTGAATCCGATACAAAACCTATTTCCAAAGCCCCATATCGAATGGCTCCTATTGAACTTCAGGAGTTAAAAACCCAATTACAGGAATTGTTAGACATCGGGTTCATTCGACCTAGTACATCTCCTTGGGGTGCTCTTGTTCTATTCGTGAAAAAGAAAGATGGATGTATGCGACTTTGTATTGATTATCGAGAGTTGAATCATGTCACCATCAAAAATAGGTACCCGTTGCCTCGCATTGATGATCTGTTTGACCAGTTACAAGGTGCCAAATTCTTTTCAAAAATCGATCTTCGTTCTGGATATCATCGGTGAAAGATTAAAACTGATGACATTCCAAAGACTGCTTTCAGAACTCGGTACGGGCATTACGAATTCCTAGTCATGTCTTTTGGATTGACTAATGCTCCTGCTGCCTTCACGGATATGATGAAACGAGTATTTAAGGAATATTTGGATCACTTTGTGGTCGTCTTTATTGATGACATCCTCATTTACTCCAAAAGCCGTGAAGATCATGAGCAACACTTGAGGCTGATACTCCAAAAGCTTCGTGAAAACAAGTTATATGCCAAGTTGAAGAAATATGAGTTCTAGCTTGATGAAGTAGCATTCCTTGGGCATGTGATATCAAATCACGAAATATCTGTTGAACCGGCAAAGATTGAAGCAATTCAAAGCTGGGAGACACCTAAGTTAGTGACCGAAGTACATAGCTTTCTCGGCTTATTAGCTGGTTATTATCGGAGATTCGTAGAAGGGTTTTCTTGAATCACTACTCCATTAACTCAGCTGACTCAGAAAGATACAAAATTTGGTTGGAGCGAGAAATGTGAGAAGAGTTTTCAAGAACTCAAGAGGAGGCTCATTTCAGCACATGTTCTGACAATACCAACTGGTTCAGAGGGATTTGTCATATACAGCGATGCTTCAGGCAAAGGTATAGGGTGTGTTCTCATGAATCATGGGAAAGTCATAGCCTATGCCTCACAACAACTCAAAGAATTTTAGAGGAATTATCCTACTCATGATCTAGAGTTGGCAGCTGTTGTTTTTACGCTTAAGATTTGCAGGCATTACCTGTATGGAGAGAAGGTGCAGACATATACGGATCATTAAAGCCTCAAATATTTCTTCACTCAAAAGGAACTCAACATGCGACAACAACGATGACTTGAGCTATTAAAAGATTACGATCATACCATTCAATACCATCTTGGAAAAGCGAATGTAGTAGCTGACGCATTGAGTAGAAGATCATATGCGGGCACAAGTGCAATATTGTCAACACAAAGGCCCATTTTGTATGACTTACAAAGGATGGAGATAAAGTTAAAGACTCTAGGGACCCATCTGATGATGGTGAATATACGAGTAGAATCGACATTAATCGATAAAGTTAAAGTTGTTCAAGCTACAGACCATGAGCTGATGCATATGAGGAAGAAAGTGCAAGAAGGTTCTATTCTAGAAGCAAGAATCGATGAAGAAGGAATACTTTGAGTCAACTCCAGACTTTGTGTTCCTAACAATTCTGACTTGAAGTATAAAATCATGATGGAGGCGTACAACACACTGTTTACAATCCATCCTGGGAGTACCAAAATGTATCGTGATCTTCGACATACATTTTGGTGGAGCAATATGAAGAAAGAGATAGCGGGGTTTATCTCAAGGTGTCTAACTTGTCAACGAGTCAAGGCGGAGCATCAAGTGCCAAAAGGTCCATTGCAACCACTTGAAATTCCAGAATAGAAGTGGTAGCACATTACCATGGATTTCATTACTGGTCTTCCCAAGGTTTCTCAAGGCATAAATGCGATTTGGGTCATTGTTGATTGATTGACTAAGTCTGCTCATTTCTTAATGATACAAGAAATTTATACACTTGAACGTCTTGCTCGTATGTACATAAACGAGATTGTAAGATTGCATACTATGCCGGTATCCATAGTTTCTGATCGAGGCCCAAGATTCACTTCACGATTTTGGGTTAGTTTGCTTAAAGCTATGGGCACGGATTTACGATTTAGTTCGGCATATCATCCTTAAAATGATCAGGCGCATCGAGAGGACTATTCAAACTCTTGAAGATTTATTAAGACTCTGTGTCCTTAACTTCAAAGGAAGTTGGGACAAGTTTTTACCATTGGTGGAGTTTTCCTACAACAACAGTTATCAAGCAAGTATTGGCATGACTCCATTTGAGGCGTTGTATGGAAGAAAGTGTCGTTCTCCAATATGCTGGGATGAGGTGGGTGAAGCAGCATTGTTGGGATCAGAGTTGGTACGTATGACTACTGAAAAGATTCAAACGATCCGACAACGTATAAAAACCTCACAAGATCGACAAAAGAGTTATGCTGATCTTCATCGAAAGGACGTGGAATTCAATATTGGAGATCATGTGTTGTTACGTGTTGCTCCATGGAAAGGAGTTACTGTAACGCCCCGAAATCCGGTCTTTCTAGCACCCGGATTCCATACGTCACAAGTACATCATTCATCCAAACATACATCATTATATACTGAAATATAATAATATACATTCTAAAATTCCCAGGTTCTAAAACCTTATAACCTTTCTCATTACAAATAATGATAATTACATTATTCCTTTCATCTTACAAGAGTGACTTTTATCCGCCACCAAGGATACATCACAGTTCATTAAACTAGTCTATAGTTTAATTTTCATCTTTCTACATTACAAGTCTTCACTTAATCTCCTCGCTCATTCACATTCTGAATGGCATTTCATCTGGATACCGTAAGCTTGATCTATACGGGATCCTTAAGTTCTTCTAACATCGTTCGCTGAAAATGTTTTTCATTTAAAGCAAGTGTGAGCATTAAATTGCCCAGCAAGTCATAACAGTTGAACAAACATCTTCAAGAATTTAATCATTCTTTTCAGACTTCAAGAACCGAACAAAGGTTATGAAGCAGCTTGAATAATAGGAATAGTTTTGATTCCTATCATCTTAAAACTTTAGTTACATGCACTTTGAAATACTTTCATTCTCTACTCTCTTTCATGCACATTCTGTCTGGCTAGAATCAATAGCACAGACTTAACAATAATGGTTCATGTATAAATGTAAACATTCTTTTATTAAACAGCCAAAACATAGAAATGCTTCATCTCACGTAAACACCGAGTGTTCACATTGTGGCATAAGGCCTCATACATTCTACCACCTTGCACAAATATCGCACATTCAAGACATAGACGAACTTCTCAAGTTCAACATCCGAGAAGTTTAAGAAACTAGCATTCATTTAAAATATGAATAAAGTTAGAAACTTGCCTTACGCATACCATACTACACTTACGTTGAACTCGCTTCATTCCAATCCCTATAACACATAAGGAAATAACACATACACCAATTAGTCATATACTTGACTTACGCATTGGTTTACTTAACTTTATTTCTTAAGGTTCACGTTCTTACAACTAAGTTTACGCGACCAACTTTCTTTACCGCTTTTTTGGCATTATGACATACTGGAGATGTCTTACTCAAAACGCTCATCATCTTTGATGATTTATATTCTTATCTTCTTCTTATACTTCTCTAGGACTCAGCACACATCGCTTCTCTGCTAGTAGTCCATATGGCACTCTGAGTGGTTTCCCACAAACAACCAACAAACAAGTTCCAGGGCCTCATCTACACCGCCATCACAAAGAGTTAGATCGATTACTGGGCCAGTATATACCTTCGCTCTCCAGGAAATTGTTTAGCCCAAATTCCCATATGTCAACCATCAAAGGTTACGATTGTACCACAACCTAAATTTCTCTTAACTTATACGAACTATTAAATTATAATGTTCGTTAAGGCAATTTCTTATTCCTTATGGCTTTCTGACAACTAAATGCCATACCTCAGGATTCAATTTTACTCGACTCATATTCGGCTTTCAATACTCTTATTACCATTCGTACGGCTTTCTCGATAATTCATATCTTATTTACTACCTTTATCAACGTCTTAGTCATACAACTAGGCTATACTTAGAACGTTCGTCAAACGCGAATACGATTTACTAAGATCATTTACGTATTCAACGTTCATGTTGCTCGTCTCTTAATCTCTCACTTAACCTTTACTCAAGGTTTCAATTGCATTCATCGTTATCCATCCCATGAACCCCATGTTCATTATTCTTTCTTAATGTCGAAGCCACACGGTCAGTTGTATGCTAAGACCGATCGTTCATCACAACAACGTTGCGTTCACAGCGTCTATATGCTTTACACTTATCTCTCATTATCACAACATAACATAGAAATGTTACTTGTTACCTTCATCACTCAACGTCTAAGGAATCACAATCACAGTAACCCCTCACGTTCGTTCATTATAACTACGATCCCCGGATATCGGTTACGTAACCCGCATCTACATTCTTTGTCTTTTATTCTCATTTAATCTTTTCGTTCAACTATTATTAAAGGTTTAAAACACTTGATTAAGTGTTATATTAGTTGAACATTATGTTCATATTTCTTTCTTGCACATCCTCCAGTAACTGAGAACTAAAAATCTCATTTCTGGCATTACTCGCACCTGCCGGCGTTGCGCCACTGCGTGCTTCCTTTCCTCTCGCATCGCCGCATACGCCTACTTCTTCTCTCCTCTCTTCCCGGACTAGCGTCATGTGCAAGTCCTTTGTTATCTCTCGTGTTCGCTACCTCTCCAGACGACGATTATGGTAGAAAGCTTTCACGACGACGCCGAGTATGAAACCTAGAAAATTTTTCTAAGTCTTTTACAAGCTTGAGATGCTGATTTCGAAATCTCATAACTTCTTCGTTATAACTCAGAACGAGGTCTTTCCAAAGCCATTCTCTTCCTTATCTTATGTACTTTAATATGCCTCAGACAGAACTTCATACTGAATCTGTTAACATGCCAATCAATTGGCTTAATTTTAACCCTTCATTACGCTTTTAACGTTCTTCGCTCGTTCGTCCGTAATTCGGTCATCCGAACTCAGAATTAGTTCGTTCTTGAGTCCACGACTCACGTTTTATACGTTCTCTTACATTCTTATGAAACCCTACACGTTCGGGTTCATTTACTAACTTTCAAATTTTCGTTCTTCTTTTACGAAATTTTCACCATAACTTCGTTATAGCTTAGTTTTAATCCGTTTTTCATGAACGTTTCTAACGTTCCTAACCAAGCAATAAGCAACTAACTTATACGCGATGGTTTTAAACTTGTCCATCAACAACAATTACACTATGATGGTTTTAAATTTGTCCATCAACAACGTTCTTCGTGTTCTTCGCGCGTACTTCGTTCGTTCTTCATTTTAATCGATATTTTGGATTACGATTCTACTTTTTCTTGGAATTTGATGTTATAGAACACCATTCCTTACTTATTTAACCTACTCATTCATAAGATTCATTCAGATTGCTCAAAATCCTCACGAATCTTATACTTCCTTAAGAAATTTATAAACTAAATTTCTTATTTCTTATTTCTTATTTTCTCATGATTTCAACCATATGAAATCATTCTCAATATCTTTTACTCCTTATTCTCATTAAGTTATGTTTTTGAACATAAAAACTTAAAGAAAAATTAGAAGAACTAGGGTTCGAATTACCGTTCTTCTTTAATCTCCTTCCGTCGGACAAAGCGTGCAATCAAGCTAACTTTTCCTCATTCTCTTTCTCTTCCTCTCCCATCTGAAGTCTCTCTCTCTTTCTCTCTCAAGTGTTGGTTGAATTATCAATCAAACAAATGAGCTTAAACTTGTTTATATAGAAAACCAAGGCTAGGGGCATTTTAGTCATTTTGCCACCCTAACCTCCTTACTATTCATAACTTAGCCACCAAGTTTACTTGGTGGCCAAGTGGCCACCCCACCTCCTTTGGCTAGCTTCCCTTGGAAGCTTCATGCTTTCGTATTTCGGAATTCGTCCGACAGTTCGAAAATTGTGATTCTCGGAATCCAAATATTTTTGCATATTTCGTCTTTCCTTTACCGATTAAATTTTACGTAATCTTCGGATCTCCGAAAAACTAAAAAACACTTTTTGGCATCAAGCGTTTTCCTTCACGTTTTCCCCTAACGTAGAAGAAAGAGTGTGAAAAGTACATAATAAGATTTTCATCGCTTTTATTTCGTCCGATTTTGACGCTTTTTCGAGAAAAACTTTTATCTACTTACTTAACTTTTCATGATATATTATCGTCAAATCTTTCGATGGAATGTCATTTCGACATACCGAACTCTCGAAAAGGCTTAGGTTATTCAAACCCTAACCCTTAGGTTTCGTCGGGTAAATAGTGCCTATTTCGTCTTTTTCCCCAGAAATATTTTTGTTCCCTGAAAATTTTTATTTTCGTCTTGAAAATTCTTACTCGTTCAGTCTAGCTCATAGCCCGAATCTGAAATGAAGTCAAAGTATCCTCACCTCTTCGACATACCAGGTACGCACCCTAATTTCGAGTATGAAATTTCATAAGAAGGGAGGTCAGAAGACCCCAACTTTTACGAATAAAGATTAATTTTTCTCAAAATATATTTTTTTGAATATTATGGTGTGAATTTGATATAATGTTATAGGTGTGGGTCTTATTTACAAATTTTGCAAAGTAAGCAAGTGGTTATATAATATTCGATTGGTCGTGGAATATTCATTTTAATTGGGAATATTCGTATTTACTTTAAGACAATCATTAGTGGACCCTATTAACGGAAGTATTGTCGTAGTTAGAAAACGACAAAATTATCTGCTTATAAAAATAACGGTGAAAGTTTTACCTTAAACCGTTGAACTACCCGATGGTAAAAGTACAATAATATGTGTGGTTGCATAAGAGTAGCACTTCCAGATTAATTATTGATGCTTACGTGAGAAGTCACTCAGTTATACTCAATTATTGCTACAGTAATTGCTGCATAATATCTCTCATATTATTGATTCAATTATTGTCACAGTATCATCTGTATAATATTGATTATTATTAAATCAATAATTGAGACGACAAAGTTATTCATATTATTATTTGCAATATTAACAATGTCTAGAAAGTTCTGTCAAGGAGAGGTTTGGTCACCTAATTGAGCGCCAATAGGGAGAAATCCTTATCGGAAAGCCCCCTCTTTCCTGGGAATGATCTGATTGTTAAATATCGTGAGTTATAATATTAATGATGGATAAGTTCGTATTGATTAAAGATGAAATTGATATTTTCATTGTGTTGGGATTATTAGTGTTGATGGAAATGGACATCTATTTCGATAATTTTTGATGTTTGGAGGTTATATTGACCAATCGGTTAATTAATTAGATAAATGAGCAATTAATTGCTATTAATTCACATGCTTATAACTATTTGTTCACATGTATGTACTATTGATTCACATGCATGTACTATTAAGGGAGGTGGTGCAAGATTGATAATACTTGCATGACTAAATTAAAAATAGAGGTATAGATGAAGGTACTATACCATAACTATTTTTTTCACATGTGTGTACTATTGATTCACACGAATGTACTATTGATTCACATGATGTACTATTAGGGGGACGTGGTGCAAGTTTGATAATACTTGCAGGACTAAATTAAAAATGAAGAAAAAGATGAAGGTATTATACTTTAATATTTCGAGCCCCAAAACGTGCAATTATCGAAACTATATTTTCCTACAAATAGAAGCTCATTCTTCTTTCATTCTCACCAATTAACTAAGACTCACAAGAGCAATTATAGAGAGAGAATCTATAGAGAGAAAGAAGAAGAGAAGTTTGCTACCTCACTATTCCAGTATCCAGTCTTCTTCAGAGGTAAGGGATATTATTTTGTTCAGTATTCATAGGAATAATATTTTCTTTCATACTATGTAGTATGTGAGTAGTATTATTTCATCTCGTATTCCTGATTATACCCTCATTTTGTTAAAGTATTGCTTCTATACACCGTGAAATTAGTAGAATATCCTTGAAATTTGCGCTTTATCTAGTATTGTTTCACAAGGATATTTTCTACACATTCTTGTTAAATTTTAAGCTTTTCGTGCCAGAGTACTATCCATGAGTAGTATTTGTGACGCCCCCAAAATAGGTATACATCACCCATCTTGAGTCGCCAGATACAAGGTACTGAATACAAATACAACTTAATTATACAACAGTCGTGTGAAATACGACAAAACATAGGTTGTGAGTTTTAATACAAATATTGTCATCTAGACAATATCCACACTCAATGGAGTCATCATTACATTTATTATCACACTATTTCACGTAATAGTGAGGACTACTAATGCACCATCTAGGACCATCACTGCTCCCCGACTAGTCCCAAATACGTTCTTATTTCAAGAGAACAAGGAAAGAAAGGGTGAGCTCAACTAGCCCAAAGAAGAAGTATTGTGACTAAGATAATGCAGAATAAATTATTAATGGCCTTCAACAAAGATAACAACCGATAGAATATAATAGACAACAAGTTTTAGATCAAAATTGCGTTAGAATAAGCAATCCATTAGAAGAGTCAAGTAAAGTATAAAATCTACTGTCTTCTATGATTTAAAAAGTTTTTCATCAACTTTATCGCTGAGACTCAGCTTAATAAATAAAATCGAATCATCCCTGCTCCACGGCTAAGGATATTCATATAATCATCAATGGTCATGACTATACCAAATAATCCTTGGTCATAATCATACCAACAACTGTCCACCAATAAACTACAGGCCAATGAGGACTTTTACCACATCATTCGTCACATTACGGTCATGATTATACCAAATAATCCCTGGTCATAATCATACCAAGTCCATCTATGCACGTAAGCCAAAGATGACTTTCAACATAATATAAGCATGAGGATGATTACAATTCAATAAAACAGGTTCAAGGATAAATTTTTAAGATTTATAAATTAATTTATCTTGAACTCAATAACATCCAAATTGTCAACATGATACTGCTTTGTGCAGTAAAATTCAAGAATGCTCAGAAGAATATTTCCATGAAAAGATACTGGATGAAGCGTAAATATCAAGTATAGAAGCCAAAGCTTTAACCAACTGAGTATAATATAATATATGAAAATGTAAATGGATTTTCACCCGCCAAGCGGTAATCCACGTATACAGATCATTTCCACAATTTAATAAGGAATGAATACACAAGATCATTCACCATGCATGTGGTAATCCACATAGACAGGTTATTCCAACATAATAATAAAGAATGGAATAACAGAAGATTCACCATGCGTGCGATAGACTGCATAAACAGGTTATTCCCAACATAATAATAAATAATGGAACGTGTCCAAATAGAACGCACGTATTACGTATATTCCGGCGTAATAATAAATAATGGAACTAGGTTACAGAACGAAACGAGCATGTGATATTTTGATGTAATAATAAATAATGGAACCAGGTCCGGTGTAAACGCATAGACAAGATATTCCGACAGAATAATAAAGAACGGAATATTAGAAGAATTTCACCATGTATGAGGTACTTCGCATAAACAGGTTATTCCAACATAATAATAAGAATGGATTAATAGAAGAATTTCACCGAGTATAGGGTATCCCGCGTGTGAGACCCCAAATTTTATGAAATAAAAGTATTCAATTTTTCTATTTTGGTAAATAGTTAAATTGATAAAAGTTTAAAGTTAAGGGTAATATGTGAATTTTTTTTTTGCAAAGTACGCAAGTTGATATAAAATATTCATTGTGTCGGGGAATATTCGATTAGTAGGGGAATATTCTTTTTGTCGGGAAATATCCGTACGACGGTACAATCATTGGTGGATCCCACAACGGAATTATTGTCTGATTGAGAAAACGACAAAAAAAAAAATTATGAAAATAACGGCGGAAGTTTTACCATTAACTGTTGAAACACCCGGTGTTAAAAGTAAAGTAATACGCGTGGTTGCATAGTAGCACACGGTATTGATTATTGATGCTTACGTGATAAGTCACTCAGTTTTGTTTTATTAGTATTATTAATGTAATAAAACAGAAAATCTTTTTATATAAAACAAAATACTTTTATAAAGTTATTCGTTTTATTAGGCTAATAGTAAAAAAAATTTATATAAAATAGAATACTTTTATAAAGTTATCTATTTTATTAGACAAAAATTAGAATATATTATATTTTATTATGCATAGTGTTTGTATAGTGTATGCATAGTGTTTGCATAGTAAAATCTTTTATAAAGTTATTCGTTTTATTAGATTATAAATAGAATATATTATATTTTATTTAAAAGATTTTGCTTTAAATATGGACCGACAGATTAAAATAAATCAATCTGGACCGTTCATGAGTTAGTTACTATGCAGTCCATTTTTCTATAAATAGAAGCTCATTCCTTCATTATTTCTTACAAATTCACTGAAACTCTAGAGAGAGAAACTATAGAGAGAGTTCTTCTTCTATAAACTTGAGCGTATTTCTTTAGAGTTTAAGAAAGCTTTGAGCGTAGTGCAAGTTTTCTTCAAGTATATTTCCGCCCTACCAATCTGAATACTTTTCTTTTTAAAGTAGGGGATATAATTGTCGTACTCGTAAATGATATTATTATTATTATTATTATTATTATTATTATTATAGTAAGGGGTATTATTTCGTTCGTATTCATGAAGAGAACTTATGTTATTCCATTCTTTATTATTCTGTTGGAATAACCTGTATACACGGACTACCGTATACATGGTGAAATTCTTCTATTATTATATTCTTTATTATTATGTTGGAATAACCTGTCTATGCGAAGTACTGCATACATGGTGAAATTCTTCTATTATTCCATTCTTTATTATTCTGTCAGAATATCATGTCTGTGCGTTTACGCATAACCTGGTTCCATTATTTATTATTCTATTGGAATAACCTGTCTGTGCGGTCTATCGCATGCCTGGTGAATTCTTCTGTTATTTCATTATTTATTATTCTGTTGAAATATCCTATCTGTGCATTTACGCATGACCTGGTTCCATTCTTTATTATTCTGTTGAAATAACCTGTCTATGTGGATTATCGCATGCATTGTAAATGGTCCTTCGTATTCATACGAATAGTATTTTCATTAAAAGGGGGTTTCTGCCAGGGGCAGTTTCGTAATTTTTCTGACCCTCAAAAATTCTAAAAAAATTTGAAATGATAATTTGATGAGGTTTCTAGATTGTGTCCAAAAATGGCGATTTTTGGATGTATAGATTAAGAGTTATGGATTTTATGGGAAAAGACTATTTTAAAAGTAAACCCTTATAACTCCTTGTGGTTAACTCCAAAATTGGTGAAAATTTTATTGGGGGTACATGTATATAACAGGAGTATACCTTGTAAATTTCAGAATTTTTGGACAAAAGTACAATTTATGATAAATGTCTAAATATTCGGAAGTTTTAGCCATATGAAAAATAGTAAATGAATTTTAAAAATTCTGAGAAAAATATATGTTCAAGATGGGACTATATTCTGCAAAATCTCAGAAAAGAAATATTTTTGGGACTGATTTGGTATTTTTCATAAAAATGAACTAGTTATGAGTAAATGAATTAAATATGTTATGTGAAGTAATAAAATTGGAAAATATGATTTAATAGATTGAGGATCCTATATAGGGTATATGCAGATTTTGATGAGGGATTTGATCATTGATTTTGAAATCTTATGAGTATGGCATTTTTGAATGATTAAATGCATTATTTGATAAAGTGTAAACAATTGAAATAAATTTTTTATAAGTTTAAGAAATGATTAAAATATTGTTATAATATTAATGATATTAGATTATGAGATTATTAAGTGATTGATAACATTTGGTTATTATTGAACGTTGGATAAATTGTATTATAAATGTTTAATATTTATCCTTTATCTCATTTGATTGATTCTTATATCATTGTCATCATCATCATGCTTATATTGTGTTGAAAGTCATCTTTGGCCGTAGTGCATAGATGGACTTGGTATGATTATGAACAGGGATTATTCGGTATAATCATGACCGTAATGTTACAAATAATGTGGAAAAAGTCCTCATTGGCCCATAGTGCATTGATGGACAGTTTTTGGTATGATTATGGCTATGGATTCTCTTCGGCCAAGGGTGCAAAGATGAATTGTTTTATGGCATGATCATGACTGGTTGATGAAAACACGATTATCTTTAGCCCGTAGTGCATGGATAATTTATGGTCGTGATATTAACGAATAATATCCTTAGCCGTAGTAGTGCATGGATAATTCAAAGATGTGGATTGATTATCGAAATGAGTCTCGGAGATGAAATATAAATTCATGGATGTGATATTAACGAATATCCTCGGTAGTAGTGTGAGGGGTGATTCGATGATGTGGATTATTTATTAAAAATTTGAGTCTCAAATGATAAAATATTTATTATACACTTTTAATTCATAGAAGATAGTAGATATCATACTCTACTTGACTCTTTTAAAATACAGTTGTATGTCTTTGGCATGTAGTGCAAAGATTAATTGTTAATGAATATCTTTGGTCGTATTGCAAAGATGAATTTATTAGTATGATTATGAGAAGGAATTCTGATTTGGTATAACCATGATTTTTGATGTTTCAGGTGAAGATAGGTGATGAAAATTATCTTCGTCCTGGTTGCGAAGAGGAATTTAGAACCACAATTATGATTATGAGTTATTCATATGATTGTGGGATGAGAACTGTTGATTTATTTTACATGGATAAAATATTATTGGTGGACTTTTAACATAAAGAAGATAATAGACCTTATGGTCTATTTGACTCTTCTAATGGATTGCTCGTTCCGCTGCAACTATGGTTGAAAAGTTTTATCATCTACCATATGTTCTAAACCTCTAATTTATTATTGATGAAAGCTATTGATAATTTAATTATCTTTAGTCATGATATTCTTTACTGGGCTAGTTGTGCTCACCCTTTCTGCTTCACAATTCCTTTAAGGTAATAAGAGTGTTGCCGTAAGAGTGTTGCCGGGTCGAGTGGGGATAACAAGGGAATAGAACGAAAGGTCTCTAGTCATGGAGGTTCTCCCTAAACAAGATAGAAAAGTGTGTTGTATTCTATACAACATTTAGTAGTTATATTTGGTGAATCAAATAGGGTGAGGTGAACCCAACTTTGGAAGGGTGTTTTGCCACTATCATACAAGATGTCTAATGACATAAAATCTCGTGTTATTATAAGATAGGGTTGTGCGCATCCACTTGTTGAGTATATCTACGGGCACTACCTATATGATCTTGGAGTTTATTTGAAATATAATATTCATTTGGAGACAGTGGAGATAGTTATATGTCAAGAGAAGACTCACCATTGGAAAGAAGATGATAGTAATCTTCTCATTTTTCTTTGGGGTCTATTGGGTCAACCAAGGATAATTCTGTGGACATATGATATCTATTATAACCTAGACACAAGCCCTCCCATGTACGAAGGTTTCCTTGAGCACTTCCCAAAGATTTTAATTTCTAAAATGCTTTTTGACTATACTTTTATGTAAAGTACCATTGTAAGGTTGTGGTTGAGGCACCATGAGAGTTACATACATTTGTATTAAAACTCACAGATTAATCGTGGTCGTATTCTATACTGACGCTTCAACGATTGTATAAATGAAGTTATATTTGAATTTTGTACCATGTATCTGACGACTCATAATGGGTGATGTATACCTAATTTTGGGGGCGTCACACCGCGTATACAGGTTATTCCAACAGAATAATAAAGAATGGAATAACAGAAATTCTGTTCATGAATAAGAAAGAAAGAATACCCCTTATGAGTACAACAAATAATATTCCCTACCTTAAAAAAACTGAATACTGAAGTAGCGAAGTAGCAGAATACTTTTCTTCTTTCTCTCTATAGTTTCTCTCTTTAGAGTTTCAGTGAATTCGTAAGAAATAATGAAGGAATGAGCTTCTATTTATAGGAGAATGGACTGAATAGTAACTAATTCATGAACGGTCCAGATTGATTTACTTTTAAACGGACGGTCCATATTGGTTTACTATTAAAACTTAAAGCAACGGTCCATACTGATTTACTATTAAAACTTTAAACCAGCGATCCATATTGATTTACTATTATACTTTCCACCAGCGGTCCATATTGATTTACTATTATATCTTCAACCAACGGTCTGAAAAATTAGCACATCTCCTCATGGAATAATATTGTACCCAAAAATGATTTAGACCGAACAGAAATATATCTTACAGGTGAATAATAACTTATGAATAGTAACTCATGAATAGTAACTCATGAATAGTAACTCATGACTAATAACTCGTGAATAGTAACTCGTGAATAGTACTCTGACACGAAAAGTGTCCCGAATACCCAATTGAACAATATAACCTCCAGACATCAATTATACTAACACAAATAAGTCCAACACAATGGAACTATAAAATTCATCTTTAATCAACACGAACTTATTCAACATTAATATTATAATTCATAATATTTAACAACCAGTCGCTCCTGTGAAAGAGGAGCTTTTCGATAAGGATTTCTCCTTATTGCGCGTAATTAGGTGACCAAACCTCTCCTTGACAGAACTTCTAGACATTGTCAATATTGCAAATAATAATATGAATAACTTTGTCGTCTCAATTATTGATTTAATAATATATTATATAATGTAGATGATATTGTAACAATAATTGAATCAATAATATGAGAGATATGATGCAAAGAATTCTTGTGGCAGTAATAATTGAGTATAATCGAGTGACTTCTCACGTAAACATCAATAATCAATACCGTGCTACTACTTACTATGCAACCACGCCAGATTATTGTACTTTTACTACTACGGGTAGTTCAACGGTTTTAACAGTAACACCTCCGCCGTTATTTTTATAGAAAGATATTTTTGTCGCTTTCTAACTACGACAATACTTCCGTTAGGGGTCCACTAATGATTGTGCCGTCGCATTTAATATTCCCTCGTTAAAACGAATATTCCCCACCAATCGAATATTATATAACCACTTACTTACTTTATAAAATTTGTAAATATTACCCACAACTATAACATTATATCAAATCCACACCATAATATTCAAAAATATATATCGAGAAAATTATTCTTTATTCATAAAAGTTGGGGTCTTACAACCTCCCCTTCTTATGAAATTTCGTCCTCCAAATTAGGGTACATACCTGGTATGTCGAAGAGATGAGGATACCTTGACTTCATCTCAGATTCTAACTCCCAAGTCATTTCCTCCACATCGTGGTTTCTCCACAAAACTTTGACTTGAGGTATAATCTTGGAGCATAGAACATGATCCTTCTTATCCAAGATTTTAACAGGCAACTCTTTATACGTTAAATCTTTCTCTATCTCGTCTGGTTCTAACTCAATAATGTGGTTCGGGTCTTTCACATATTTATGTAACATAGATATGTGAAAAACATTATGAACACGAGACATACTTGGCGGTAAGGCGAGTCTATAAGCCACAGTTCCTACTCGCTCGAGAATTAAAAATGGGCCAATGAATCGAGGATTGAGCTTTCCTCTCTTTCCAAATCTCATAACTCCTTTCCATGGAGTAACACGTAACAACACATGATCTTCAATATCGAATTCTACGTCCTTTCGATGAAGATCAGCATAACTCTTTTGTCGATCTTGTGAAGTTTTTATACGTTGTCGGATCATTTGAATCTTTTTTGTAGTCATACGTACCAACTCCAGTCCCAACAACGTTGCTTCACCCACCTCATCCCAGCATACTGGAGAATGACACTTTCTCCCATACAACGCCTCAAATGGAACCAAGCCAATACTTGCTTGATAACTATTGTTGTAGGAAAACTCCACCAATGGTAAGAACTTGTCCCAACTTCCTTTGAAGTTAAAGACACAGAGTCTTAATAGATCTTCAAGAGTTTGAATAGTCCTCTCCGATCGCCTCGGCCTGCCTAAGGATGATATGCCGAAATAAATCAGAACTGTACCTCCATAGCTTCAAACTAACCCAAAATCATGAAGTGAATCTTGGGTCTCGATCAGAAACTATGTATACTGGCATACCATGCAGTCTTACAATCTCATTTATATACATACGAGTAAGACGTTCAAGTGTATAAGTTTCTCGTATAGGTAAGAAGTGAGCAGACTTGGTCAATCTATCAACAATGACCCAAATTGCATCTATGCCTTGAGAAACCCCAGGAAGACCAAGAATTAAATCCATGGTAATGTGCTCCCACTTCCATTCTAGAATTTCAAGTGGTTGCAATGGACCTTT
Source organism: Panax ginseng (assembly GCA_020205605.1). Classification (NCBI taxonomy): domain Eukaryota; kingdom Viridiplantae; phylum Streptophyta; class Magnoliopsida; order Apiales; family Araliaceae; genus Panax; species Panax ginseng. The sequence continues at coordinate 72,466,429 of CM035141.1, forward strand.
TGGTACTTGATGCTCTTACCTTGACTCTTTGACAAGTTAAACACCTTGAGATAAACTCATTATCTCTCTCTCATATTGCCCCACCAAAATGTATGTCAAGATCATGATACATTTTGGTACTCATGGATGGATTGCAAATGGTGTGTTGTGCGCCTCAACATGATTTTATACTTTAAATCGTGGTCGTTAGGAACACAAAGTCCGGAGTTGACTCAAGTATTCCTTCTTCATCGATTCTTACTTAGGAATAGCACCTTCTTGCACTTTCTTCCTCATACGTGTCGAGCTCCAGTGCAGAGCTTGAGCAAACTTTAACTTTATCGATTAAAGTCGGTTCTACTCGTATATTTGCCATCATCACATGGGTCCCTGGAGTCTTTCACTCTATCTCCATCCTTTGTAAGTCATACAAAATGGGCCTTTGTATTGACAATATTGCACTCGTACCCGCATATGATCTTCTACTCAATACGTCCACCACTACGTCGCTTTTTACCGTGATGGTATTGAATGGTATGATCATAATCTTTCAACAGCTTCAAGCCAACGTCGTTGCCGCATGTTAAGTTCCTTTTGGGTGAAGAAATATTTGAGGCTTTTATAATCCGTATAGATCTCCACCTTCCCGTCCATATAGGTAATGCCTCCAAATCTTGGCCAAGAAGATAACAAATTGCCAACTCTAGATCATGAGTAGGATAATTCCTCTCATATTCTTTGAGTTGCCGAGAGGCATATGCTATGACTTTCCCATGTTGCATAAGAACACATCCTAGCCCTTTGCCTGAAGCATCACTGTAGATGACAAATCCCTCTGAGCCAGATGGTATTGTCAGAACAGGTGCTGAAATGAGTCTTCCCTTGAGTTCTTGAAAACTCTTCTCACATTCCTCGCTCCAACCGAACTTTGCATCTTTTTGAGTCAGCTGAGTTAATGGAGTAGCGATTCAAGAAAATCCTTCCACGAATCTCTGATAATAACCAGCTAAGCCGAGAAAGCTACGTACTTCGTTCACTGACTTTGGTTGCTCCCAGCTTTGAATTGCTTCAATCTTCGTTGGGTCAACAGATATTCTATGATTTGATATCACATGCCCAAGGAATGCAACTTCCTCAAGCCAGAACTCACATTTTTTCAACTTGGCATAAAGCTTGTTTTCACGAAGCTTTTGGAGTATCAGCCTCAAGTGTTGCTCATGATCTTCACAGCTTTTGGAATATATGAGAATGTCATCAATAAAGATAACCACAAAGTGATCCAAATATTCCTTGAATACTTGGTTCATCATATCCATGAAGGCAGCAGTAGCATTAGTCAATCCAAAAGACATGACCAAGAATTCATAATGCCCGTACCGAGTTTTGAAGGCAGTCTTTGGAATATCCTCAGTTTTAACCTTCAGCTGATGATATCCAGAACGAAGATGGATCTTTGAAAAGAATTGTGCTCCTTGCAACTGGTCAAACAGGTCATCGATGCGAGGTAACGGATACCTATTCTTGATAGTGACATGGTTCAATTCTCGGTAGTCAATACAAATTCGTATACTCCCATCTTTCTTCTTCACGGATAGAACAGGAGCACCCCAAGGAGATGTACTAGGACAAATGAAACCAATGTCTAACAATTCCTGCAATTGGGTCTTTAACTCCTGAAGTTCAATAGGAGCTATTTGATATGGGGCTTTTGAAATGGGTTTTGTACCAAGTTCAAGGTCGATACAAAATTCAATTTCACGCTCTGGGGGTAGGCCAGGAAGTTCTTCAGGGAATACGTCAGGAAATTTATTAACAATAGAAATATCATTCAAAACTGACGTATTTTTGTTTAAATCTGTGACATGAGCTAAGAAAGCTTGACATCCGTTGTTCAATAAACGAATAGCTGTATGGCTTGAAATGATCGTGATTGATTTTAATGGTTTGGTCGCTTGAATTCGCATAATAGGTTGATTAGGAATATGAAAACTAACAACCTTACGAAAACAATTAATTTTTGCATGATGAGTAGTTAACCAATCAATCCCTAGAATTACGTCAAACGCAAGTATTTTTAAAGAAATAAGATCGATAGGTAATGTGCGGTTACCGATTTGAATCAAACAAGACTTATAAACCGTGGATGTAATAAAGGTTTCTCCCAATGGAGTTTCAACCGATAAGTCAAAGTCCAATTTCTCCGGAGTCAAATTTAAACGTTGAGCGCAAGTAGGAGAAATAAAAGAATGGGTAGAGCCAGTATCAAATAAGGTATATACTTCACTAGAGTTTATGATAAACTTACTTGTGATGACCTCGTTTGGGTTCCTTGCTTTCTGGGATGTTACAACAAACACTCTCCCTTGAACTACCAGTTTTGTCTTGTCTGGGACAGACTTTGATGCCTCCATCCTAGCTAGACTTGACTTCGGTGTATGACAAAATTGGGCAAAGTGACCTTCTCTTCCACAATTGTAACATGCTTTGAATCGCCAAGCGCATGTTTGGGTGATGTGTCCCTCCCCTCTGCATTTGTAACATACGACCGGCGGTTGTTCTCCTTCCTTAACAACAGGTGCTGGTGTTGACGTCCTTCCATCATTACTAAATCTCCTCTTCTTGAAACTCCCACTTTTATTGTCTTGGCCATGATTACCACCCAAGTGGTTACCATTTCGGCATGTTGATTCCTCCACGTTTGTTGTCACCGCTTGATGATCAAGTACCAATCGGTATTTTCATTCTGCCATTGCTTGCTTTGGTCTTGATTGCATTGACCCGTTATCGCTACTCCAATAATCGAGCCCTATTTACAACATCCTAATACAAACACGCTTTATGAGAAATAAGATATTGACGTATCTCCGGTTTCAAACCTCTTAAAAACATTCGCGTCATTCGCTTTTCATTATCAACCAAATGGGATGCAAACCGGGATAACTCCACAAATTTAGCCTCGTATTACGACACAGTCATATTGTTTTGCTCCAACTTGATAAACTCCACCTCCTTCATGTGACGAATACTTTCAGGAAAGTATTTGTTGTTGAACAGCTTTTGGAACTTCTCCCAAGACATCTTAAGTGCGTCAGGCTGGGTACGCTTTATAGATTCCCACCAGTAATCTGCCTCCCCTCGCAACATAAAGGTGGCAAAAGGAACCTTTTGCTCCTCGGAGCATCCCAAGACATCAAATGTCTTGGTGATCTGCTTTATCCATGCATCTACCTTAAGTAGTTTTGGATCTCCAATAAACTCCGGTGGTCCCAGCTCCTTGATCTGTTTAGCGGTGACTGTCCGAGAGTTTCCAGTGTTTCCACCTATATTTTGGACAGAGTTTCTCTTTAGTCTCGATGTTGTATTTGGTGCGAAAGGTCCTAAACATTTCGTCGTTCGCCATTTGGTCGGTGTTGTTGTTCACCTGAGGATTATTGTCTTCCTGTTGCACATTATCTTGAGTATTAATCTATGGTGACTCCACGATCTCATGTGCTTCATTGCTTATCTAAACATTTTCGGATGCCATTTTTTAAACTGCCACAAAATAAGGGTTAATTAATATATCACATATTATCCCTATACTCTGACCAACCAGTTAAATACCAAATAAACTTAGGTAGGTCATACTAGTGAAGGAATTCCCCTCTCCCCTCCTAGTTCTTATCTCACATCTCAGTCAGGGATCATATCCCTAAGTTTTCATACCAACTGTGATGCCCCCAAAACAGGTATACATCACCCATCTTGAGTCGCCAGATACAAGGTACTGAATACAAATACAACTTAATTATACAACAACAATGGTGAAATACGACAAAACATAAAATCATGAGTTTTAATACAAATATTGTCATCTAGACAATATCCACACTCAATGGAGTCCTCATTACATTTATTATCACACTATTTCACGTAATTGTGAGGACTACTAATGCACCATCTAGGACCATCACTCTGTTTCCCGACTAGTCCCAGCTACGTTCTCATTTCCTGAAGAGAACAGTGAAAGAAAGGGTGAGCTCAACTAGCCCAGTAAGAAATATTATGACTAAGATAATGCAGAATAAATTATCAATAGCCTTCAACAGTATAACAACTGATAGAATATAATAGACAACAAGTTTTAGATCAAAAACTGCAGCAGAATAAGCAATCCATTAGAAGAGTCAAGTAAAGTATAAAATCTACTGTCTTCTATGATTTAAAAAGTTTTTCATCAACTTTATCGTTGAGACTTAGCTTAATAAATAAAATCGAATCATCCCTGCTCCACGGCAAAGGATATTCATATAATCATCAATGGCCATGACTATACCGAATAATCCATGGTCATAATCATACCAACAACTGTCCTCCAATGAACTACAGACCAATGAGGACTTTTACCACATCATTCGTCACATTATGGTCATGATTATACCGAATAATCCTTGGTCATAATCATACCAAGTACATCTATGCACGTAAGCCAAAGATGACTTTCAACATAATATATGCATGAGGATGATGACAATTCAATAAAACAGGTTCAAGAATAAATTTTAATGATTTATAAGTTAATTTATCCTGAACTCAATAACGTCCAAATTGTCAACATGATACTGCTTTGTGCAGTAAAATTCAAGAATGCTCAGAAGAATATTTTCATGAAAAGATAATGGATGAAGCACAAATATCAAGGATATTCCACTAATTTCATGGAGTATAGAAGCCAAAGCTTTAACCAACTGAGTATAATATAATATATGAAACTGTAAATGGATTTTCACCCGCCATGCGGTAATCCATGAATACAGATCATTTCCACAATTTAATAAGGAATGAATACACAGGATCATTCACCATGCATGTAGTAATCCACATAGACAAGTTATTCCAATAGAATAATAAAGAATGGAATAATGTAAGATTCACGATATGCGTGCGATAGATCGCACAAAATGCATTATTCCCAAATGTAATTATAAATAATGGAACTAGGTCCCACAGAACGCACGTGACGTGATGATATTCGGACGTAATAATAAAGAACGGAATATTAGAAGAATTTCACCATGTATGCGGTATTGCATAAACAAAGTTATTCTAATAGAATAATAAGAATGGAATAACAAGAAGAATTTCACCAAGTATAAGGTATCCTCACAGATACAAAGTTATTCCAATGTAAATAATAAAGAATGGAATAATGTAAATTACATTTCATGAATAAGAAAGAAAGAATACCCTTATGAGTACAACAAATAATATTCCCTACCTTAAAAAAACTAAATCTTTGGAAGTAAGTAAGTAGCGTATACTTTTCTTCTTTCTCTCTATAGTTTCTCTCTTTAGAGTTTCAGTGAATTCGTAAGAAATGATGAAGGAATGAGCTTCTATTTATAGGAGAATGGACTGAATAGTAACTAATTCATGAACGGTCCAGATTGATTTACTTTTAAACGGACGGTCCATATTGGTTTACTATTAAAACTTAAAGCAACGGTCCATACCGATTTACTATTAAAACTTTAAACCAAATGATCCATATTGATTTACTATTATACTTTCCACCAAGTCCATATTGATTTGCTATTATATCTTCAACCAACGGTCTGAAAAATTAGCACATCTCCTCATGGAATAATATTGTACCCAAAAATGATTTAGACCGAACAGAAATATATCTTACAGGTGAATAATAACTTATGAATAGTAACTCATGAATAGTAACTCATGACTAATAACTCGTGAATAGTAACTCGTGAATAGTACTCCGACACGAAAAGTGTCCCGAATACCAAATTGAATAATATAACCTCCAGACATCAATTATACTAACACAAATAAGTCCAACACAATGGAACTATAAAATTCATCTTTAATCAACACGAACTTATTCATCATTAATATTATAATTCACAATATTTAACAACCGTGTCGCTCCCGTGAAAGAGGGGCTTTCCGATAAGGATTTCTCCTTATTGGCGCAATTAGGTGACCAAACCTCTCCTCGATGTAACTTCTAGACATTTTCAATATTGCAAATAATAATATGAATAACTTTGTCGTCTCAATTATTGATTTAATAATATATCATATTATGTAGATGATACCGTAACAATAATTGAATCAATAATATGAGAGATATGATCAAAGAATTCTCAGAGTAATAATTGAGTATAACCGAGTGACTTCTCACGTAAGCATCAATAATCAATACCGTGTGCTACTATGCAACCACGCGTATTACTGTACTTTTACTACCGGGTAGTTCAACAGTTTTAACGGTAACACATCCGCTGTTATTTTTATAGAAAGATATTTTTGTCATTTTCTAACTATGACAATACTTCCGTTGTGGGGTCCACCAATGATTGTACCGTCGTACGAATATTCCCTGTTAAAATGAATATTCCCCGACCAATCGAATATTATATAACCACTTGCTTACTTTGTAAAATTTATAAATATTACCCACAACTATAACATTATATCAAATCCACACCATAATATTCAAAAATATATATCGGGAAAATTATTCTTTATTCATAAAAGTTGGGGTCTTACAGTATTCATTTTTACGGTACTATTCACAAAGTACTATTCACGGGGTACTATTCACAAAGTACTATTCATGGGTACTATTCACAAAGTACTATTCACTAGTACTATTAACAAAGTATTATTCATGGGGTACTATTCCCGAAGTACTATTCACGGGGTACTATTCACCCGGGGAATTATTCATGACAAAAATTGATTTTTTTGCTGTCGAAATCATTTTTGATACAATATTATTCTTGAATTTTACTCCACAAAGCAGTATCGTGTTAACAATTTGGACATTGTTGAATTTTGGATAAATTAAGTTATAAATCTTTAAAAATTTATCCTTTGCTTTCTTTTAATTGAATTATTATATCATTGTCATCATCCCCATGCTTATATTGTGATAAAAGTCATATGTGGCTTACGTGCATAGATGTACTATTTATTGGTATGATTATGACCAGGGATTATTCGGTATAATCGTGACCGTAATGTTACAAATGTTGTGGTAAAAATCGTCATTGGCCTGTAGTGCATTGATGGACAGTTGTTGGTATGATTATGATCAGGAATTATTCGGTATAATCATGACCATTGATGATTACATGAATATCCTTGGCCCGTAGTGCAAGGATGATTCGATGATGTGGTTTATTTATTAAGCTGAGTCTCAGCGATAAAATTGATGAAAAACTTTTTAAATCATAGAAGATAGTAGATATCATGCTCTACTTGAATTTTTTAATGGATTGCTTGTTCCGCTACAGTTAAACTTGATGTTTATTATATTTTATCAGTTTACCACTGTTGAAGGCTAACGATAATTTATTCTGCATTATCTTAGTCATAATATTTCTTACTGGCTAGTTGGGCTCACCCTTTGTTTTCATTGTTCTCTTCAGGAAATGAGAATATAGCTGGGACTAGTCGGGGAACGGAGTGACGATCCAGATGGTTGCATTAGTAGTCCTCACTATTCAGTGAAATAATGTGATAATAATTGTAATGAGGACTTTATTTTAGTTTAGATACTCTTTACGAGACATTATCCGTGTTGAAACTCTCAGCTACGTTTTGTCGTACTGTATAAAAGAAGTTTATATTTAAATTTTATACCATGTATTTGGCGACTCAAGATGGATGATGTATACCTATTTTGGGGGCTTTACACCCAACGTCAAATTCAGAATGGTCTAGAGGTATCAAACATAGGAAAATCTCCCCAGCAGGGATCCTGAAAACATCTCTACAACATATCGTCGAATCAGTCTCAATAACACTTACGGACATTTTAAAACCGTTGGCTTCAACCCAATGTAGCATCGGGAAAGATCCGGTGATGAAAGCTTTGTAAACTACCGTTCGAGTAGGCATCAAGGCAGTTCAGTGGAGACAATCATTGACAACTCCATCCCCAACAAAAATGGCAGAAGCAAGCAATGATAGAATATTGTTGGAAGTAATTCCAAGCAAAAACAGTCAGAGTACATAACATCATATTATGTTACATTGCATAACATCATTTAATCTTGTCATATTCCAAGTGTCTAGTAATCTGTATCATATTCATTCCATTACATTGCATAAACATGATAAAGAAAGGCATCTGTAGACACTTGAAATTTTGCATTCTTGTTACTAATCATGTAGGAGGACAAAATCATTTTTTTCTTCCAAAGACAACCCTGGAATTCAAAATAACAAATTCAAACCCTGGTGACAACCCCGAGAGAAACCTTGGCGATAACCTTGGGAGATCAAATCAAACCCTAGTGACAACACTAGGAGATCAAATCAAACACCGGTAACAACCCCGGGAGATCAATTCAAACCCCGAAGAAAACCCCAGGAGATCAAGCTAAAACCCGGTGACAACCATGGGAAACAACAAACCAACCTCAGAGACAACCCTGAGGACTGACAAAAGTCAACAGTAGTCTAGTCTCAGAGACAACCCTGAGAAAAAATAGCTACAATTGCATCAAACTCGAAGACAACCCGAAGAGGCAAAATAGAAATTTTGCTAACTCAACGTCAAATCAAGTTAAATCACTTCCATAAAGGTCATGCAGAACCATAACGTCAATCCTGAGTGAAAATAGCATAAGATAGCTCAACGAACGAATGTAAAGACTCAAAGATCTGTTCATGGGACCATCTTCTAGGATCTAGAAAAGGTTAAATCTCATGTCATTGTGTAGCTCTCGGAAAGGGCTTTCCGGAAAGGTATAGCACGCCTCCATCGGACACCCGGATTGAAAGTTATGAAAGTTCAAACAGACTGTGTGTTGGTTCGAATGCACGTACTTTGAGACAACGGGACCCACAGGGCTGGGCCCACCCAGGTCAGTCACAGGTAGACCCACGAATATTTTGGTCTATAAACAAGACCCCCCGTCAGCCATAAAAATAAAGAAAAAAAAGGAGAAAAAGAGAGGGCATTCCGCCCAGTTTAGCTCTTAACCCTCCTACAGTGTTCCAAACTTCGAAATTCTTCTTTGTAAGCACTTGTATACATATATATTACAACATATCAACTTTTAACCGGTGGAAATTGAGTTTTCATGCTTCAAAAGTAGTTTAAAGCCTCCCTCGCTACACATTGTAAGATCTTTTTCGATCCGAAGCTTTTACCTGCTTTAATATATATATATATATATATATATATATATATATATCAGTTTGGCCTGGATTGTTAATATGTGGCCTTTTCCTTCTTTAATATATATATAATCATATATATTTATATTTACCAGCTTGGCCTGGATTGCTAATCCATGGCCTTTTCCTGCTTTAATATATATATAATCATATTTATATTTATATTTATCAGTTTGCCTTTGGATTGCTAATATGTGGCTTTTTCCTCGCTATATATATATATATATATATATATATATATATATATATATAGAGAGAGAGAGAGAGAGATTAATTGTTTACTGTGATTGTAAAATTGAAAAATTGTAAAATTGTAACTATTGAGCTATAATGGCTAAGATTTATTTAAATCTAGTTTTCTTTCTAGTTTTGTAAATATTAAGCAACCGTTAAACTATTGAAATTCCCGATGATAAAAGTACAACAATACGCGTGGTTGCACAGTAGCACATGGTATTGCACAATATCTCCGATTATTGATGCTTGCGTAAAAAGACACTCAGTTCATTTAATAATTACCACGGTAGTTCCTGCATAGTATCTCATATTATTGATTCAATTATTGTCACAGTATCATCTGCATAATATTTTATATTATTAAATCAATAATTGAGACGACATAGTTATTCATATTATTATTTGCATTATTGACAATGTCTAGAAAGTTCTGTCGAGAAAAGGAGTTAGGTTATCTAATTGCGCGCCAATAAGGAGAAGTCCTTATCAGAAAGCCCCCTCTTTCTTGGAAATGATTTGGTTGTTAATATTGTGAGTTATAATATTAATGATTGTCGACGTCGGGATTTTTATTTGTCCCTTTTCGTTACTTGTTATTTGGTGTTCTCATGTTAGGTGAGATTTGTTTGAAAAAATAAGTGAAAAAGGTCCGACATGTATCATGTCGACGATGGACTGTTAAGAGTCTCCAGTTGGTTTTTTATATGGTTGTACCAACACAACCGAGAAAAGGTTTGCACATTGACCCAGTGATGTGACACTACTAAACGGGTCTATGAAACCGAGATTCATTAGGGTTCGGGGGCTTGATTATGCGGAGGGAAGGTGTTAGGCACCCCCCGACATCCGTGTTACCATGGTGACTGCCACTTTTCAAGAAACTGGTATATGAATGTGTGTGTGTGTGTGTGTGTATAGGTCAATGTGCTATTATTTGGAAGTAGTGTGAGGCCTCGTTCGCACCTATATACATAGGGTTTGAATTTTTGTAAAAATTCAGTTTTAAACAATATATAGCAGTGATGTTTTATAAAAGAGGTTTTTTAAACCCTTGTGCTCAATAGTAATTGAGACCTTTTACACTCCCATTTTTATTAAGTGTTCGACTTGATTGTTTTTAATTTTTGAGATGTGAAGCATCTTCTAAAAAATAATGTACAAAATAGTGCCGAACTCCTCGTGGGTATGAAAACCATATGAGGGAATTCAAACACCATGAATAATTTACAAGTTGCTTATAGCTGAAAATGTCCATCACGAAAATCGAATCTAGATCCAGTAGACTGAATCTGTGATCACATGATTCCTAAGCTCACATGATGTCGCAATTGATAAGAAAGCAATAAGTAGGTATATATATAAAAGCTGTAAATATATATATATATAGACATGATCAGCCACCACGAAGCACCTCCATGGGGATCAAAAATGTAAATAAAGCAGTAAAAGCAATCAACCGCCACGGAGTAGACTCCAGGCGGGACGAAAAATAAAGAAAGCTGTAAAGACGGTCAACCGCCACGAAATAAACTCCGGGCGGGACTAAATGTAAATATATATATATAAGCGATAAACGCACCGGATGTAAAATTCAGGCTCATCAAACAAAGTCCGACAACAGTTGATATATATAAGTGTATATATATATATATACATATATATATATTAAAGTAGTAAACGCTCCGGATGTAAAATCCAGTCTCATCGAACAAAGTTCAACCCACAGTTCATATATATATAAGTATATATATATATATACAAAAGCAAGTAAACGCTCCACACCGAAGTCTAGGCTCATCGAACAGAGTTCGACACACAGTTCATATATATAAGTATATATATATACGCAAGCAAATAAACGCTCCAGATCGAAGTCTAGGCTCAATCAAGGTTTAACTCGATAATGTTAGTCCATACATAAATATATATATATATATATAAGTATATATATATATATATAAATATATACTGAAATGAAACCACGGACCGAAGTCCGGGCATACACACGCAACACGACTCTCAACGTGAAAAAAGGTGTGTGCAAAGATGAAGAGAAAGGCTTTAAAGTGTGTAAGAAGGCTTACAGTGGACTGCCAAAGAAGACTTCAATAACTTTAAATGGATGAACACTAGGCTCCCACCAATAAAAAAATATGACAGAATATAAGCTCACAAGTGTTTAAAATGAGAAAGCACTCGGTTTATAGCGTGTACAGAATAAATTGGACAGGGCTTCCTCACCATTTCTCTTTCAAATATGGCCACCCCAAGCCCTCTATTTATAGAGGGAGGGAGCCGCAGGTCTACCTGCAGCTGCCCGGGATGCCCAAGATGTGGGTCCCACCGTGTCAAAGTACGTACACTCGGACAACGCGTTGTTGGATCAGACCTTCATAACTTTCAATCCAGGAGTCCGATAGAAGCGTGCCATACCATTCCATAAAGCTCTTTCCGAGAGCTACACAATGACATAGGATTTACCCTTTTTGATTCCAAGAAGATGGGTCCATGACCGAAATGGCATTCCCGAGTTTCCGTTAGGTAGTTTATTGAGCTGTTTTGCGTAGTTTGCGCTCGAAAGTTAAGATATGGTTCTTATGGAACTTCTATTGAAGTAATTTGAGTTGAAATGAGTTGATTTGATGTGAGTTGAAGTTGAGTTAGCAAAATAACCATTTTGCCCCTCCTGGGTTATCTCCGATTTTTGCACAGTTGTAGCAGTCTTTTCTCAGGGTTATCTCTGAGGTTGACCTGAGGTTGACTTTAACTGTCCTCAGGGTTATCTCTGAGGTTTGCTTCGCCATGCTCTGCCTCATGTTATGCTCACCCTTTTGGAGGTGATTTGGAGTTTTCTTTTCGTTGTTGGGTGCTTGTGCCCCATTTCTTTGAGCGCTTGATTCGCAATCCGGTTGAACTAATGACCTGAATGCCGCTAACATCCCTGGAGGGTGCAACTCTTTCTTTCACTAACTAGATTTGAACTTCAGTGTAGAGGCCTCAACTTGTGAGGACTTGACGCATGTTGATGGTGTAGTTTTCATTCGCAAGACGTTTCGTCGTTGGCCTTCTTTCTTAAGAATTTTCCCCTTCTTAAGATGAGAGGCTTTATCTCGCCTTAAACTCCTTCCCTTTCCGGGAATCGAAAAATGCCCCAGTCCTTTCGCATGTTGTTGTCGGGGATTCAACGCGAGTGAATAATATCTGAATCGCCATTGAGATGATGATGGACCATGCTGATGGCGCTGACTGGTGCATTTGTCACTTCAGGATGGTTGATAAATGCCCCAGTATTGAGTTGTTGCTGCTTCCGAGATTTCCCCAATCTTGTTGTAAGGGACCCAATATCCGGTTGTCGCTAATTTTGAAATTTCCCCAGCCTTGCTTGTTGTCTGGGGTAGTTGCTTTGACATATAGGATGATAAGATTCCGAGATCGCGAGAGGATTTTACCTCTGTACCAGATGATGAACAGGTAGTGTATTTGGGCTGTGATGTTGACAGCTTTTTCTTGTAGAGATGTCGCTCTAGTTGAGAGAGATGATGCTCTAACTCATAGGGATACCGCTGTTGTTGAGCGGGAGAGCGCTATATCTGCCCGAGATATCACATGTAGTTGTCGATGGATCTGTTAGCACGTGTAGAAACCCTTAGGTAGGAGATCATAGCGTTACCTCCTTCTTCTGGGAGGGAATCCATGTGGGACTTGATAGCCCACATATACACTAATTTGTAGATGGGCTTGTATTTTCCTGCACAAACTAGCTTAGCCATTTTGTCATGTACAGTACACATTGTATATATCAAAACAGCTTTATATATGGCAGGGAAATATATGTTGATTCACTTCCCTTTTAGTTATGCCTTGTTACTTGCTTGATATTTGCTTGTTTCTCCAGGACTTTGTGATCTAGATGTATTCTGAACTCCTCCTTGATGGATGGACAGTTAGATGTCTTAGGATTTTCAAAATGGATCGTTGATCTGTGTGTATTCCCTACCATCTTTGGTGTCTTGGGACTGATTTCTGTATGTGGCTATGGATAGGAGTGTGTTTATTTTTGTTTTTCTGTGGTGAGACCGGACCATAAAAATGGCTACCTATGTACTCCCGTGTATTGGGGAGATTAGGTCGACGTAGTTCACCCATGTATAGGTTGGATTGCAGGTGAAAAGTGTAACAATCCAGATTTTTAATTAAATATTTAAATAATTATTGAATTATATAAATATTTAATGGATGTGTTTATCGTTGAATAAATATTTGTTTGATGAATTTGATTTGATTTGGTTAATTATTTATGTAATAAATAAATAATGAGTTAAGGAAAGTAATTATTTTGAAATAGTAATCTAATTTAATTTAATAATTAAGTTAAAGAGTTTATAATGATTAAATAAATTATTATATTATACAATGAATTGTTATTAGAATTAATTAAATTAAGTATGAAAACTTAATTAATTAGAAGTGTGACAAATAACTATATTATAAGTGGTTATTAAAATAAATTAAAGTAGTTTTAATTTATTTTTCTAAACAAGGCTTAAATATATGAAGTCTTTAATTTTAAAGCGTTTTGCCAAACAGAGCCTTATGGCTTTTGGATTTTTAAATTTGATTGATTAATAATAAAATAATTAAATAAATAAAATATATTTATAATGGATACACGTTTATTATAGTGTAACTGACATATAATGAGGTATATGGCAGTTTCGTACGTTTTAGACGTGCGTTTGCTTTTAGTTGGTTTTTATGCTTAAGTGTGGTTAGTTTTACGTGAATTAGCATTTGGCCTAAGAAAAAGATGTAGAGAACTGAAAGAGAATTGAGAGAGATTGAGAGAAAACCTAAGGATTACCAATCAATTTCAGTGGTTTTAGCAAAGATTGTTCAAGCTAATTAAAGGTATTTCTCTAAAATTATTATATCTGATGTATATATATATATATATATATATATATATATGAAGTTTTGTGGCATGAAGCTTCAAACTCTGTTGATTCAGTTTTTGAAATCTTGTTATACAACTGATTATGATGATTATATATGTTGATTATGTTTGAGTTTGTATGCAAGCAATAATTGCTTTCTGAAAAGGAATTATTTTCTGACAAAGAACTTATATGCACGATTATGATTTTTTTAAAGATAACAAAATTAGTATGTGATTATGCTAATTGTAAAAAAATTGAAACTTGTATATGTAATTGAGTAAGATATTAAGCAGAACATGGTTCAAAGGAATCAAATTGGAAGTATGACAGTGTTCACTTGGTAAACAAACGTCGGTTATGGAGTTTGGTTTTTAAAACAGTGCGTACAATGATTTAAGTTTTCTAAAATTATTGTTTAGTGGTTTAAACTAGTATATGCATGTTGGGTAGTGTGTATATGTGTAATTTATATAAGTTAGCATGTTAATTTAGATGTTAGCAGTGTTAAATAGACATAAATTAGTTGTTCTGTTCTCCGATGGTTGGGTTCTGCAAGTTTCAGTACCAAATACGAAATTTGCTTGAAGACTGTAAATTGCGCCAAATACTAAATTTCGCCACCACACCACTAGTTAGCCTAGTTCTCGCGTCGTGGTTCCGGAACAGAAGTCTGGGTCGGATAGTTTTGACCTCCTATAGTAAAATAGCCATACCTTTCTCATACGAACTCCGATTGAGGTGATTTAAGATGATCTGAAACGAGGGCGAATAGACCTACAACTTTCATTCTTTAAGTGTTTCAATTTGAGGTCGGTAACAGTAGTCAAAATGGTCATCTTTAGGACTGTTGTGTTTTCGGGGACAATCGTAGGGCGTCGGGCATGCACCTATGCATGTGTAGTGCTTCTGACAATAAAAGATGTTATTCTAAGTTATAAAACATGAATATTAGTAAATATAATGATGCTTAACATTTATAAATGATGGATTAGATAAGTTGTATAAGCATACTAAGCACACACAAGAGAGGCAAATCGGGTGTGTGACGATTGAACGTCGAAACGCCGTGCCAATTATTAATGAACTTAAAAAGTATTTCAATTCAATTGAAATGAATATTATAGGATATTAAATGGGTTTAATATAAAACCAATAAGTAGTCCTAGCAAGACTTAAGCACTTGAATGAACTTTGATTATGAAATATGGTGAGATATAAGTTAAAAGTTAACACAATCTAATTGAACATTGTGTGCTAATTAATAGGAAAGATTATGAGATGTGGAGTAGAGTTCACATTACAATTACTATGTGTTTTTATGTGACTAATAGTTGATGTGTATGATTATATAATTGTGTAGGGCACGTGAAGTGCAGATAACTGTAAGCTGTTAATCTATTATTGGTAAACAACGATCAAGGCAAGTCTTTCGGTTCCTATTTTCTACGTGGACTTGATGAACTATTTTAAATTGCATGATATGTTATGCATGTTGAAATCATGAAATGTTAAAGTCAATATATGACCGCATTGTTTTGGCTAAATAATGATGATTGAGTAAAGAACTTCAATCTTTATATTTCTTATGTGAATTAAAAGCATGTATGCCATGTTACTTTAATGAGATGTATATCGAGCATGTTATTATGTGCTATGTGATGCATGAAAACCGTTAGACTTTCTTTGAAATCATCGAGCTCACTCTTGCAAATAACCACTTTTGCGCAGTCAAGATTTTAAGGTAAAGATATGTGCTAAGTGAGTTATAGAGATCTATATTCACAAAGATTACTTATGTTTTATGAGAAATGTATTTCCTATTTTGAATGTAACATGTTGTTGAATTGTAAGTTGAGTTATCCAATGTATATGGATATTTAGTTATGATGTAAGACTTTGTATAGTCATTTTGTTGTAACGATTCATGATATAAGATTGAATCAAAGAGTTGTAATGTAAAGGTTGCGATTCAGGGCAAGAAAGAAGGAAATGTATAAATGTTTTAAATATTCCGCAATTTTAGTGTTTTTAATATCGAATAATGATGTAAAATTAGAGATTTAATGTATGGTTAACGATCGAAGTCGAGATTTAAATGGTATGAATTTTGGGGTCGTTACAAAAAGTTTAATCCTATGTACAGGATAAATTGAAGGTGTGAAAGGTTTAATCCCTTGTGGGATAGTGTGAAAGGTTTTGAAATCCTGCGGGGAATGAAGGATTTGGTGATTGGAAACTAGGCTGCTGGTTAGAAAAGTGTTTTTCCCTAATGGGGAGGATGAGTGTGCAACGAAGTTGTATGTAATGAAGGGTTAAGGAACCGGAATGACTAGTGATCTGATGATCCAAAACCAGGATGTTCGCTTGATGGTAACCTCAGATATAGTACCGTTTCACGATGTCCGAATTGATGAGTTGTGGAAATTCATTGCTATCCATTTTCTATAATCTGAAGGCGCCTCCTGTCAATACCTCCTTGAAAATAAACGGGCCTTCCCAGTTTGGAGCGAATTTTCCTTTAGACTGAGCTTGGTTGTCAACGATCTTCTTCAAAACCAAGTCGTGTTATTTGAACTGCCCTAGTCGGACTTTTCTGTTGTAGGATCTTCTTTACAAGTAGAGGGCCGCTCATGTGTGGGCCACATACTCCCCCATGGATTTCATCTATGAGCCTTTGAGCTTGGTCCTCATCTAGACATCTGAGGAGACCTCGTCCTGCATCTCTTTTGTAGAGTGCATCTCCGCTCAGGTAGAATTTCATAGCCAGTCGATGGATCCGCCTTCTTTCAGTCGGGCTCGCCTCAGCGGGTGTAGATCTATCTTGTGAGTGCTCATTGAAATGCTGATATCAAGGGTGTTGGATGGGAGGTAGCTCATCAGATACTTCTCCAATGTTTTTCCCATAGGCTGGAGCCTTTTGTTGAAAATGTGAGGGTTGGCATGTCTTCCTTGTCATGTATGTTTGATCAAGGAGGCCAAGGTTGCTAGCGCATCCGCAAAATCATTCCTATTCTGAGGAATGTGGAGGAAGGATTTTTCTTCAAACTCCGAAGCCATCTGTAGAACCTGCCGATGGCAAGGCAGCAACTGTAGAACCTATTGAAGAGCTTTTTTTCTTTTTTCTTCTTTTTTTCCTTTTTTCCTTTTTTTTCTTTTAATTTTTTATGCATTAGATCGTGGAAAAGAGCCATATGGCTCACTGATAGGTAGCTCCGGCATTGATCAAGCCGAATGACAATCATCAGTAGCAAAAGATTCCCCAAGGAGTGATGAAAGTTGTTTTCTCATGATCCTCCTCAACAACCATAATTTGATGGTACCCCGCAAAGCAATCAGCGAAGGAGTACATGTTGTATTGAGTAGTATTATCAATGAGAATGTGGATAAATGGAACGGAAAAGCTATCTTTAAGGCAAGCTTTATTCAGATCCCGATAATCCACGCAAACTCGCACCTTCCCTCCAGGTTTAGGTACGAGGACTATGTTGGATAGCCATTCAGGGTATGTTGACACCATGATGATGCCAACTTGAAATTGTTTCACAATTTCTTCTTTAACTTTTAACAGGTTTTAATCGCCTGAGCTTCTGCCTGACTGGATTGAATCCCCATTAGTTGGAAAGGCGATGAATGACAATGTTAGTGGATAAATCGACCATGTCTTCGTGAGACCATGCAAACACATCCTAGAATAAGGTCAATAGAGTAACCATGTCATTCCTTTGGTTTGGAGTGAGGTCCATACTAATCTAGATTTGTTTGGGGTTTTCTAAGGTTCCAAGGTTTAAAAGAGGTGGTTTGATCAAGATTTAGCTTGGGTTTGTCTTCGACCCATTCTTTGATTTCCTTAAGTATCTCATAGTCCTCTTGTATTTCTATCAAGTCTACGGCCAACTTTACATCAAAGTTACAGTCCTTGTGGAGAATAGGCACCTCATCAGCAAGTCTAGGCACATCTAACTTTAGAGTCCTGAACCAAAGTTCTCCTACTTAATATATGAAACTGTTCAATCACACAAAGTGTTAGCATGCAATGACAAAAGTAACTGCTAATACTGTACATAAAACGTAAGTAGTTATTGCTATCTATAGGGCATAATGAGTTTCTGCCCGTTTTATCCTTGTCGACCAATGCAAGGAGTGATGCTCCAATTGTCGAGGGCAAAGTCCTGGTGGACTGCAGTGATGGAGGGGCTGTCATCATCCTCCTTTTCCTGAATGATGACCATTATGTCTGGGCAATCATCGTCTGGGGTGTATCTAGTTGTGTATTCATCATGGACAAGGATGCGTACGTTGGACATCATTCTGATGATGTTTTGTTTAATTCTTCGTTCCTCTTCTTCCATTGCGGGATCTGGAACTAGGATTTCTTTCTCCTTCACCGGTATCGGTTTAGGAAATAACATAGTCATTACATGGGAAGGTACCTTTACCAGAGACCGTACAGGCCCAGGAACTGTAGGTGGAGATAATCGTCGTGTGGCTGAAGATGAAGGAATGCATGCATGCTTTATGAGGATTCATGCATTTGAATCGGCGATGTCCGGACCTTGGGTTCCTCCTTGTGTAGAGGATTCAGCATGTATAGGTATCCTTGTACCCTGAGTAGATTGGTGTAGTTCTTTAAGCAGAATAGCCAAATATGTGATTTGTATACTTAATTCGTCGAATTCTTCATGAGAAACCGGATTAAGATCGATGCAGTCGAGATGAAGACATAATTGTGCAGTAGGCTCATGACCTTTTGGATTTTGGCCAAGGATTCTTGGACCAATTATATCCCTACAAAAAAGACTTATGTAGTTTAGTCTTAGTGAATGTAGCAATATTTCGTAATGTGTCCATTTGGAGTATCGTCCTGCGAAATGGATGTCAGTTGACAAGATAGCATGTCAGTTTTTGATATAAAGGGAAGGCATGTACATATATTCCTTCATATTTTCCATTACATTGAGATTTACATGGAAATGAAATTACAAGTAATTGAAATATTAAAGTATGAAGAGACTTTCCTCCGCATTTGGTTTATTAGAGGCTGACCTATCTTAGGTTACTCTCGCAGTTTTTCAGCATGAAGGTTCCCAAATCATCGCAATTTACTTGACGGGAAATTAATCCGGTCTTTCAACTGGAGAGAATTTGGGTGGTGCCTTTCCTGAGCCTCGTTGGAATTAGTCTTCCTACGAGTCCAGTAATCAAACACCGACAGGATAGCCTCTTGGTGGAGGAACCACACAACATACATTCACATACATCGCGTCTCACCGTATGGAAATGATGACATGTGTGAAGCACTAATATCACAAGCAGATATGGTGCGAAGCACTAAGTGCAATAAGTAAATACATTCGTACACATTCATTTAAATGTAAATGCAACATCCACACACAAGCATATAACAGTTTTGAAAATATTGTAATAGCGACTTAAGCCCTCTTACTGGTGTCCCCAGCAGAGTCGCCACCTGTCGACGTCGAGATTTTTATTTGTCCCTTTTTGTTATTTGTTCTTTGGTGTTCTCATGTTAGGTGAGATTTGTTTGAAAAAATAAGTGAAAAAGGTCTGACATGTATCATGTCGATGATGGACTGTTAAGAGCCGCCAGTTGGTTTTTTATATGGTTGTACCAACACAACCAAGAAAAGGTTTACACATTGACCCAGTGATGTGACACTGCTAAACGGGTCTGTGAAACAGAGATTCATTAGGGTTCGGGGGCTTGATTATGCTAAGGGAAGGTGTTAGGCACCCCCCGACATCCTTGTTACCACGGTGACCGCCACTTTTCAATAAACTATTATATGAATGTGTGTGTGTGTATGTATAGGTCAATGTGCTATTATTTGGAAGTAGTCTGAGGCCTCGTTCGCACCTACATACACAGGGTTTGAATTTGTGTAAAAATTCAGTTTTAAACAAGATATAGCAGTAATGTTTTATAAAAGAGGTTTTTCAAACCCTTGTGCTCAAAAGTAAACGACACCTTTTATACTTCCATTTTTATTAAGTGTTCGACTTGATTGTTTTTAATTTTCGAGATGCGAAGCATCTTCAAAAAAATAATGTACAAAATAGTGTTGAACTCCTCATGGGTATGAAAATCATCTGAGGGAATCCAAACACCGTGAATAATTTACAAGCTGTTAACAGCTGAAAATGTCCATCACGGGAATTGAATCTAGATCCAGTAGACTGAATCTATGATCACATGATTCCTAAGCTCACATGATGTCACAATTGATAAGAAAGCATTAAGTAGGTATATATATAAAAGCTGTAAATATATATATATAGACATGATCAACCACCACGAAGCACCTCCATGAGGGGATCAAAAATGTAAATAAAGCTGTAAAAGCAATCAACCGTCACGGAGTAGACTCCAGGCGGGACGAAAAATAAAGAATGCTGTAAAGACGGTCAACCGCCACGAAGTAAACTCCATGTGGGACTAAATGTAAATATATACATATATAAGTGGTAAACGCACCGGATGTAAAATCCAGGCTCATCGAACAAATTCCGACAACAGTTGATATATCTACGTGTATATATATATATATATATATATATATATATATATATATATATATATATATTAAAATGTAATAACGCTCAGGATGTAAAATCCGTGCTCATCGAACAAAGTTCACACACAATTCATATATATAAGTATATATATATATATATATATATATATATATACAAAAGTAAGTAAATGCTCCGGATCAAGTCTAGGCTCATCGAATGCAGAGTTCGACACACAGTTCATATATATATATATATATATATATATATATATATATATATATATATATATATACGCAAGCAAATAAACGCTCCAGATCGAAGTCTAGGCTCAATCAAGGCATAACTCGATAATGTTAGTCCATACATAAATATATATATATATATAAGTATGTATATATATATATATATATACAAACTGAAATAAAACCACGGACCTAAGTCCGGGCATACACACGCAACACGACTCTCAACGTGAAGAAAGGTGTGTGCAAAGATGAAGAGAAAGGCTTTAAAGTGTGTAAGAAGGCTTACAGTCGACTGCCAAAGAAGACTTCAATAACTTTAAATGGATGAACACTAGGGGCCCACCGAGAAAAATATGACAGAATATAAGCTCACAAGTGTTTAAAATGAGAAAGCACTCGGTTTATAGCGTGTACAGAACAAATTAGACAGGGCTTCCTTGCCATTTCTCTTTTAAATATGGCCACCCCAAGCCCTCTATTTATAGAGGGGGGAGCCGCAAGTATACCTGTAGCTTCCCGGGATGCCCATGATGTGGGTCCCGCCGTGTCAAAGTACGTACACTCGAACAACGCGCTGTTCTCTCAAACCTTCATAACTTTCAATCTGGGAGTCCGATGGAAGCGTGCCATACAATTCCATAAAGCTCTTTCCGAGAGCTACACAATGACATAGGATTTGCCCTTTTTTAATTCCAGGAAGATGGGTCCATGACCGAAATGGCATTCCCAGGTTTTCGTCAGGTAGTTTGTTGAGCCATTTTGCGTAGTTTGCGCTTGAAAGTTAAGATATGGGTCTTGTTGAACTTCTATTGAAGTAATTTGAGTTGAAATGAGTTGATTTGATGTGAGTTGAAGTTGAGTTGGCAAAATAACCATTTTGCCCCTCCCGGGGTTATCTCCGGTTTTCGCGCAGTTGTAGCAGTCTTTTCTCAGGGTTATCTCTGAGGTTGACCTGAGGTTGACTTTTACTGTCCTCGGGATTATCTCTGAGGTTGGCTTAACCTCCTGGGGCTATCTCCAGGCTTTGACCTTGATCCCCCGGGGTTATCTCCGGGGTTGGAAACTGGATCTCTCGGGGCTATCTCTGAGGTTGAAATTGATGTTGTAGTCCTCCAGGGTTATCTCCAGAGTGTGAAAAAGACGCTTTTGTCCTCCTGCATAGTTAGTAACAGGAAAACAAAATTTTTGAGTGTCTACAATGATGAATAAGTGTTGAAAGATTAAAAATTTGTTTATTGAAGTTAAGTGATTTGTGATAAATATTTATTCAATTTTTGATATAAATAAAGGGGTTTGTCATGAAGTTATTGTTGTAAATTTGGCTTATTATATGGACCCCCACTTATTCATTTTTCAAAATCGTTGGTAGAAAGTTATCTCAGTTTTTATTTTATTATTATTATTATAGTAATAAAATGTAAAAACGCGTTTATATAAAACAAAGTACTTTTTATATTATATATAAATTTATTCATTTTATTAGATTATAAATAGAATATATTATATTTTATATAAATTTTTCGTTTTATTAGAATATTTTATTGCATATTGCTGCATAGTAAAATCAAATTTTCCGTCGATTCTGCGCCCGTGAATTTCCTTTACTGTGCGTTCGTGATTATTTCCTAAATAGTATCTTGCCATTCTCCAATAAATAAGATGCTTAGTTTAGAAATGAAAATCACACCAGAATTAGAGAATTCTTCTTCTATAATATTGAGTGTATTTCTTTTGAGTATAAGGATACTTTGAGTGTAGCAAATAGTGCAAGTTTTCCTCAAGAATATCTCCACTATACCAGTCAGATTTACTCTCCTACTAAGGTAAGGGATATTATTTTCGTTCAATATTCGTAAGAAATATTATTTTCTTCCATACTCTATAGTATGTAAGTAATAATATTTTATTTCATATTCATAAATCTACACTTATTTTGATAATTATTGCTTCTATACTCCCTAAAATTAGTACAATATCCTTGAATTTTACGCTTCATCTAGTATCGTTTCACGAAAATATTTTTTTGAACTTTCTTATTAAATTTTAATATTTTCATGTCGGAGTACTATTCATGGGTACTATTCATACATACGGCACTATTCATACATACGGTACTATTCATGGGGTATTATTCACGACAAAAATAATTGATTTTTTTTCTGTCCAAATAATTTTTGAGACATGAATATCATTCTTGAATTTTACTCCACAAATTAGTTATCATGTTGACAATTTGGACATTCTTAAATTCTGGATAAATTAAATTAAAAATCTTTAATATTTATCCGTGATCTCACTTGATTGATTCTTATATCATTGTCATCATCCTCATACTTATATTGTGGTGAAAGACATCTTTGGCCCGTAGTGCATAGATGGACTGTTGATTGGTATGATTATGACCAGGAATTATGTATCGGTATAATCATGACATGTGATGTTACAAATGATGTTGTAAAAGTCATCTTTGGCACGTAGTGCATAAATGGACAGTTGTTTGGCATGATCATGACCACTGGTGATAATAACGAATATCATTGGCCCGTAGTGCATGGATAATTCGTGGATGTGATACTAACGAATATCATTGGCCCGTAGTGCCTGGATAATTCGGTGATGTGGATTATTTATTGAGTTGTGTTACAGAGATAAAATATTGATGTGAGACCCCAGATTTTATGAATAAAGATTTTATTTTCTCGAAATATTTTTTTGAATATTATGGTGTGGATTTGATATAATGTTATAGTTGTGGGTAGTATTTATAAATTTTGCAAAGTATGCAAGTTGCCATATTATATTCGATTGGTCGGGGAATATTTGTTTTATCATGGAATATTCGTGCAATGACACAATCATTGGTGGACCCCGCAACGGAATTATTGTCGGAATAAGAAAACGACAAAAATATTTTATTAAAAATAACGGCGGAAGTTTTACCGTTAATAATGTTGAACTACTTTCATAGTAAAAGTACGATGTCGTGTGGTTGCATAGTAGCACACGGTATTGATTATTGATGCTTATGTGATAAGTCACTTTCGGTTTTGTTTTATTGGTATTATTAATGTAATAAAAGCAGAATACTTTTATAAAGTTATTCTATAAATAGAATATATTATATTCTATTATGCATAGTGTCTGCGTAGTGTTTTGCATTGTAAAATCTTTTTATATAAAATGTAGAATACTTTTATAAAGTTATTCTATAAATAGAATATATTATATTTTATTATGCATAGTGTTGCATAATGTTTGCATAGTGTTTTGTATAGTAAAATCTTTTATATAAAACAAAAATACTTTTATAAAGTTATTTGTTTTATTAGACAATAATTAGAATATATTATATTTTATTATGCATAGTGCACTGCATAGTGTTTGCATAGTAAAATCTTTTATAAAGTTATTCGTTTTATTAGATTATAAATAGAATATATTTTATTTTATTTAAAAGATTTTGCTTTAAATATGGATAGTCCGATTAAAGTAAATCAATCTTGATAGTTCATGAGTTAGTTAGTTATATGCGGTCCATTTTTCTATAAATAGAAGTTCATTCCTTCATTATTTCTTACGAATTCACTGAGAAACTCTAGAGAGAGAAACTATAGAGAGAAAGAAGAAAAGTGTTATGCTACTTCACTACTTCTATATCCAGTACTCTTCTTTCTAAGGTAGGGGATATTATTTGTTGTACTCATAGGGAATATTATTTATTGTACTCGTAAGGGGTATTCTTTCTTTCTTATTCATGAAGAGAACTTCTGTTATTCCATTCTTTATTATTCTGTTGGAATAACTCAGATACGCTGGATACCCTATACTTGGTGAAATTCTTACGTAATTTCATTCTTTATTATACATTGGAATATCATGTATGCATGCGTTTCTGTGGGACTGAGTTTCATCTTTATTATTATTACAGTTGGAATATCACATGCAGGCGTTTTACACCTAACTGGTTTAAATCTTTATTGGTATTCTGCTTGAATAACTCATACTATCACAATCTGCATGCATGGTGATTTCTGTTATTATTACATTGGAACATCACATGCATGTACTTTATGCATGACCTGGTTCCGTTAATTATTATTTTGTTGGAATAACCTGTCTATGTTAAGTACCGCATGCATGGTGATTTCTTTTGTTATTCCATTCTTTATTATACTCAATTGGTTAAAACTTTGACTTCTATACTCCATGAAATTAGTGGAATATCCTTGATATTTGCACTTCATCCAGTATCTTTTCATGGAAATATTCTTCTGAGCGTTCTTGAATGTTACTCCATAAATAAGTATCATGTTGACAATTTGGACATTATTAGTTCTTGGATAAATTAATTCTTGAACTTGTTTTATTGAATTCTTATATCATTGTCATCATCCTCATGTTTATATTTTTTTTGAAAGTCATTTGTGGCATGTAGTGCATAGATGGACTTGGTATGATTATGACCGAGGATTATTCTTGCAGATAATCATGACCGTAATGTTACAAATGATGTGGAAAAAGTTCTCATTGGCTTCGTAGTGCATTGATGGGCCATTTTTTTGTATGATTATGGCTATGGATTCTCTTGACCAAGGTGTAAAGATGAATTATTTTATGGCATGATCGGACCGTTGATGAAAACATGATTATCTTTGGCGCGTAGTGCATGGATAATTAAGTGGTCGTAATACTAAAGAATATCCTTGGCACGTAATGCACAGGGATGATTTGATGATGTGAATTATTTATTAAAATCGAGTCTCGTGATAAAAGTGATGAAAAACCTTTTAAATCATAGAAGATAGTAGATTTTATTCTCTACTTGACTCTTCTAATAGATTGCTTGTTCCGCTGCAGTTAAACTTGATGTTTGTTATATTTTATCAGTTTAACACTGTTGAAGGCTAACGATAAATTATTCTGCATTATGTTAGTCATAATATTTCTTACTGAGCTAGTTGAGTTCACCCTTTCTTTCACTGTTCTCTATAGGAAATGGGAACGTAGCTGGGACTTGTCGGGGAACAGAGTGATGATCCTAGATGTTTGCATTAGTAGTCCTCACTATTCTGTGAAATAGTGTGATAATAATTATAATGAGGACTCCTTTTGAGTTTGTTTACTCTCTAGTAGACAATATTTGTATTCAAACTCACAGTTTATGTTTTGTCGTATTGTACAGAACAGTTGTATTATTAAGTTGTATTTGAATTTTGTACCATGTATCTGGCGACTCAAGATGGGTGATGTATACCTAATTTTGGGGGCGTCACAGTTGAAGATAGACTTTTAAATCATAGAAGATAGTAGACATCATGTTCTACTTGACTCTTCTAATGGATTGCTTATTTCGCTGCAGATGTTGATCTAAACTTGTTGTCAATTGTATTCTATCAATTTTTACACTGTTGAAGACTAAGGATAATTTATTCTACATTATCTTAGTCATAATATTCTTTACTGGGTTAGTTGAGCTCACCTTCTTCTTTCATTGTTCTCTTCAAGAAATGAGAATATAGCTGGGACTAGTCAGGGAATGGAGTAACGGTCCAAGATGGTTGCTATAGTAGTCCTCACTATTCTATAAAATAATGTAAAAATAATTGTAATGAGAACTTTGTTTAAGTTTGGATATTGTGTACGAGACAATATTCGTATTAAAACTCTCAGTTTACGTTTTTTCGTATTTTACATGACAATTGATAATTGTATAAATTAAGTTTGTATTTGAATTCTGTACCATGTATTTGACGACTCAGAATGGGTTGTGTATACCTATTTTGGGGCATCACAAAAGGTACCATCAACATTAATAATTATTTTGTTGCTTCCCAATAAGAGTGTCAAAAACATTTTGCTCACGCATATCATTCGTGCCAACATCATTACAGCCTATCCAACATTAATGATTATTCTCCTGCTCATCAAATCTAAATTTATAGCCAAACACTAGGAACTAAACCACATTAAATGACAGAAAGATGGAGAAGAGGAAACATGTAAGTCATTCTGTCATTGAAAGCTCAAATCAGTAGAATACCTTAATTTGTTGGGATTTCACAGCAGATAGTGTTTCAATGGGTTGGAGACCACTACTCAGCAAGTTCTATGGGGACAGAATCCAAAGCATCAACGAATGCCTGATGGCATACTGTTAGCATCAGGAAAAAGATCTTAGCAGTAGTCCAAACTACAAAGTTTAAGAAATGCAATAAAATAACGTATTTACCATACCTGCTCAACTCATTGACATCTATCAGCAGTAGCCTCCACAACAATTGAGCAAGAAATCTCAGCCGAACCACCACCATATATAATAGAATTGTTGCGAATAAGATTCCTAGCCACACACAATGCATCATTGATGATTCGTTTCGTCTCCTTTATCATCATCTTGTTACCTGACACAACATAAAAAACCATGTTTAAGATCTCTAGATGTAGTGAAGATAATATATGTGCTGCTTTTTATTTCCAAACTCTATCTTGTCACTTTGGGAATTTTTTGAAATATCATGTATGTCAAATGCTTATGCAAGTCTAATGCATGGGACCAGTAATGTGTGAATAGATGCTTTGCCTAGGTCTGTATAAGAAACTAGAATGACCAAGGAAATTACTCACAGAAGTAAACAATACAATTTAAGAAACCAAATGCAAGAGACTATAATTTCTTGCTACAAAAAATCACCGTCAATAGACAGAAAGAAGGAAGAAAAGATGGTGGATATCTATCATCAGATGAGGAGCCACTGCCAAGGTTTCCATGCCCTTATTACAGGGAAAAAACAACAGAAAGATGAAGGCTTGAAAAAGAGAGAGATTTCAGAAAGACGAGGAAAATATAGTATAACTACTTTTGGAGAATCTATTAGAAAAAGAAAACCTCAAAAATCTAAAAGAATCACTTAGGAGATACGGCTATATCAAGGATGTCTTTATACCAAATAAGAAAGGCAAAAGGGTATAAAATTTGGGTTTGTTCATTTTTGCTTGAAAAATGACTCAATGGAGGTATGGAAAGGATGAATGGACGATAGTTGTGTGTAATCATGGTGAGTAATTCAAGGAGTATAGAGGAGGAGAATAGAAAGGGTGAGCAGGAAAAAGAGTGTTAACAAATAATAACAATTTGTAGGAAGTGGAAGGAGCATCAAATCGTGTGATGGTTAGAGTCATGGCAAGTAGTCTACTAATATGCTTTGTTTAAAAGATAGGGATGAAAAAAGGTAAAGACATGCTTGAAAGAAATTGGAAATTTATGTAAAGTGGTTGAAATGGGATTAAATTCCTTTGTAATAGCATGTTTTAATGAAGAGATGTTTAGAAATAATCAAATTAATGACTGGAAAGGGCATAGAAAAACTTTAGACTACGTGGTGGAGTTGAGCAATATGCCTATAAATAATGTTCGAGTTATATGGTTAGAATTTAAAGGGATAGATGTGAAGCTATAGCCAGAGGTAACCATTCAAAACATCGTTGATCTTTAGAGGAAATAGTCACTTAAGATGAGAAGAAAAAAACTTGGTGACTATGGAGTAGGAAAGATTCTTGGTATTGATCGACGAAGTCGAACTAATGGAAGAAATGGTTATTTTACGAAAAGGAGAAGAAAAAATCAAAATAACAATTTTAGCAGTTCTACAAGAATCTTGTTTGATGAATACAAGAGAGAAGGGTATATGGTGGTAGTAATGGTGGATTAAGTTCGGAGATGAATATGAAAATGAATATGAAAAATGGTAAAGTGGAAAAAAGAAAAGGATGATGAAAAAAAAAAAACATTGGCTTTTGAGTTGATTACAAAGTGTTATTTTCAAAGGCACAAAAAAGATCTAGAAGGGAGGGTTGAATAGATTCTTTTAAAATTTCTTTATAAGATTTTTTACCAATTAGTTAATTTAAGACAATATTAGCACAACGGAATAAGTTAGAAAATCCATTCAAAGATTACAGAAAATACAAAAGCTCTAGATTTAGTGTATAAGTGTATAATTATGCCACAGACAGATCATAGAGTAAAAAGCAGACAAAGTGTAGAAATTAAATCTGCAGAAAAATAAAGACGCACGAAATTTTAAAAAGTTTGAAGCACAAAAATTTCCTAATCCTCTCTTCTACTTCGAGAGTAGTTAGGGATGATCCAATAAGGATGGGTGAGGTTATACAAACCATAGTTCGCTAAAAACTACTACAACAATGATTCAATAAGAATCCTTCAAGTCAAAAAGACTTGGTACTACAAGAAATCACAAAGAAAATATATTGTTTGAGTTGTTGTTAATTAACTTTAAGTTCTTCTACAAATGTATTAGCAGTAGGTAGTTTGTCTTTGGATCGTAGGGTGGAGCAATTGAGCACTTTTAGTTTTTATTCGTTTGAATTATGAGAATCAGTAGTTGTTCAAAGTTGTTGTAGCAATCCTTTTATGGGAACTACTTGAAATTTATCGTTGGATTGTTAATGTTACTACAAATAGCTAGGGACTCTTGTCAACGTTTAATTCCTTGACTTCAAAATCTTGAATGTTGGACCACAATGTTTCATTTTCGATAGTATTATATTTAGTGAAGTAGCAAATACGTGTCATTCTTCTTGAATAGCTAGCAATTGAAAAGGTTATGTTGTCTCTTTATCCTTATCTCTAACTCGTATGAGATGATATCAATTTTGAATGACCTTTGTCATAAACCTGCCTCCGATTGTCAGGCCTCTACATTTTACGAAATTAGTTAATCTTGCGTTAAGTGCATAATCATAGAGTTGGCCTTCAAATCGTTGAGTGTCCTTACTGAACGATATTTACTTTACATTTCTGGATGGTTTCTGCGATATGGTTCTACGATTTGGCTCTTTCTCAACGATCTTAAAGTATCTTATGATAGACTTAACTATTTTCACTCTGAGATCTTAGATTTGGCTCAACTTTCACTCAACGAAATGCTTAACTCCTTTAATCAGCTTCAACTATACTAAGTGCATGACTATATCGCTAGAATCATGGATCTACCTAAAAAGTTAAATCTCTAATTAAGTCCTTGTACATAGAATTTTATTAAGGACTTTACAAAGCATACTTATTTTTATAAATTAGTATACATTATAGATTAGTCATCATCAAATTCAAATAGGGTAAATATAAATACAAGTACTGACACAAAAGAATCAACAGATAAATTGTAGAAAGAGGAAAAGTCACCGGAATTTTCAATTGAAGTGAAAGGGTCTTTATCTAGGAACAATTTACGCCTAGGGAAGCAAAACAAAAATCTTGAAAATACCAACAATAATAACAGAACTGACACAGAAGAAAAGCGGATGAGTTTGTTTGATGATTTTGTTAGTAATGAGAAACATGATAAATTGAATACAAGTTAAGAAGTAGATAGTCAAGACAATAGGGTGAAGGATATTAGTGAATGTTTTGGGGAATCAAAGGCGTTTTGGAAAGAATATAAAAGGCATTTAGAGAAGAATCTAGAAGAGATCTATGAATACATTGATTGTATTGATGCAAGAAATATTGTATTAATTGATGTGATAAAAATATGTAACCGGAAGTGCACAGTATTAAATTGAAGAACTGACAAGTACAGGTTGAACCACAGAAACTAGATTAATTTTAATGTATCCTTAATACTCCCTCCATCCCATAGTTATAGGCTGATTTCTTTTGGCACATAGTTTAAGAAAATCAGTTTAAATGGCAATTTTAACAAAAATTTTCCACATATACCCCTTAATATGAAATTAATGAATAAATTAAGTACTCCTTACTTATCACATTGAAACTCTCAACTTAATTGATCATTTTAATCTACATAAACTTTCAACCAATCACAAAATGTTTGTTATTCCAAATTCATTTATTGAGCCTAAAAAGTTGAATTCTTTTATTGAGAATACAACAATATTAAATGTGATGATAACAATAATGACAATGAATGTTGTTTCTTCAAAAAAAAAAGTAATGGTTGAATATTTATTATAAGGGCATAAAAGTAAAACAATGAACCAACTAAATTTTAAAAATAGTAAGTAGCCTATATATTGGGACATCCCAAAATGAAAAATCAGCCTATAACTATGGGACGGAGGGAGTATCTAGTTTAGGCGAATTAGAAATAAAGATTGAGAATTGATTAACTATAATTAAACTAACTAATAATAAGGATGCAATCTAGGAATTCGAATCCTAATACAATAAACATAACAAATAATCTAATCTCTTCTATTTTTATAACTTAACTATGATTTGGATCTCTATTTCCTTTAATTTAGTAATTTTACAATTAATGTGGGCAAGCATATATAGACAATGAAAATTTAAGGATTAACGATAACCCACTCTTAACAAAACTTCTTCGAGCAAACATGGATTATGAAAAACTATCTCTTAACAATAATCTATCAAAATCTCTTAATTAATTTAAAATCATATAAGAACTATAAAACGAATGTATTTCAATAAAGAAACATGAAGGCGAAATCAATTAAACATAAAAACATAAATAATTGAAAAGATGCAAAATATTATCATGAATAATTATTTAATTTTATCTTCATTCTAGATATAAAAATTTAACTAGACATTAAAATAAATAAACTAACTAAAATAAAGAAAGAAGAAGAAAATTAAAAATAAATAAGAAAACTCCATTTATTGACGATCTCCAACAAGCGTACAATGAAAAAGTAATTTAATCTACTTCTACTCCTAACCTAAATTAATACCAAATACTCCCCCTCTCTCTAAAATAAAAGACCTATTTATAGGAAAAATAATTATATGCCCTCATTAAGATTCATTGAACTTGGTCTCTTTGTTCCTTTTATCATCTTCTTTCCTTCTTGACTTTAATCTCTAAATGAAAATCTTCTAAAAGTCCCTTTCCATGTAGGTTTCAACTTTCTAGTGATAATCAACTTCTCAAAGAGATCTATTTTCTAGATAAACTTTCTTTTCTCTTGTTGGATTTGACTTGCACACCAAGATTGTTCCACCTCTTTCCTTCTCGTTGTAGGATTCTTCTTGTCCCTTTTCTTCCATGAATAAGAGCATTAAATATTGATTTATCACCAAAATTTTGACTTTATTGCAACAAAATATTAAATCCTATAAAATAAAACATAATATATTAATTTAATAAACTAATATAATTAAAATGATAAAATTAGGGATAATAAAATGTATGAATTATGTGTCTATCAAATACCCACATACCTAGCTTTTGCTCGTCCTCGAGTAAAATAAAAGAAAAAGAAAAGAAAACTAGAACTATCCCATTTTCGTAGGAAACAAGATTGCATTTAGCATGTGCAACAAGCCTTTAAACTCCAAAGTTACCCCAAGTGTACAAGTTGTGTCTCAGAGGGTTTACAGTGAATATACTCATAAAATTCAAAATTCAAAATAAAATCTTTTTGAGTTTAACCAATTAGGAAATTGAAAGAAAACTTCTAAGTATACATGGGCATTTTATATTAGCAAGATTAAATTCAAAATTACACTTGCACCATGTCAAAAATACTTTATATATCTTCATTCTAGACACCATTCTTCATAAAATTAATTCCATGTGATGCATGCATTGTGTATGTGATGTATGCATTGTGTATGTGATGTAACTCTTAGTAGTGATTTTTACTATGGAAATCAAACAAACTCATTTTTTTTCTTTATTTCTTCTTTTCATTTTTTTTGAATTTTTTTTTCTTGACTTGTGCAATGTTTCGTTTCTTAGGCATTTCAGAGTTACCCATGTAACGATTGTTGGACCAATGACTCCCAAACAAGTTGGTTTTAGGATACTAGGTGTAAAGACACCCCGAAGGGCTTACTAACTCAAGTAGCAAAGACCACAAAATTAAACTAGTCAAGCTGCTTATATCCATCACACTTTTCAGCATGAATATCGATGCTTCCTAAGACTTGGATACCCAATTATTTCGATCAATGGACATTGAAGCAGTTAATTATCTTCTTCTTTTTTCAATTTCTTTCTTCTTCTTTTTTCTTGAAATTGCTCGAATCATAGTTTATACCCTACAACTAAGAATTAGTGCAAACGTGAAGTGCAAAAATGCTTATGAAATCAATTTTATTCTAGATGGTATTTCAAACTAAGATTTCGTATTTTATCAAAGGTTCAAGTGTTCTAAATCTTTTAATCTTACTTGTGAGTTTTGCTCCACGGACACTTATTAGAATTAATTAAACTCATAAAAAGTTAAAAAAAATCATTTTTTTTCTTTTTTACTATATTTTCCTACAAAAATCTAATACAATAATACAAACAAATTCCCCCCACACCTAAATCATGCATTGTACTAAATGTACACAAATGAAAAATAGAGAACAAAGAAATGGAAGAATTGTACCTTGTATGTGAGGCATTTTTTCTGCAAGAAAATGTGGTGAGAAGAAAAACAAATGTACATACCTACAAATTTCATATATCCTAAAAATTTGTAACTAAAAAATGAATGATATAAATGGATAAGTGAGTGTGAACTTTTCATTATTTTGAAGAGGTTTAGAAAATTGAAAATAGTCAGAATTTTTATCAAAATTATGCTTAAAGTCTACCTCGGAAAAACTTTCACTAACATGTTCAAAAGATTGAAGAGTTGATTCAAATACATGTTCTATTTTAGTTAACTTATTTGTAGTGGATCTCAACAGCTTATTGACCATATCTAAATATTCAGATTCATTCCCATTTTTGTCAAGGTGATTTAAGAAAAAATTAATTGGATCTTTTTCAATCAAGCGTCTATTTTCAATTATTTTTTGGGTCATGGACAACTCTTGTATCATGTTTACTTTAATGGGTTAGTCTAAATAATCACTATGTGGTTTTTTGGGAATAAGTCTTTCAAGGTATGAAGCTTTAGGCTTGTAGACTTTTTCAACTAACTCATTAAATGTGATATAATCAATTTCAGGCATAGACTCGTAATTTTTAGACTCTTCAAATTCGCTTGAGTCAAACTGTATATAATTGAATACAAAATTTTCATTTTCCTCATCATTTCCACAACCATCAAGATTTTCAAAATTAACCTTAGAGTTACTAGAAAATTCACCCACCTCTTGTTCATTTATTATGGTGGCTAACTGTCTCATTTGAATTTCTAAACGAGATATAGCTTGATTTGTATTTTGTATGAAAGCTACCATAGTTTTCTCTAAGGTGTTGAATCTTTTCTCTTCATTTAAAAATTCTTGTGGATATTGAGGTTTTGGATCCGAATATGGATATGAATATGAACTTAGATAAGAATTTTCATAAGTTGGAAAAAAATTGATTTACTTGGTGTGCATTAAAATTTTCATAGGGTTCTTGATTCCAAGCAAAATTATTATTCCAACTATAATTGTAACAATCCAGAATTTTAATTATAATTTTAAATATTTATTAAATTAAATAAATATTTTAGTTGATATGTTTATTGTTAAATAAATATTTTTTTAATTTTATTAGTTAAATAAATAATTCATTTGTTGTGGGAAATTAACTTAATTAAGTTAATATGTTAATTAAGTTGATAATTGGTAATTCGGTATTTTGAAGTTAATTTAAATAAAGAGAGATGAATTAATTATTATGTGGTAATATTCTAATTTAATTTAATAATTAATTTAGAGAGTGATAAGGATTAAATGAATTGTTATAATATTGTTTTAATTTACTTTAATAATTAAATTGGAGATTTAGTGATTTGTTAAGTAAATTATAATAGAATTATAATTATGTGATAATTTGATTTATTTGTGTTAATGTTAACTTTAATTTAAGTGAATTTGAATATTAGAATTTAATTAAATAAAGTGTGGCAATAAAACTATATAATAATGAGTTATTAAAATAAATTAAAAGAGTTTTTGTGACGCCCCCAAAATTAGGTATACATCACCCATCTTGAGTCGCCGCGGATACATGATGCGAAATTCAAATACAACTTAATAATACAACTATCGGTATACAATCACGACAAAACATAAACTATGAGTTTGAATACAAATATTGTCTACTAGAGATTATACAAACTCAAAAAGGAGTCCTCATTACAATTATTATCACACTATTTCACAAAATAGTGAGGACTACTAATGCACCATCTAGGACCATCACTCTGCTTCCCGAGCTAGTCCAAATACGTTCTCATTTCACGAAGAGAACGGTGAAAGAAAGAGTGAGCTCAACTAGCCCAGTAAGAAAAATTATGACTAAGATAATGCAGAATAATTTATCGTTAGCCTTCAACAGTGTTAAACTGGTAAAGTATAACAACTATCAAGTTTAACTGCAGCGGAACAAGCAATCCATTAGAAGAGTCAAGTAGGGAATAAAATCTACTATCTTCTATGATTTAAAAGGGTTTTCATAACTTTTATCACTGGGACTCACCTTAATAAATAATCCACACCATCGAATCACCCCTGCATTCTGACGAGGATATTCTTTAAGATATCGGGACCACGAATTATCCATGCACTCTGGCTTAAGATAATCGGGTTTTCATCAACTGGTCCTAATCACGCCATAAAATAATTAATCTTTGCACTACTGACCAAAGAGAATCCATAGCCATAATCATACCAAAAACGTCCATCAATGCACTACGGGCCAATGAGGACTTTTTCCACATCATTTGTAATATTACGGTTATGATTATCTTAGAATAATCCACGAGTCATAATCATACCAAGTCCATCTATTCACTACAGAGCCACGTATGACTTTCAACATAATACAAACATGAGGATGATGACAATGATATAAGAATTCAATAAAACAAGTTCAAGAATTAATTTATCCGAGAACTGATAACGTTCAAATTGTCAACGTGATACTGCTTTGTAGAGTAAAATTCAAGAATGCTCAGAAGAATATTTCCATGAAAAGATACTGGATGAAGCGCAAATATCAAAGATATTCCACTAATTTCATGGGTATAGAAGTCAAAGATTTAATTAACTGAGTATAATAAAGAATGGAATAACAAAAGAAATCACCATGCATCGCGATAGGCCTTACGCATACGGGTTATTCCAATGAGAATAATAAAGGATGGAACCCGGTCCGAAGCGTAAACACACACATGACGAGGATATTACGGCGAATAATAAATAATGGAACCAGGTCAGGTATAAGCGCCTGAAAAGGATATTCGACGAATAATAAATAATGGAACCCGGTCCGACGTAAGCATTGCATGTGATATTGAATAGAATAATAAAGAACGGAATATTAGAAGAATGTCACCATGTATAGGGTAGCCCACGTATACAGGTTATTCTAACAGAATAATAAATAATGGAATAACAGAAGTTCTCTTTATGAGTACAACAAATAACATCCCTTACAAGTAAAAAGAAACTGAATATAAGAGTAGGGAAGTAGCGAATACTTTTCTATAGGTTCTCTTATAATTCTCTCTCTAGAGTTTCAATTGAATTAAGTAAGAAATAATGAAGGAATGAGCTTCTATTTATAGGAAAATGGAATGAATAGTAACTAATTCATGAACGGTCCAGATTGATTTACTATTAAACGGACGGTCCATATTAGTTTACTATTAAAACTTAAAACAACGGTCCTTACTGATTTACTATTAAAACTTTAAACCAGCGATCCATATTGATTAACTATTATAACTCCACCAGCGGTCCATATTGATTCACTAATATAACTTCAACCAACGGTCTGAAAAATTAGCACATCTCCTCATGGAATAATATTGTACCCAAATATCCGAATGCACAATACTAGAGTGAATAGTAACCGGGTGAATAGTAACTCGTGAATAGTAACTAGTGAATAGTAACTCGTGAATAGTAACTCGTGAATAGTACTCCGACACGAAAAGTGTCCCGAATACCCGATTGAACAATATTGAGTGACTTCTCACATAAGCATCAATAATCAATACCGTGTACTACTATGCAACCACGCGTATTACTGTACTTTTAACACCGGGTGTTTCAACAGTTAACGGTAAAACTTCCACCGTTATTTTCATAAAGTATTTTTGTCTTTTTCTCTATCCAATAATAATTCTGTTGTGGGGTCCACCAATGATTGTACCGTCGTACGAATATTCCCCGAGAAAAAGAATATTCCCTGACCAATCGAATATTATACAACAAATTGCTTACTTTGTAAAATTTATAAATATTACCCACAAATAGAACATTGCATCAAATCAACACCATAATAAAAAAAAATATTTCGACAAAATTAAATCTTTATTTTTAAAATCTGGGGTCTCACAGTTTTAATTTAGTTTTGCCAAACAAGACTTAAGGATTTTAAGTCTTTAATTTTAAATGGGTTTTACCAAATAAAGCTTAGGGCTTGTTAATCCTTATTTTTAATTTTGTTTTGCCAAACAAGCCCTAGTGGCTTTTGATTTAAAAAAAACACAACTGATGTGTTATTAATTAAGAGTATTATATACTTGTCAGTTTTTTTTTACGTAATAATATATATTAGTTAGATATATCAGTTTTTATATGTTACGTAAAGTTAGAAAGAGAAAAGAAAGAACAGAGGAGAGAAAAGAAGAAAATAAAGAGAAAAGAGGGAAGGAAAAAGAGAAGAGTTCTTTGTGAGTTGAGATAATCAAAGGAGGGTGCTATCATCTTTGTTGATTAAACAAGAAATTTAAGGTAGCAATCTAATTTTCAATTATCAATTTACTCTCTTTATGGTTCTTCATTAGAAAAACTTGTTTTTATTTCTCTATAATTTGAATTCTATTATGAATATTGAAAATATGGCTTACATATGTTAATTAGTAAACATAAACTTTTTTTATGTGGTTTGTATATGATTTAGAGTTGATTAATTTATGAAAACATGATAAATATGAAGAGTTTATATTTACAGTGAGTTTATAGTGTAAAATACATGAATATGGCTTATTGGATACTAAAATTAGTGTTATAATGTATTAATCGTTTGTTGATTGTGAAAATATATGAAAAAACGAAAACAATATGATTTAAACGGACTTTTTTGGTTGTAAAACGAATTCACAGTAAATTGTTTCGCTAAGAATGTCTAAAAGTGAAGAAAAAGTAAAAACAGTGAATTTAAAGGTTATAATTTTGATGTTTATGTTGTTTATATGGTTAGAAACATGTTAGGAACATTAGTTTATATTTCTATAAACTTATTACAACTTAGGTAAATTGGAATGGTTGTTAGAAATGAGCTTTTAGGCCTAATTTTGCTTTCTACTGTGTTAGTTCGCAAACTGCAGAAGCTGATATTAGGTACCCCCACCCCGTCGGGCGTTACCAGTGTTTTTTTTGTCCCACCCCAGCAGGGACCTCACCCCGACGGGCTTTTGTAGTTCAAAACCCCCGCCTCGGCGGGGGGTAGACAGACTTACCAATGTTAGAAAAAATCTGACCGGATATATTTAACTAAAATTAATGGACATAACTTTTTCATACGGACTCTGATTGATGCGATTCAAGATGATACGGAACTAGGACGAGTAGACCTACAAATTTTGTTCTTTGTCATTAGTAGGGGTCAAAATGGCCATATTTAGGACTAATGTGCACTTGGAGGCAATCGGAGGGCGTCGGAATGCACGTATGCAAGTGCAATCCTTTGTGTGTTAGTCTAACCTAATCTAAAGAGCATGATAATATGTTGAACATGTAATAGGATGTTATATCAGGTTGTTAATGTGTATATGGTGCAATGGCATGATAATTTGATTAGTTGTAATAGAGCTAAAATGTGATGCTCACGAAAAGATGTGATGTTGTTTAAACTTAAACTAAGTTAACGAGCCATACTAAAAGTGGGAACTAAACTCATGATGTTAATATTAGTATAACTAATGAGTGTTGTCAATACATATGGTATGTGTAGGGCTTGTGGTGAACGTGAGTAATGATCATTTAACCTACGCACGAGACAAGTTTTCTTTACCCTATCTTGTTTATAATTGAGCAAGTTTTCAAATCCTAATATCTATTTGAGTTTATCCTATCTTACGTACTTTATGCAAGTTCTCTAACCTTAAACTTTCTTTGAGCAAGTTTCCTTACCCTAACTTGATTATTATTACGCAAGTTCTTAAACCTTATTTCTTTATGTAAAGCAAGATCTTTATCCTATCTTGTTTCCTATTGTTGTGCACGTTTCCTAAACCTAATCTTTATTTTGAGCTTATCCTATTATTTATAAATATGCAAGTTATTATTCTGTATTGTTTATCAAATTACGTAAGTTCTTGAATTCTATCGAGTAAAGTTCTTAATATTGATTACTTATTGGAAAAAGTAACCTTAGCTTATCATTGTTGTTCAAGCTAGGTTCATCATATATTTTTAATGCTTTGAAAGTTATTCTTAAAGCAGAACTTTGATGTATCATACTATTCATTTATAGTTCATAAT
Source organism: Panax ginseng (assembly GCA_020205605.1). NCBI lineage: Eukaryota > Viridiplantae > Streptophyta > Magnoliopsida > Apiales > Araliaceae > Panax > Panax ginseng. The sequence goes on from CM035141.1 coordinate 72,505,986, forward strand.
TACTCTATAACATGTATGTCATTGTTAAACCCTCGCATTGTCATTACACTTTTGATTCAACTAATCCTTAGTTAATGTTCGTTGAACTCTAAATTACCCTTGAAGCTTATCCAAACCAAACTTACTTTGGTGCGGACTCGTATATTAAAACTGAGATGAACAACCCTATTATAGGGGATTATTTACGCGGAAGCGTTTAGATGTTTGTGCACAATACATGGTACAAAAATCTGATCACCCTAAGTACGGGGAGTCCATACAGTCTAATGACTGCTTAGGTTTAAGTTGAAAGAAATACTAAAAACCTTGGACATAGTTCATGGTCTTGTGACCCTCAGATAATTTATAGTATCAGTTATTGATTATCGATGTTCAGATATGTTATTCAATTCAAATGAGTTTATTCATTACCAGTCATTGTATTCTTTCAAGTGAGCATTTGTTTTGCTCACTCTTGCATATATATAACTATTGCAGCTAAAGTTGAGAAGGTTGATGAGCCAACAACTAGCAAAGGAAATGGAAAGATGAACAAGTGTTGAAGACTTGTAAATCTATTGACATTTATGTTTTCAGACTTGGTTTAATTATGAGATGTAATTATTTACTTTTTCGCATTTGATGAATGTTAAAGGTTAGATGACCTGAGATTTATTGATTTAAGTTATGTAACCCTTTAATGGGAAGATTTATTGTTTAAATTTTATTATATATGGGTAGTTAGAAATGAATGATTGGACAGTGAACACCAAATCGTGTGAGAATGAAGTACCCAGATTTGATGGTGTCACAATAATAATAGTCCATCTTTTCACAAATTACAAAACAAATAAACAACTAACCATGAAAGTCACAAAAAAATCATAATTCTACGATTAACCTAAATAAAGTTTAGACAACTCTTAACTATTCCAAGTTACACCTTAAGGTCCACAAAATTCGAAATTAATCACATCACTAGGCATGTAAGTGTAAGAAAGGTGGGAGTCTCTCCGTCGGTACGATGACTAATTAAATAACTACATGTTCCTTTGGTGTTAATCTTTTGAAGCACTTACTTAGAGACCAGTAGTTTGATTAATTTAAAATTTAGCCTCCTCTTAGAATTTCTTGTCCTAATTGCGTTCGAGAGTCCTAGGGTCAACATCTACTTTATTTTATTAAGGCAAGGTTATGTAAAATGCAAGTTGGGTTGTTTGTGGGCCAAGGAAGGGTGATGAAATCTCCACCTTATCTTGTTACATGTTTTTGCCCTTAATATTAAATTACAAATGAGAATGCACTAATAAATAAAAAATCATAAAAAAAATAAAGTGTCATAAAACTATGTGAATTACGAATTAAAGAGAAATTTGGTGTACCTCAATCCTCCAGGAATCACCACATTTTATATTTGACAAAAAAAAACCTATACAAAATGTGATCTACGTGAGTGAATGCATGAATGCGACAATTAATTTTCTAACTAACAATAAAAACTAAAAAAAAACTAAGCTACTATTTTATTTTTATTTTTTTAGTTAAGATACAAAATACCAGGAAAAGCGCAACAATAATCTTGTCTTTCCGTATCGTTGATCCGCTTCGATAATTTTGAAAAATAAAAAAATAATAATAGAAAAAAAAACCTAATTCGAATATATAAATAAAAATTAACGAATATAAAATTAAGTTTAATCCTCGACAACGGCGTCAAAGACTTGATGTGATAAAAATATGTAACTGCAAGTGCACAATGTCAAATTGAAGAACTGGCAAGTACAGGTCGAACCACATAAACTAGATTAATTTTAATGTATCCTTAATATCTATTTTAGGAAAATCAGAAATAAAGATTGAGAATTGATTAACTATAATTAAACTAACTAATAATAAGGATGAAATCTAGGAATTCGAATCCTAATACAAGAAACATAACAAATAATCCAACATCTTCTATTTTTATAACTTAACTATGATTTGGATCTTCATTCCCTTTAATTTAGTAATTTTACAATTAACGTGGGCAAGCATATATAGACTATGAAAATTTAAGGATTAACGATAACCCATCAAAACTTCTTCGAGCAAGCATTGATTATGAAAAACTCATCTCTTAACAATAATCTATCAAAACCTCTTAATTAATTTAAAACGAAGGTATTTCAATAAAGAAACATGAAGACGAAATTAATTAAACATAAAAGCATAAATAATAGAAGAGATGCAAAATATTATCATGAATAATTATTTAATTTTATCTTCATCCTAGATATAAAAAATTAACTAGACGTGATAATAAATAAACTAACTAAAATAAAGAAGAAGAAGTAGATGATTAAAAATAAATAAGAAAACTCCCTTTATTGATGATCTCCAACAAGTGTACAATGAAGAAGTAATTTAATCTACTCCTACTGTGACACCCTCAAATTCTGGTACTTGAATTTCCCACAAATTTGGTGTTCACTCTCTAGAATAACGCGTCTAACTACCCATAAATAAATAAAACTCATAAATAAAGATAGAAATCTTCCCATAAGTGTTACAACATCATAAACAATAACAATCCCAGGTTATCTAACCTTAATACATCAAATGTGGAAACATCATAAACAAATAAGTCTTAAACATAACATAATAAGTCTTAACATCAACATTCTCAAATAATAATAAACAAGTCTTCATCACTTCTTTGCCTTACCTTTGGCCTTACTAGTAGATAACTAATCAAACCTTTCAACTTTAGTTGCAATGTTATTATGCAAGAGTGAGCAACGATTGCCCACAAGTATAACAATAATAATAATAATAATAATAATAATAATAATATGGGAATAAACAAGGGATACTAGATAATAGAAATCTCGGCTTTTGAATCACGATTAGAAAATAATAATCAAAAGTACATTTGAGGGCCACAAGACCAAGAACTATGTTCAAGGTTATCAAGTATTTCTACTTTAATCCTTTAATAGTCATAAGACTATATGGACCTTACTTTTCGACTTAGGGGGATCCGCCCTTAGTACAATGTATGTGCACAACATCTCAACGTTATCGCATAATATAATCCCCTATAAAGGGTTTTTCCTCTCAGTTTAACATCAGAGTCTGCAGCAAAGAAAGTTTGGTTTGGATAAGCTTCTATCGAAGTTTTAGAATTTAGAACGCTCATCAACTATGGACTAGTCGAATCAATAAGAGTTCGCTAGTCATTCAAGGTTCAATAATATAATTGATACTCAAAACAAGTGGTGAATCTCAAAGGTGTACAATTGAATAAACATTTTATAATTGAAGTATTACTTTAGAAGAATTAGAACATCTCACTTAAAATCATAAACTTGAATAAACGAGAGTAAGACTTTGCTCAATATAAGAATAGGACTTATGAACTTGGAAACTTGTACCATGTAAAAGTAAGGTTTAAGAATTTGCTCTATTAAAAAGTATAGTTAAGAACTTGCGTAATTGTAATCAAGATAGGGTAAGGAAACTTGCATCGTGCGTAGATTATACGTTTACTATTCACGTTTCTCAATTAATCCTATATACCATTTAGAGTCACAATACCAATTAATTATAACACAATTAGCATTGTGAGCATATTCTCTTTAAACTTAACTTATCCCTGATTATATTAATCGCATTCACAACCCTTAACTCTTAAGCATATTATTAGACTTCACGAATAACGAGTTTAAGTTCGCGCTTAACTTATCAATTAATCAATTAAAATCATCATTAACATGTTACTAATCTGTTTTAACATCCCATTACATGATTAATACATTTTTCATGTTCATTAGATTAGGTTTAATTTACATTTCCTAGGCTGAACAAGAAAAATTTCAGGACTGAACAAACTACTTCCTCTCAAGCGAGTGAGCCATTTTAGCTTTTAGCTTTAACTCATTTGCGGCGAAGCTACCATCTTGTGTAGTGAGTTCTTTGCGATTCATGAAAAATCAGAAGCATAACCAATAAACTCAAATTTCTTTGTTCATACAACAATTTTATTATACCCATGAGTTCTAAACTTTACAGGAACATATTATAACAATTTTAGCTTGATTTTAACAACATAAATCATATAAACAACTATATTTAAACCCATAAATTCACTATTTTTGTGAAAAATTCCATTTTAGACATTCTTAACTAAATCAACTCCACGAACTTGTTTTTCAACCAAATCAGACCATACAAGTTTCGTTCTTTTCGTTTCTTAACATATTAACACAAACTATAATCAATTTACAGATTATCATATAATTTGGGGATCAATTTTTGTACATATAAACCATATTCATATGTTATTTCATTGTAAAGTCAAAACTCCAATTTTAAACATAATTTCATGGATCTGAATACTCTAAATGACATATAATTCATATAAAACATGTTATAAACACACACAACACCATATTTTCAACAATCATCCATAAAATTCAATTATAGAGAGTTAAAAAAATAATTTTTATGAAGAACTTTAAGAGCGTAAATTAAAGCTTGAATTCAAGAAATTACACTTATTTCTTTGTTTAGTTTAAGCAAGATGATAGGAAGCCCTTCTTTGATTCTCGAAAACCTCTTCTACGATATCAAATTCTCTCAAGCTCTCTCTATTTTCTCTCTATATTCTCTAACTCGGCAAATGAATATGAAATAACGTAAAAACTACAAGACTGATATAATGCGTATAACTTATATACGTGGGTATCAGTTATGCGCATTATGGCTCAGCAGTTACCCATGTTCCCAAGGCCTTGTTTGGTTAGCTCATAAAAGGTTCCTTTTCCATTTATTTTAATTAACTCATTTATTATATAGTTTATCCGTCACCCTTTAATTAATAAAATAACATTGTTTAAATTCAATTAAATAAAAGACAATATTACTCATTAAATCAAATTATCTCATAATTAAAATTCTCATTTATTAATTCTAACAAATCAATGCATCTCTAATTAATTATTAAATTAATTAGAACAACGTAGTTATTTAATAGCTCATTTAATTTAATTATCACAATTAAATTCACACTTTAAACTATAACATAATCCAACATTAATTTAATTAATGTAACACATTTAATTAAATTACTCTACAATAATTTCATTAAATATTTATTTAACTCAATAAATAAATCAACAAAAATATTTATTTAATTCAATAAATATTTAAAGTAAATTACAAAACTCTCGTTCGTCTCAACTACTCCTAACCTAAATTAATACCAAATACTCCCCTCTCTCTAAAACAAAAGACCTATTTATAAGAAAAATAATTGTGTGTCCTCATTTAGATTCATTGAACTTAGTATCTTTTGTTCCTTTTATCCACTTCTTTCCTTCTTGACTTTAATATCTACATGATAATCTCCAAAGTCATATTCCATGTAGGTTTCAACTTTCTAGTGACAATCAACTTCTTAAAGAGATCTTCTAGATAAATTTTCCTTTATTTTACTGAATTTGACTTGCACACCAAGATTGTTCCACCTCTTTTCTTCTCGTTGTAGGATTATTCTTGCATCTTTCTTCTATGAATTAAGAGCATTAAATATTAATTGATCACCAAGATTTTGACTTTATTGCAATAAAAATATTAAATCCTACAAAATAAAATAAAACAAATTAATTTAATAAAATAATATAATTAAAAGGATATATAAAATTAGGGATAATAAAATGTATGAATTATGTATCTATCATTAATCCTTTTGGAATTTATCCATTTCTTGAGCACAAGATTGAACGAGCTAGAAAAAAATAAGAAAGGGAAAAAGAAGTTTAAAAGTAACAATAAAAAAAAAGATTTTTTCTAGAGGGAAAAAGAAAGAAAGATAATCAGCAGTAGATAGAAACATAGGCTGAAGGAGGGGGTCGAGGGGGGAGGAGTGAGGACCCTTCCAATTGATCTTATAATTTGGCTGCTCTCAGCATAATGTAAGAGAAAAATCAGAGTAGTAATGTAAGAGATTTTATGGAAGTCAAAAGAAAACCAAATGGGAAAATTGATTTAAGTAGAACTACTGAAACTTGGAATTTGAATGTTGATGAAGAAGGGTATATCTAGGAGAAAGGTCAAAGGTTCTGACAAGATGGGGAACTCGTGCATTGTAATAACCCATATTTTTTTAAAATTAAATATTAATTAATTTTATTTTATACAATTGTATTCAAATTGAAAAAGGTAAGTGACTATTTTTTTTCTCTTTGTTTTGTTTAAAAAGTTAAATTGTTTTAGTAGATAATTAAATAATGGATTGATTAAAAATAAGGAGTCCATTAGAGTTTTGGTAGCTCCTATATTGATTTATATTTATATTTAAAGAGTGGAGTTGTAACTTTGATCCTATTCAAATTTGATTAGTTGAATTTCTGAGTAGAATACTTATACGCGTTGCAGTCCATTAGAAAAATTATAATTTATTCATCTGATGTCGAAATTGAATGAATCCAAATCAGGTTCCTTCAATCTTTCGTCTTCTACAATTTTGAATAAGGGAGAAACTTGAGATAATGTTAGATTGTCAAGAGTGGGGTATGAGGAGGAAGATAATCCCATTTATTAAAATTTTGAGGAAAAATAAAATAAAATATCCGGAGCGGGAAGCCACTTGAGAGATAGAGGAGTCTATTCGAGCGGAGTATCTGCATCTCTTTAAAAATTAGTTACGTTCATTCTTTTGATTCTGGGGACGGAATCCTTTTTAAGGGGGAGGTAATGTAATATCCCGGGAAAAAAAATAATATTAAATTTATATTCTTAAAATATATTGTTTGGACTTTGTCATTTATTTGGGTCAAACTAGTTATTTAATTTGTGTGGGCTAATAAATATTAGGGTCCTTTACATAAGTATACAACAAATAAAAAGTAATTACTAGAAAAGTGCATCAACTAAATAATTACAAAAAGAAGGTAATTATTACAAAAATAGTACAATTCACACTAATAAGGAAACCTAAAATCAAGGACAAATAACTTCTATAATTCAAATTCAAATATTTGGATCTAACAACAAAAACAAATTCAAATTCAAAATAATAATTCAAATTTAAATATTCAAATTCAAATCTTCATCTCCCTAACATACACTTTGAAATAATAGTCCGCTATACAACCCATGATACTCATGCTTGAATCTCCATTGTCCAAAACACCAATGAGAATAAGAAGAAGATTCGCCCTACAAAAAGTTAAAAAATAAATAGATGTAACTATTAATGTTTTGAAAATTTTTTTATAACTATTTTGTTACTCATAAATAATAAAATGGTTACCTTTGTATGAATGGTTGGCTACCAACTGCATCACATTCAAACGAAATTGGTAACTTAATAAAATTAAATTGGTTACCTTGGTCTGAATATTTGGCTACCAACTGCACTACGAAAAAATTGTAGGTGTGGATGTGAATTAGTTACTTTGGTATGAAAGTTTTGTTACCTTGGTACGAAAGTTTGTTTACCTTGATCTGAAGGTTTGGTAACCAACTGCACTAAAAAAAAATTAAAGTGTAGAGGTTGATTAGTTACTTTGATATGACAATTTGGTTACCTTAGTATGAAGGTTTGGTTACCATCGTCCAATATTCATATCACTCCGTGCTATCAACTGTGGATACGAAACATATGTCAGCCTCAGAACTTCTGCTCCTACCACTATCCCACTCTCTCTCCAAACCCCAATTTAACAGATACCACCACCTCCTCAAATCCACCACCACCTTTCATACCATGTTCCACAATCACCATCACACCACCGCCAAGTCTCTCTCCCACTCTCCCACAGCAGCGATTACACTCTCTCCTTTCTCCCTCGGCTCCCAAACTATCTCCCTCTACATGGACACCCAAGCGTGACGTTGTTTGGCTCCCTGTTCCCCCTTCGATTGCATCCTCTGCGAAGGTAAATACAACCCCTCTACCATCTCCAACCCCCTCCCCTCTCAACATCTCCACCGCCACCCCCGTCACGTGCAAATTAAAAAAGTGGAGAAGTCGGATTTGGGAGGATTGGAGGAGCAAATTGGTATTACAAGGGTTGAGAGAGAATGGGTTTGCAATGGGAGAAGAAGGTGGGAGGGGCTGCGCAGCGGTCAACTACGTTGAATGGAGAAGTTGTATGAAGAAGAAGGTAGTTCTTTAGCGATAGTTGTTATAGATGAGAGAGAAGAAGACATGGGTATAACTAATCCCTAAATTAAGAAATTCTAATTGAATATTAATTCCCTAAATTAAAGAATCCTAAATGCACTAGTATTATAAATAAATATGGAAGTGTATTAGTTGTTTAAAAATTTTATGAGGGCACTATTGTTATAATTATTTTTAAAAATGTAATAGAATATTTAATTATTCTAAATATTAATAAGTGATGGGTAAATTAATTTAGTACAATTTGGGCCTTAAAAAATTAATTGAGTTTAATTTATATGTGGATAATAAATCCTATTAGAACTAGGAGAATTAATAAAATATTGATAATAAACAACAAAAATCTAATCTTCTTCGCATACAATTGTTACGAACTGAAGAGGAAAAGAAGGGAGAAAAGCGGCTGTGAACTGTAAATCGAGAAGGATGTGATCTGGGTTAGGAAATAGAAAGAAATTATCAGGTTTGTCTATACATTCAAATTTTACTTTCTTTAAAAAATCATGATAATGGTGATGTTAGTTGGTAAAGAAAAAAAAGAGAGCAAGACAAAGAAAAATATAAATATATATATATATAGTAGATGGGAGAACATTTGACCATTAATATACTATAGATATAATGATTGCATGGGCATGGGTTTATATATATAGTTTTAGAGTTTGCTTTTAATAAATACCATATTGGCGTAAAGTAGAGATTTTTTTATCTGCCATGCGAATTTGGATGCTTTTATGAATTGGTGGGATTGGGCAATATAATACAATAATAAAAAAAAAGTCTCTGATCTCTCTCTTAAAGGGGTTTTGTTTGTATTCATAAATTAACTAATGTAGGCATGAACAAGTATAATTTTAAAATAAATATTCAGAACATAATTATGTACTTTAACTATGTACAGAAGTGTAACTAAGTACAAAAGTGTACATAGTTAAGCTATTCTAATTTTAAATTTTTGTATAATGTTATAATAAATATAATCATAACTATAAAAACTGTTTAGCATGAGTACAATATTTTGTAATTGTATTTATAGTTTTATTATTTTGTTTAATTAGCTCGAATGGAGGGAGTCATCTCTGTAACACCCCCTTCCCGAAAAGAAAAGGGAGGTCACGTCTGAAAGCACAACAAACCTCAAAATAAGTAAATGCGAGCACTAATGACTTCACATATTAATAATGGTGATCCATTAATAAAGTACTAACTATAATTCTCCAAGCGAGTTAAAATAATAAAAACTTAAAATTGAATCAACCTAGATGATTAAAGGTAACTCTCTCATCACACTAGTCCAGAATCACCCTATGAAACCTCGCTTAAGAAAGATACGAAAGATGAGCCAATTGCCCAGTACGGATACAGATATACAAAAGATATACACTTGATATACAAAAATAACCGAGACAAAATACTGAACAAAGTCTCAAGTGTAAATACGGACGAAAATATAATCTCCAAAGATCTGAATGGAATGTATTTGAATCAACAGAATTTACGAAACCAATAGAAGAATAAAGAAATAACGAACTGAAGTAACTAACTTTGAATGAATTGGTGAGCGAAACAAATAAAACTAATAAAATGAAATAATAGGCTGAATCAAATGGTTGAGTGTTATTTTATATCGAGTGAGCTCAGAAATATACGTTGCCACACAGGCAAGTCAAAACAATGCCACATAGGCAAGTAAAAATAATGCCACACAGGCAACCAAAATAATGCCACACAGGCAAATCACACATTGGACCGCGAATCCAAATGTATACAAATCGGATATGTGTGTTTGGCACAACATCACAAATCCGCATAACAGAAAAACTAGGGTTAACCCATACGCCTCCCACAACAAAACACCAAATGGTCCACTTCTTTCGGAGCCCAAAAAGGAGACGTCGTGGACTAGTCACACCGCCACGGAGAGTGTCATGTCTCTCGTGCCAAGGCGACATGCTCATGCACCCCCCACAATGGTTATAAACTCAAGTATACCCTACGGTATATTCTAACAAAAATATCATGTCACAACACATTCGACATAATACCAACAAAAGGGTTTTATATGTACATGTTGAACCAAATCAAATTATGGTCACAAGGTCTCATAAAGAAGGTAACAACATGTACCTCTCTACAATTATCAAAAATAAATATTAAACATGATAACCTAATTTAAAGAGTACAAATATGAGTCATATGTATCAACTCCAAAATTAAACTAATATATTTATTTCACAGGAAACAATTATGTGAAATAATAACGAAATTCGAATAAGCGACAAAACGAACAAAGCAAATTTAACAAGAGTATCGCTGAAAGAGTACGGAATCCGTACCTGATTAAGCAATGTAATATCCAAAATTATAATTCTAAATATAACTCGTTTAGACTCCCTCCATTCGAGCTAATTAAACAAAATAATAAAACTATAAATACAATTACAAAATATTGTACTCATGTTAAACAATTTTTATAGTTATGATTATATTTATTATAACATTATACAAAAATTTAAAATTAGAATAGCTTAACTATGTACACTTTTGTACATAGTTAAAGTACATAATTATGTTCTGAATATTTATTTTAAAATTATACTTGTTCATGCCTACATTAGTTAATTTATGAATACAAACAAAATCCCTTTAAGAGAGAGATCAAAGACTTTTTTATTATTATTGTATTATATTGCCCAATCCCACCAATTCATAAAAGCATCCAAATTCGCATGGCAGATAAAAAAATCTCTACTTTACGCCAATATGATATTTATTAAAGCATACTCTAAAACTATATATATAAACCCATGCCCATGCAATCATTATATCTATAGTATATTAATGGTCAAATGTTCTCCCATCTACTATATATATATATATATATATATATATATATATATATATATATATATATATATATATATTTATTTATTTATTTATCTCTGTCTTGCTCTCTCTTTTTTCTTTTACCAACTAACATCACCATTATCATGATTTTCTAAAGAACGTAAAATTCGAAGGTATAGACAAACCTGATAATTTCTTTCTATTTCCTAACCCAGATCACATCCTTCTCGATTTACAGTTCACAGCCACTTTTCTCCCTTCTTTTCCTCTTCAGTTCGTAACAATTGTATGCAAAGAAGATTAGGTTTTTGTTGTTTATTACCAATATTTTATTAATTCTCCTAGTTCTAATAGGATTTATTATCCACATATAAATTAAACACAATTAATTTTTTAAGGCCCAAATTGTACTAAATTAATTTATCCATCACTTATTAATATTTTTTAGCCCACACAAATTAAATTACTAGTTTGACCAAAATAAATGACAAAGTCCAAACAATATGTTTTAAGAATATAAATTTAATATTATTATTTTTTTTTCGGGATACTACATTACCTCCCCCTTAAAAAGGATTCTGTCCCCGAAATCAAAAGAATGAACGTAACTAGTTTTTAAAGAGATGCGAATCTTTCATTTCGAATAGACTCCTCTATCTCTCAAGTGGCTTCCATTCAGGATATTTTATTTTATTTTTCCTCAAAATTTTAATAAATGGGATTATCTTCCTCCTCATACCCCACTCTTGACAATCTAACATTATCTTAAGTTTCTCCCTTATTCAAAATTGTAGAGGACGAAAGACTGAAGGAACCTGATTTAGATTCATTCAATTCCGACATCAGATGAATAAATTATAATTTTTCTAATGGATTGCAGCGCATATAAGTATTTTACTCGGAAATTCAACTAATCAAATTTGAATAGGATCAAAGTTACAACTCCACTCTTTAAATATAAATATAACTCAATATAGGAGCTACCAAAACTCTAATGGACTCCTTATTTTTAATCAATCCATTATTTAATTATCTACTAAAACAATTTAACTTTTCAAACAAAACAAAGAGAAAAAAATAGTCACTTACCTTTTTCAATTTGAATACAATTGTATAAAATAAAATTAATTAATATTTAATTTAAAAAAAATATGGGTTATTACATTTTTCACCCCTTAAAAATAATTCTGTCCTCGGAATTCAAATAAGCTACAAATAAAATTTTAGTTACGGCATAGCGCTGCCATTTATAACGATCAACGCAGATAAGTCTTCGGTCCACGTAATTATCAATATATTTGTAAAAGATTCGTCACCTACCGTGACAAGCCTTGGTAAGGTTCTTCGCGTTGCATCAAATTAGATCACATGATCCACCGTTGGTGCGGGCCGTCGTTAATATCTTTGAGTTTAATTCTTGTAAACATACTCTTCGGAACATAATTCAAAATCACAAAAATTTCTCTTCATCCAAATACGATTCAAATACCCAAAATATTTAAAATTATTTTTAATTCGTAAAACGTTTATGTTCCACCCATGACAAAGATTTAACAAATTATTTTTATTTTATTTACATAAAATCATACAAAACTCCAAGGATATTGGATAAACCAAACAACTCAACAAATTATATCAACTTTTCGTAAATCCTCAAGAGCTTCAAAATATTCAAACCTCAATTCGAACTAGCTAGTTCTTAAATATTATTACAACAAAGAATATACTACTAAGATCTTTTTATCATCATATCAACTCTAAGTCAAATATTCTACTATCTGCATAAACAAACTATAAATATTCAAGATTTCTCAAAATTAATTAAATTTCACCACTTACTATCTAATCATATAATAAATCAATCACCCCTTATTGCAAACCTTAATCCAATAAATTTCAATGTCTCCCCATACTATCACAAAGAAATTTTATAGAACATAACTCCAATATCCTACTAGAAAATAGCCACAAAATTGATCATTAACTCCAAATGATTAATCTAATTACCTCAAATATCAACAACTCAAATTATAAGAAATCCTCTATACTTAATAATTTTCAATTTATCATAGTATACCATCAATACATAAATCTCAAATTATCCACAAGCTTAACATAAATCAAAACCTAACTAAAATCAAATCCTCAATTCAACGATCATAATGATTGTCACAAAAAAAAAACAACTCTAACAAATAATTTTTCCAAAATCAAATTCTCGTCGATACAAATAATCACATCATAATAGTATAATCATTTCTTAACTGAATAAAATAAGACATTATTCTCCTTAATGATCCAATCACAATCCTTAACTAATATTATTGCTCCAACGCATAACAATAATAATCTTAACAAATTATCTCGCCTTTCTCAAATCAACTACAACTCAAAGAGCTAAAAACACTTGGTCAAAATCAAGATCAATCAAACAGAGAACAAAATCGAATCAAACTCCCACGTCTACCCAATGATTTACCCACAATTCACAGGTCAAACCTAAATAGGTTTTCTACAAGAAAGAACCTAAGCTCTGATACCATCTCTATAACACCCCCTTCCCGAAAAGAAAAGGGAGGTCACGTCTGAAAGCACAACAAACCTCAAAATAAATAAGCGAGCACTAATGACTTCACATATTAATAATGGTGATCCATTAATAAAGTACTAACTATAATTCTCCAAACAGAGTTAAAATAATCAAAACTTAAAATTCGAATCAACCTAGATGATCAAAGGTAACACTCTCATCACACTTTCTAGAATCAATCACCCTAAAACTGTCTTTGGAAAAAAACAAGACGTGAGCGAATTGCCCAGTGACGGATCTGAGATATACAAAAGATATACACTTGATATACAAAAATAACGAGAGAAAAATCTTGAATAAAGTCTCAAGTGTAAATCTGGACGAAAATATAATCTCTAAAGATCTGAATGGAATATATCTGAATCAATGAATTTCTGAAACCAATAGAAGAATAAAGAAATAACGAATGAAGTAACTAACTTCGATGAATTGAATCAAGCGAAACAAATAAAACTAATCTGATGAAATAATAAATTTGAATCAAATGGTTGGGTGTTATTTCATACAAGGTGAGCTTCGAAATATACGTTGCCACACGGTAAAAATAAAAATAATGCCACACGCAATAAGTCGAATGATGCTACACAGCAACCAAAATAATGCCACATGTAAAATCACACATTGAATAGCGAATCCAAATGTATGCAAATCGGATATGTATGTTTGGCACAACATCACAAATCTGCAGAAGCGGAAAAACTAGGGTTAACCCATCGCCTCCCACAACAAAACACCAATGGCCCACTTCCTCCGAGACCCCAAACGGAGGCAGCAGTGGACTAATCACACCGCCACGCGGAGAGTGTCATGTCTCTCGTGCCAAGGCGACATGCTGTGGTACCCCCACGGTGGTTATAGCTCAAGTATACCCTACGGTATATTCTAACAAAAATATCATGTCACAACACATGCGACATAATACCAACAAAAGGGTTCTATATATATATGTTGACCAAATCAAATTATGGTCACAAGGTCTCATAAAGAAGGTAACAACATGTACCGCTCTACAATTATCAAAAATAAATATTAAACATGATAACCTAATTCAAAGAGTACAAATACGAGTTATATGTATCAACTCCAAAATGAAACTAATATATTTATTTAACAAGAAACAATTATGTGAAATAATAACGAAATTCGAACAAGTGACAAAATGAACAAAGCAAATTTAACAAGAGTATCGCTGAAAGAGTACGGAATCCGTACCTGATTAAGCAATGTAATATCCAAAATTATAATTCCAAATATAACTCATTTAGACTCCCTCCATTCTAGCTGATTAAACAAAATAATAAAATTATAAATACAATTACAAAATATTGTACTCATGCTAAACAGTTTTTATAGTTATGATTATATTTATTATAACATTATACAAAAATTTAAAATTAGAATAGCTTAACTATGTACACTTCTGTACATAGTTAAAGTACATAATTATGTTCTGAATATTTATTTTAAAATTATACTTGTTCATGCCTACATTAGTTAATTTATGAATACAAACAAAACCCCTTTAAGAGAGAGATCAGAGACTTTTTTTTTTATTATTGTATTATATTGCCCAATCCCACCAATTCTTAAAAGCATCCAAATTCGCATGGCAGATAAAAAAATCTCTACTTTAAGCCAATATGGTATTTATTAAAAGCATACTCTAAAACTATATATATAAACCCATGCCCATGCAATCATTATATCTATAGTATATTAATGATCAAATGTTCTCCCATCTACTATATATATATATATATATATATATATATATATATATATATATATATATATATATATATATATTTATCTCTGTCTTGCTCTCTTTTTTCTCTTTACCAACTAACATCACCATTATCATGATTTTTTAAAGAAAGTAAAATTCGAAGGTATAGACAAACCTGATAATTTCTTTCTATTTCCTAACCCAGATCACATCCTTCTCGATTTACAGTTCACAACCGCTTTTCTCCCTTCTTTTCCTCTTCAGTTCGTAACAGTTGTATGCGAAGAAGATTAGGTTTTTGTTGTTTATTATCAATATTTTATTAATTCTCCTAGTTCTAATAGGATTTATTATCCACATATAAATTAAATCCAATTAATTTTTTAAGGCCTAAATTGTACTAAATTAATTTACCCATCACTTATTAATATTTATTAGCCCACACAAATTAAATAACTAGTTTGACTCAAATAAATGACAAAGTCCAAACAATATGTTTTAAGCATATAAATTTAATATTATATTTTTTTCCGGGATATTACATGCATAGATGTATATCTTCCGGTGAAGAGTAAGAGGGTCAGGAGTGAAGAGTAAGAGGGTCAGGATGAGTTCATTCTCTGGTGATCTTAATCGTTCATTTTAAAGTATTATGTAAAATTATAGTTTGAGATTGACACAATATCTTTTCGACATCATGTTGCTGTTGTACATGGGAGGTTTTTTTGTTGAGTTTTATTGGCTTGGACTTCTACCATTAGTAGCTAGATATATGTTGTGGGAGTGCAAGAGAAATTAATTTGTTTTTGGGTGCCTTGTGGTTGTCATATGTTTTGCTGCTTTTTGCTTGTTTTGGTGTACCATTTTAAGTTTTGCTTGCAGAGTTGCAGTTTTTTGCATGTCATGGGCAAGGGTGTAAATTAATCAAATTTAGGCGAATATTGAATTGCTCAGATTTGGTTTACAAAATTTATCGAGTATAAAATAAAGTTTGATTGAGGCTCGTTTAGTTACTGAATCCAGCACGATCTCGAATCGAGTCCGAACAGTTTGAACTTTTTGAATGAATATGATCCGAGTATTAATACAAATTACAATTTGAAGAGGTTCGAGTAATTTATCGAACATTAAAATTTTCTCATATTTGAATTATTTATATTTCGAGTCGAACTCGAATTGAACTTTTAGTCATGCGAATACCCAATCTGTTTGTTCATTTTAGGGCTTATCCATGATTGTTTGTTACCTTTTGTTTTGTATCTTTAGTGGGGAGAAGGGTAGGGTGTAGTCTTCCATTTTTGTAATTTTAAATTTTCTTGGCTTGAAGATTGGATGTATATGGGGATTGTGGAGGTGAGATGGGGTTTAGTGTTTATGATTTGTCAAGTGTGTTTGACATTATCTTGTTACATATTTTAATAATATAAAATATGTTTTGCTGATAAAAAAATAAAAAAGAGAAAAAAAAATCTCCAATCTTAGTTATAAACTCTTTTTTATGGATTGTTTTTAAGTAAAATTTTGACTTTCAATTGTATCAACATAACTAATAAAACAGGCACAAGAAATCAAAACAAGAAAATTTATCATAAATCAAACTATAAAAAAGTTCATATTAATCTTTTTTTAAAAAATACATTTCCATGATATATAATGTTATTGATAAAATTCAACTATTGTTAGATTAGTTTAAGATATTAATTAAATAAGTAATCAAAATTTCAAAATAATACGTAATGCTCAATGAGCAAAAACATTATTATATACATATATTTCGTAAAAATATAAACATGCTACCTCCGTCCTAAATTCAAATATCAATATTTATTTTTTTAAAGTCAATTTCAAATATGTTTAAACTTAAAATTGATATAAATTCATTTAGTTATGTTTGTACAATTATGAATATCATAAATTACCTAAAAGTAACACTGATTATAGAATTTTATTTTCAAAACTTAAATAAATCATGTTAATTTTAAATTTAAAAATATTTCGAATTGACATTTAAAAAGTCAATATTGATCTTTTAATTTAGAATGGATGTAGTATAATTTAATTAAAAAAGTAGCAATATTTAAACACACTCCGAAAATGGCTGATAATTTTTCTGAAAATAGTGATTTTTTCATTAACAACATTTCCAGTTGCTCATTTTCCTAACACACGCCAAAGAATGAAAAAATTGAATAAAGTTTTATAACCGTTCAACAAAGCCTCACTATGTTTCTGACCTTTGAACAAAAAGGAAAAATAGTGGAAATTTAATTAGGATAGCAAATTAAATATTTAAAAACTTTTAATTTTTTCCCATGTTTTTTTATTGAATTTGTAAAGGAAAAAGAAAAAAAAATTAGATTATTATTTTGCTCATATACTAATTTTATTATGTTTGTAATACTAAAAATAGAATAGGATTGTGACGTCGGGATTTTTATTTGTTCATTTTCTGTTCTTGTCTTTTGGTGTTTTCATGTTAGGTGAGATTTGTTTGAAAAAATAAGTTGTGAAAAGGTCCGACATGTATATGTCGACGATTGGATTATAAGAGTCGCCAGTTGGTATTTTTAAATGGTTGCACCAACTTAGCAGAAAAGGTTTGCACATTGACCTAGTGATGTGACACTATTTGGTGATGCAATGAAGCAGAGATTAGATTAGAATTCCAGAGTGTGACATCTCCAAATTCGGGTACTTCATTTTCACCGAATTTGGTGCTCACTTATCAAAAACTATTATATCTAACTACCCATAATCAAAGGATAAAGACATAATTTAAATAACTTAAACAATAATCTCTCCCATTAAAGGGTTACATCATAATCTCAAAATAAATCACAGGTAATCTAACCTTAAAATTATTACATCAGTTTGCGGAATACATTATAAAATAAAACAAGTCTTAAAACTTCAAGCAGTTAAATAAACTTTAACTAATTCTTCATCACTTGACATCTTGCCCTTTCCCTTGCTAGTAGATGGATCATCAACTCTTTCAACTATAGCTGCATTGTTTAATTGCAAGAGTGAGCAAACAATTGCTCACTGATATAAAGATAGTATAATAACAACATGAGAGTGAACAACGAATACTGAATAATAAAGAACTTGTTCTACGAATCAAAATAGAAAACAAGTTCAAACTTTAATTATCTGAGGGTCTTAAGACCACGTCTTATGTCCATGGTGTTTAGGTATTATTACCTTAACCTTAACGGGTCATTAGGCTTATCAGACTCTTCTTAACGTACTAAGGGGATCGTACCCTTTGTACCATGTATTAATGCACAAACATCTAAGCGTTACACGTACAAAATCACTATGTTAGGGTTGTTAAGTCTCGGTTTGAATTTAGAATTTCCGCCTTAAAAAGAAAGTTTAGTTTGGAACTAACTTATCAGTGTTTCTAGAATTTTAAAACACTTATTCAAATTCCAACAATAAAGGTTTAATACAAGATTATATAACTGAACAAGGCTATCAAAGTCAAAGATCGGATATCAATAATATATAACTGAATAAACATGATACACATGCAAAGTACTATGTTCAAAGAAGTAGAACAATCTTCTTTGAATCAATGTGTTAGAACAATATACGTTTTGAATAACAATAACAATAAATGAGAATGTAAAACTCATTCGATGTAACGAATTAGGTTACATGAGCGTGTTCAATGTACATAAAAATAGAATCAATAGTCTTGCTCAATGAAAGTTTAGGTTTAGAAACTTGCACAATTATTAAAGTAGAGTTTACAAATTATGCCGTAAAACTCATATATATATATATATACATATATATATATATAATCCTAAGGTTTAGAAAATACCTCCACTTTGATTATATGCTACCAAAGGATGGTGACTAGGTTTAGCAATTCCCCTTCTTCCTCTTGCCAATCACTAAGAACTCAGTGTTTTTCTCTCTTCTCTCTCAAACCCTCTCTGTATTTCTGTATTGTCTAGCCTTAGGGAAAAAAATAAGACGCGTAGAAAAATATACTAACTCCCACTTACCCACTAACGTCAAGTAAAAAAAAACCAACAGATAGCGTCAGTTGAAAACCTCAAAGGCCACAAAGCCATGTTTAGCTAACCACATAATTCCCAAACTAAATTATTATTATATTATTTATATTATATTGTTACTTTGTGTCACACGCTATTTAAATAACTTTAATTTAGCTAATTTAAATAACTTATAATAAAAAAATCTTTTTATCACTATACTTATAATTAATAAAATAATTATATATCTAATTTAATTAATAAATTAGACACAACACTTTATTTAATTTATTTATTTCCATTAAATTAAACAATTCATTTAATTTAATTATTTCCTTAAATATTAAGCAATTGATTTAAGTTAATTACTTCCTTAAATTAAATCCATTAGATAAAATTATCATTAGTCAAATTAACACTAATTAATTTAGTTACCAAATTAATTCACCACAATTCATCAATTATTTATTTTCTTCCATAAATAAATTACTTAAAATATTTATCTAATTCAATAAATATTTAACTTAAATTACAAATTTCTCGATCCTTACATCCTTCCTCTCCTTAAAAGGATTACGTCCCCGAATCACAACTCGAAAAATTTATTCATTACATTCTTCCCTCTTAACAAGATTACATCCCCGGAATCATTTATCTGATTAAGCAAACAATGAGGATAATTCTTCATCGAGCGCTTTCAAGTTCCCGTAGCTTCCTCGGCATTGTGGTTTCTCTAGATTACCTTAACGGAAGGTATCATTTTATTCCTCGATGCTTGCTCTTTTACATCGATAATTTGAGCAGGACTTCTTCATAGGACAAATCTTTCTCAAAGCTGTAAGGGCTCATATTCTATAACATGCTTATAATCAGGCTTATATGGTCTCAATACCGAGACATGGAAAATATTATGATTATGCTCCAACTCTGGAGGTAAAGCTACCTCATACGCCACTTCACCAACTCGGCGAAGCACTTCAAAAGGTCCTATAAACCTAGGGCTTAATTTCCCTTTCTTGCCAAATCGAATTTTCCCCTTCCAGGGAGATAATTTTAAGAAAACATAACTACCAACATCGAATTCCCAATTTTGTCGATGCTGATCGGCATATTTCTTCTGTCTATCTTGTGCAGCTATTAATCTTGCTCGAATCACTTTGAACAGTCTGTTGTACCAATTCTGGACCCAATAGCTGACGTTCTCCTACCTCATCCCAGCACAACGGAGTTCTGCATTGTCTGCCGTATAACGCTTCGTAAGGCGGCATGCCAATACTCGCGTGATAACTATTATTATAAGCAAATTCAACCAATGGCAGATGGTCATCCCAATTTCCTTTGAAATCCATTATACATGCTTTGAGCATATCTTCTGGTGTTTAGATAGTTATCTCGCTTTTTCTGTCGGTCTGAGGATGGTACGCTGTGCTCATTCTCAGCTGTGTTCCCAAACATTCTTATAATCGTTTCCAGAAATTTGATGTGAAACGTGGATCTCTGTCTGACACAATGGACACAGGTACACCGTGTCTTGAAATAATTTCCTTAACGTACAGTTTTGCTAACCGTTCTAGGGTAAATCTAATCTTGACTGGTAAAAAGTGTGCCGACTTCGTCAATCGATCGAAAATCACCCAAATAGCATCGTAACCTTGTTGGGTCATTGGAAGACCTACCACAAAATCCATTGTGATATGCTCCCATTTCCATTCTGGTATCTCCAACGGCTGCAATAATCTGTTTGGCCTTTGATGTTCAGCTTTGACTTTCTGACACGTTAAACATTTTTCCACACACTCAGCCACATCCTTCTTCATATTCGGCCACCAAAAATGATGTCTAAGATCCTGGTACATTTTCGTACTTCCAAGGTGAATCGAATATCTTGAGTTGTGAGCTTCACTCAGAACTTCCTCTTCAACTTCCGGTACTAGCGGAACCCAAATTCTCCCTTCTAATTGAAGTAACCCTTCTGAATCGATTTTGAATTTGTTTTCCTCACCTTCAGCTATTTTCTATTTTATCTTGTCGCAGTCTTCATCCTGAATTTGTGCATTCTTCACTTTATCTACCAACGTTGAACTGTTTCCCACCTGGAACAACTTTTCATCGGTTTCTGTCGGATATCTAATTTCCAACTCCATTTTAGCCATTTCCGACACTAACTTATCCTGAGCAGTCAACAACATTCACTTTTCTTGTCCCTTCCTACTTAAAGCATCAGCAACAACATTCGCCTTTTCGGGATGGTAGAAAATCTCGCAATCATAGTCTTTGATCAGCTCAAACCATCTTCTTTGTCACATGTTCAAATCTTTTTGTGTAAAGATATACTTCAACTTTTATGGTGGGTATATATCTCACACCTCTCTCCGTGAAAGATAATGTCTCCAAATCTTGGGGGCAAACACCATGACCCGACTCTAAGTCATGGGTGGGATACCCTTTTCATAATATTTTAATTGGCGTGATGTATCTGCAGATAACTATGTCGATTCGCATAAGCACACTGACTTAGTCCTTTATGCGATCGTCACTATACACCACAAAATTTCTGTATCATTAAGCGGATGACAACCACAGTCTTTGAGGTCAACCTCTTCTTCAATTAAATAAAACTTTCCTCACACTTCTCCGTCCAAACAAACTTAACACGCCTTCCTCGGTTAAATTAAATCAACCGGAGGTCGCAATTTTGGAAAAATCTTGAATAAAACACCTATAGTAACCTGCCAACCTTAAGAAACTCTTTATCTCTGACGGTGTCTTTGGCTGATCCCAGTTTACTACAGCTTCAACTTTTGATGGATCTACCAAAATTCTGTCTTTATCAATAACGTGCCCGAGAAATTGTACACGTTCCATCCAAAACTCACATTTTGAAAATTTTACGTACAACTTCTCTTTTCTCAATGTCTCCAACGTCACTCTTAAGTGTTCCAAATGTTCTTCCTTGATCTTAGAATACACCAGGATATCATCAATAAACAGCACCACAAATTTGTCCAAAAATGGTTTAAACACCCTGTTCATCAAATCCATGAACGCTGCAGGTGCGTTGGTTAAACCAAATGACATAACCAGAAACTTGTAATGACCATACCGAGTTCTGAATGCCATCTTTAGTACGTCTTCTGGCCTCACCTTCAATTGATGATAACCACTCCTCAAGTCTATCTTTGAAAAATATCTCGCACCCTTCAGTTGATCAAACAGGCCATCGATTCTTGGTAACGGATACTTATTTTTAATCGTGACCTTATTCAATTCTCTATAATCAATGCAGAGCCTCATCGATCCATCCTTCTTCTTAACAAATTACACTGGCGCTCCCCACGGCGATACGCTCGGCTGGATATACTTTTTGTCGAGCAATTCTTGCAGTTGCACCATCAACTCTTTCATCTCTACCGGGGCCATTCTGTATGGTGCCTTAGATATCGGACCTATTCCTGGTACTAAATCAATCACGAACTCAATTTGTCGATCTGGCGGAAGACCCGGCAAATCGTCTGGAAATACGTCTGCAAAATCTCTTATGATCGGTATCTCTTCTAACTTCGCACTTTTCTTCTGTGCATCAACTATGTAGGCTAAGTATCCTACACATCCTTGTCTTAACAACTTCTTGGCTTACATCACCGTCAGACAACTTGCTTGTTGAGGTGATTTCTTTGCATAGAACCTGACCTTTAACGAAGTCATAAGGTTAACACACTTTCTTTGGCAATCAATCAACGCTCAAGTGATTGAATAACCAATCCATTCGATGATAACATCAAACTCCCCGATCTAATTGGTATCAAGTCTACCCTCCTCTCTTTTCCTTTATAACCACCTTACAATTTTATATATCTGAATCTAACATGAATCACTTCCTAATTTGCAATTTCTATACTTAAAGGAAATTCGAATTCTTTCTGAGGCAAATCTAAGTTACGAGCAAATTCATCCGATATAAATGAACAAGTAGCACCTTGAATCAAAATAGTACATAAGCATTAATACCATTAATCTGGAATGATACGACACCACATCCTTGGGATCGAACCGCATCCTGCATCGTATTGAAAGTTCTCGCAGTAGGTTGGCTTGACTGATCTGGTCCAGTGATAGTCAATGCACCACCGCCGTTGTTGTTTCCATTTCCACCACTTGCACTTCCTGCTGGCTTCTTGGGACAATCACGAGCCATGTGATCTTTTGAACCGCAGGTAAAACATGCTCATTTCTTCGGACTAAAATAGTTTGGTGCAATGTGTCCCTCCTGACCACAGTTGAAACACACTCGTGTTCTCTTCAAACATACCCCTGTATGGTTTTTCCCACAAGTAGCACAAGCTTCAAACTTTTTCTTCTGCTGACTTCCCTGTTGTCCTCCCGTAGTCGAATTCTCATTCCATTTCCTCTTCTGATTGTTACTTCCAACATTACTCCCACCGTCCTTATTCTCGTTATCATTTTTCTTTTCTTCTGTTCTTGGTTGTATTTGGTCAAGGCATCGCTTCCATTGTAAGACCCCAACTTATTATAAATAAAATCGAATTTTCTCTAATTATATTTATGAATAATAAGGTATTAATTTGATATAATTCTCTTGTTATGGGTGAAATGTGCAAATTTTGCAAAATATACTGATGGTTATAAAATAATCATTGTTGTTTGGGAATATTTGTTTGGTGTCGTGGAATATTCTTGTTGTGGAAATATTAAATGCGACGCAGCGATCATTATGGGCCCCATAATAGAATAAGCTTATCCGGATGAAGAAAATGACAAGTTTGAGTTTTTATAAATAACTACAGAAGTAGTTATTCTAGAATAACACTTTGTTGGAATACCCTTGGTTATAATCTGATGTCTGGCGTGGATGCACATTATTGATGAATTATTGATCCTTACGTAAGAAGTCACTACTCAATAATTGTTACGATGAATTCTTTATTCAATATTTTATTTTATTGATTCAATAATTGCTTGCGTTGATATTTTATATTATTGTTGTTTCAATAATTGTCAACGCACAATATTTCCCATTATCGGATCAATAATTCATATTATTTGAATAATATTATTAGATAGCATTATTGGCAATGTCTAGAAAGTTCTCATCAAGGAGAGGTTTGGTCACCCTAATTGCGCGTCGATAAGGAGAAATTCTTATTGGAAAGCCCCTCTTTCTGAGGAACTACACGTTGTCATAAATGTGATTACGAAATATTATTTGTGAATAATTAATTATTGATTCATATGATAAGGAAATATTTATTTTATGTGGATATAAATGTTGGATATATTTATTGTGGTTAAAAAATGAAGGAGTTAATGTTGAGGTATTTTATATCGATTATTTTTAGCGGAATGAAGGTATTAAAAATTAAACCGGTGTTTTTGAGATATATTGTGTGAGTTATAATTTTTAATCCGATCAGTTGGATCGTTGTAATTTTTGGATATGTTATACATATATAAGTTGAGTATATGTCCACAAATTTTGAGCCGTTAAAAATGAACGTATGATTTTTTATGAATTTTAAGAGGTGGTGATTGAAATTAGGTTTAAAAATGATTTTGGTGAAAAATTCTAGAATTGAGTGGGCCCCACTTGTGGTTGGTGAAGAAATGTGCTGAATTATTTCAAATGTGGTGGGTGGGAATAGTAGCGAGTAAAGCCATCCAGTTGCGAGTCAAGTCTGCGCTAACATTTTCCTATAAATAGAGGCTAAGTTAGAATTGAAAATCACACGAAACAAGTTTTCTCTCTTCTCTCTCTAGATTATTGAGTGTATTTTGTGAGTATTTAAATACTTTGTGAGTTTCTATTCATCGGTTGCAAGTTTCCTTGACCTTATCTTGATATTCCGATCGAAATCTTGATATTTTGAGCTAAGGGATGTTATTTTCTTCATATATGATATTATTTCTTCAATATCATTATCTTCAAGTATTGATCCGAATTTTTATCAAATTTGGAACTTTTTGTGTGGGAGTTACTATTCACGTATATAGCCTTTATTCACGATAATCACACTTTATTCACAAATCGACACTATTCAATCGAAAAAATGAAATTTTCTTCTTTTTGTCCAAGATGTCTATTATGGTTACTATCTTTGATTGTATCCATATTTTGATCTTTATTTTTGAATTACGCTTCAAAATTGGTATTTATAAAGTATTATTGATCTTGGATAAACCGTTATACTGAATCCTCTTATTTGTCCTTCCGTTTCCATCGGATTCGTTTTCTTTAAAATATTTTCATCATCCTCGGTCCTAAATGATGATATTACTAAATATCTTCTACCAGTAGTGCAAAGATAAATGATTAATCGATGAATATCTTTGGCGTGAGTGCAAAGATGAGCAGTGTTGAGATGAACATGACCAACTGGTGATACTGAAATGAATATCTTTGGCACATAGTGCAAAGATGAATATTTGATTAAAGATGTATATTGATTGTTGTTACGGGGATAAAATATGGATGATGGACTTTTAAATCTTAGAAGATAGTAGAACTCATTCTCTACTTGACTCTTCTAATGGATTCTTTTTCCATTGCGATTGTTGATCTAAAACTTGTTTGCTATTATATTTTATCGATTTTTCCTGTTGAAGACTAACGATAATTTGTTGTATATTATCTTAGTCATAATATTCTTCTTTGGGCTAGTTGAGCTCACCCTTTTCTTTTTTGTTCCATTTTCTCGGGAGGTGAGAACATAGCGAGAACTAGTCAGGTGCGGAGTGATGGTTCTAGAAAGATGTTTTAGCGATCCTCACTATTTACGTAAAATAGTGTTTAAATAATTATAATGAGGACTTATTTGAGTGTGGATATTGTCTGAAGACAATATTTGTATTTAAACTCACGGTATGTGTTGTTGTATTTTACGACAATTGTATTATTGAAGTTGTAGTTTGCTTTTCTGTACCATGTATTTGGCGACTCAAAATGGGTGTTGTATACCTATTTTGGGGCGTCCACAGTTAATATCGAGCTTAGGGATATGGTCTCTGGCGGAGATCGGGAATAGAACTAAGAGGGAGAGATGAGTAAATCCTTCATTAGTGTGTGTCTTATCTAAGCTTGTTTGTTGGTCACCGTAATATAGGGATATTATGTGATATGTTAATTTGTTTAATTAACCCTTGTTTTATGGCGATGTTAAGAATGGCCACCGAGAACGTTAACAATGGAGTGTATGAGGCTGTGGAACAACCTTTAGTTACAAACCAGGAGAACGTGCAACAGGAAGGCAATATTCCTCCTGTAAACAACACTACCGAGCAAACGATGAATGATGGAATGTTTAGGAGCTTTTTAGAATTCATGCAACACTAAAAGAGAGAGACTCTTGTTCATAATGTAGGTGGAAACAATGGCAACCCACGGTCGGTCACCGCTAAGCAGTTTAAGGAGCTGGGACCACCGGAGTTTTTGGGAAAGCCAGAACCACTTACGGCAGAGACATGATAAAGCATATCACCAAGATATTTGATGTCTTGGGATGTTCCGAGAAGCAAACGGTTCCCTTCGCCACCTTCATGTTACGAGGAGAGG
Organism: Panax ginseng; assembly: GCA_020205605.1. Lineage (NCBI taxonomy): Eukaryota > Viridiplantae > Streptophyta > Magnoliopsida > Apiales > Araliaceae > Panax > Panax ginseng. Next base: position 72,532,875 of record CM035141.1, read on the forward strand.
CAGATTACTGGTGGAAATTTGTAAAGCGTACTCAACCTGCCGCACTGAAGATGTCTTGGGAGAAGTTCTAAGAATTGTTCAACGACAAGTACTTTCCCAAAAGTATTCATCACATGAAGGAGGTTGAGTTCATCAAGTCGAGCAAAACAATATGAGCGATGTCGCAAAGACGGTCTGAAGCTAAGTTTGGGAGTTATCCGATTTGTATCCCATTTGGTTGATAATGAGGAGAGAATGACGTGAATGTTTTTTAAGAGGTTTGAAACCCAAATCGTCGATACCTCATTTCTCACAAACTTTGTTTATATTCGAGGATGTTATGAATAGGGTTCGATTAGTGGAGCGATAATGAGCCAAATTTCAACCAAAGGATAACGAAAGCAACAACACGATAATAATAATCGCATTCTTGCAAGCGATCATCTGAACAATGATAACCATCGTGGAGGAAATTATCATGCCAGAAATGGTAACCACTTCGGTGGTAATCATGGCCAAGATAATAGAAGAAATGACTCAAGTGGAAATTTCAAGAAAAGAAGATTTAACGATGATGGGAAAACGCGTCAAGAATAAAGACCAAAGACCAAAGAACAAATTCTAGGGGAAGAGAACGACCGTCAGTTAGATGCTACAGATGTGGAGAGGAGGGACATATAAGTCCAAACTGTTCACAGATTTCCAAGAAATGTTTTAGTTGTGGAAAAGACGGTCACATAGCTCGATTTTTGTCTATAAGCGAAATCAAGTCCAATGGAGACGGTGGCACCAAAGGTGGATACGGACAAAACAAAGTCGGTGGTTTCAGGAAGAACATTTTTCGTGACTTCTCAAAAAGCGAGTGACCCGAATGAAGTTAGCACGGGTTAGTTAATTATAAATTTTTGCAAAGTCTATACCTTATTAGATCTACGGTTTCTACCCATTCTTTTATCTCTCTTGTTTAGCTTTCAACGTTTCGATCGACCAAGAAGTTAGATTTTGACTTATCGTTGAAACTCAGTTAGGAGAAACCTTCATTACATGTGTTATCCAAGTCTTGGATGAGAGTCACGCTTTTAAAATGATATTTCTATTTTAATAAATCTCTGACGTATTCTCGAAGGACTTCTTAGCCTACCCTAGAGTGTGAAATCGAATTTTGTATTGACCCAAAGATAAAACCCATTTCTAAAACCCTTAAATATTTCTTCAACCAAAACGAACATATAATGCGCCTAAAGAGCGTTGGCTCGAGTTTGTTGAAGATTACGATCGTCTTATTCAATACCATCGTGGGAAAAGCGAGCGTAGTGGTAGGCGCATTGAGTAGAAGATCATATCGAGTATGAGTCGATATTGTTAATGCAAAGGCCCATTTTGTATGACTTGCAAAGGATGGAGGTAGAATTAAAGACTCCGAGGACCCCACATAATGATGGCGAATATCTGAGTAGAACCAGACTTTAATCGATAAAGTTAAAGTTTTGCTCAAGCTACTGGACTGGAGCCGATACGTATGAAGAAGAAAGTGCAAGAAGGAGCTATTCCGAAGCGAGAATCGATGAAGAAGGAATACTTAGATTCAACTCCAGACTTTGTGTTCCTAACGATTCTAACTTGAAGCATAGAATCATGATGGAGGCACACAACACCCTGTTTCCAATCCATCATGGGAGTACCAAAATGTATCATGATATTCGACATACATTTTGGTGGAACAATATGAAGAGAGAGATCGCGGAGTTTATCTCGAGGTGTTTAACTTGTCAACGTGTAAAGGCGGAGCATCAAGTGCCAAAGGGTCCATTACAACCACTTGAGATTCTGAAATGGAAGTGGGAACACATTACTATGGATTTCGTTACAGGTCTTCCCAAAGTTTCTCAAGGAATAAATGCAATTTGGGTTATTGTTGATAGATTAACCAAGTCTGCCCATTTCTTACCAATACGTGAGACTTATTCCCTTGAACATCTTGCTCGCATGTACGTAAATGAGATTGTGAGATTGCATGGCATGCCAGTATCCATAGTTTCAGATCGTGACCCAAGATTCACTTCACAATTTTGGGTTATCTTGCAGAAAGCTATGGGAACGGATTTAAGATTCAGTTCGGCATACCATCCTCAAACGGACGGACAATCAGAGAGGACTATTCAAACTCTTGAAGATCTATTAAGACTTTGTGTCCTAGATTTTAAAGGAAGTTGGGACAAGTACTTGCCACTGGTGGAATTCTCCTATAACAACAGTTATCAAGCAAGTATAGGCATAGCTCCATTTGAGGCGTTGTATGGGATGAAAGTGTCGTTCTCCGATTATCTTTGGGGCGAGGTGGGAGAAGGAACGTTGTTGGGACCAGAATTAGTACGCATGACTACAGAAAAGATCCCAATGATTCGATAATGTATACAAACGGCACAAGATTGACAAAAGAGTTATGCGGATCTTCATCAAAAAGACGTGGAATTTAATATTGGGGATCATGTATTGTTACGTGTTGCACCATGGAAGGGAGTTACAAGATTTGGGAAGAGTGGAAAGCTCAATCCATGATTTGTTGGTCCATTTGAGATTATTGACCGAATAAGAAATGTGGCCTATAGACTCGCATTACCTCTAAGTATGTCTCGTGTTCATAATGTTTTTCACATATCCATGCTTCGTAAATATAGAGCATGTCCTACGCACCAAGGTTATACCACAAGTTAAGGTTTTATGGAGAAACCATGTTATTCAAGAAATGACCTGGAAGTTGGAATCAGAAATGAAAGCGAGGTATCCTCACCTTTTCGAAACACCAGGTACGTATGTCAATTTCGAGGACAAAATTTCATAAGGAGGGGAGGTTGTAAGACCCCAACTTATTATAAATAAAATTAAATTTCCTCTAATTATATTTGTGAATAATAAGGTATTAATTTGATATAATTCTCTTGTTATGGGTGAAATATGCAAATTTTGCAAAATATACAAGTGGTTATAAAATAATCATTGTTGTCGGGGAATATTAAATGCGACCAATGCTAGATCATTTATGGGCCCCATAATGTAATAAGCTGTCGGATGAAGAAAAGCGACAAGTTTGAGTTTTTATAAATAACGAAGTAGTTATTCTGAATTAACAATTGTTGGAATACCCAGGTGGTTATAATACGATGTCTGGCGTGGATGCAATATTGATGAATTATTGATCCTTACGTAAGAAGGCACTTTACTCGATAATTGTTACGATGAGTTACCGCTTCAATATTTTATTTTATTGATTCAATAATTGTCTGCGTTGATATTTTATATTATTGTTGTTTCAATAATTGTCACTGCACAGTATTTCCCATTATCAGATCAATAATTCATATTATTTGAATAATATTATTAGATAGCAATATTGGCAATGTCTAGAAAGTTCTGTCAACGAGAGGTTTGGTCACCTAATTACGCGTCAATAAGGAGAAATTCTTATTGGAAAGCCCCCTCTTTCCTAGGAACGGCCTGGTTGTCATAAATGTGATTCTGAAATATTATTTGTGAATAATTAATTATTGATTCATATGATAAGAAAATATTTATTTTTTGTGGATATAAATGTTGGATATATTTATTGTGGTTAAAAATATAGGAGTTAATGTTGAGGTGTTTTATCAGTATTTTTGTCGGAATGAAGGTATTAAAAATTAAACCAATATTTTTGAGATATATTGTGTGAGTTATACTTTTTAATCCGACCGTTGGATCATTGTAATTTTTGGATATGTTATACATATATAAGTTGAGTATATGTCCACAAATTTTGAACCGTTAAAAATTAACGTATGATTTTTTATGAATTTTAAGAGGTGACTGATTCAGAAATTAGGTTTATAAATAATTTTGGTGGAAAATTCTAGAATTGAGTGGGCCCCACTTGTGGTTGGTGAAGAAATGTCCTGAATTATTTCAAATGTGGTGGGTGGGAATAGTAGCAGGTAAAGCCATCTGGTTGCAGGTCAAGTCTGCTAACATTTTCCTATAAATAGAGGGCTAAGTTAGAATTGAAAATCACACCAGAAACAAGTTTTCTCTCTTTCTCTCTAGATTATTGAGTGTATTTTGTGAGTATTTAGATACTTTGTGAGTTTCTATTCATCGATTGCAAGTTTCCTTCACCTTATATACCGATATTCCGTCGGAAATCGATATATTTTGAGGTAAGGGATGTTATTTTCTTCATATATGATATTATTTCTTCAATATCATTATCTTGGAAGTATTGATCTGAATTTTATCAAATTTGGAACTTTTTGTGTCAGGTTACTTATTCACGTATATGACACTATTCACGTATACGACACTATTCACGATTACGGCACTATTCACCGAAAAATGAAATTTTCTTCTTTTTGTCCAAGATGTCTATTATGGTTACTATTTTTTATTGTATCCATGTTTTGATCTTTATTTTTGAATTCTTCTTCAAAATTGGTATTTATGAAGTATTATTGATCTTGGATAAACCGTTATACTAATCCCTACTATTTGTCCTTCCGTTTCCTTTGGATTCGTTTTCTTTAAAATATTTTCATCATCCTCGGTCCTAAATGATGATATTACTAAATATCTTGACTGTAAGCCTTGAAAAAGATAAATGATTAATCGATGAATATCTTTGGCCCGTAGTGCAAAGATGAAGCGGTGTTGAGATGAACATGACCAATTGGTGATACAAATGAATATCTTTGGCTTTGTAGTGCAAAGATGAATATTTAATTAAAGATGTATATTGATTGTTGTTATGAGGATAAAATATGGATGATGGACTTTTAAATCTTAGAAGATAGTAGAACTCATTCTCTACTTGACTCTTAAATGGATTGTTGTTTCCATTGCAGATTGTTGATCTAAAACTTGTTGGCTATTATATTTTATCGATTTTTCCTGTTGAAGACTAACGATAATTTGTTGTATATTATCTTAGTCATAATATTCTTCTTTGGGCTAGTTGAGCTCACCCTTTTCCTTTTTGTTCTATTTTTCTCGGGAGGTGAGAACATAGCAGAACTAGTCGAGTGCGGAGTGATGGTTCTAGAAAGATTTTTTAGCAGTCCTCACTATTTCTGTAAAATAGTGTTTGAATAATTGTAATGAGGACTTATTTGAGTGTGGATATTGTCTAGAAGACAATATTTGTATTTAAACTCACAATATGTGTTGTCGTATTTTGCACGACAATTGTATTATTGAAGTTGTAGTTTGCTTTCTGTACCATGTATTTGGCGACTCAGAATGGGTGTTGTATACCTATTTTGGGGGCGTCACATCCACCTTCTACGATGATTACCTTTTCCACTACAGCTGTAAATGTATTTAACTATAACATTGAAACCTTGCTATACAGCCAGGGTTTCAATCCTTGTTCGAACCTTCTCGCTTTACGCTCATCCGTATTGACTTGATATGTGGCAAACCTTGCCAATTCGTTAAACTTCGCAGCATATTATGGTACCGTCATTGTTCCTTGCTTCAACTCAAGAAATTGCACTTCCAGCTGATTCCGAGAACTCGCTGGAAAGTACATTTCGAAAAACATTTCCTTGAATCTATCCCACGCTATCAATCCTTGTCCTCCACGAATCTTATTTGCTTGCCACTAGTAGCTAGCTTCAGACTTCAGCATGAACGTTGCGAACGCAGTCTTCTGATCTTCATTAACTCTAGCAACGTCGAACACCTTCTCTATTTCCATGATCCAGGTCTGGGCTTCCACTGGATTCATAGACCCTTGAAATTTTGGCGGTCCAACCTCTTTGAATTCCTTAAAAGTCGTAACCTGAGCTTGCAGTTGATTATCAAGTGCACCCGTTAATAGAGCTACCACCTGTTGAACTGGATTAGCGTTGGTCTCGTTGTTATTATTAGTAGACCCTCAGGAGGTGCTTGTTGACGTGGTTATCTACTTCTAGGAGGCATTTTCTGTTAAAATATATGCTTATTAGTTCATTACTCAACTTCTTGGGTATTTGAAATTTAACTTAAACATTCCAAGATTGAAGCTTTAACACATAACATTTCAAATAAACTCTAATATTTTATTCATTCATAAAGTTTTAAACATACTAAAGATAGCATATCTGCTATAAACATCCACTTTCCTGAACTAAACCAGTTTCAGGATTACATACTCATACTTTCCATTTATTTATCTCAAAATAAGTGATTCACAACTTAATTATTCATATAATTAACCTCATATTATTATCACTCTTATTCTATCTAGGCATATTAAGACGTCGTAAGGCCTCTCGACGCTCTTCCTCCATGATCTGATGCAGACGGTCCCACGATTCATCACGAACCACGGCGAGTCTTCAAACCGAGGTGGGTAATAATGGACTCGATCCAGGCCTATCAATTGCAGAATTAAAAGCATAATCCATCTCCTTCATCTTGGCTTTCTTCACTTGAACTTTAGCCTCAGCACGATCTGCACGTTGAGTCGCTTTCATCCAAGCGTCCTCTGCCCTTGTACGCTTAGCTGATTCCTCCTTGAAGTCATCTTTCAATTTCTCCATGTCAGTCTTCATCTTCTCGTTCACTGCCAATAGGTCTTCATGCTGACCCTTGGTATGAACTAAATCCCATTCTGTGTTTCCAAGTTTTGAATCAAGTTCCTGAATCTCTACATCCTTCTGTTCCAACATAACGTGATGCATCTCAACCATCTCCTTCAGCTCCTCAACATTATCCTGTAACTCTATGTTACGGTCATACAAAGCATCATACATCTCAGCCGATACGGAGTTTGGTGGAAACTCCTCAGGATCCTCCTCATCATCATCCTCCTCTATCTCCTCAGGACTATACTCCTCAGGATCGGTCACAGGCTCATCCTCCTAGATTAACTGTTCCAGCACTACATGAATATCCCGGGGTTCGTCATCTCTAGGTACCTGAGGTATCAACTCTCTAGCTGGACTGGATCCTCCTTCGTTAGACATCCTGACAACAAAATATTTTAAGTTTTACTTAACATTATAGATACTCGTGAACACGTAAGTTATTAACACATAGCACATAATGTCTTTTATTGTTTAGTTTCAATGGATGCCTTAAGCCATTCCTTAAAACCCGATAGGAATTAATCACCTCTACATTTTCTAACTTCTTATAGGCTACTTCCTAAGGTTTCCCCACCTAAGGTTCATAACCTAAGGCTCTGATACCAACCTGTTACACCCCCAAATCCGGGTACTTCATTTCCACCGAATTTGGTGCTCACTTATCAAAAACTATTATATCTAACTACCCATAATCAAAGGATAAAGACATAATTTAAATAACTTAAACAATAATCTCTCCCATTAAAGGGTTACATCATAATCTCAAAATAAATCCCAAGTAATCTAACCTTAAAATTATTACATCAGTTTGCGGAATACATTATAAAATAAAACAAGTCTTAAAACTTCAAGCATTTAAATAAACTTTAACTAATTCTTCATCACTTAAACATCTTGCTCTTTCCCTTGCTAGTAGATGGATCATCACCTCTTTCAACTTTAGCTGCATTGTTTAATTGCAAGAGTGAGCAAACAATTGCTCACTGACATAAAGATAGTATAATAACAACATGAGAGTGAACAACGAATACTGAATAATAAATAACTTGTTCTATGAATCAAAATAGAAAACAAGTTCGAACTTTAATTATCTCGAGGGTCTTAAGACCACGTCTTATGTCCACACTTGTTTAGGTATTATTACCTTAACCTTAACAAATATTAGGCATCGCATGCACTCTTCTTAACATACTCAGGGGGATCAGCCCTTTGTACCATATATTGTGCACAAACATCTAAACGTTACACATACAAAATCACCTATGTTAGGGTTGTTCGTCTCAGTTTGAATTTAGAATTTCCGCACTAAAAAAAGTTTAGTTTGGAACTAGCTTATCAGTGTTTCTAGAATTTTAGAACACTTATTCAAATTCCAACAATAAAGGTTTAATACAAAAGTGTATAACTGAACAAGGCTATCAAAGTCAAAGATCGGATATCAACAATATATAACTGAATAAACATGATACACATGCAAAGTACTATGTTCAAAGAAGTAGAACAATCTTCTTTGAATCAATGTGTTAGAACAATATACGTTTTGAATAACAATAACAATAACAATAAATGAGAATGTAAAACTCATTCGATGTAACGAATTAGGTTACATGAGCTTGTTCAATGTACATAAAAATAGAATCAATAGTCTTGCTCAATGAAAGTTTAGGTTTAGAAACTTGCACAATTATGAAAGTAGAGTTAGAGAACTTGCCTTGTTTGTAAGCTACACAAATGTAATATAATCTTCAATTACCCTACATACATCATTAAAATCGCAACAACAATTAGTTGTATAAACATTAGCTTTAGGGGTTTAAACCATCATTTAGGTCATAATCCTAACCTAGAACCTAACCATTTAGGTTAACATACTTAACGCCTCTGAAAACATAAACTTTATCGTTTATCTACAACTTTTGAAAACATCACTTTTAGTTTCATTTTATAACTTATTTAAATAATTACTTAGAATCTTCACACGGTGTATTACAACATCTTACAATCTTGTTATTGTAGTTTCTATTATGTCTTAACATCATTAACATGCATACTAAGCTAATACAAGTCCGTTACACATGACTGCAATAAAGTGAAGTCAACGCCTGGGCTCGGAACGCACCCTTGATTCGTTGTCCCTTGCCTTGCACTTCCAAGTACATGCTTGTAAGTGTTTCGACAACGAAAACCCCAATTAAATGGCAATTGCAGCGATTTTTTGCCTTGGCACCAAATAAGAGCCTCTGCCGGCATGCGTAGGCAGCATATAAACTTCGGCATGAACAATGACCATTTTTAGCCCAACTAACACGAATTTCACCATCAAATCAGTGAAATTAACACACAAAATAAATATAACACTATTATAAACATGATTGCTAACATATTCAATCAATTAGAACAATTTAACAACCACTAAAACTATTTTAATTTCTCAAAATTCATATTTTTCATATAAAACTCCATTTTTGAGTTTCTTCACAAAATTGAACACTGTGACTTCGATTCTTGTCCGAATTACTTCGTTCAAATTACGTTATGTGCGTTTCTTAATAGACTATCATAAACAAAACCCAATTTGTAGTTTAGCATACGAATTGACCACTAAAATTGGTACTTTTCACAAGCCATATAAGAAATACAAACAACATAAGTACTTTTTTCCTTTTTTAACTATAATTCGCATATACTTAAGTATACCTGATTACAACCTCTAACATCATAACTATATATAATCATACACAAAGTTACATAACAACAATTTACGTAAACTAGAATTCACAGAGTTTACAAATTATGCCAGTAAAACCCATATATATATATATATATATATATATATATATATATATATATATATATATAGTAAAACATCTATTTAAGAATACTCTATATAAGAATAACCTCTACAATATTATAAAAAAAATGGTCCCAATTTGGGCTGTTATAAATAGGAATAACCTCTAAATTGTAATATCTTATATACTTTTTAAGTCCCAGACATTAAGAAACTATACCTCTATATAGTAATAATTTCATATATATATATATATATATATATATATATATATATATAGAGAGATGCAATATTAATTTTAAAAGACTACATTTTCTATAAAGACTACATTTCCTATAAAAGGACTACATTTTCCTATAAAAGACCACATTTCCTATAAAAGACCACATTTTTCTATAAAAGACTATTTTGCATAAATATTTTTTGAATAATAATTATTAGGGAGTTCTTATTGATATTTTTTGTTAAAGTGGATATTTTTGGGTGTTCGGAAAATATTTTATACCAATACCTCTATTTAGTAATAACCTCTCAATTAGAATACAAATAGTTTGGTCCAAAATCTATTCCTAAATAGAGGTTTTATCGTATATATATATATATATATATATATATATATATATATATATATATATATATATATATATATATATATATATATATATATATATAATCATAAGGTTTAGAAAATACCTCCACTTTGATTATATGCTACCAAAGGATGGTGACTAGGTTTAGCAATTCCCCTTCTTCATCTTGTCAATCACCAAGAACTCAGTGTTTTTCTCTCTTCTCTCTCAAACCCTCTCAGATTTACATTTGTCTAGCCTTAGGGAAAAAAATAAGACGCGTAGGAAAATATACTAACTCCCACTTCTCCACTAACGCTGTAAAAAAAACCAACAAATAGCGTCAGTTGAAAAACCCAAAGGCCACAAGCCCATGTTTGGCTAACCACATAATTCCGAAACTAAATTATTATTATATTATTTATATTATATAGTTACTTTGTGTCACACGCTATTTAAATAACTTTAATTTAGCTAATTTAAATAACTTATAATAAAAAAATCTTTTTTTCACTATACTTATAATTAATAAATAATTATATATCTAATTTAATTAATAAATTAGACACAACACTTTATTTAATTTATTTATTTCCATTAAATTAAACAATTCATTTAATTTAATTATTTCCTTAAATATTAAGTAATTGATTTAATTTAATTATTTCCTTAAATTAAATCCATTAGATAAAACTATCATTAGTCAAACTAACACTAATTAATTTAGTTACCAAATTAATTCATCACAATTCATCAATTATTTATTTTCTTCCATAAATAAATTACTTAAAATATTTATCTAATTCAATAAATATTTAACTTAAATTACAAATTTCTCGATCGTTAGACCGAGGGCTTGATTATGCGGATGGAAGGTTTTAGACACATGTAATACCCGAGAATTTCCACGTATTATTAAATGAATATATTAATGGAAATACTATTTTATGTGAAAACAAGTATTACTGATTTATGAGTTGGATAATACAATTGATTGTATTTAATCAATGCATGTTAAGATGTGTGAAGTGACAAAGAGATTTGTGAAATGCCTTGTGTGGCCTAATGCGAAACGAGAAAATTTACTAAGTTAACCCGGGAATTAGGAAGGTTAATCAGATATGATCATGAGATTCTATATAGATAATCAATACACTCGTAGACTCGTAGCAACACTCGTGTGAACATCATTTTATGTCATACAAAAAGCAAGTTAGCGTCGAAATCGGCATGCGTAAATCGCACCGATCTTGGCATCGTCAGGGTATGGCGCAATTGCTTGTCCCAAAGAAGATAAACTGGCAATTACGCCATCATCAGTCCATTTAGTTAGTTACTTTCATCAGTAACTCGAATTGGGGACATTAATGTTATATGTAAATATGAACCATATGATAAGGAGTATATTGCAATGAAAAATGTTATGTCCGATTTAAGGAATTATTAAATCATTAATTAGTATTAATTAATTGTGGGAAATGGACTTCTTTGTATTAATTAATAATATGTGATTTTTATTATTTGTAATATATAATTAATGATTATGGAAATCTATAACTACATTGATCAATTATTGGATTAATTAATATTGGTGTTAATTAATTAAGAAAGTGCTTGATTTATTTATTTAACATAAATAAGTAAGTTATTAATATAATAATATTATATTCACCGTTATATGTATATGAGTGTTAATACAACTATACTATATGGTGTAGTGAGACATTGTGTGACTATATATTAAACTATAATGTTTTAAGTAGTAATTAATCAAGGAAGTGAATAAATTATTTAATGGACATAAATAAGTAAGTTAATAAAATAATAAGGTGATGATATGGTTATATGAGTGGTAGAGATAATTATGGAACTACCCGGACAATAATATCTTACTGCATTATTTTATTGCTTATATTTAGTGTACATGGACTATATAATGTGAGAATATAATTAATCCCTAAATTCCTAATATGGTAACAATTGTACATTAAGATTTTATTGTGGGAATTAAGTAGACCAAAACAAGCCTAGATAACAAGGTTGCTGAGTTTTTCATTTTGTCCCAAAATGAGTGGCACAAGGACATGAATAGTGACTACAAGCTATAATACGTTAACTTTCTAGCTGCTAAGTCCTAGATAATCATGGCTAGCTAGGTAGTTGGTATGGAGTGGTTGAGCCACCCTTCATGAACCATTGTTCCATTCAATTGCACCATGGATTCAAGGTTTGTGTAACACCAATGTCCATTCCACAATTCTTCTATAAATGGCAACCATGGTTATCAGTTAATGTTGCTTGAGAATTTCTGAGAATTGCTAAGTATGGAAGTGAGATCATACAAGCATTCTTAGAACTTACGAGTTCAATTGAGAAAAAGTTCTTTCACAACTCAGAGTTATAACTCCTTTCTTCTTGATTCCATTTCCGTTTCTATTAAACAGAGTTCTTAAATTCTTAAAATTCAAATTCTTGAATTCATGAAGATAGATGTTAATGGGGTTGGGTATGGTTTATATAAATGTTATATGACCTTACAAGCATGTCTAAACTGATAAATAAGTTTTTAGGAGTGAATTCGTGAGTAAATTCTGTGTTTGGGCTGAACAGTTACCAAGGTTCACTGTTCCTGGTTCGAACTAGTGCGGCAGCATTGCTACCAAATATTAACTGATTAAGCAATGTGCTATTCTGCTTGATTCTTAATTCGATTTTGAACTTACGCTTTTGCGATTATTGAAGTACTATGTAGTGTACTAGCGTGAAAGTATGTTTTAAGGGTATATATAGAGATATGAACCTAATGTGAGCATGTTAGACTAGCATTAGCATGATTAACGATAGTATGTAACTTAAAATGGATTAGAGAACGTTAGGAATGAACTTGACAAGTATGAATGGCATAATTGTATACTGACTCTTCAAGCATGTTAGTATGACTTAGAAATGCATGATTAAACCCAGAGATTGTGTTTATGTGATTAGAAAGGAAACATGAGTATATTGAACTTACTAGTAAGCCTTGAACGTGAAATTTTGTCAAACTACCTTGAGGGTTGGAATCTGATAATGGTAATCATGTTTGATGACTCTCTTAGACTCATTCATGTAGTATGAACGTGTATATACCATGCTTGTGTATCGCATTTCAAGAAAAGCTTAAACGAAGTCTATTTTCAACTAAAGCGGTATTAGTTTCACATATATGTTGTGAATACTCGTACCCATGCTTAATATGAGTGTTATAACTATCTTTTATGTTTAGAGAGCAAGCATGATAGACTTTGTAGGTTCATGACCTTGAATGGATCCAAATGGTTGAAATAGCTAAGTTGGAAATATGTTATAAAAGGGAACCTAGATTTACTTGAGAAGCATGAAAAGACCTTTAACATGACATATATACCATGTGTGAGAGTTTTGGTCAAGTTTATGTAAAAACTACAAGGCCACATCTCGATCTGGTTCGCCAGGGGACAAATAATCAATCGTCGTCCCCTAGGCCTGGGCAGAGCAGGCATCATCTGTTGGGCGATGAGTCATGTTTGGATTCTGTTTTGGGTCTGATGTTTGAAGCATGCCTATATGATGTCTTTAACTTGTAATATACGATCAACATGCTATATAAAGTGTTAAGAAGCATGTTATGTGATGTAATAGAGGTTAATTTTGATTTTTGAATAATAAATCTAAAAGGATGTTTACATGATATCAAACCATGATACGTGGGTTGAACTTGTGATGACATATAAACTGATTTTGCATCATACGTGCATACTTGTATCATGACAAGCTTGATTAAAAACTATATTAGCTAATGAACATCTTGAACATATAATACGTTATAAATAGGATTCAAAGGTGTTGAATTCTTAAACGAGGATAAACTACGCGTAAGGCAAGTTTCTAAACCTATCTTATTACATTGAGCAAGTTTCTCTAACCTTACTAAAATTTAGGTTGTGCAAGTATCCGCACCCTACTATTATTGTTGTGCAATACCATTGCATTATTTTATTCGACAAATACCGTAAGCTTATCCCTTTGAATACAAGTTATATTACTTTCTCGTTCAAAAGAGCTAGTATGTTAAACCCTTGTGAAAAGCTATTATTTATGTTGAAATTGGTATTGTCCTTGAATATTGTGAAAGAGTCGATGCCATTAGATTCGGCTAGACTATATGTATGTTTATAAAAACTGTCCAAACCATTTGATTGGTGCAAAAATCTTGATAACTGAGTTGAACAACCCTTTTGGTAAGGGAGTGTATGTTGTTGGAAACCCCAACACATGAATGAATATTATTGTGGTGTTATGCATAACGTATAGTATTGTAGATTGATCATCTATAATACTTGATATTTTTGGTTATCAGTTTAATATTGGTAACTCTAATGAAAGTTCAATAGTCCTTAGTGATCGCCAAGATAAATTGCTTATCCAGTTGGATACATTGTTAGCCGTTGAATTCATATATATATCTGCTGATTTATATTGAATTATCATATCCCTTATTCATGATGTTATTATGACACTTTGAACTATCCTAGAAATAAACCTTCGATATTTCAAACCTTGTGATATTATATCCTACACCCTTGTTGTATATTACTTGTTGGGCAATTTGTGCTCATCCTTGCTTATTTAAAACCTTTCGCTTAAGGCGTAATGAGGAGGTGTTTCGAAAGGACAAGGGCAAGGGCAAGGCTACCGACTAGCTTGTCCTTTTATGTTTAAGTTACTCATGTTGTATTAAGACTGTTTGCAGACTATGTTTAAACTTAAGTAGGATTATGTAATAAGTCTTTATTCGATATTATTATGTAATATATTAAGTTCTGTAGGTTGTGAGACTTGGGGGAATAATTATAATAAAACCTTGAATATTATTCTAAATTAGATCTTTCGTTACAAATATATGATTTTAGTTATTATGGTAATATTTTGAGAAAGTGACGAACCGAATTCGGGTGCCCAAGTGGAGGTCAGAATTTGGGGGCGTCACAGGTTGGTATCAAAGCTATAGTTATAAACCTTTGGAATGAGGGTCCTTAGATTATAACTTAGGAAAACTTAGAAGTTAGGACGCGGATAAAAATCATTAGAGTTTTCCCTGAGAGACTTAGTGTGTTATGAAATGTAACTTCATTTTATACAATGAACTTATGTTTATTTAACATTCTGATGGAGTTATTATTTGTCTTGTCTTATGTTGGTGATTGTAGGATGACTGACATGGGAGGACCTAGTCGAGTGGTTGAGGAGGAGCCGCGTGATATCCACGTAGTTTATGAGGTGCCCGTGATAGCGGACCCTATATCAGTAGTTGTCCCTATTAGTGATGATGATGAGGAAGAGGAGATGGTGCCTTTACCTAAGGAGTCTGATCCGGAGGAGGAGCCTATGGAGGAGGAACCCGAGCCCATAGAGGACTCCGACGGGACTACTTTTGAGGATCAGATGCTAGAAGAGTATGAGGAGCAGATTTTGGAGTTAGGAAGTAGAGTCGAAGAGCTAGAGACCGAGACTCTTAAAAGGCAACTAGTGATGCGGGAAATGGAGGTAGAAATTGCTCACTGTAAGGAGGCAGGGATCCAGATGGGTGCTTTGTTTCACCGATCGGTGGCAAGGAACGTTGAGTTAGCAGGGAAATTAGAAGAATTGGAACAAAGGGTGTTGAGTGAGAAGGCGGAGAAGGAGGCTCTCCGAACTCAGTTAGAGATGGAAGTGATGGATAGGATCCACTTCGAAGAGAAGTGGGAGGATTATAATGACAGAGTAGGTGATCTTGAAGATGAGGTGCGATGCAAGAGGAGGAAGATGAACAAGATGGGATATGCTCTACGCACGGACATGGAGAGATTGACCGATGGGGTAAATCACTACCCCATTGAAAAGAGATGCACCAAATCATACCATAAGTCGGGATATGGTAGCACACATCACACGTAAGAGTATGGCGCCAGGAGCGTGGAATGTTAGATTGAGTCTAGAGGGGAAAGCTCAGTAGTATAGTAGTTTTATTTATGTGTTGTTAATATGTTGTTGTAATCTCAGTCTTTTGTGTAAGATGTGAGATAGTGTTAAAACCCCAAACTTTTGAAAATTTTTAGAGGGGTAGTAAGCTAGTGTTGTCCCCGTCTTTTGTGATATTAGGGGATGTGTTTTCATTTATAGCAGTATGTTAGAAATGAACGTGAATTGTAACCATTTGGCATATGAATATAAATGATCTTATTTCAGAAATGTGTTATAAACTTTTAATTCTTTTCAATTGAGAAATATCTAAATATGATAGTTAGATAATAAGATGAAAATTTTGTGATGCAGAAAATGCCGCCCAGACGTAGAATACATGTCCCAAAAGAGTCAGTTAACGATGAGAGAGGTCCAGTAGATCTGATACAGCGACTGGTAGATTTATTGGGAGAAGCTTTGAGGGGAAGAAACGAACTGTACCACCCGCTCTCGAAATGTCTCAAAGAATAACCTTCAAAGACTTTAAGAGTGTAGGACCCCCAAAATTCACTGGAACTACTGAACCGATAGTTGCGCAAACCTGGATCAAGGATATCGAGAAGGCCTTCACTATAGCACGCGTGGGTGAAGACCAGAAGACTCTATTTGCCACATACATGATGAGGGGCGAAGCAAACTATTGGTAGGAAACTAATCAGCAGAGAGCGGGGGAAGAAACGATAACATGGGAAAGGTTTACGACGTTGTTTTTCGAGAATTATTTTTCGAAGAGTATGAAGAGTAGGATGGAAGTGAAGTTCCTAGAATTGAAACAAGGAGATATGATGGTGGCGCAATACGCTGCTAAGTTTAATGAACTAGCGCGATTTGCAGAGCACCAAGTTGGGGATGAAGAAAGGAAGGCGAGACGCTTCGAGCAAGGGTTGAAGCCGTGGTTGTATAATAAGGTATCGGTCTTCAAGATTGATTCCTTTACAACGTTTTTGGAGAAGGCAATCATTGCGGAAGAAGGAAGTGAGGCCTTGAGTCTATATCATAAGGAAAAGAAGAATAAGAACGCGGGTAGTGAGCATCGTGGAGGGAGCAGCAGCGGAGGAAGTAACTCCGGAAAGAGGAAGTGGGAAAATCACAACAACAACAACAACAACAGAAACAACAACCAAGGTGGGAGTCACTAGGGAAACTTCAAAAAGAGGACCGAAGCTTGCAACAAATGTGGGAGAAGCCATCAGGGAGAATGCTGGAAGGGGAAGACCGCCTGTTATAATTCCGGCCAAGAGGGGCACATCTCGCAAAATTGCCCAAAGCCAAAGAAGATCAGAGGATGTTTTGCTTGTGGATCGACAGAGCACCAGATAAAGGATTGTCCGAAGAAAGGAAGCAGTGGAGCTGGCGGAGGCCAGGGAGGAGGGAGCAAGTTAATGATTGGTGGACCTGCACAACCCAACTGATCGACCACTTGAACCTTTAACATGATTGTCCAGGACGCAGTGGCTGCGAAGGACGTGGTGTTAGGTATAATCCCAATCAATAATATAAAGGCTTATGTATTATTTGATTCGGGTGCCACCTGTTCTTTTGTATCTGAAGAATTTTCTAGTAAATTTAGTACACCCCGAGAACGTTTAGAAGATTCCTTGAACATAGAGGTTGCGAATAAGGAAATAATCCATGTAGAGTACGTTTATCAAAATTGTCGCGCAAACGTTAGAGAACATGAACTGAGCGTAGACTTGATTCCTATTAGACTGGGAGAATTTGACGTAATACTGGGAATGGATTGGTTATATAACCGTGCAGCAATAATTGACTGTCAGAACAAGTGTGTGAACCTTCAGACTCCGAGTAAGTCTAAGGTAGTGTTTCATGGTAGCTCATCGCTTAAGCAATCGTGTTGTGTTACGGTGATGCAGGCTAAGAAGGTGTTAAGGAAAGGATGTGTCGGTTATTTAGCGTACATTGTAGATACTCGAAAAAAGGGAGTAGAGATTAAAGATATACCCGTAGTGAATAAATTTCAAGACGTGTTTCCGGACAATCTGCCTGGTCTTCCGCCAGACAGAGAAATCGAATTCATAATAGACTTAGCACCGGGAACGGCACCGATTTTGAAGGCTCCATATCGTATGGCGCTAGTAGAAATGAAGGAATTGATGATACAACTTCAAGAGCTATTAGATAAGGTTTACATTCGACCGAGTGTGTCTCCTTGGGGAGCACCAGTGTTATTCGTGAAGAAAAAGGATGGATCGATGAGTCTTTGTATCGATTATCGAGAATTGAACAGAGTAACGATCAAGAATCGATATCCATTACCGAGGATAGACGACTTATTTGATTAATTGATGGGAGCAAAATTTTTCTCGAAAATTGACTTACGGACAAGATATCATCAACTGAAAGTGCGGGATGAGGACATGCCAAAGACTGCATTTCGAACCCGTTATGGACATTACGAGTTTTTGGTAATGTCATTCGGTTTAACTAATGCTCCAACAGCATTCATGGACTTGATGAATCGAGTTTTCAAGCCATACTTGGATAAATTTGTAGTAGTTTTTATTGACGACATTTTGATATACTCAAAGACAGAGGAAGAACATGTCGAACATCTGAAGATTATTTTAGAGGCACTACAAAAGGAGGAGATGTATGCAAAGTTTTCAAAATGCGAATTTTGGATGAAGAAGGTTCAATTCTTAGGCCACGTAGTGGATGAGAATGGAATCTCAGTGGACCCCGAAAAGGTTGAAGCGGTAAGTAGTTGGGAACAACCGAGAACACCGACGGAGGTGAGGAGTTTCCTAGGGTTAGCAGGGTACTATCGGAGATTCATCCAAGATTTTTCTAAGATAACAACCCCGTTGACTAATCTGACGAGGAAGACGGTGAAATTCGTATGGACTGACAAATGCGAGGAGAGTTTTCAAGAGTTGAAGAGGAGGTTAGGCGAGGCACCTGTATTATCCTTACCAGATAATACGGGAGGATTTGTAGTGTATAGTGATGCATCGCATAGAGGAATGGGTTGTGTGCTAATGCAGCATGGCAAAGTCATTGCGTATGTGTCACGATAATTAAAGGATTACAAAAAATGGTACCCTACTCATGACTTGGAGTTAGCGGCAGTAGTTTTTGCGTTAAAGATCTGGAGACATTATTTGTACGGAGAGAAATGTGAGATATACACGGACCACAAAAGTCTAAAATATATCTTCACATAGAAGGAGTTGAATATGCGTCAGAGGAGGTGGTTAGAACTAATCAAAGATTATGACTGTGAGATTCTTTATCACCCGGGGAAGGCAAACGTAGGTCTTAAGACGCCTCGGAAAGGAAGGAAGGGAGAAATTATTTCAACTGACAACCCAGGAGGAATTAATAAGAGATATGGAGAAGTTGGAAATAAAAGTGAAGGGACCCGAGGGGTCTGAGGAGAAATTATTTGTTTTAGAAGCTCATCCGACATTGTTGGATAGAGTAAAGGAAGCACAGGAGAAAGATGAAGAATGCGAGAAAATCAGGAAAAGGATTACGAAAAATGAGGAAGAAAAATTTGGAATAGATTTCAAGAGGCACACAATACGACATATTCCGTTCATCCGGGAGGCACTAAGATGTATCGAGACTTGAGACAACATTTTTGGTGGCCCAATTTGAAACGGGAAGTCGCAGAATGCGTTAGTAGATGTTTGACTTGTCAACGCGTAAAAGCAGAGCATCAGCGGCCGAGTGGGTTGCTACAACCATTGGAAATACCAGAGTGGAAATGGGAGCATATTACGATGGATTTCGTGGTAGGACTTCCGGTCGCGCAGAAAGGATTGGATGCCATTAGGGTTATCATGGATCGACTTACGAAGACCGCACATTTTCTACCAATCAAGATCCGCTACAGTTTGAATCAGTTAGTGAGTTTGTACGTAAAGGAGATTGTTTCACGACATGGAGTATCGGTATCGATTGTTTCTGACCGAGACCCGCGTTTCACGTCAAAATTCTGGAAAAGCTTGCAAGAGAGGATGGGAACACACGCTTAAGGTTAAGATCGCTTATCATCCTCGAGACCATTTTAACAAAGTGAGAGAACCATACAAACGCTAGAGGACATGCTTAGGACTTACGTGATGGACTTCAAGGGAAATTGGGACGACCACCTACCCTTAGTCGAATTTGCATATAATAATAGTTATCATGCGAGCATCGGCATGCCACCGTACGAAGCTCTTTATGGAAGAAAGTGCAGAACGCCATTATGTTGGGACGAAGTCGGGGAACGACGAATACTCGAACTAGAATTAGTACAACAAACCGCGGACGTGGTGGCAGTAATAAGGGCCAGACTAGTGGCAGCTCAAGATCGCCAAAAGAAGTATGCAGATTTGCATCGGCAAGATCGAGATTTTGAAATTGGAAGTTTTGTATTCTTAAAGGTATCTCCCTGGAAGGGAAAGATCCGTTTCGGCAAGAAAGGGAAACTGAGTCCAAGTTTTACAGGACCGTTCGAGATACTCAAGCGAGTGGGAGAAGTAGCATACAAAGTTACACTACCACCTGAGTTGGAACACATCCATAACATGTTTCACATATCTGTGTTGCGTCCATACAAGCCTGACTACAAGCACGTGATTTCTTATGAACCCATTCAAGTGGAGAAGAACTTGGCGTACGAAGAAATTCATGTCCAAATTCTTGATAGGAAAGAGCAAACCTTGAGAAATAAAGTTATTTCTTTACGTAAAAGTACTTTCAGGCGTAACTAACGATGTCGAGGAGGCAACATGGGAGTTAGAAGATAGGATGATGAGGGATTATCCCCATCTATTTGTGTAACCTTATAGCAATTCCGGGATGGAATTTTTATAAGCGGGGGAGGATGTAATACCCGAGAATTTTCACGTATTATTAAATGAATATATTAATGGAAATACTATTTATGTGAAAATAAGTATTATTGATTTAGGAGTTGGATAATACAATTGATTGTATTTAATTAATGCATGTTAAGATGTGTGAAGTGACAAAGAGATTTGTGAAATGCCTTGCGTTGTAAGACCCCAACTTTTTAATGAATAAAATCGAATTTCCTCTATTTATTATTGTGAATAATAAGGTGTTAATTTGATATAATACTTTGGTTATGGGTGAAATGTGCAAATTTTGCAAAATAAACAAGTGGTAATAAAATATTCATTGTGTCGGGGAATATTCGTTTGGTCGTGGAATATTCTTTCCGTTTCAGAATATTCGTATTTACTTTTGCACCATTTGTGGGCCCATAACTGGATAACTCGCTTGATGAAGAGAGAACGACAAAGTTTGGGTTGTTATAAATAACGGCGTAGTTATTACCGTTAACACTGTTGGAATACCCGGTGGTTAAAATATAGTAATACGCATGGTTGCACAGTAGCACACGTTATTGCACAGTATTGTTGAATTATTGATCCTTACGTAAGAAGGCACTACTCAATAATTATCACAGTACTTACTGTTCAATATTTTATTTTATTGATTCAATAATTGCTGCGTTGATATTTTATATTATTGTTGTTCAATAATTATCACTGCACAGTATCTCCATTATCAGATCAATAATTCATATTATTTGAATAATATTATTAGATAGCATTATTGGCAATGTCTAGAAAGTTCTGTCAATGAGAGGTTTGGTCACCTAATTGTATGCGCCATGATGAGAAATCCTTATCTGAAAGCCCCTCTTTCCGGGAACACTGGTTGTCATAAATGTGATTACAGAATATTATTTGTGAATAATTAATTATTGATTCATATGATAAGGAAATATTTATTTTATGTGGATATAAATGATGGATTTCTTTATGTGGTTATTAATGAAGGAATTAATGTTTGAGATGTTTTATCGAGATTTTGCTCGGATTGGAAGTATTTAAAATTATCCGTTTGTGGATTTCGGGTATTTTTCTGTTTGGAATTTGGAAAAACTCAAAGCTACAAAGTTGTAGAGAATTCGATTTTGTATGGAATGGACATAAAATTCGTATTTTTCTGATAAACAGGCTATTTTCTATGAATTATTAAAGTTTCTGATTATTGTTTAAATGATAAAACATTTTGGAAAATTCTAGAATTGGTTGGTGAGAAATGTGCTCAATTGAATTTCAAATGTGGTGGGTGGCAATAGTAACAGGTAAAGCCATCAAAAGAAGTTAGTCTTCGTATGCTTCTAAGCATTTTCCTATAAATAAGGTGCTTAGTTAGAATTGAAAATCACACTAGAATTCATAAGTTTTCTCTTTCTCTCTATATTATCGAAATGTATTCTTGTGAGTATTTTGATACTTTGAGTGTTGCTATATCGGTGCAAGTTCCTTCAAACTATATCCAATGATTCCAAATTAAAGTATTATCTTTTTTGAGGTAAGGATGTTATTTTCTTAAGTAAGTGATATTATTTCTTCAATATCATTATGCCAAAATATTGGTTGGAACTTTTTATCAAATTTGGAACTTTTTGTGTCAGGGATACTATTCACGTATACAGCACTATTCACGTATACGACACTATTCATGAATACGGCACTATTCACCGAAAAATGAAATTTTTTTCTTTTTATCCAAGATGTCTATTATGGTTACTATCTTTGATTGTATCTATGTTTTGATCTTTATTCTTGAATTTTGCTTCAAAATTGGTTATTATGAAGTATTATTGATCTTGGATAAACCATGTACTGAATCCTTAATATTTGTTATTTTGTTTCACCGATTCGCCTTTAAAATATTTTTCATCATCCTCGGTCCTAAATGATGATATTCTTTGGATATCTTTGGCCCGTAGTGCAGATGAATGATTAATCGATGAATATCTTTGGCACATAGGCAAAGAAGATGAATGAGTACCTAATGAATATCTTTGGCCCGTGGTGCAAAGATGAACATGTGTTGAGATGAACATGACCAACTGGTGATACAAATGAATATCTTTGGCCCGTAGTGCAAAGATGAATATTTGATTAAAGATGTGTATTAATTGATGTTACAGGGATAAAATATTGATGATGGACTTTTAAATTCGTAGAAGATAATAGAATTCTTTCTCTACTTGACTCTTCTAATGGATTGCTTATTCCGCTGCAGTTGTTGATCTAAAACTTGTTGTCTATTATATTTTATCAGATTTTTCCCTGTTAAAGATTAATGATAATCTGTTGTATATTATCTTAGTCATAATATTTTCTTATTGGGCTAGTTGAGCTCACCTTTTCTTTCACCGCTCTCTCGAAATGAGAATATAAATTTGGGACTAGTCGGGGAATGGATTGACTATCCGTGATGGTTGCATTAGTAGTCCTCACTATTCTGTGAAATAGCGTATCAATAATTGTAATGAGGACCCCTTTTGAGTTTTTATGCTATCTATTAGACAATAGTTGTATTTAAACTCACAGTATATGTGTTGTCGTATTTTGCACGACAATTGTATTACTGAAGTTGTATTTGTTTTTGTACCATGTATTTGGCGACTCAGAATGGGTTGGATGGAATGGACCTATTTTGGGGTTGTCACAGTTGGTATCAGAGCTTAGGGATATAATCCCTGGCTAAGATGTGAGACTAGAACTAGGAGGGGAGAGATTGGAAATTCCTTCGCTAGTATGACCTACCTAAGTTTGGTATTTATTTGGTCGGTCAGAGTATAGGGATAATATGTGACATGTCAATTAACCCTTGTTTTTGTTGCAGTGTTACAATGTTTCTGCATTCCCGAGTCGCCAAATACATGGTACGTAAAAAACAACTACAACTACAACTTTATTAATACAACATAAAAACATGGCGAGATAATGTGAGTTTAAATACAAATATTGTCATCTAGATAATATCCACACTCAAATAAGTCCTCATTACAATTATTAATACACTATTTTACAAAATAAAGAGGACTACTAAAACAACTTCTAGAACCATCATTCCACACCCCGACTAGTACTCGCTATATTCTCGCCTCCCCGAGAAGAAAAATGGAACAACAAGGAAAAGGGTGAGCTCAACTAGCCCAAAGAAAGAATATTATGACTAAGATAATATAGAACAAATTATCGTTAGTCCTCAACAGGAAAAATCTAATAGAATACAATAGACAACCAGCTTTAAATCAATCTTCGCAATGAAATAATAATTCATTAGAAGAGTTAAGTAGAGAATGCAAACTACTACTCTTCTATATATGAATTTAAAAGTTCATCATCGATATTTTATCCTCGTAACATCAATCAATATATATCATAAATCAAATATTCATCTTTGCACTACAGTGCCAAAGATATTCATCAATGTTCATCTAAACACTGCTCATCTTTGCACTACTTTAATCAATCGGTCATGTTCATCTCAACACTGCTCATCTTTGCACTACGCGCAAAGATATTCATCAAGAAATCATTCATCTTTTGCACTACAAAGCCAAAGATATTCAAGAATATCATCATTTAGACCGAGGATGATGAAAAATATTTTAAAGAAAACGAATCCAAAGGAAACAAAAGAACAAGTATTAAGGATTCGTACTTTAAATAATCCAAGTTCAAAAATACTTCATAAATAACCAGATTGGAGTAAAATTCAAGAATGAAGATCAAAACATAGATCCAATCAAAGATAGGAATCATAATGCATAATCTTGGACACATAAAAGAAAATTTAATTTTTCTCGTGAATAGTGTCGATTCGTGAATAAAGATACGTGAATAAAGGCCGATACGTGAATAAGAATCTGACACCAAAAGATAGAAATTTCACAAAAAACATCATCACGCTTCGTGAATAGTACTTATGAATAAGAATCTCATGAATAAGAACTCATGAATAAGAACTCGTGAATAGTAACTCGTGAATAAGAACTCATGAATAAGAATCATGAATAAGAACCCCGACATGAAAAAGTTCCAAATTTGATAAAAAATTCCAACCAATATTTCTAAAGATAATGATATTGAAGAAATAATATCATTTTTTAAGAAAATAACATCCCTTACCTCGTAAAAAAATAAGTATTTCCGACCGAATAATCGGATATAAGGTCGAAAGAACTTGCACCGAGATAGCAATACTCAAAGTACTAAAATACTCACAAAATACGCCGATATTATAGAGAGAGAAAGAGAGAAAATCTTTAGTTTCGTGTGATTTTCAATTCTAACCTAAGACCCTATTTATAGAAAAATGCTTAGAACACCAAAGCGTAAAAATTTAATATAATATTAATATATATATATATATATTCCTTAAATCCCACATTTTGTCAAATCCAAATATCACACACATTAATATGTCCAAAAACAAATCAAAAAAACGTTTTTAAATTAAAATAATTAAAACTTCCAAAAAATTAATTATTTCGAACTTCGAACTTCAATAATTCATAATAAATAGCCCTTTTATCGTAAAAATCAATCTCATGAATTTTTATAGAAAATTCAATTCTCTACAACTTTGCGTAAGAAAGTTTTTCTAAATTCCAAATGTAAATTGACCAAAATCCATAAACCACGATTTTACAAAGCTATAATCAAATTTCAACCAAGAAATGGGTCCACCAACATGTTTAATATGTTTTAAACAACTTTTGCAACAAAAATACTCTTCATCCTCATATACTCATATATCCCACATTCATTGTAAAAATATCATCATTATTATATTATAATAATATAATAAAATATTATTTTATCGTAAAAGATAAAATATCAATTTTTAACAATTGTCACTTTAAAAATTTTCTCCATCTATATCCACATAAAATCAATATTTTCCTCATCATATAAATCAATAATTAATTATTCACAAATAATATTACGTAATCACAAGATCGACAACCAGTGCCGCTCCTGTGAAAGAGGGGGCTTTCCAATAAGAATTTCTCCTTACATCAAGCAATTAATTAGTGACCAAACCTCTCCTTAGATGTAACTTTCTAGACATTGCCAATAATGTTATCTAATAATATTATTCAGATAATATGAATTATTGTCTTCGATAATGAAAATACCGTAGTGACAATTATTAAAATAACAAAGAATATAAAAAATCAACGC
Source organism: Panax ginseng (assembly GCA_020205605.1). NCBI lineage: Eukaryota > Viridiplantae > Streptophyta > Magnoliopsida > Apiales > Araliaceae > Panax > Panax ginseng. The sequence continues at coordinate 72,558,874 of CM035141.1, forward strand.
AAAGAATTATTGAATCAATAAAATAAAATATCAATAAGAATTATCGTAACAATTATTGAGTAATGCCTTCACGTAAGAATCAATAATTGGTGCAATACCGCAAAGCATCGTGCAACAACGCCAGACATCGTGTTTTTAACCACCGGGTATTCCAACAAGATAATTGTAATAACTCATACCAAGTATTTATAAACAACTTATACTTGTCGCTTTCTTCATCCAATCGCTTCATGGGGCCCACACAAGGTCAACTGCCAGTCATTTAATATTCCCCCTACAAAGAAGAATATTCCACCACCAAACGAATATTCCCCACAACAATGAATATTTTATAACCACTTGCTTATTTAAAATATTTATGATTTTACCCATAACTAACCACATTAATCAAATCAACCCTTACTATTTCAAAATAATAAAATAGAGGAAATTAAATTTCATTTATTAATAATTTGGGGTCTTACAACCTCCCTCCTTATGAAATTTCGTCCTCGAAATCGACATGCGTAGACATGCTCCTTCCTATCCAAGATCTTGACCGGTACCCTCCTCGCACGTTAAATCTTCTCGCTATCTCGTCTAATTCTAACTCAATAATATGGTTCGGTCATCCACATATTTACGTAACATCGATACGAAAAAACGTTATGAACACGCCATCATACTTGGCAGAAAACGAGTCTATAGCCACAGCCCTATTCGATCGAGGATTTCAAATGGACTAATAAATCAAGGTTTGAGCTTTCTCTCACATCGCCAATTCTCGCTTTTGAATAACAACTTCTTGTACCTCCTTCTTCATATTCATCACCCCCAGTGTAGCTTGAACGCGATTTAACTTTATCGATTAAAGCTCGGTTCTACTTGTATATCATCACGTGAGTCCCTAGAGTCTTTAACTCTATATCTATCATTTGTAAGTTATATGAAATGGGTCTTTGACAATATCGCATTCAGACTCAGATACGATCTTTTACTCAACACGCCGCCTACCACGCTCGCTTTTCCAGATGGTATGGTCGTAACATGTGCCAAATGAGTCTCCTATCGAGTTCTTCAAGCTCTTCCCACATTCCTTGCTTCCATTCGAATTTTGTATCTCTACGAGTCACCGCGTTAATGGAGTAGCGATTCGAGAAAATCTTTCCACAAAATCTTCGATAATAACCAAATAAGCATAGAAAGCTACGATTTTGATTATCGACTTAGGTTGCTCTCAACTCGCGACTCATATCCCAATCTTGATAAAGACGTCACAATGACACCTATCGCTTTACTACCGCACACGAATATGGCGCCCCCACGGAGAGTCCGGCTTCGGCATTCCACAAAGGAAGTCACCAGATAAAGGCTCGTACCAAATTTATAGTTGAATTTTTAACTCCTCAAGTTCAATAGAGCCATGAGATTTTTTAGAAATGGGTTTTGTACCGGTTCAAAGTCGATACAAAATTCAATATCACACTTTGGGAGTAAGCCAAGAAATTCTTCAGAAATACATCGTGAAATTTACTAACAATAAAAATATCATTCAAATCGACGATTTTTGTTTAAGTCCATAACATGGGCTAAGAAAACTTGACATCCGCTTTTCAATAAACGAATGACTTTATGGCTTGATATGAAAGTGTTTGACTTCAATGGTTTGGTTGCTTGAATTCAATAACAAAGTTTGCTTAGGAATATGAAAACTAACAACCTTACGAAAGCAATCAATTTTGGCATGATGAGTAGTTAATCAATCAATCCCCAAAATCACATCAAAAGCAAGTATCTTTAAAGAAATAAGGTCAATGTGTAATGCGATGGTGCCAACTTGATCAAACAAGATTTATAAATGTGGATGTGATGAAAGTTTCTCCCAACTGAGTTTCCACAGATAGTCAAAGTCTAATTTCTCCTGAGTCAAGTTTAAACGCTGAGCACAAGTAGAGAGATAAATGAATGGGTAGCACCCAGATTCAGTAAGGTATAAACTTCGCATGAATTTATGATTAGCTTACCCGTGATCACCTCGCTTTGGGTTCCTCGCGATGTCGACTCAAATACGACAAACGCCTTCCAGAACCGCTGACTTTGACTTTTCTCGACAACCTTTTGAGTCACCATCCCCATCGGGCTTGGTTTCGCTACCGCATAATCTCGAGCGCGATATGTCCTTCCTTTCCATAATTATAGCATACCTTGAACTGCTAGGATAGCTTTGGTATGATGTGTCCTCTTTTTCCCACATTTATAAAGATACGACCGGTGGTCGCTTCTCCTCCCTTAAAACCAAGCTTGTCATTGGTGCCGACGCCTTCGCAAAGTTGTCATTGTTGAATCTCCTCTTTTTAAAATCTCCCCGACTCGCTTCTTCTATTTTCATGGCTACGATTACCACCAGAGTGGTTGTCGCTTTGTCCGTATTTTTTTTCTCCGCCGGTTATCGTTGTTCGATGATCACCACCACCGGATGATCCTCGTCATGGCCTCTTGGTTGAACGTATCGCTATCTCGCGCCTAATAATTGAGCCCTCGCTGACAACATCCTCATATAAAGAAAATTTATGAGAGATAAGATATTGCCAATCTCGGGTTTTAAACCTCTCGTAAACATCCTCGCTATTCGCTCCTCATTCTCTACCAAATGAGGTGCAAACCTCGATAACTCGCGAACTTCGCCTCAGATTGGGACACCGCCATGTTGTTTTGTTCTAGTCTAATAAACTCTACCTCTTTCATATGGCGGCGAATACTTTCAGAAAGTATTTTTCGCTGAAAAGTTTCAAAAATGCTTCCCAAGACACGCGAAAGTGCAAGCAGTCGGGTACGCTTCACGACTCCCACCAAGAATCGCTTCGCCACTTTAACATAAAGGTGGCGAATGGAACCTTCGTTCTCCGCATCCCAAGACATCGAATATCTTGGTAATTTGTTTGACCCATGTTTCCGCCATGATCGGATCCGGCTTTCCCTTAAATTCGTGGTCCCAACTTTTTAAACCGCTTGGTCAGATAAGTCACGCATGCATATCATTTCCACCAGATTCTCGTACACGAAGTCTCCTCGCTCTGGTTTTGCATGAACTCGCAAAAAGCTCCTAAACATCCCGCTGCTCATCGTCTCGCTTTCAAGGTGTTGTTTACAGGAGGAATATTGCCTTCCCTTGCAGCACGCTCCCTCGGGTGGTGATTAAAGGTGTTTCCACTGGCCTCATTAACTCCACCGCTAATATTCTCACCGCCATTCTTAAATATCGCCATAAAACAAGGGTTAATTAAACAAATTAACATATCACATATTAACCATATAGTTCGACCGACCAACAAATAAGCTTAGGTATGACATACTAAATAAGGATTACTCTGCCTCTCCCTCCTAGTACTATTCCCCGATCTCCGCCAGAGATATCCCTAAGCTCGATATTAACCGTGACGCCCCCCAAAATAGGTATACAACACCCATTCTCGAAGTCGCCAAATACATGGTACGTAAACAACTACAACTTTATTAATACAACATAAAAACTAAACCGCGAGTTTAAATACAAATATTGTCATCTAGACAATATCCACACTCAAATAAGTCCTCATTACAATTATTAATACACTATTTTACGTAATAAAGAGGACTACTAAAACAACTTCTAGAACCATCATTCCACACCCCGACTAGTACTCGCTATATTCTCGCCTCCCGAGAAGAAAAAAATGGAACAACAAGGAAAAGGGTGAGCTCAACTAGCCCAAAGAAAGAATATTATGACTAAGATAATATAAAACAAATTATCGTTAGTCCTCAACAGGAAAAAAATCTAATAGAATACAATAGACAACCAGCTTTTAAATCAATCTTCGCAATGGAAATAATAATTCATTGAAGAGTTAAGAGAGAATGAAACTACTATCTTCTATATATGAATTTAAAAGTTCATCGTCGATATTTTATCCCCGTAACATCAATCAATATATATCCGAATCAAATATTCATCTTTGCACTACACAGCCAAAGATATTCATCATTCGGTCATGTTCATCTAAACACTGCTCATCTTTGCACTACGCCAAAGATATTAATCATCAAAATCATCTCAACACTGCTCATCTTCGCACTACGCCAAAGATATTCATCAAGAAATCATTCATCTTTGCACTATAAAAGCCAAAGATATTCAAGAATATCATCATTTAGACCGAGGATGATGAAAAATATTTTAAAGAAAACGAATCCAAAGAAAACAAAAGAACAAGTATTAAGGATTCGTACTTTAAATAATCCAAGTTCAAAAATACTTCATAAATAACTCAGATTGAGTAAAATTCAAGAATGAAGATCAAAACATAGATCCAATCAAAGATAGAATCATAACAGATAATCTTGGACACGTAAAAGAAAATTTAATTTTTCCGTGAATAAAGGTCGATTCGTGAATAAAGGTCGATATCGTGAATAAAGGTCGATATCGTGAATAAGAATTCGACCTCAAAAGATAGAAATTTCACAAAAAACATCATCACGCTTCGTGAATAAGACTAAAATAAGAATCGTAATAAGAATCATGAATAAGAACTCGTGAATAAGAACTCATGAATAAGAACCCGAATGAAAAAAGTTCCAAATTTGATAAAAAGTTCCAACCAATATTTCAAGATAATGATATTGAAGAAATAATATCATTTTCTGAATAAAATAACATCCCTTACCTCGTAAAAGAATAAGATTTCCGATCGAATATCGGATATAAGTATCGAAAGAACTTGCAACCGTATAGCAATACTCAAAGTACTAAAATACTCACAAAATACGCCGATATTATAGAGAGAGAGAGAGAGAAATCTTTAGTTTCGTGTGATTTTCAATTCTAACCTAAGACCCTATTTATAGAAAAATGCTTAGAACACCAAAGCAAAAAATTTAATATAATATTAATATATATATATAATTTATTAAAAATCTACGCACACCAAATCGTCATCCAAATATCAATACACATGTTAATGTGTCAACTAAATCAAAAAAAATTTTTTTTAATTAAAATAATTAAAACTTCCAAAATCAATTATTTCTAACTTCTAACTTCAATAATTCATAATAAATAGCCCTTTTATCGTAAAATTCAATCTTACGAATTTTTATAGGAAATTCAATTCTCTACAACTTTACGTAAGAAAGTTTTTCCAAATTCCAAATGTAAATTGACCGAAATCCATAAACCAAGCGATTTATTGAAAGCTATAATCAAATTTCAACCAAGAAATGGGTCCACCACACACAAAACATGTTTTAAAACAACTTTTGCAACAAAAATACTCTTCCTCCTCATATACTCATATATCCCACATTCATTGTAAAAATATCATCATTATTATATTATAATAATATAATAAAATATTATTTTATCGTAAAAGATAAAATATCAATTTTTAACAATTGTCACTTTAAAAATTTTCTCCATCTATATCCACATAAAATCAATATTTTCCTCATCATATAAATCAATAATTAATTATTCACAAATAATATTACGAATCACAAGATCGACAACCAGTGCCGCTCCTCAGAAAGAGGGGCTTTTCAATAAGAATTTCTCCTTATCGGGCGCAATTAGTTAGACCAAACCTCTCCTTAGATGTAACTTTCTAGACATTGCCAATAATGTTATCTAATAATATTATTCAGATAATATGAATTATTGCTTCGATAATGAAAAATACCGTAGTGACAATTATTGAAATAACAAAGAATATAAAAAATCAACGCAAAGAATTATTGAATCAATAAAATAAAATATCGAATAAGAATTTATCGTAATAATTATTGAGTAGTGCCTTCACGTAAGAATCAATAATTGGTGCAATACCGCAAAGCTATCGCAACAACGCCAGATTCATCGTGTTTTTAACCACCGGGTATTCCAACAAGATAATTCAGAATAACTCACGCCAAGTATTTATAAATAACTTATACTTGTCGCTTTCTTCATCCAATCGCTTTTTCACATGGGGCTCACAAAAGGTCATACCATCAGCATTTAATATTCCCTACAAAGAAGAATATTCCACGACCAAACTAATATTCCCCGACAACAATGAATATTTTATAACCACTTGCTTATTTAAAATATTTATGATTTTACCCATAACTAACCACATTAATCAAATCAACCCTTACTATTTCAAAATAATAAATAGAGGAAATTAAATTTCATTTATTTATAATTTGGGGTCTTACACTCACACCAAAGAACAAGGTGGATACTGGACAAAACAAAGTCGGTGGTTTCAAGAAGAGCGTTTTTTGTGACTTCTCAAAGAGCGAGTAACCCGAACGAAGTTAGCACGGGTTAGTTAATTATAAATTCTTGTGAAGTCTATACCTTATTAAATACCGGTTCTACCCATTATTCTATCTCTCTTGCTTACGCTCAATGTTTAAATTTAACTCTAGAGAAGTTAGACTTTGACTTATCGATTGAAACCTCGTTAGTAGAAACCTTCATTTCATGTGCTATCCAAGTCTTGGATGAGAGTCACAGTTTTTAAATGATATTTCTATTGTTAATAAATCTCCTGACGTATTCTCAAAGGACTTATTAGCCTACCCCTAGAGTGTGAAATCGAATTTTGTATTGACCCCAGTACAAAACCCATTTCTAAAACCCTTAAATATTTATTCAACCAAAACGAACATATAATGTCCCAAAGACGTTGGCTCGAGCTGTTGAAGATTACGATCGTACCATTCAATACCATCGTGGGAAAACGAAAGTGGTAGCTGACGCGTTGAGTAGAAGATCGTGATGCGTTCTGAGTGCGATGTTGTTAACACAAAAATCTATTTTATATGACTTACAAATGATGAAGATAGAGTTAAAGACTCTAGGGACCCACGTGAAGATAACGAATATACGAGTAGAATTGACTTTAATCGATAAAGTAAAAATCGCTTAAGCTACACACTGGAGCTGATGAATATAAAGAAAAAGGTGCAAGAATGCGGTATTCTAGAAGTAAGAGTCGATGAAGAGAAGAAAGCTCAAGCCTTCGATTTATTTGAAATCCTCGATCAAGTAGGAACTATGGCCTATAGACTCGCCTTAACGCTAAGTATGTCGCGTGTTCATAATGTTTTTCACGTATCAATGTTACGTAAATATGTGGACGACCCAATACACTCGTAGACTAGTAGTAACACTCGTGTGAATATCATTTCATGTCATAAAAAACAAGCTAGCGTCAAAATCGCAGACGCGTAAATCGACTACGATCTTAGCCTTTGTCGAACGCAGCAAAATTTACCGTCCCCAAAGAAGATAAACTCAAGCGCAATGCGCCATCATCATTCAGTTTGAGTTAGTTACTTTCTCAGTAAGTATCAATTGGGGGACATTAATGTTATATGTGTAACATGGATGAAACCATATGATAAGCAGTATATTGCAATGAAAAATGTTATGTCCGACGAAGGAATTATTAAATCATTAATTAGTATTAATTAATTGTGGGAAATGGACTTCTTTGTATTAATTAATAATATGTGATTATTATTATTTGAAATATATAATTAATGATTATGAAATCTATAACTACATTGATCAATTGTTGGATTAATTAATATTGGTGTTAATTAATTAGGAAAATGCTTGATTTATTTATTTAACATAAATAAGTAAGTTATTAATATAATAATATTATATTCACCATTATGTGTATATGAGTGTTAATACAACTATACTATATGGTGTAGTGAGACATTGTGTGACTATATATTAAACTATAGTGTTTTAAGTAGTAATTAATCAAGGAAGTGAATAAATTATTTAATGGACATAAATAAGTAAGTTAATAAAATAATAAGGTGATGATATGGTTATATGAGTGGTAGAGATAATTATGAAACTACCCGGACAATAATACCTGACTGCATTATTTTATTGCTTATATTTAGTGTACATGGACTATATAATGTGAGAGTATAATTAATCCCTAAATTCCTAATATGGTAACAATTGTACATTGAGATTTTATTGTGGGAATTAAGTAGACCAAAACAAGCCTAGATAACAAGGTTGCTGAGTTTTTCATTTTGTCCCAAAATGAGTGGCACAAGGACATGAATAGTGACTACAAGCTATCATACGTTAACTTTCTAGCTGCTAAGTCCTAGATAATCATGGCTAGCTAGGTAGTTGGTATGGAGTGGTTGAGCCACCCTTCATGAACCATTGTTCCATTCAATTGCACCATGGATTCAAGGTTTGTGTAACACCAATGTCCATTCCACAATTCTTCTATAAATGGCAACCATGGTTATCAGTTAATGTTGCTTGAGAATTTCTGAGAATTGCTAAGTATGGAAGTGAGATCATACAAGCATTCTTAGAACTTACGAGTTCAATTGAGAAAAAGTTCTTTCACAACTCAGAGTTATAACTCCTTTCTTCTTGATTCCATTTCCGTTTCTATTAAATAGAGTTCTTAAATTCTTAAAATTCAAATTCTTGAATTCATGAAGATAGATGTTAATGGGGTTGGGTATGGTTTATATAAATGTTATATGACCTTACAAGCATGTCTAAACTGATAAATAAGTTTTTAGGAGTGAATTCGTGAGTAAATTACAGAGTTTGGGGTGAAAACGATTCTGAGGTTCACTGCTTCTGGTTTCGAACTTAAAGCGTATGCAATTGCCAGTATAATACTAAAGCCTAAATGCAATTTCTGCTTGGATTCTTAATTCGATTTTGAACTTACATTTTGCAGATTATTGAAGTACTATGTAGTGTACTAGCGTGAAAGTATGTTTTAAGGGTATATATAGAGATATGAACCTAATGTGAGCATGTTAGACTAGCATTAGCATGATTAACGATAGTATGTAACTTAAAATGGATTAGAGAACGTTAGGAATGAACTTGACAAGTATGAATGGCATAATTGTATACTGACTCTTCAAGCATGTTAGTATGACTTAGAAATGCATGATTAAACCCAGAGATTGTGTTTATGTGATTAGAAAGGAAACATGAGTATATTGAACTTACTAGTAAGCCTTGAACGTGAAATTTTGTCAAACTACCTTGAGGGTTGGAATCTGATAATGGTAATCATGTTTGATGACTCTCTTAGACTCATTCATGTAGTATGAACGTGTATATAACATGTTTGTGTATCGCATTTCAAGAAAAGCATAAACGAAGTCTATTTTCAACTAAAGCGGTATTAGTTTCACATATATGTTGTGAATACTTGTACGCATGCTTAATATGAGTGTTATAACTATCTTGTATGTTTAGAGAGCATGCACGATAGACTTTGTAGGTTCATAACCTTGAATGGATCCAAATGGTTGAAATAGCTAAGTTGAAAATATGTTATAAAAAGGAACCTAGATTTACTTGAGAAGCATGAAAAGACCTTTAACATGACATATATACCATGTGTGAGAGTTTTGGTCAATTTACGAAGCGCAAGGCCCTGACTCGATCTGGTTCGGCGGGAGGACAGTAGCGATTCTTGTAGTCCCCTAGGCCTGAAACGAGCCTTGTTCTTACTAGAAAGCGGCGAAATCGTTTGGATTCATTTTGGGTCTGATGTTTGAAGCATGCCTATAGATGTCTTTAACTTGTAATATACAATCAACATGATATATAAAGTGTTAAGAAGCATGCTATGTGATGTAATAGAGGTTAATTTTGATTTTTGAATAATAAATCTGAAAGGATGTTTACATGATATCAAACCATGATACGTGGGTTAAACTTGTGATGACATATAAACTGATTTTGCATCATACGTGCATACTTGTATCATGACAAGCTTGATTAAAGACTATGTTAGCTAATGAACATCTTGAACGTATAATACGTTATAAATAGGATTTGAAAGTGTTAAATTCTTAAACGAGGATAAACTACGCGTAAGGCAAGTTTCTAAACCTATCTTATTACATTGAGCAAGTTTCTCTAACCTTACTCAAATTTAGGTTGTGCACGTATCCGCACCCTACTATTATTGTTGTGCAATACCATTGCATTATTTTATTTGACAAATACCGTAAGCTTATCCCTTTGAATACAAGTTATATTACTTTCTCGTTCAAAAGAGCTAGTATGTTAAACCCTTGTGAAAAGCTATTATTTATGTTGAAATTGGTATTGTCCTTGAATATTGTGAAAGAGTCGATGTCATTAGATTCGGCTAGACTATATGCATGTTTATAAAAACCGTCCAAACCAATTGATTGGTGTGGAAATCTTGATAACTGAGTTGAACAACCCTTTTGGTAAGGGGAGTGTATGTTGTTGGAAACTCCAACACATGAAAGAATATTATTGTGGTGTTATGCATAACGTATAGTATTATAGATTGATCATCTATAATACTTGATATTTTTGGTTATCAGTTTAATATTGGTAACTCTAGTGAAAGTTCAATAGTCCTTAGTGATTGCTCAGTATAAATTGCTTATCCAATTGGATACATTGTTAGCCGTTGAATTCATATATATCTGTTGATTTATATTGAAATGTCATATCCCTTATTCATGATGTTATTCTGACACTTTGAACTATCCTAGAAATAAACCTTCGATATTTCAAACCTTGTGATATTATATCCTACACCCTTGTTGTATATTACTTATTTGGGCAATTTGTGCTCATCCTTAACTTATTTAAACCTTTCGATTAAGCGAGCAGGGAGGTGTTTCTGGGAAGGACAATGGCAAGGGCAAGGCTATCGACTAGCTTGTCCCTTTATGTTTAAGTTACTCATGTTGTATTAAGACTATTTGCAGACTATGTTTAAACTTAAGTAGGATTATGTAATAAGTCTTTATTCGATATTATTATGTAATCTATTAAGTACTATCGGTTGCGAGACTTGGGGGAATAATTATAATAAAAACATTGTATATTATTCTAAATTAGATCTTTCGTTACAAATATATGATTTTAGTTATTATGGTAATATTTTGAGAAAGTGACGAACCGAATTCGGGTTCCCAAGTGGAGGTCAGAATTTGGGGTCGTCACAACACCCCCCGACATCCGTGTTACCACGGTGACCGCCACTTTTCAATTAAACTGTTATATGAATGTGTGTGTGTGTGTGGGTGGGTCAATGTGCAATTATTTGAAAAACCTCTTTTACAAAACATCAGTGCTATATCTATAATAATTGTATAAAAGTTCAGTTTTAACAAGATATAGCACTGATGTTTTGTAAAAGAGGTTTTTCAAACCCTTATGTTCAATAGTAATTGAGGCATTTGATACTTCCATTTTATTATGTGTGCGGCTTGGTTGATTTTATTTTTCGAGATGTGAAGCATCTTCTAGAAAATAAGATACATAGTAGTGCCGAACTCCTTGTGGGCATGAGGTCGTCTAAGGAAATTCAACCACCGTGAATAATTTACAAGTCATGTACAGCTGAAAAATTTCATCACGGGAACCGAATCTAGATTCAGAAGACTGAATATGGGATCACATGATTTCTAGGCTCACATGATAATGCAGTTTGTATGAAAGCTGTAAACAGTTATATATATATAAAAGTTGTAAATATATATATAGAGACGATTAACCGCCACGAAGTAGAGTTCATGGGGGGATTGGGAATGTAAATATATAAAACATGTAAATATATATATATATATATATATATATATATATATAGATGATCAACCGCCATGAAGTAAACTCCAGGCCTGACAGAAATGTAAATAAAACAGTAAAAGGCCACGAAGTAAACTCTGTGTCCGATAAAAATATAAATATATATATATATATATATAAAAGCGATAAACGCACCAGATATTATATACAAGATCAATCAAACAGAGTTTGATGATAATAATAATATATATATATATATAAGTATTTATATATATATATAAGTAGTAAATGCTCCGGATATAAAATTCAGGCTCACCGAACAGTTCGATAACAGTTTATATATATATATATATACAGCGGAGCAGGTCCGGACTCCCGGACCTGATTAAAATAAGGACCCTATTTTATTTTATTTTTTTGTTTTTTATTTTGAAACAACTATAAAAAATTAATATTTTATGGAACTGGAATTTTTTTTATAATACAGTATTTTGGGTGTGATTTGGATACATATTATGAAAAAATATTTTGTTATATGTATCCAAATCACACCTAAAATCATGTATTATGAAAAAATTCTAGTTCCATAAAATATTAAACTTTGTTTTTAGTTGCTTTAGAAAAACAGCAAAAACAAAGTCTGGACGGTACTAAAATCCGGGAGTCCGGACTGAAACCGGACTATATATATATATATATATATATATATATATATATATAAGTATTTATATACAAAAGAAATAAAAAGTCGTGGACCGAAGTTCGGGCATACACATGCAACACGACTCTCAACGTGAATAACGGTGTGTGCAAGAAGTAGAGAAAAGGCTTAAAGTAATGTAAGAAGGCTTATAGTGGACTGTCAAAGAAGACTTCAATAGCTTTAAATGGATGAACACTCGGTTCCCACCGGTAAAAAGTAGCAATATATAAGTTCACAAGTGTTTGAAATAAGAAAGCACTTAATTTATAATGTGTACAGAGCAAATTGTACAGGACTTCCTCTCCTTTTTCCCTTACAAAATGGCCACCCCAAGCCCCTTATTTATAGAGGGGGGGAGTCGTAGGTGTACCTGCGGCAGCAGCAGGTGTACCTGTGGCTGCCCTGCCCGGGATGTCCCGAGCAATGTGGGTCCAGCCGTCTCAAAGTACGTGCACTCAGACAACACGTTGTTCACTAAAACATTCATAACTTTTAATCCAAGAGTCCGATGGAAGCGTGTTATACCATTCCGCAAAGCTCTTTCCGAGAGCTATGCAATGACATAGGATTTACCCTTTTTTAATCCGGAAAGATGGGTCCATAACCAAAATGACATTTCTGGGTTTCCGTTAGGCAGTCAGTTGAGCCATTTTGCGTAGTTTGCGCTCGAAAGTTAAGATATGGTTCTTGGGGGACTTCTTTTAAAGAAATTTGAGTTGAAATGAGTGTATTTGATTTGAGTTGAATTTGAGCTGGTAAAATGACTATTTTTCCCCTTCCGAGGTTATCTCTAGTTTTCGCACAGTTGTAGTAGTCTTTTCTCAAGGTTATCTCTAAGGTTAGTTTGATGTTGACTCTGACTGTCCTCAGGGTTATCTCTGAGGTTGGCTTGACCTCCTGGGGTTATCTCCAGGCTTTGAACTTGCTCCCCCAGGGTTATCACCGGGGCTAGAACTGATTTCCCCGGGATTATCACCGGGGTTGGAACTGATTTTCCCGCGGTTATCTCCGGGGTTGGAAACTGATTTCCCGGGGTTATCCCCGGGGTTATCTCCAGGGTTGGAAACTAGATCTCCTGAGGCTATTTTCGAGGTTGGAATTGTTGTTGTGGTCCTCCATGGTTATCTCTGGAGTGTGAAAAAGACGCTTTTGTTGTGACGCCCCCAAAATAGTTATACATCACCCAACCCATTCTGAATCGCCAAATACATGGTACAAAAAATAACTACAACTTCGTTATTACAATTGTCGTGCAAAATATGACAACACATATACTATGAGTTTTAATACCAACTGTGCCTCTCATCCCTTTACTTGGATAACACCTCACATTGATACATTACATAAAGGTACAGTCAATAATTGTTTTAGAAATTAAAATCTTTGGAAAATGCTCAAGGAAACCTTCGTACATGGGAGGCCATGCATCTAAGTTATAATAAATATCATGACTCGAGAATTATCCTTGGTTGACCCAATAGACCCCAAAGAAAAATGAGAAGATTGATATCATGTTCTTTCCAATGGTGAGTCTTCTCTTGACATATAATTATCTCCATTGTCTCCAATTGAGAATTATATTTCAACCAAACTCCAAGATTATATAGGTAGTGCTCGTAGATATAATTAGCAAGTGGATGTGCACAATCCTGTCTTATGATAACACGAAGTCGTAGGTCATTAGACATCTTGTATGATAGTGGCAAAACACCCTTCCGAAGTTGGGTTCACCTTACCATATTCGGTTCACCAAAATCAACGGTTAAATGATGGATAAAATAAGACACACTTATTTCAAATTCTTAATAAAATTATTTCTATACTATTTAGGGAGAACCTCAATAGCAATAGACCACCGTTCTATTCCCTTGTTACCCCCGCTCGACCCAGCTACACTCTTATTACCTAAAAAGAATTGTGAAACAAAAGGGTGAGCACAACTAGACCAGTAAAGAATATCATGATTAAAGATAATTAAATTATCAATAGCCTTCATCAGTAATAAATTAGAGATTTAGAACATATGGTAGATGATAAAACTTTTCAACCATAGTTACAACGGAACGAGCAATCCATTAGAAGAGTCAAATAGACCATAGGGTCTATTATCTTCTCCATATTAAAAGTCCACCAACAATGTTTTATCCCTGTAACATCAATCAACAGTTTCTATCCACAATCATGTGAATAACTCATAATCATAATTGTGGTTCTAAATTCCTCTTCGCACCCAGGACGAAGATAATTTTTATCATTTGTCTTCACCTGAAACATCAAAGATCGTGGTTATACCAAATCACAGTTCATGTTCATAATCATACTAATAAATTCATCTTTGCACTACGGGCCAAAGATATTCATCAACAGTTCACATTTGCACTACAAGCCAAAGATATTCAACAACAAGACATCTTTGTACTACGGGCCAAAGATATTCATCAACAATTCATCTTTGCACTACAGGCCAAAGATATTCAATAATAGGTCATCTTTGAACTACGGGCCAAAGATATTCAATAACAGGTCATCTTTGCACTACGGGCCAAAGATATTAATATCTAAAAGAAATATATAATCATTTCAGAATTTATATAAACAATAATTATAACCATGTTGATCAATTCACCTTTGCACTTAAGCTAAAGATAATCGTTTATAAATTCAATGGTCATGATCATACCAGTCAACAATTCATCTTTGCACTACTGGCCAAAGAGAGTCCATAGTCACGATCATACCAATAATCTACCCATCTTTACACTTAAGTGAAAGAGAAATTCCATCACTATGGTTATAAAAATGTTATATATGATAATAAAAATAATATGATCAAAACATGGATTTAATTTCAAGAGAAATATTCATAAATCAACGATAATTTGGTCAGAAAAAGAAACCAAGTTTGTCGTGAATAGTACCCCGGTAAAAGTAACTCGTTAATAGTAACTCATGAATAGTAACTCGTGAATAGTAACTCATGAATAGTAACTCGTGAATAGTACTCCCTATTCGTACATAGTACAGTATACGTAAATAATGTCATATACGTAAATAGTGACATATACATGAATAGTATCGTATACGTGAATAGTGTCGTATACGTAAATAGTAACTCCGTCACAAAAAGGTAAAAATTTCACAATAAAATTCATATCAATATTTTGGTATAATGATATCAAAAGAAATAATATCATTTACGAAGAAAATAACATCCCTTACCATCCCTTACCTCAAAAGAATAGTACTTCCGATTGAAATATCAGGTATAAAGCTGAAGGAAACTTACAGTGAATAGCAACTCACAAAGTATCTAAATACTCACAAAAAAATACGCTCGATAATATATATATAGAGAGAAAAAACTTGTTTCTGGTGTCATTTTCAATTCTAACTAAGCACCCTATTTATAGGAAAATGCTAGAACGCCAAAGCAGACTAAATAAAAAAATAATATTATATTATTTTTTTGTACGCACACCATTTTGAACAAACTTCAGCCACCACAAGTGGGACCCACCAATCTAGCAATTTTCCATACCAACCAAAAGTGGGGCACTATAATAACCTGAATATTTTCTATATAAATAAATAAGAAATTTTGCATATTAATTTTTTTTTTATGAGAATTTGTGTCAAGTAATGTGTATGTATATATGTGATAAATAAAATTATATATTTCATGAATAATTTCAAACAATTTTATTTTAGAATTATTGATCATTATAAAGTATATTCCTATAGTAATTAATTTTTGTAAGTAGAAATATTTTTATTAATTATTTTCCATGAAAAACAAGATTTTATATTATTTAAATAATATATGAAATGATTATTAGAATTATAATAATAAATATTTCATTATATGAATTTTTCGAATATTTAAGTTAATTATTTTAACTTAATTAAAGAATAAATCGATATGGAATCCAAACCCTAAATTTGGGTATTAATCAAGGGATGAGAATAATAATATAATATTAATTATATTTTAATTTTTTCAATGCTATAAGTTTCATTAATTATTAAATATTAATGATATTAGATTTATTTAGTAATTATATTAAATAAATTAATTAAAAATAAATTTTAATATTATAAAAATCATTTTAAATAAAAATAAATAGTTTAAAAATATTTTAAGTTATAAAATATAGCTTTTGATATTTAAAGGTGAATTTCATCAATAATTTAATATTAATGATATTAAGTTTATTTAATAATTATATTAAATAAATAGTTTAAAAATGGTTTTATTGATTTAAAATCATTTAAAAAGGAAATAAATGAATTAAAGATATTTTAAGTTATAACTAATGACTTTTAATATTTTGATAAATAATAAATTAATATTCTAATATTAATGGTAATTATTTAAAAATGATTATTAATGTTTTAAAAATCATTTAAAGATAATATTAATACTTTAAAAATATTTTGAGTTATTATAAATAACTTTAATATTTTGGCAATAGTTTCATTAATAGTTTAATATTAATTAAATATTAATGATAATGGAATTAGTTAATATTTAAATCATTTAATAATGATTTCATGTTTGAAAATTCATGATAAAGTATAATAATTATTTAAAAATTATTATAAGGCTGAAAAATAATATATCGATATTTAAAATATCTAAACGACTATTGAACTACACGATAGAGTCTTAGACTCGATATTTACCCGATAAAGCCATTTCAGATATAGAAATATTTCGAGAAATTGATCCGGACTTAGATAAATTGACTAGATATGTGTGTCACATTATGATCCAATATCGTTAAACATATGTGATGATGTGATTAGGTTATGTCTTTGTTGCAATTAGCAGAGACGATTACTGTAATATACGATATATTATTCTAATTGAACGAATGATCTTATTAACGATAGTCATCAGATAAAAGATTAATCTAAGTTGCGTTATTGTGGCGTTAGCACGAGTAAGATATCTAAACCTTACGACTACTTTTATTTAGATGCAAACAGTATATCATGTTATGCAAGTTTCCTAAACTTACTCCAATTATTATTGAGCAAGTATCCGATCTATTATTTACATTGTGCAAGTATCCTACCTTTGCAAAGAAAGTTTGTAATCATATTATTGTGCGGTTATTAACTCTATTATTATTGATTATGATCCAATCTTTGTATTCATACAAGTTCTTACATTATCCAATCATTGTATTATTATATAATTCTTATATTTATTACGCTCGTTAATTCAGTATATAGGTTGTATAAATTGTCCCCACTTGGATAATCATTGTATTTAATCATATGTTGATACATACTTATCGATTTCAAGTATGTATACGTTGACTTAAAAGCCGTCTAAGCTATTTGATTCAGCTAGACATAAGAAATATTGTTGAGCAAGATAGAATGTTATTGTATCCAACCAGATTGTTTTGGTTCGGATTCCCGACTAAGTATGAACATCCCGAATGTGGTAAAACTTTTGTGCACCTAAGGTGGTTAGAGTGAACGATAATATCGTTCTTGCATGTAGTATTAATCAATACAGGGCACATTGGACAGATCACCCTCGTGTCCGTAAGTTATGACGGTTTCATGGATGAAGTTACTCAAACCCCAGCGAAAATGAAAAAAAATGTTCATAGTCGTCGAATCGATCTCCGCTATAGTCAGTACGTAGTTTCAAAGATTACATATGGAAGTGATATGTTAATATTATTGGTTCAGCTTACTTCACAACTGTTGATTCGTTGTAGAAGTGTTTTTCAAAGAAAATATTTAATTCTTTCAGCTAATATATATTGTTGTTATTACTTGTTTGGGCAATCCAATGCTCATTCTTGCTTTAAATTTAAATGTTTTCGCTTATGTATGATCGACCGAGAAGGTTCGAAAAAGAACAAGGGGAAAGGAAAGCTGTTCTAATGAGATTTTTATTATGTTGTGTAATAGTTATAGTTTATTAAGATAATGATATTTATTATCTATCATGTAATTTATTGTAGTAAGGTTACGTACTTGGGATTAGACTTTGATATATGTAAATTAAGTTTGAATTTTATATTATTGTTATTATTATTAGTATTATTCAGCTTATAGAAATGGTATCGTGAAGCACCGAGTTCAAGGTTTTCAAGCACCCGATTTGGGGGGCCATAGGTTGGTATCAAAGCTATAAGCATGAATTTGCGAAGAGCCCCGAGCCTTTTACTGGTGACATCCCTTTAAGGGAAGGCACCGAAGCCAGACTTTCCGTAGGGGACGCCAAGCGAGTCGGTAGCTAGTTGATAGGTATCACTGTGAGGTGCTATGGTTGGAAGTACCATGAGTGTCACAGGTTGGTATCAAAGCTTTAGGGTTAGAAACCTTAGGTGGGATGGACCTTGAAGCTATAACCTTTAGGAATGGGAAAAGCGTTGAAAATATAAATAACTCATTTAGAGTTTAAAAGAAGATGAATTGAATAAATTCATCGTTAAACAAAATAAAAGATAACTTATATAAAATTATTAATTGTTGTGTATATATACTATATGTTAATCAAGATAGTTAGTGTGTAGATGTTATGTGAGATAAGGATTAGCATACCCTCAGGTCGTAAAGAAGGAGTCAACATCTATAACCGAACCAATATCAAAGCCAATAGCTGAAATAGAAGCTCACATTGAATGCTACCTCAATGAGGTGATTATACAGGAAAGTGTAGTACTGGACCCAGAAATGATAGTATGACTGATAGGTAGAGTATAGTTACAGGATAAAAGATCAAGCTCGAGTTCTTGAACTCATATGTTTGTGGTGAGTTCCTAAACTCATAATGTGTGGAAGTTTTGACGAACTAAGTATAGTTATGTGAGAATGGATTATTGAGGATAATAGAAATATATAGAATGCTAAGTAATTGATACTTAGTGAAGGCGTATGAAATAAGTAGTATTAGTGTTATTTGAATACGTATGATTCTATGATGCGTATACGATAAGTATGTCTGTGTAAAGTAGTATTAACAACTTTTGTATAAGTTGTGGCAACGATTCCCGACTATTATGTCACAAAGGGGATAACATATGTTTAAAGCAGTATGTGCTATGCTATGGAAAGTACGATGAATTAGTTAGATGAACATGATCTTATTTAATCAGATAATGCCGCCAAGACATAAACGAAACCAAAAGGCAGAAGAACCTATCAACAAAGCTGGAGGACAACCAGACCCTACACAAAATTTTGTGAATATAGACGCTCAAGCTATGCAGAATGGATCACCAACTGTGGGAAATCAGCCAAATAATCGATCGACAAACTTCAATGACTTCAAGGCAATCGAACTACCAGGATTTAGAGGATCAACTGACCCTGTAGAGATGTTTGTGACAGCTAGAGTAACGGATGGGCAAAAGACAGCTTTTGTCACCTATACAATGAAAGGGGAGACAAATTTTTCGTGGGAAGCAAATTAAGCTAGGGTCGGAGAAGAAAATAATGGCAGTAAGACTGGGAAAAGAAAAGGAGATAATTTCGGGAATACGTAAGTAAGCCAGGAGGTGGAAAAAACAGTTGCAAGATGTGGGAATTATGGAAAGAATCACTTGGGAGTGTCTTAAGGGTAAGTTTGTGTGTTACAATCTGTAAGCGGGGAGGGACATATCTCTCTAACCGCCCCAATCCAAGGATGAACAAGAGGTGTTTCAAGTGTGGATCAACTGGAGCATAAGGTGAAAGATCGTCCAAAAAGGGAGGGATACAGGGAGCGCGAGTAAAGGAAAAGGCAGCGGGACTCTAGTGACAACGGAACCTACTTCAACAAACAAACCAATGTAATCAACCGCAAGGGTTTTCAATATAATGATTCCGATTATACTATGGCAAATTGAGAATGCAACTCCGTGTATTATTCAGATAATAACTTGTATATTTCGATATATATGATTTTTCAATATATAATAAATTATTTTATAAAAATATTTTGAAGAAGGAATTTGAGTTCTCTTAGCAATCGAACTTTCAGATAGACAAGCTTTATGTTGAATAGTTAAAGATCGGTTCGATCAAACTGATCGAGATCTATTTGAAATGACTATGTATGCTATGTACCCTTGTAAGTATAAGTTTTAAAACGGTGATTTAGGGGACGAAATCCTTATAAGGGAGGGTGAATGTAATAACCTGAATATTTTCTATATAAATAAATAAGAAATTTTGCATATTAAATTTTTTTTTATGAGAATATGTGTCAAGTAATGTGTATGTATATATGTGATAAATAAAATTATTTATTTCATGAATAATTTCAAACAATTTTATTTTAGAATTATTGATCATTATAAAGTATATTCCTATAATAATTAATTTTTGTAAGTAGAAATATTTTTATTAATTATTTTCCATGAAAAACATGATTTTATATTATTTAAATAATATATGAAATGATTATTAGAATTATAATAATAAATATTTTATTATATGAATTGTTCGTAATATTTAAGCTAATTATTTTAACTTAATTAAAGAATAAATCGAGATATGGAATCCAAACCCTAAATTTGGGTATTGATCAAGGATGAGAATAATAATATAATATTAATTATATTTTAATTTTTCAATCTTATAAATATGTAATCAGTAAATGTGTAGAATGATAATGGTGGGTCAAATATGGTAAATTATGTCACAACCCTCATATCAGTGTTATTAAACCCTAATTGTTAAACTCTCGGTTATGAGTTCGAGAGATCTGTAATAATTGGTTATTATATGAATTTTCTTCGTATTATATAATTTACGTAATTAGGAGAAACCCTAATTATTTATTTAAAAACCCTAATTTGCTAATTAGGAACCCTAATTGCAAATTTTAGAAACCCTAATTATTATTTTTGTGAATTATAATGATAATTAGGAAACCTTAATTGTTAATTTAAGAACCCTAATGATAATTAAGAAACCCTAATTATTTAAAACCTAATTTTATTAAAAACCCTAATTTAATTAGTATGTTTTAATTTAAAATTTTATTACACTTTAATTTTAATCTTTCAAACCCTAGTAATTATTTGGGAAACTTTAAAATATAAAATCTAGTGATTAAACCCTAGATTCAAGCACCTTGGACAAGAATACCCTTGAGATTAAAAAGGAAATTACAAAAATGCCCTTTTGTCCCATTCTTGAATTATTGGTTAGACAATATCTAGCAAGATCTGGCCAGCCACCCTAGTCTACCTATCTATGCACCTAGAAGCTACAATTCTCAGCCATCATTAGCATCTGAAGTTCATCAGATCAATCCAATCACAGATCAAGAAAGAGAAAGTCTCATATTTGCTCATTTGTGCAACCCACTCTTAACCGTTCTCTCTCAAGCTCAAACCCACGAAATTATAGTGTTAGTTCAGTCCCCAATCAAGCCCCACGAACACCAACATCAAATCAGAAGCATAGAATCAAGAATTTGTTCACAAAGAGGTAAGAACCCTAGAAGAAATCTGACATTGATCTGCATGTTAGATGTTGGTTTTTTTGTGTTAAATATGTAGTATGGAGTCTAACAAAGTGATCTGGGTTGCTAGATGTTAGATCCATAACATCTAGAGGCTCGAATTTGTCATTTTTCAAAATCTGGGAAAAAAATGATTTTTGTGTCTGACAAGCAAAAGTCAGAGGCTGTAGATCTCTCTCTGTTTATTATTTGATGTGTTTTATGTTTTGGAGTTGTAGTATGCTATGAGATCTTTGATCTGAAACTGGAAGCTAGCCCAGATCATGAACATGTTAAAAGTTATAGCTGGTCAAACCTAGTCGAATCGAAAGCACGACTTTACAAATCTGAAAACCCCGGTCGTGCCTGCAGCACGTAGGCCCCATACAACGCTTTCTGTCGATTAGATCTCGCCAAAGGTGTTGTTGTTTTGATTTTGTTATTGTAACTAAGTTGTAGCTTGTTATGGGTACTATGAATACATGCTTGTAGATCCCTTAAATCACCAATATATTGAACACAATGGAAGGTCAAACTAGCCTGCTTGCTCACAAAATCTGTTTCTGGAAATTCCAGAAAGCTCATGAACATGTCTTCTAACATGGTTTGACCGGCTTAAATCTACTTTCTTTGTTGATGTTATATGTGTTTGATTTATTAGATCTATAGTATTACATGTTATCTACAACCTGGAATCAATATATCACATAGAGCAAACACATAACGCGAGATATAAGGATCCAAAGTAGCATACTCGATTTGTTCTTCATTTCTGGAAAACCCAGAAATGAAGAATAGACTTTGACACGAATTTGTGAGCTCCAACGAGTTTTCATTAATTATTGTTAGACTTTACCATGGCTTGGATCATGTTCTATGATGGTTTGTCTAGATAGCCCAATGGCAACGAAGCGTAAAACAATTAACATGAATGTATTGATAGATTTAAGGCCACAAAGAAGTTGGACCGCCATGACTATAATTTTCAAGCAACCCGAAACACTATGAACATGTCTAACACTGATTTCAAAGATTTATATCTTGCTCATATGTTATGATCTCAACCCAGATGTTGATTTACACTTGTAGTGTTACATGAGTACTACAAGATCACAGATATAGTTAGCCCGTAAACATTACATTATAAATCTAATTAAAGAAGGTCAAAGGTACCTTGTAGAGATCGATCGCTTGTTCTTGATCCTCAAGAACACCTATAATGATAGAAATGTCGCTAAAGCCTTTAGCTGACAGATTTAATTATTTTTGTTTTATAAATTCTAAAAATACATTAAAAATAGAAATAAATTCTAAAAATTAAAAATCAGCTTTTAAAAATTATTTTAAGTTATAAAATTAACTTTTAATAATTTGACATATTTTTCATAAATATTAATATTTATTTGGATATTATTGGTATTTAAATTATTTAATAAATGCATTAAGTAAATTAATTAAAATGATTTTATGGTATTAAAAATTATTTTAAATGATAATAAGGTATTTAATAATATTTGAAGTTATAAAACATAACTTTTAATATTTTAAGATAAGTTTCATTAATTATTAAATATTAATGATATTAGATTTATTTAGTAATTATATTAAATAAATTAATTAAAATAAATTTTAATATTATAAAATCATTTTAAATAAAAATAAATAGTTTAAAATATTTTAAGTTATAAAATATAACTTTTGATATTTAAAGGTGAATTTCATCAATAATTTAATATTAATGATATTAAGTTTATTTAATAATTATATTAAATAAATAGTTTAAAATGGTTTTATTGATTTAAAAATCATTTAAAAGGAAATAAATGAATTAAAGATATTTTAAGTTATAACTAATGACTTTTAATATTTTGATAAATAATAAATTAATATTCTAATATTAATGGTAATTATTTAAAATGATTATTAATGTTTTAAAAATCATTTAAAGATAATATTAATACTTTAAAAATATTTTGAGTTATTATAAATAACTTTAATATTTTGGCAATAGTTTCATTAATAGTTTAATATTAATTAAATATTAATGATAATGGAATTAGTTAATATTTAAATCATTTAATAATGATTTCATGTTTGAAAATTCATGATAAAGTATAATAATTATTTAAAAATTATTATAAGGCTATGAAAAATAATATGTCTGATATTTAAAATATCTAAACGACTATTGAACTACGCGATAGAGTCTTAGACTCGATATTTATCCGATAAAGCGCTTCTAGTATATAGAAATATTTCAAAATTGATCCTAGACTTAGATAAATTGACTAGATATGTGTTCATTTGCTTATGATCCAATAATCGTTAAACATATGTGACAATGTGATTAGGTTATGTCTTTATCGCAATTAGCGATCTTATGTGTTACGATATATTATTCTAATTGAACGAATGATCTTATTAATTGATAGTCATTTGATAAAAGATTAATCTAAGTTACGTTATTATGGCAGAGCATCAAAAAGTATCTAAACCTTATGCACTACTTTTATTTTGTGCAAACAGTATATCATGTTATGTTAGAAGTTTCTTAAACTTACTCCAATTATTATTGAGCAAGTATCCCATCTATTATTTACATTGTGCAAGTATCCTACCTTTTGCAAAGAAAGTTTGTAATCATATTATTGTGCTGATTATTAACTCTATTATTATTGATTATGTATCCAATCTTTGTATTCATATTAAGTTCTTACATTATCCAATCATTGTATTATTGTATAATTCTTATATTTATTCTGCTCATTAATTCAGATATAGGTTGCATAAGTGTCCCCACTTGGATAACCATTAGATTTAATCATATGTTGATACATACTTATCGATTTCAAGTATGTATACATTGACTTAAAAGCCGTCTAAGCTATTTGATTCAGCTAGACATAAGAAATATTGTTGAGCAAGATAGAATGTTATTGTATCCAACCAGATTGTTTTGGTTCGGATTCCCGACTAAGTATGAACATCCCGAATATGGTAAAACTTTTGTGCACCTAAGGTGGATAGAGTGAACGATAATATCGTTCTTGCATGTAGTATTGATCAATACAGGGCACATTAGGCAGATCACCCTCGTGTCCGTAAGTTATGACGATTTGCGGATGAAGTTCTGTTAAACCCTAGTGAAAATGAAAAACAATGTTCATAGTCACGATCGATCTCCGATTATATAATGCAGACGTAGTTTCAAAGATTACATATGGAAGTGATATGTTGTTATTATTGGTTCAGCTTACTTCACAACTGTTGATTCGTTGTAGAAGTGTTTTTCAAAGAAAACATTTAATTCTTTCAGCTAATATATATTGTTGTTATTACTTGCTGGGAAATCCAATGCTCATTCTTGCTTTAAATTTAAATGTTTTCACTTAAGTATGATCACCGTAAGGTTGAAAAAGAACAAGGGAAAGGAAAGTCGTTGAATGAGATTTATATTATGTTGTGTAATAGTTATAGTTTATTAAGACAATGATATTTATTATCTAGCATGTAATAGTTACGTTCGTTTTAAGTAAAGAAATATTTGAGGGTTTTAGAAATGGGTTTTGTACCGGGGTCAATACAAAATTCGATTTCATGCTCTAGGAGTAGGCTAAGAAGTCTTCAGGAATACGTCAAGAGATTTATTAATGATAGAAATATCATTCAAAACTGTTACTCTCATCCAAGACTTGGATAGTATGTCACATTGATACCAACTATGACTTCTATCCCTTAACCTAGATAACACCTCACAATGATACCTATCAACTTGTCATCGTCATTCACGACGTCGCCTACAGAAAGTCTGGCTTCGGTGCATTCCACACCAGGAAGTCATCAACAAAAGGATCGGGGCTCTTTACTTATGGCTTGATATGACAATGATTGAATTTAGTGGTTTGGTTGCTTGAATTCGCATAATAGGTTGGTTAGGAATATGAAAGCTAACAACCTGACGAAAAGCATAATGAGTAGTTAACCAATCGATTCCTAAAATCACATCAAAGGCAAGTATTTTCAAAGAGATATGATCGACAGGTAACGTGAAAGTGTTAATTTGAACAAGATTTATAAATAGTGGAGGTAATGAAGGTTTCTCCCAACTAAGTTTCAACAGATAAATCAAAGTCTAACTTCTCCGGAGTCAAATTTAAATGTTGAGCGCAAGCAAGAGAGATAAAAGAATAGGTAGAACCGGTATCGAATAAGGTATAGATTACGCAAGAGCTTATGATTAACTTACCCGTAATAACCTCGTTCGGGTTCCTTGATAAACGCTCTCACTTAAACTACCGATTTTGGCTTGTCTGAGGCATCCTTTGGCATCACTATCCCAGCTGGACTTGACTTCACTATACGACAAAATCGAGCTAGGTGACCTTCTCTCCCGTAATTGAAACACGCTTTGGATTGTTGCGTACAATTTGGACGGATGTGTCCCTCCTGTCCGCATTTGTAACATACAACCGGTGGTCGTTCTTCTTCCTTTGAACCGGGTGATGGTGCTGTTGTCTTTCCATCATTATTGAACCTTCTCTTCTTGAAATTTTCACTTCTATTATCTTGGCCATGATTACCACCGGAGTGGTTACCATTCTTGGCATGATAATTTCCCCCACGATGGTTATCATTGTTCCAATGGCCGTTGCCACCGGTACAATTATTATCGTGTTGGTTGTCATTGCCTTTTGGTTATGCTGACTCGTTATCGCGTTCCAATAATTGAGCCCTATTCACAACATCTGAATATAAACAAAGTTTGTGAGAAATGAGGTATTGACGTATATTGGGTTTCAAACCTCTTAAAAACATTTGCGTCATTCGCTCTTCATTATCGAACAAATGGGATGCAAATCTGGACAACTCGGCAAACTTGGCTTCGTACTGCGACATGGTTATATTGTTTTGCTCCAGCTTGATGAACTCAACCTCCTTCATGTGACGAATACTTTCGGGAAAGTACTTGTCATTGAACAATTCTTGGAACTTCTCCCAAGACATCTTCAGTGCGGCAGATTGAGTACGCTTTACAGATTCCCACTAGTAATCTGCCTCTCCTCGAAACATGAAGGTGGCAAAGGGAACCTTTTGCTCCTCGGAACATCCCAAGACATCAAATATCTTGGTGATCTGCTTTATCCACATCTCTGCCATAAGTGGTTCTGGCTTTCCCAAAAACTCTGGTGGTCCCAGCTCCTTGAACTGTTTAGCGGTGACCAACCGTGGGTTGCCATTGTTTCCACCTATATTATGAACAGGAGTCTCTCTCGTTTGGTGTTGCATGAATTCTAAAAAGCTCCTAAACGTCTCAATCATTCATCATTTGGTTCTGCCTTTTGTTCACCTGAGGATTATTGCCATCTTTATGCACATTATCCTGGGTATTGATCGTTGGTGACTCAACGGTCTCCTGTGCTCCATTGCTATTCTCAACATTCTCGGATGTCATTTTCAAATACTGTCACAAAACAAGGGTTAATTGACATATCATATATTATCCCTATACCCTGACCAACCAATTAAATACCAAATAAACGTAGGTAGGTCATACTAGCGAAGGAATTCCCCGTCTCTCCCCTCCTAGTTCTTGTCTCACATCTCAGCCAGGGATCATATCCCTAAGCTTTGATACCAACTGTGACAACCCCAAAATAGGTCCATTCCACCCAACCCATTCTGAGTCGCCAAAAACTTGGTACCGAAACAAATACAACTTCAATAATACAATTGTCGTGCAAAATACGACAACACATATACTGTGAGTTTGAATACAAATACTGTCTACTAGAGATTATACAAACTCAAAAGGAGTCCTCGTTACAATTATTCAAACACTATTTTTACGGTAAATAGTGAGGATCGCTAAAACATCTTTCTAGAACCATCACTCCGCACCCACTGCTAGATCCTCGCTATGTTCTCACCTCCTCGAGAAGAAAAATGGAACAAAAAGGAAAAGGGTGGGCTCAACTAGCCCAGTAAAGAATATTATGACTAAGATAATATACAATAAATTATCGTTAGTCTTCAATAGGGAAAAATCTGATAGAATATAATCGACAACAAGTTTTAGATCAACAACTGCAGTGGAAACAACAATCCATTAGAAGAGTCAAGTAGAGAAAGAATTCTACTATCTTCTAAGATTTAGAAGTCCATCATCAATATTTTATCCCTGTAACATCAATCAATATACATCTTTGTATCACCTGTCGGTCATGTTCATCTCAACACCTGTTCATCTTTGCACTACGGGCCAAAGATATTCATCAGGTAATCATTCATCTTTGCACTACGGGCTAAAGATATTCATCATGTAATCATTCATCTTTGCACTGCAGGCCAAAGATATTCATCAAGTATCATCATTAAGGACTGAGGATGATGAAAAACATTTTAGAGAACGAATCCAATAAGATAAAAGAACAAATATTAGGGATTCGTATTACAGTTTTATCCAAGTTCAATAATACTCCAGAATAACTCATTTTGAAGCAGAATTCAAAAATAAAGATCAAAACATGGATACAATCAAAGATAGTAACCATAATAGACATCTTGGACAAAAAGAAGAAATTTTCATTTTTCAGTGAATAGTGTCGTATACGTGAATAGTATCGTATACGTGAATAGTAACCCTGACACAAAAAGTTCCAAATTTGATAAAAAGTTCATACCAATATTTTGGCATAATGATATTGAAGAAAATATCATTTAAAAAGAAGATAATATCCCTTACCATAAAATAATACTTGATATAAGAGTAGTGAAGTAGCAGAAAACTTTTCTTCTCTCTCTCTATAGTCTCTCTCTATAGTTTCTCTCTACAGAGTTCAAAGAATTCAGTAGAAAATAATGAAGGAATGAGCTTCTATTTATAGGAAAATGGAATGCATAGTAACTAATCCATGAACGGTCCAGATTGATTTACTTTAATCTGACGGTCCATATTTAAAAAAAATCTTTTAAATAAAATATAATATATTCTATTTATATAAAAAGATTTTTACTATGCAAACACTATCTTGAAGTACTATGCAAATACTATGCATAATAAAATATAATATATTCTATTTATAGAATAACTTTAATAAAGTATTCTGTTTTATATAAAAAGATTTTACTATGCAAAATACTATGCATAATAGAATATAATATATTCTATTTATAGAATAACTTTAATAAAGTATTCTGCTTTATATAAAAGATGTTTCTATTTTATTACGTTAATAATACTGAATAAAACAAAACTTCTAAATCAACAATAATTGAATCAAATAATGTGAGATCTTACGCAAGAACTATTGTAGCAATAATTGAACAAAAGCGAGTGACTTCTCACATAAATATCAATAATCAATACCGTGTGCTACTATGCAACAACGCCAGACATCTTGTACTTTTACTACCGAGTAGTTCAACAAAGATATCAACGGTAAAAACTTCTTAGTTATTTTTAATAAATATTTTTGTCGTTTTCTCAATCCGACAATAATTCCGTTAA
This sequence comes from Panax ginseng, assembly GCA_020205605.1. Lineage (NCBI taxonomy): Eukaryota > Viridiplantae > Streptophyta > Magnoliopsida > Apiales > Araliaceae > Panax > Panax ginseng. The sequence continues at coordinate 72,588,146 of CM035141.1, forward strand.
TGGGGTCCACTAATGATTGTCTTGGTCATTTAATATTTCACATTTTAAAACGAATATTCCCCACCAATCGAATATAATATGACAACTTGCATACTTTGCAAAATTTATAAATATTACCCACAACTATAATATTATCTCAAATTCACACCATAATATAAAAAAATTTATTTCGAGAAAATTAAGTCTTTATTCATAAAATCTGGGGTTTCACAAAAAATTATCTAAAAATTATTATTTATTATAATTTTTTATATTTTATTATTTTTAAATAATCATGTTAATTTTAAATTTAAAAATATTTTAAATTAATTTTTAAAATTTAATAACACCGTATAATTTGGAACGAGATAAATAACTTTTTGATCACTGTACTAGGGTCCAGTTTTTATTGTGGTTACCAAATTTTTTTTTGTTACAATCGAATAATTGTACTCTCAAAAACTTACCAAATAGTAATTCTTATGATTTCCGTTCAAAAAATCTGAATGGAAGTCTTAGGGAGTGAATGACGGAAGTGCTCGATTAGCGATTTGACTCCGTTTTTTTCTTTGATATGTATATGGTTTTGCATATGTGTATCATTATGTACAAGACACATACTCATAGATATTAAGAATAATTATATTTTAATAATAATTTTAAAATAATAATAATAAAAATAATATTATTAAGAATAATAAAAATAATATTATTAAGAATAATAAAAATAATAATAATATTAAGAATAATAATAATAACAACAATAATAATAATAATTTTTAATTAATAAAAATAATAATAATTACAAAATAATAATAATAATTTCACAATAATAATTTACTATCTGTCTATTTCACAATAGATTGATTCGCTAATTCATGTCCCAAGAGATACTTCCCAAAACAAATCATCCCCCAAATTTTATCAAGTTATCATACTAACGACTCAATTTCAATTCATTAAGGTTTTCTTGTTTAGGAGAATGAAAGATTTGATTACCAGAAAGACTTGAACATGATTCCAAGGGTTCGTTGACGGTCTGATTAATCGAAAATTGCAGAAACGAAAAATGATAATCAGGGAGAGAGAGGTCACCAACGGTGAGAGACGATTACAGATTCGTCTTTAGAGATCAGAGGGTGGAGTCATAGGGTGGGTACTACAACATCTCTATGTTGCTCGAGGTCCTAAACAACCTGGTTTCCTCCTTCGCCACCAATCGCTCCGCGCTCTTGGCTCGGATCTACACGCACGCGTCGCCGCCTTTTACCTCAAGCCCACATCTCCGCCATTTCCGCCGACTCGTGTCGTTCCCTTCTGGTTTTGCTGCCGGTTGGGACCTAGTCAAGAATCGATAATTGATTTCTTCTTTAATTTTCAATCGGTGGTGGTATTCTTTGAATAATAATAATAATGATGTTTGTGTATAGAAGTGAGAAGAAAGGAGATTAGGTTTGTTAGAGCATGAAGATGGACTTTTTAAAGAAGATGAACACTTCAATTTTTTTATTTAAAAAAAGTTGTACTAAATAAAATTTAGTCTATTTACTTTAAATTCATATTTTTTGTACTTTATTGTTTCACATTTGGGCATAAGGTTTTACTAATTATCATACAGAGTCTTAAGTAATTTTTATTTTAATACCCTTTTTTACATTTCATGTATTTATTTTGTATTTTCAACAAATTAATATTTGGTTTTAAATTCTTTTATTGTAATTTCCAAGTTTATTTAATTTTCTTTTTCTTTTTCTTTTTATATTTTCTTTTATTTTTATTTTGTATTTTTAAAATAATGTGCAATTGATTATAATTATTTTTGTGAATCACTTTTGTGCATAATACATTATGTGTGATAGTAATTGATTATAATGTATTTAATCACATTATATATCAGCAGTTGGATGCAAGAAGACTGATGAAGCAGGAGTAGAGAAACCGGTCTACATGGCAAAACCCGTCCACATCAGTAAAAAAAAATGGAGTTTTATGCGTAGTCAACTTTTTCGTCCGTTTTTTCGGACGGAAATTAAAATTAATGATCATTTTATAATATTTAAGAGTATAATTATTCAATTAATTTGGAACCAATGGAATCTCTTTTTTGTCATAGATACGGGATACCCCAAGTTGTAACCTCCCTCCCTGTCCGTATAAATCTCAAGTATATAACTTGTTACTCCAATTTAATCAAGTCAATAAAGCTGAAACAAGGAGATTAAATTTTTCAAGGGAATTTCAAAGGAAGAAGAAGATGCATTCATTTGGGTACAGAGCCAATGCTCTGCTAACATTTGCAGTGACGATACTGGCTTTTATGTGCGCCATTGCTTCTTTCTCCGACAATCTTAACTCTCCCACTCCCACCGCTCAAGTCCAGGTTCATCCAGTCGCTAAAACCCTAGATTTTTTCCCCAATTCTTCTGCTTTATTTGATGGTGTGATGTGAGTAATTAGTTTATTAATTGATTATTATTTTGTTTTATTTGGTATTTAGGTTTTGAATGTCAATCGGTTCCTGAAGAAACCAGACGGAGATGATGAGGTGAATTTTTCTTATTTTTTTGTATGAGTTGAACTTAAGTTTTGTTTGTGAGTTTTGTTTTGGGGGAGAAAGGGAGGGAAAAGTTCTTCTTTCCAAAATCCCTTCCCATTCCTTCAAATCAAAACTCACAAACACACCCTAATGTGTATTTAGACTGAAATTTGTTCAAAGTGTCTTCAAGGATACCCTTTGGCTTGCGTAGGGATATTAACACCAACTAATAATCAGCATGAAGTTAAGATATTGGTTTTGAATTACCATAATTATCTCTTGAGAATATTTGATTATGTAAATCCCTTGATTCTAGTTTAGGTGATTATGTAAATCCCTTGATTCTAGTTTAGGTGATTATGTAATTGCCTTGATTCTAGTTTAGGTGGTTATCATACATGTATATATATAAGACAACTCTGTTTGTAAACAATACAAGAAAATAATATACAAAACTTAGCTTTCTCTTAGCTTTAATCGACTGAAATTTGTTCATTTTACTTAATAAAATGTCTAATCTGCCTATTTCCAATTAAAGGTTCTTTTTTGCTCCATAACTAGGGAGTTCTTATCTTTGTTGTTACATTTTTTGATTTTAAAATAAAAAAGAAAACAAAATGGGCGAAATTGCATTTAGATGCTAAAGAATAATTTTGAAACAAGTTAAAAAAATATAATCTCTACATTTATGGTTTGCTTGTCCTAAAATCCTTACCTGTTTTAATGTGGAGATATAACATGAGATGGAGGGTGTAATATTTCATGAGATTTCAGTGTGGTAAGTGATTTGTTTTAATTTGTAGAAACCTCCATTTCCGTTTTCTATTTAGTTTCTTAATGTTAGGTAAATGTTAAATTATTGCGTTCTAGTTTCGAGGGAATGTTAATAAAGTGCGCCTTTATCCAGTGGAACATTTTTGCTTTATTTTTCTATTGTGGAAACAAATTTGATTACAGGATTAGAGTTTTAGGTTCATTGGCTTATCATATTACCATGCAGTACAACTTTCTCATCTTTCTTATGGATGGATCTTGATTCATTGTATTGTAATATGCTAATACTATTGTCATAGAAATCCTACTCTTCATTGTTAATAATGATGCATGTTTTCCATTGCATCTTTTAGCTAAAAGATTTAATACATTAGCTGAGTAATGTAGAGTACTCATTTTATTTGTAAGACTTGCATAATGACTGGTGTGCAGCTGGCTAGCTAGTTTGAATATGAAGCCCTGAAAGAACTGGGATTAATTTTTTTGACCTACTGGCTAGTGGATACTTGATGTCTGACCTATTTTTGAAAACTTGGGATGAAGATTTTCTTTCAAAAGTGTTGGTTGCAGGAATTTTGAACTGCTATTCTGATGTTTTTATTTGTGCCACACTAAGGTTTGAGGGCCAAAAAAATATGAATATATTTTGGATGATTAAAAAGATTGATGGAGGTGATAGTATAAAGTGATATTGAAATGATTGATAGCCTAAGCTTTAGGTGCTGTAGTAAGTGTAAGGCTTGTTTTTTAACAATGATTTTGTTTCTAGGGTTGAGTTCTTGATGAAAATTATTAGTTTGTTAACTATAAGTGAAAGGGGTGGTTAGCAAGGTATTCACAGTGCAAAAAGTTTAAGTAAGGATATGTAGAGATCTTTAGACATTTCACCTAGAATTCTTAAGGAATCATCTTGCAACATATTTATCAAAGCAGATATCACTACGAGCTTATAGTGCTTCACATAAGCTCCAGAATTTCAATTGTTTTCTATTCTTTTGAACTGAAAGAATAAAGACCAAACCATATTTACAGGCTTTTGCACCTCCTATCTCTACCACAGCATTCATAACACTTTGACTTGAAATTTTTTAGGCTAATACTATTAGTATTTTGAGTTTTATAGACAGAAAAATCCTCTGGTCTAAATTGGCATGCAATGCCATTCATTTTATGCAGGTCAGCATGACGTTGAATATATCGGCTAACTTGCAGTCACTGTTTACGTGGAATACAAAACAGGTTCGAAAAATAGCAGAATTTTATCTTCTATGGATGCTAACTTCATGTTTTGGCAGCTTTCATCCTCTATCATATTCTTTCTGTAGTCAAATTTATTATTCAAAATTCTTAAAGGGAATTGATAGTTCCATAAGGTAATTTGATAGTTTCACAAGTCTCCTCTCGCATGAATAGTAAATGGGACCCACATCTATGTGAGTAAGATCTTGTGGAAATATCAAAATTCCTTGTGAAAATAATAATTCCCTAGTTAAACAGATTGTAAGTTTAAAATCGTTGTTTCAACATCTCTTCCCCCCACCCCCTTTTTGTTTTATAAGAATTTATAGTTGTAGAAAAGATCATTTCAGAGCGTTAAAAAACTAAAAGCCTGACTGCCCCTTGCAGTAATGTAATAGGTTCCTCTAAGTTACTTGGTTTCATCAATTTTTCTCAAAGTGGTACTGGATGATTGCCACGGTAAACTACAGGGCAGCCATTCATTATTACATTGAGGAATAGAGGAATAGAGGAATTTGTACCTACAACGGAATATAGCTGAATAGCTATTGGCAGTCTATAAATATATTGTAATTGTGTTATGGACGATCGAGCTTTATGTGTTTTAAGAAAAAAGTTAAAAATATTGAAGGAAATGTTCTCCACCAGGCAAATCCTTTGTTTGATTTGTTCAACTTTTATACTAGTTTTACAGTAGAGTCGTTGTCACGTTTACCATATTGAGTGAGTCTCTAATCGAGTCTCTAATCTAAGTTGTAGCTTATTTGGTGAGCATCTCTGATATAATCCCAAATGTCCCATGTTTTAACTCCAAATGTGGACTGCTGGGTGACTACTTACTAGTCCCATTAGATAAGGTTGCAGAATGAAGGCACCTCATTTGAAGTGTCATTGAGCATCCTGCTAACCCCTCGGGCATGGGATCCACCCCATAAAAAACTGTTACCAAATAATTTGTTTTTAAGTATGGGCCACTCTCCTTGGGGGTTGGTAAGATTATCATGTGTCCTGCACATCTCAGTGAACCAAACCCTAGAGGCCAAAATATAAACCCCCAAAAAAAAAAAAAAAAAAAAAAATAAAATAAAAAATCGTCATCCTCGGAGAATGCCTTCAAGTATGTTTTTCTCACAATTAAGAAAGTCAAACTAAAAATATGTTTGGTAGAAATATAATACTTTTTCTCTTATAGTGGGTCTCAAAAAGGAAAGCTGACAACAAATTTTAATTATTAAAACGCGATGGAGTATATTTATTGGGGTCAAAAAACGTTATATCTTTGAGTTATGCAAATCAGACATTTTTTTAGGACAATAATTTTTCACTTGAGGCATTCTTTTGAGGATGGAAGGATAACAAAGCCCTCCCATAATTGTAAAACGGGACTGATGGAACAGGGTTTTATGGTTTGTAACTAGTGAGGTAATTGGGAAAGAAGACCGGAAGAATTAGGGAATAACAACACAATTACCATATGCTGAAAACTGTTATTAGTTCTCTGCCCTCTAAAGAGGGGATAACATCTCTATATAGAACGGAAATCTTTCCCTAACATAATTTGGAAACAAATCAAAAATAAATTCTTTCCTAAACAAATTACTACCATAGTTGTCGCGGCATGGCATGGCATGGCATGACCGCCAGACGCTTAGCGACAAGGCGATGACGCCATGGCGTCCGTATAGCGACAAGTCGTTTACAATGTACAATTTATATATTATTTATTTTACTTAACAAGTATATTGATAGTAAAATTTCATATACATTAAAACTCAAAGCATAACACTATGAAATAACATTAAAAGCACAATTATTTAAATAATTAGCAATGACAATCTAGAAATAAAACACTTGTTATTAAAAATCAGTAAAAGAAATGAAGAATTTAACAAACACCACATTGCAATCAATCATTACAAATATGTTTTCTCATTTTAAAATTAATGATAATTTTATACCATATAGTGGCAATATTTTATCATTTTCAAAATTAGATATATATTTGTAAAACAATTTTTTTTAATAATATATATATATATATATTAAAATTAAATTTACCACTTTCTTTACAATGGATTAGAAATATATATATAAAAAGAAGAAATTAGTGGTAGAATGATAAAATGTTACGGCACCTTATTCGTTCTATAAAAAAATTTCTTAACCAATTATAAATATTAAAGATTAACTTTTTGTTTTATATTTACTCTTATAAAAAATGAGTTGTTTATTTAGTAGTTGTAGTATAGCATGTCATTGAAATTATGATAAAAAACTTAAAAAATATTATGTAATTTTGTACTATTATCAATAAAAGTGAATTATTTTTTTGGAACAATTTTGTTTTATAAATATTATCTTTTTTCATGGAATGAAGGGAAAGGAGTACTATTTACCACTTGAATAAAAGTTTTTTTTTTTTTTGTCAAAATGCTTTCGAGTAAAAGTTGAATAAAGTTCCCCCCAACCCAATAATGTCTTTTATTGGATCTCAACTACTTGAACATAAGAACTTGAAAAAATACGAAAAGTTATACTCAATTGCAATCGCGAACAAGAAAAGAATAAGCAGAGAAAGCACTAAATCAAGTCGCGAACAAGAAAAAGAAAAATTGAAAAAAGTCTCCTTGTCATGCGATGGGTCTCCTTGCTACGAATTGATGGTCGTGATGAAAAAAAGCACTCGTAAAAGTTAAGGGTTTTCTCCTTTCTCCTTTTTTTAATTGATGGGTCATGGGGTATTATGTCCATCGTCAATTCAAGATGGATACTAGGTAGATGAGTTAAGCATTTAAGTTGGGCCAGTGGCGCGTGCGCAGAGTAATGCCAATAAGATTTAAGTCAACCTCTTCTTGCCATTTCTCCATAGCACTTGGAACTATGATTACTACTATTGAATAAAATTACTAGGAACTCTTATTGTACTCTTCACTCTTTTCGCATGGGCTTCAAGTCCTTTTATATTGATCCTATCACATTATGAGTGTTTGCCCTGCACCATAGACCGTGATCATTGATTTAGTTACATGGAGGGAGCTGTAGCTGCCGTTTCTAAGTTTTACTTGTTTTGTTTTTCTTCCTATCTTGAACCTATCGACTTATCTACGGCATCAAGCCTAACATCTCGGCTAGTTTGAATTAGGCATCTAAGCAAGGAGCACCTGATTGCCCATCCCCACTCTTAAGTATGTTAAGGGACTTTGGCTCCATGTTCCAACTCAATATTTTGGTATTGGCTTGAGATCTTTCATCTTTCTATGCGAACAGACTAATCTCTGCATCCCAGACCTTGATACATTAGCATACTTGTTTTATTTTGAAAAAATTCTACGGTTAAGTGTCAGTCTTTGACTTTATACTTGGGGATATGAATTGGTTGGAGGCAAAACTAATGATTTAGCCACCGAAGTTGACACGTTTTATTGAATATCTGATTGAACTTTTAATTTTTCAAATTAACTCACTGGACTAATTTTTATTTTCAAATTGGGTCATTCCGTTAAAAAAGTTGACAGACGTTAATTTTTTATCTACGTGGCGTTGACGTGGACGTAAAAAAAAGGAAAAAAAAGAAAATGACATGGAAAATAAAAACAAAAAATCAAAACAACTTTTTGCAAAAAGATCTAACCATCTTCATCAAAATAAAAAGAAAAATTTAGGGTTTTCTTCATTTTATTCATCTTCCCAAATTTTAGGGTTTTCTTCATCTTTCCCAAATTTTCCTTAAAATGTTCATCATGTTTTTTCATCGTACTTTATGGATTTCTCTTCTACTTTCATATCTCTGCTTTGTGTATTTAGATCTCGGGTTGTATGTTCATCATGTTTTCCACCTAAACTAAGTCCCCAAAATTAACAAATACATCCAAATGAACCTTTATGTCATCACCAAATACAATGCGCTTCAACATAATAACACAATTGTTTATGCTTGAACATTTCTAGTATAAACTATAAAATAGTTCTGATAACCCATTATACTAATCACAGATAAAATGGAGATAGAGAAAGACCGGAAGATGTGGATAGTTTCAACGCAAACGGGCAATCCAACACATCCGAGCTTGCTAGGTTTTGAAATAGACTCATCCTTACGGGTCCCACCGTATCTCGATCTTCGCGCTTTTCCAATGCGAATTTCAATACCTGCCTTCTTGATTCTCTTTCTCCATAACCTTCGCACTTCGCTTACATATCTAATCGAATTAATTCTTCAGATCATCATCATTTTCTTCCCAGCCTCCTCATCTTCCGGTTTTAAACATCTCCATCTTCATCATCATTATCTACCGTCACCCGCTAGATTCAAGATGGAAAGCTTAAGTACGTCCTCTTAGAGAAGAATGTATAACCGGGATCTTGTTGACATCACTCCACCCTCTATTATCCCCCAAAAAATGTTAGCTCTATTTCAAATACTTGTGAATCTGGGTTGTACGTGTATTTAGATTTGGGTTCTACTTTCAGATCTGTTTTGTGTATTTTCCATGTCATTTTCTTTTTTTTACGTCCACATCAGCGTCACGTAGATAAAAAATTAACGCCTGTCAACTTTTTTTAACAGAATGACCCAATTTGAAAATAAAAATTAGTTCAGTGAGTTAATTTGAAAAATTAAAAGTTCAATTAGGTATTCAATAAAACGTGTCAACTTTGGTGGCTAAATCATTAGTTTTGCCATTGGTTGGACCTTACTTGATCCTATTAGAATTCAATTATGTAGCATAAGATGAAAGGTTCTGGCTCAAATTTGATCTATAGAAATCATTTTTACAAACAAATTGAACCTTTAGCTTGATTTAATTAGGCGGTGTGTGATAAAAACTGAATGAATCTGAATTTGAATGAGCTGAATTCGATTGAAAAAAGTTATTTAATAATTGACATGTCTGAAACATCTTAATAACATATTTTTATTATTTTACTCTAAAAAATTCAAAATTGTTGTAAATTTATTTAATATTACTTGATATAATAGTTAATAGTATAAAAAAAACTTCATTCAACTCATTCAAATTTAAAATGTCTTGAATTGATTTTTAGATGATTTTTTTCAAAACAAAGTCATTCAATCTTAAACAAACCACCTCTTGGTTTTAGTCAGTTTGAGGAGAATTCTATTAACACCACGTAAGAAGAATAAGATTTACAACTTTTTAGAACTATTGATCTAAACAATCCCTAGTGTCCACAAAATTATACTTTCATGTTTTCATCTCTTCTTCTTTCCTCCCCCACCCCCATATAGCATTAGTTGAAGACTTGAAGTTATGTGTAAAACTGCTTCTCTTTTTGCTATTGTTAATCATTTGATGGATTAAACTTAATGGCAAAACTAATAAATTATTGATTGTATTAGCACGTTTTACTAATTACACCATTGAACTTTTAATTTTTCAAATTACCCCAGTAAACTAATTATTATTTCGAAATTGGGTCATTCCGTTATAAAAATTAAACGAACGTTAAATTTTTGTCGGCAAAATTAATGAATTACCCTCTATAGTTGATACGTTTTACCATAGTTGTCATGGCGTCGCTAAGCGTACTGGCATTGGAGAAGGGCAAGGAAACGCCTTGGACGCCAAGCCGCCAAGGCTTACGCTTTGGTAGCAGGCCCAATTTAAGTGATTAAGTTATTTTTTTATCATGAATCACATAACTCACATACTTTTTCAATTATCCAAGTAACTCAACCCATGACCTTAACCTAACTCATGACCATACTCCTTTAAATGAGAGTAGTGCTCATGAGGGAGACGGAAATGACTTCGTAGTTGATTTTGCTTGAGCTATGACTACAAACAAAGTAGAGAGGAGACTTTTTCATATTGTTAGTTATTATGTTTTGGATTTTAGAGTACATAAAATTTTATTGTCCAATATACTTTTGAAATAAAATAAATAATGTATAAATTGTACATTGTTAACGACTTGTCATACATTGTTAACGGCGACACACTTTATCGCCTCGACATGGCGTCCTCTGGCAATTACTTCCGCAGCCCCGCTTAAGCGCCGTGACAACTATGTGTTTTACTGATTACACTATTGAACTTTTAATTTTTCAAGTTACCCAGTAAACTAATTATTATTTTGAAATTAGGTCATTCCGTTAAAAAAATTAAACATACATTAATTTTTTATCTACGTGGCTCTGGAAAAGAAATTCAAAAATCTAAAATATTACTTGTGGCAAAAAAAATAATAAAAAACTTGAAACTGAAAACAAAAAAATCAAAATATTTTGGGTACTCGGATCTCAGATGTTTATCAAGAGAAGAAACTTTCTCGTGAATGGAAAGCAATGCATCAACAGCAGAAATAAAAGCGAGGTAATTGGCAACCACCACCTCTTGCATCTGCCTCTGAATTATCTCGGCATCCACCCATAAAAACTCAAGACTCCTATCAAATCATAAATACAATTCCAACAAATTCAATTTAACCAAATATTACTACAACATACACACACACACACACACACATAGATATAGAGAGAGATTGGGGAAGGAGTTGAGGCGATCAAGAGTGAAAGAGAGGAGTTCGGAGACGTAAGGATGTTGAGAGCCGGACTCCATTGTTACCATCACATAAAAACCTACTTCAACACCATTTACTTTATATGTTGTTGTTGTTGTTGTTGTTGTTGGGGATTTGGACTCCAATGTTATATCTAATGTTGAACTTTGAAGCTCAATTCAATATTTTGGTTACTCGGATCTCAGAATTTTCATCGATTTTAGACAGAAAATACGCAGCTTTATTTGATCTAGAAGAAGGGGAGAAGAGAGAGATGGGAGGAAGGGTGGTGGTGTTGGCTTGGGTTCTCTTGTAAAGGTCCCCTAATTCCTAGTAAAAACAATGGTATAATTCCAAGAACTTAGTTATATAGTTGGTTCATCACTTTGAACCGTCTTTTTGCTGGTATATACATTTGTAACTTACTCAGAAACTTAAGTGTCATCTCATTATTAATCTGCAGGTGTTTGTATTCTTAGCAGCCGAATATGAAACCCCCAAGAATTCCCTTAATCAGGTATCATTGGCCAATTCTTTTCAATCATTGATGCATTCTTCAGTGTTTTTCATTGCAAGTTCAAGTTTTAGTTTCATTGTAAGTTGTCTTTCTATATAAATGAAAGATGAGTTAAATCAGTGTTTTGTTGTCTTTCTATATAAATGACATATATACTTGTATATATAGTCCTTTTGAGATCACCATAATACCATAAACTAAAACCGTTGTCATACATTGATCCTCTCTCTCTCTCTCATTGTGTGTGTGTGTGTATATATATATATATATATATATATATATATATATATATATATATATATAAAGCATTTTCTTACGGTTATATATCTCTATATATATACATCTCTCTCTATATATATATATATATATATTCCTCGTTTCTGTCCTTTGTCTTTTGAAGAGAGAACGAATTACAAAATATAGACATTAGCTGTCGAGTTTAAAATTTGAAGATTTTTCACTATGATTTAATATATATTAATTATTTAGAGAATGTTACATGCTCTGATTTATTTTCTTTTATTTTAGCTTGAAATTCTGGAAGTGATCCAAATGATTTGAATTTATATGACAGGTGTTTTTATGGGATGGTATTATACCTTCCCAGGAGCATGCAGAATTTTGGATTCATACTACAAACAAGTACCGGTTCATTGATCAAGTAAGCCTCTACTGTGAAGTATATTAAATTACACATCCTCTCCCCCACCCCAGCCCCACCTCCATCTCACCCACTTCACAACCTGGGGATGCGTTAGCCCCTTCTTTTCTTTCCATGATTTATAAATTTCCTTACTTCCCTGTGCTTGTAGGGAAGCAATCTCAGGGGTAGGGATTTTAACTTGACGCTGCACTGGCATGTCATGCCTAAGACTGGCAAAATGTTTGCTGACAAAATTGTTATGACCGGTTTTCGCTTGCCTGAGGCATATAGATGAGGCAGATCTTCTGAGTGTACGACTTTCATGCAACTTTAGCCTACTTAATTTCGAGTATTTTGTGGCTAAAAGAATGTTGGGGAAAAGAAAAGTGAATTACCAAGTTCTTGAATATCAGGACAGAAAGATATTTATTAACCCTTTCAATCAATAGATTTCACAATTTTTGGATCTAAATTATGTTCCCACTGAAGGGTGTATTTGATGAAATTTCATAATGTGGTAGCCCCTCTTAATCGAGCTGCATTGGTATAGAAAAATATCCACGATTTATTTTCATTTTATCAATTTTATTTTCAAAAAGTCAAAAATCTCTAATACTTCATGTGAAGTTATTTATTTGGTCTCTGATTTTCATATAGATTTTTTTATGGAACATGATATATATTAAAAATGTATAGGTGGATTTTTTGATTGCCAGTTAGGTCGATCAGTATTAGTGGTAATATTTTTGAAGAAATGTATAATAAGTAGGTTCTCTTATAAATTTTACAATTATAATTCAACGTAAATTTATCACAATAAATAATAGGATTCTTTTTTCTTTTTTTTAATCCTATTTTTTGGGGAGTAGAATATAACTCACAAATCAAACCAAACAACACTTGCAAGACTTGCATAAAGAAGGAAATACACTTTACATAAATAAATAATAACTCAAGTTAGAATCAAAATTGATAGCACCTCAGTTTTACCTACTAAGTTGAGATCTGATTGACTTTTAGCTCTCTATACAATATAATAGTCTGTTAAAAAAATTAATGACGTTAATGTTTTATCTAGGTGGTGTTGACGTGGACGTAAAAAAAGGACAAAAAAAGAAAATGACATGAAAAATAAAAGACAACGTAAAAAATATTGTTTATGTGGCCAAAAAAAACTTGAAAATAAAAACAAAAAAATAAAAACATTTTTTTGCAAAATAGATCTAACCATCTTCTTTATTTGATTCTTTTTATTCTTCATCAAAACAGATTAACATACAACCCAAATACAAACACACAAAATCAAAATCAAATTTTTCATCAAATTACATATCAACCAATTTTTTAAAATCATAAACCAACAAATAAAAGCAATTCGAATGAATACAATGATAAACATGATGAGCTCCGGAAACACCCAACAAAATCCAAAAAGCAAATAACATGATGAAATGATTAATTGCATTGTTAATATTTGCATTGAAATGATATGCCAATGCCAGGAATGATTAATTGTCTTGAGCTTACTGAATTATTTTATTTAAATTGTCCATTTTGTTCCGGAGAAATTTCTTCACTGATTTCGAGGGATGAGAAGATACTGGATCTGGAAGAACAGGTGCAAGCTATATTTTTTATGTTTTCTTCTGAAATTTATTCTATCAAACCTTGATTACATCATAATTTTGAATGGGGGCACAGATTAGAGATTTGAAAATCTACATTGAAGCTCAAAGGACACTCTCTGGCATGACGGATTCAGATGACATCAAGGGCGGGACACTTCTACCGGTACAATCTAACCAGTCTTCCCCCAGCACTCTTAAAAGGCGAACAAAGTCTGGTCGAAAACGCAATTAGATGATCGCAATTTCTGATTTCCAGAGTTTGCGTAATGCTGTTGAATGTTGCTATCATGTTTCATTTTATCGCTTTGAATCAATTTTTTTGCAAAACGTTGTTTTGATTTTTTTGTTTTTATTTTCCATGTCATTTTCTTTTTTTTACGTCCACGTCAACGCCACTTAGATAAAAAATTAACGACTGTCAACTTTTTTTTAACGAAATGACCCAATTTGAAAATAAAAATTAGTTCAGTGAGTTAATTTGAAAAATTAAAAGTTCAATCAGGTATTCAATAAAACGTCCCAACTTCGGTGGCTAAATCATTAATTTTTCCAATAGGCTATTATGTAGATGTGATATTTTATCGTTAGATTAACGTGTTATATTTGAATATGCAATATTCTTTTTATTTCACAAAAAAAGTCTCATTTGTCTTAAAATAAATTTGTAAGTGATTTTTTTTTTGTAGAATGGAGGGGAGTAATAAATTACTAGTGAAATAGCATTACATCAATTTGAGTATATATATTTTTAAGGGTCCTTTACATTAATATACAACAAATAGAAAATAATTACAAGAATAGTGCATCAATCAAATAATTATAATAATAGTGCAATAATATATAATAGTATCAAGAATAGTGCACTACATGTCATATTAACCAATTCAACAAAAATAGAAACACCTTGATTCTAGGAGAAAACTACTCCACTTTATGCGGCAGTTACCAATTAAACCAAACATTCAAAAATCACGCCAGAAAACGAAAAATCCATAGAAGAACAAACCGAAAACTTTATAGATCAGTAATATCTGTAACAAAGGATCAATCGAGAAGAAGCATAATCATTCATACAAAAGAAGCCGAATTCGAAAGCACAAAGAGGCAAAAAGCAAGTAGCGAAAAAAACGACATGCACAAGCCGATCAAAGGTTTCAAATGTAAATCAAAAAATTTAAAAGAGAGGCTATACCTGAATCGAAAAGTGAATACAAAGGTACGAAGCAGTTAATCTATATATTGAAATCAATTTTTGTTAACTTTGTATCCAACAGAGAGTGTAATGTTTATCATAGTAACAAAAACAAAAATGAATATAATGATTCGTAGGTTTTATTAATGTATATCAAATCAGTAATATAAACGATTGTATGAAATAACTATTAAATTATTATTTGTTGTTCAATACAATTTTGTTACGTATTCAAAGTTTTGGGAACATTGATATAAAGATTTGGTTACCTTGTTTTAAGTGTTCATTATTTAGCATTTCACCTTCACGACATCATAATTTGTTGTTTGTTTATAAAAGGACTGAAAACAATGTGTTGCATAAGAATTGATACTAATTACGTATTTTTTGGTTACTGTATAATGTTGATTTGGAAACCAATTAAATAACATTCTTAAATTCAGTTAAAAAAAGATTATTGTGTTACACATTCATATTTTGAAAGCATTCACATAATAGTTAGGCAATATTCATATAAAGATTTTGTTACTTTGATTTAAGTGTTCATTATTTAGCATTTCACCTTCACGACAACATTATTTGTGAGTTGTTTATAAACGAACTGAAAACAGTGTGTTGCATAAGAATTGATACTAATTACGTCTACTTTTGTTACTGTAAAATGTTGTTTTGGTATCCAAATAATGAATAGACTTGATTTCAGTTACGAAAGAGTATTTGTTACACATTCAAATTTTTGGCAGAATTCAAATATTAGTTCTGGCAACATTCATATAAAAGTTTGGTTACCTTGATTTAAGAGTTGATATTTTAGTATTTCACCTTCAAGACATCTTAATTTTGGATTTGTTTATTTGTTTATAAATTGAATAAAACAGTATGATACGTAAGTATGTATACTAAAAACGTCTATTTTGGTCACTGTATAATGTTGATTTGGTCACCAATTAAAGAATATTAATTATTTCAGTTACCAAAGCGTATTTGTTTCACATTCATACTTAGGCAACATTCATATAATAGTTTGGTTACCTTCATTTATTTGTTCATTCTTTAATTTGACAATGCAAAAAATGTGTTTAATATTTTTGATTACTACAAACATGAATTTTGAGTATTGTGTAATTTTGATTTGGTCACTAATTACATTATTGTGTGAATGTTACTATTTCAGTTTTCGGACCATGGATATGATTCCAATTATAATTTACTTCACAGTGCGTGGACCTGACGATGAGCTGATATCAAAATTTCGAAATTCTGCGCCTACTTAGTCCCTTCAAATTGTTCATTCACAGAAATGCAAAACTTGATATGCACTGCATTAAGTCTAGACTACAACACAACGGAATTGTCAATCAAATTTTAGATTAAAAACAACATTCCTCCGATCAAGGTGACAAATGAAGCAACCTTAAGATTCTATATGGAAGTCAATAGAAAATCAGATGAACATGACAAGTTTTCACTAATTATAGTTTCTGAATACAACATTGGAGGGACTACAATCTTACATAACGTGATAAATTAAGAAAAAAAATATAATACAAGCTGAAACACCAATGAGATTGACACAATGGAATTCTGAATTTGTATCGTTGGCAACACAAAAAGACCAAATTGGATCACAATATGTTGAGCAACTGGCAATTGAAGCTATTGATAAAGAACAAGACAAAAACCATGACATACCAAACACTGGAGAACAATGTGATGAGATCATTTCAGATCCGAATAAGTTTGAAGTCAAAAAACATCAAACTTACAAAGACAAGAAAATTCTTACACAAGCAATAAGGCTACATTCCATAAGGCAAAACAGACAGCACAAGGTTGAAAGAACAAGTGGTAGAGACTTTGTTCTAGTATGCATAGACAATGAAAATTGCAAATGAAAACTAAGAGCATCAAAGTTTCGGAAAACAACTATGTTCAAGGTAAGAGAATTTAATGATTTACACACTTGTTCGTCCGACATACTGCTTGGAGATCACAGACAAGAAAATAGTCAGATGGTTAGTGAATGCATAATGCATAGATTAACGAACTTCAAGAAAATTTACACACCAACCGACATTGTGGAAGACATGATGACGGAGTATAATGTGTCCATCTCCTACCAAAAAGCATAGAGATCAAAGGAAAAAGCAATGGAAAAAGTAAGAGGAAATCCACACGACTACACTCTGATCCTTTCATGGTTGCACATGTTGAAAAAAACAAATTCAGGTAACAATTGTAAACTGTTTATTAAAATTTTAAAATAGTTTGGTTACTCAAATTAAGTAATTTGGTTACCTAATAATAAAGGTTTGGCTACTAACTGTAGTAATCAAATATAAATATATTTTTTTTTGCAGCAGACCAATATCTACATGAAAAGTAACTATTAAATAGCATTTTAGACACCATCTGAACACTATAGAAAACATTAAATTATAAGTAATTAGATAGCAGTAGTAATACACATAGTAATCCTAAACTACAAATTTGGACAATATTTATTACATATATTTACATTAACCTGAAAATTCATTTCAGGATCCATCACATCCTTGGAGTTGGAAAAAAATGGTCGCTCCAAATATCTCGTCTTTGCAATAGGAGCATCCATTGAAGCATGTCACCATTGTTTCCCAATCATTGTACTTGATGGCACATTCATACAATCAACCTACGGGGGTACACTGCTCATAGCAAGCACACAAGATGCAAACAGGAACATTATACCCAATTCTTTTGCAGTTGTTGACAGTGAAAATGAATTATCGTGGAGATGGTTTTTCATCAATTTGAGAGACGCTTGTGGTGTTAGACCAGGACAATGCATTGTTTCAGATAGACATGAAGAAATTATCAAGGGACTTAACTGTGTGTTCCCTGATGTCATGCACGGTTCATACACATACCATATTTTGAAAAATATAAAAAAGAAATGAGAAAAATTCAAAAAAGCATACAACGCAGCTTGTAGGGCTTACGCTATTGAAGAATTCAATATACACATGGCTGAACTTTATGCAATTGATGCTCGAATAAGGACATATTTTGAGGAAGAAGTTAAGCTAGAAAAGTGCACGAAGCTCCATGGAAGTGTAAGCAGGTACTTAACAATGACTTCAAACACCGCTGAATCTATTAACAATGCAATCAAGGGAATCAGAGATCTTCTAGTTGCGTCGATGATTGAATGCGTACGTTGTATGGTTCAAAGATGGTATTTCACAAATAAACAATCAGCAATATCAACTTTCACAACCCTTTCCACAACAGCTGAGAGAAGATTGCAATCTAATATCATTGAGTCAAAGAAAATTAAGGTCAGTCATACAACTTTTAAATTGTTAACTGCATACCTACAAAAATTTGCATTTGCATTTATAGGAAACCACATTATGCATTTTTTGTTACCAGTATAAACTGTAAAAATTATCAACAGTACATATGACTTTCATTATTCCAAATTACATAAAAAAATTTATTATACATACTAACTACACCATTAAATTGTGTTGTAGGTTGAGACATCCAACCTAGTGATTTTCACTGTTTACGATGTCACCAAACAATTTATCATGGACATGGAACAAAAGACATGCACGTGCCGTAAATTTCAATACCATGTGATGCCTAGCTCACACGATAATGCTGTTATTAGCAAAAGGAATTCGAGCTGTTATGATTTTTGCTCAAAATACTATTCAAAAATAACTTTGGTAGACACATATTCAACTTCCATCATGCCGTTAGATGACAAAGAGAATTGAGATGTTCCAGATGAGATTAAAAACATATGTGTCAAACAACCAAATACAATAAGACCAGCTGGAAGACCAAAGATAGGTAGGTACAAGCATGTATATGAAAATACAGTTCAGAATAAATGCAGCCAATGCCAAGAAAAGGGACACAAAAAGAAAATATGCAATAATCCACCAATTTTGAGACCAAGAAAGTTCTAATATAATACAACATCAAAAAAACTGTAACAGACTCTTTGATGTTTACTGAGGTTGCTCAATAGCCATACATATTGTAATCATTTTATTAATGAAATAAAACAAAATTTATCTTGCACAATATTGAAATATGATTATTTTCATTAATTTTCTTTTAACAACAAGTAATTCTATCTTCAAATAACAGTATACATAAAAGACATACATGTCATGATTGGTTAACTAATTTGAATTTTTTTTTTCTTTATGAATATATGGTTACCAACTAAAACTAAAATGGTTACCTTTAAATGAAGTTTTGACTACCTACTGTACCATATAAAAAACAGATGCTTTTAAATTTGACAATTTTTTTGTACTCCCTCCATCCCATAGTTATAGGCTGATTTCTTTTGGCACATAGTTTAAGAAAATTAGTTAAGTGACAATTTTTAACATAAATTTTCCACATATACCCCTTAATATGGAATTAATGAATAAGTTAATTACTCCTTACTTATCACACTGGAACTCTCAACTTCATTGATTGACGTGTACTGGCCATTAAAATCCATAACCATGCATAGAACTTTAACCAAAGAGAATACAACAACATTAAATGTGGTGATAAAAATAATGACATTAAATGTTGTTTTTGTAAAAAAAGAGTAATGGTTGAATATTTATTATAAGGGCATAAAAGTAAAACAATGAACCAACTAAATTTATAAATAGTAAGTAGCCTATATATTGGGACATCTCAAAATATAAAATCAGCCTATAACTATGGGACGGAGGGAGTAATTTTTTTTTCTTAACTATTTTATAAGCATAAAAAATAAAATGTATACATTCCTTTGGATGCTTGGATACACTCTGAACCTTAAAAAACACATAGAATCGAGAATTGTTTAATCGATTTTTAAATTACTATAACTATTTGGTAACCCACAAATACTGATGATTATAACCATTGTATGGATGTTTGGGAACCAACTGAACCATAAAAAACAAATACATGATATAAATTGTGAACTGTATTAGAATTTAATGTTATGCCTTATTGGTTACCAACAACAACTAATATTGTTACCTTTCTATGCAAATTTGGCAACCAACTGTACCATAACTATTTAATTGATTTTTAAATTACTATAACTATTTGGTTACCCACAAATACTATAACTATTTAATTTATTTTTAAATTAAATAGAATCGAGAATTATTTAATTGATTTTTAAATTACTATAACTATTTGGTTACCCACAAATACTGATTATTATCACTTTTGTATGGCTGTTTGGGAACCAACTGAACCATAAAGAACAAATACATGATATAAATTGTAAACTGTTTTATAATTTACTGTTATGACTGTTTGGTTACCAACAACAAGTAAAATTTTTACCTTTATATGCAAATTTGGCAACCAACTGTACCATAAAAAGTAACTTTACAATATAAATTGTAAATATAAAATAGTAGGCAAAAAAAATAATATGAACCAACAAAACTATATCATACATCTACTAGTAAAAATTAATACATCATTTAATCATCAAAATATTTACAAAACAATTCACAGTCAATAACCATAACAAATGGTATCAAAGGTCTAAAAAAAAACAGGATGCATAACCAAACTAGACTTCACTAACGAATCTGCCTGGGTATTCTGAATCAGATTTATATCCGCCTACTTACTTGTTCCTCGCATGAATGAACAAGTTTACGCATAGTTTCTTGCGGTATTGAATGATTGGAAATGGAATTGGCATTTCAGAAATCTGTCGGTGAAGAATATGTTTCGCAAAAGAAATAGTAAACATTCCGCAGTCACTGAAAAAACAATCAAGATATAAATGAAATCAAAATAAACATCACAATATATGGAATACTAAAAAAAATAGAAAAAAATGTAAACTTACCCATCAACTTGTTCGGGTAAACCCTCAGCAAATTCAAGATCAATTATGTTATGTTCTCCTTTGCTGCGATATGGTTCACTATTGAAATCAATATCAGTCCTATTCTTCCAAAAACTGCACCTAGACAATATTATGGGTAGAATGAAGATATATGGCTCGCACACATCCATAATATTTGTAGAGAATTGTAAACTACTAAAACTCTACGATGCACATCAAATACCAGCAAAAACCAATGACCAGGAACTGTCATGTGAACGGGAAACATGACATAGTCAATAGCAACCCACAATGTGTTTACATCCATAAAAAACCATGAATATACTCAGCAACATCACCATTTCCCAACAAAATATTCTTATCAGCATTCTTCTCACAATATTTCCCATATAAAGTTGTCAACTTCACATGGAACCAACAATCTGTTGTAGTTACCCTTATTTTAATATTATTTGAATGCCTAGCCAATTTACGAATGTAATACAAACAGATGTTGATATGTTGAACCAAAAATAAAATTAGAAAAACAGTCAGAGTTAAACAAATAAAAGAAGAAAAATAAAACTTTAAAATAAAGGTATCCAAAACATACGCAGTTGGTAACCAAAATAATAAAATAAGGCAACCAAAACTAACAAACATAATTTTAAAGAACATAAAAACTCACATCATCATCAAGCCACTGACCCGGGGTCTTCAACTTGTAAAACCATATTTTTGACGATATTGGCACAGACCCAAATCTGAATGCAGGCTCGATTTTGTCATGGTTTCCGCAAATTTTTCAATCCTTCAAAAACAATAACATATTGGTAAGAGAAAACAAATGATTTTATTTACTAGAAAAAACATACTATAAAAGTCTTAAACTCCAACAAACATACCTTTTTTTGTTATTTAATCCAATTCTAAACCACTGATCAAACATGACAGCTTCGAATTTCGAAGGCATACCCATAAAGACATTTGGAAATGCAGACATTCCTTTGCGTAATGGTCTATCATCCACAACAGAACAAGTTGAATCAGCTGAACCGAACTTCGACGTATAAGGACTGTGACGACCCCAAATCCAGGTACTTGAAACCCGAACTCGGTTCCCCATGATACCATTTCTTTAAGCTGAATAATACTAAATAATAATACATTCGAACTTAATTTACGTACCTCAAAGTTTACTTCCCCAGGTACGTGACCTTCAAATACATTCCTTACAATACTTGAATAGATACCAATACAACTATAACCATTAACTCATAATACACACTTATTCAATCAGCTTTCCTTTTTCCTTTGTTCGTGCCTGAGCCTTCAGGTTGCTCATACATAACTGACAACATTTAATTTAAGCAAGGATGAGCATTTAAGTTGCCCAAAGAAGTAATAAAAATTATATATAAAAATTTGAAAAGAATATAAGTATTCTCTTTACATAACACTTCTACAACGAATTGAAAGTTGTGAAGTAATCTGTACTGATAAAAAATTCACAAAACAACTCTCTTTCAAATTCTTTAAATTTGGCTCTGGCTCTACCCTTGAATAGGGTTTAAGAAACATACTATGAACATTCTTTTCATTTTCGAAAAGGTTTAGCGTAATTCTATCCTCAAACCGTCATAACTTACGGGCACGGAGGGTGATCAGCCCCGTTGTACCCTGTATTGATCAATACTACATAACTTGAACGAAATTCATCGCTCACTCTATCCGCCTTGCGCAAAAATCTTCCCATATAGGGATGTTCATACATGCCTGGTTCCAAACCCGAAGGTTTTTAATCTTGCTCAACAATAATATGTAATTCAACATATATATACGGGTAATTGACAAAGGTGTATCAACATGTGAATAAATGCCATGATTATCCAAGTGGGGACACTTGTATAACCATTTATAGAAATCAATGAATGTAATATATATCCGAGCTAACATGTCGATAATCAAAGAGTACATAATCCATGCGACAGGATAGAATAATTAAAACTTCTTACTCATGTCCATTGCATAAAGGAAGTGCAAAGGTAGGATACTTGCCTGATTCGCTGATTACAAATCTCAACTTAGGTTTTATCTCTTTATCACAACCTATCAATAATCAGATCATTCGTTCGATTAGAACAATATATCTTAACACATAAATCGCATCTATTACAACAAAGACATAGTCCAATCACATAATCACGGTGATCATACTTTTAGTTCCTATTCTATACTTGAAATATTTTTATACATTTTTCAAATATCTCATCCATGCTCTTACAAAGAGTCTTTTCTTTCTTTTTTATAAGGTCCGACATTTGTTTGCGTATCGACACTTTATCGGGTAAATCTTGAGTCTAAGACTCTTATTCTATACCTCAACATCTCAAATATCGGACATCTTATTTTTAATCATTTTTGCAATATCCGAAATTGAAAAATTTAAAATAATTCAAATCATTCACTAAAGGGCCTATAGTGATATAATCATATTACTATAGGTGTTCTTCAAATTCGAACTTCATAATCGGTTCTCAAGTCACTAGTTTGGTAAATTATAACTTTCAAATATCGAATCATAATTAAATGATTTAAACATTAAACAATTTCATCATCATTAATAGTTTAATTAATACTAAACTATTAATGAAACCATTGCCAAAATATAAAAAAGTTATTTATAATAACTCAAACTATTTTAAAACATTTATATTACCCAAATAATTACCATTAATATTTAAATATTAATGTACTATTTATCCAAATATTAAAAGTCATTAATTATAACTTAAAATATTTTTAAATCCTTAATATCCTCTTTAAATGGTTTTAAATAAGTAAAACCATTTTTAAACTATTTATTTAATATTAATCATTAAATAAACTAAATATCATTAATATTATCTTAATATCATTAATATTTAATTATTAATGAAATTATCATTTAAATATTAAAAGTTATATTTTATAACTTAAAATATTTTTAAATACCTTATTTTCATTTAAAATGATTTTTATAATATTAAAATCATTTTTAAACTAAATTATTTAATATAATCATTAAATAACTTTAATATCATTAATAATTATTAATTAATGAAATTCATCACAAAATATTAAAAGTCATCACAAATAACTCATTTACATAATCAATTCCAAGCCAAAATAAACATAGTAAACTAACTAGTTTATTAACAACACTAACTAAACTTCAAAAATTCAAACTTTAACTAACAATTAAAAATAATAACATTACAAAAATTAAATAAGAAACATACCCGGAAATACGAATTCCACAGACTGAATACGCACTTCCACGCCAAAATTTAACTAAGGAGATCTTTATAAAAAGTTCTCCCACAACAAAGTCTTTCTCAAAAAATTGGAGGCCTTATTGTTGGTGAATGAAACAAAGGCCAAGCCCTTCTATTTATAGGTTTAGAAAATGGTGAAGTTCTCAATTTAGTCGATGTGAGACTTGGTTTATACTAATTTTTCAATAGCTCATTTTGCGATTTTCTAACGCATTGCTCATAACTCCGATTAATCTGATTTTTGGATATGTTATACATGGTATGTAAGACTATTTTTAAAAAATACAAATTACCCAATTCAGGTTCATTAGGTAGCCGAAACAGTGCGTCAAAAATGGACGTTCATAACAGTTTTCAATCTCGTTTCAGCTTTACCCTCTTTCGCTAAAATAGTCTTAACTCTTTCATTTTAAAATATTTTTGAGCGATTCTTGAGTCCACGCGAAGCTAACTTCTAGGGCTACAACTTTTATTCTTTGACCATTTCTAAATTCTGAACACATCAACCCAGAAATTCCGTTCAAATGGACTGCACCGCACTTGTTGGGAAGTTTTGACACTACTACTTTGAAATGTCATAACTCTCTCCTCCGATATCGGATTTAGTCCGTTTTGGAGTCTATAGAAAGCTTATTCGGTGTACTATAACATACCAAAAGCCCAGAAGGTTTTAGAAACAATAACTGATCGAAACAAAGGTCCCGAATAACACATCCCGTCTACGACTTTCGCTTTTGAGAAATTTGACACATTTCCTTCCAATCACCGTAATTCCCTCATCCGAGGTTGGAATGAGGTCATTCCAAAGCCTATGGCTTCCTAACTCAGTGCACTACAACATATCAAAAGCCCAGACCTTTTAAAGCACCAAAAGTGGACGAGAATGCTCCCATTACAGACTGCCCAAAAATAGTTTATCATGATCGGTCAACCATGTTTGACCATCTATAACTTCTAATCTATACATGATATGGACTTGATTCTTTTTGCAGATTAAAGACCACATATTAGGCTACACATAATAACTTTTGAATTACAAAAATTATGATCGAGCAAAGAGTTATGGCCTCTGACATTTGGTGAACAGAATTTGGTTTTTCCAACTTGCTTAAATCTTCAAATTCGTGCACTTTGATGTTATGGGTCTTTGATTTATCAACTCATATAATCAATTAACATTCTATTACACAACTTTAAACAATCAATTGCATCAAATAACATCGAATCAAAGGATTTCTAGGTTTAGTGTTCTTATACCCTTTTTGCCAAAAATTCTTGATTCTTGCTTCTGATTTGTTATGGGTGATGGTTGGGCTTTGTTTAAGAGTGTATGGGCAATCTTGTACAAGGCAATTAAATGTAATATTTAATCACTAGATTTAATTCTTATAATTTACCAATTAACTTCTATCCTTTGGTAAATTAAAACACTTATACAATAACATCGAAATTAAACCCAGTAATTAAAATTAGGGTTTCTCAACGTCATCAATTAGGGTTTCTAATTGACCATTAGTGGTTCTTTAATTATCTCGTATGTTACTAACACAAATCGTTATTTATTTTTAATTTTAACCGGTTAGGGTTATAATAATTAGGGTTTGTCCTAATTATCGACGTACAACAGTAATTAGGGTTTCTTCTAATTACCGATATTCTTATTCACAGTAATTTCATATACACAGTCACTACTCAGAAATATCCCATAACTGAGTTTAATAATTAGGGTTTCACAGCACGGTAATATGCTATGACCTAATTGACCGTCATTGCTCAATATTATCTGTCCGCACATACCCAGTAATAATTATGGTACTGTAAAATCATTATATAAATAATATAATATTATTATTCTCATCTCTTGATTACAATCCCAATCCAGGGTTTGGATCTCATGTCTGACTTATTCTTCGTACACAACATCAATAATCAAGTTAAAATAATTAACTTAAATATTCTGAACAATTCATATAATAAAATATTTATTATATAAATCTAATTATCACTTCATATATTATTTCCAATCATGTTTTCATGGAAAATAATTAATAAAAACATTTCGGCTTACAGAAATTTATTACCATATAATTTGTGGAAATTAATAATTCCAAAATTATTTCTAATTTTTCAAGTAATAAATGTATTCGCATTTATCATTCACTTTACTTGACACTTAGTCTCGTCATTAAATAAAAAAAAATTTATACGCAAAATTTCTTATTTATTTTATATAGAAAATCTCGGGTTATTACATTCACCCTCCTTTATAAGGATTCCGGAATCACCGCTTTAAAAACTCATATGCAGAAGGGTACATAACATATAATCATTGTACGTAGATCTCGATCGTACTTGATCGAACTGATCTTTAATTATTCATCATAACACTTGTCTATCCGATTAAGCAGAAATATAAGATATATAAGTTATTCAAATAGCACCTGGAGTTCTGTTTCCAGCTGCCACCGTATCCTGGACCGTCATGTTGTAAACCCTCGGAGTTGCTTTCGTTGGAGTTCTTGGTTGAGTTTAGTCTGAAATTGCTAACGCCCCACCGCTTCTCCCAGTAGTTACGTTCCTCGCCCATTCCCCTCGTGGACAGCTTCTCACCTTATGCTCGGTACGATCCACATATGAAGCATCCACTGATCATCCTTGAGTTGGGGCAGTTGGGAGAGATATGACCCTCTTGCCCGCACTTGTAGCATACAAACTTGCCCTTCAGACACTCGCCAGAGTGATTCTTCCCGCAGTTCTTGCACTGCACTACCTGCTTCTTTATACCTTCCTGCTTTACTTGCATTTTCTCAGAAAAATTTCTCATTCTTTTCTCACCCCTATTCCCACTACTACTTTATATCTTTACTGTTCCTCCTGACTTGCTTTTATTCTTCTTCTCCTTATGGTAGAGGCTCATGGCCTCACTTCCCTGTTTAGCAATGATAGCCTTCTCCATAAGTGCTGCAAAAGTATTGATTTGCAGTAATGACACCTTATTGTAGAGCCAGGGTTTTAAGCCCAGCTCAAATCTCCTTGCCTTCCTAGCCTCTATATCCACTTGATGTGGAGCAAACCTAGCTAACTCATTAAATTTTATGCGGCATACTCATGCAGATCCTGATATCCCGCTTTAACTCCGTGAATCTCACCTCCATTCTAGACTGCATACTAACAGAGAGATAGTTTTTGAAAAATAAATCCTTAAACCTATCCCAAGTAATTTCTTCTTCTCCTACCCTAGTCTTATTTGCCTCCCACCAAAAGTTAGCTTCCCCTTTCATCATATAAGTGGCAAAAGCGGTCCTTTGCCCTCATCTACTTTAGTGATTACTGAACGCCTTCTATCTCTAGATTCACCCAAGTCCGGGCTTCTATAGGGTCACCGATCCTCTCAATTCGTGGTCCTACGGCTTTGAAGTCTTTGAATTTTGCCAAACGATTGTCTGGCCGGTTTTCATGAATCGGTGTTCCTCACGTGCATAGCTTTGAGCTACCATGTTTGCAAAGTTTTTCATCGATTAAAATTTGCCGCTGTTCCCACAAAGATTAGTAGATTCTTCTATCCTTTGGTTTCGAGTTTGACGTCTTGGCGGCATTATCCAAGTTAAATAAAACCATAAATTATACCTTACATTTTAAACCTTATTGCATAAGATTAATGTAATAAACTCGTTTCATTTCTCAAACTTAGATTCATATTCATTTATCGAATATTTACACAAACATCCTGCTTTAATCAACAGATTATCCCTTTGTGACTACGAAAAGTCTGGATTTAAAATCTTAACCAACATAAAAGTTAAAAATAGTTCATTACTTATCACACATATTACATACATAACCCATACTACTTATTTACCAAGCCTTTTTCTTGGACATTCATTCGCTCGATGTCCTTCCATCCCACAATTAAAACATCCACCTTTCTTATAGTCGGGGCTACGAGGAGAGGTGTGTCCTTCACGGATGTGTCGCTTGAGTCTCCATCTGGTCAATTTGGATTTTGAGCTTATCCTGCTCTTCCATTGTTTCCATTAACGCCTGACGCATCAAATTTTCTATCTCCCACAACCTTTCCAATGAAGAAACCTTGTTTTCCAAATCCTGCACCTCCGTTGATGCTTGAGCAGCTTCAACTTTAGTGTTTGAATCACTATCTGTCAAATCCAACATTTCTGGATCTGATGCTACGTTTTTCCACGATAGCCACCTCGTCCGATTTGGGTTCTTAATGAGCTTCTATTTCATCTGTTGGCCTCGATATTAGCTCGGGGTGTGAATATGATCCTTCTTATTCCACATATCTTTCTCACCAGACATCTACATACATAAGTTACCCTGATTAACATATAGTATATATACACAGCAATCAAGAGTTCTATATACGTTGTCTCTTATTTTGATTGACGATAAATTTATTCAATTCTCATCAACGCCTATCTCTGCCGAAAGGCAGCTCCATCCACTCTGCATCGAATCGCATGAAGGTGATGACTAAAGCCTGGTCCAAGGTATATATCTGGTGTCTTTGGCTTCTATTTCAACCTTCAACTATCTTATCTGAATATCTCCCTCTGCTCCAACCTCCCTCATAACTCGACTAACTCTATCTGTGCTTACAACATTCGCACATATCATCACATGCTACCCAATACACCTCTCACAAGAGTAAAAGTTTTCAAATTGTGCTGAGGGGTCATATAGACCATGAACACATAGTTTTAACGGTATTCATACCGCAAAACAAAACATTACTTGATATGTTTACAATCACAAAGAAGGTAAACTACCATTAATAGTACTTTAGGTGATTAGCCTATTGTACCCCTACGTCATGCATAACGTATTAATCATACCTAGCGAATATTTACGCCATTAGATTGGATCATTTATCCAAACAACATTGTTCACCTCAGTCTTATCATAGGATTCCGCACCAAACAATTTGGTTCGGGAAATTTCTTTCAATGAACACTTAGAGTTTTCATAAACATTAGTCTAGCTGATTCAAATAGCATAGACTCATATCAATAATTCAATTCAATCGAATTATTTAGATGTAGCCAAACCCCGTTGGCAAATTAAACTTTTTGAAAACATTTTCGAGAATGACGTCATGATGCCGTACTATATTAACAATCCGTTGAGGATGTCGTCATTGTATGACTTTGTCATAACACATCATACAATAGTGGAACAAATGACTTCTGTCAAATTCACACTAAGTATTCTGTATTTACAACTCCATCACATTTTTATCATCTCTACACCAGGTTATATGGTACATGAGTGATAATTAAAAACAAATTTTGATATTTCAAATCATTTGCGTCTAGCCAAAATAAGTAGCGTAGACCGTACTTTAAACCGTTTCAAAAATTATTACGAGTCTACATTTTTGTTTTCAAAAGTACATAGTGCGTATTTAGCTTGATGTCAAAAATTTTGAAGTTTAGCATAGCTAGGAGTTTAGGAAAACCTAACACCTTCACTAAAAATCATTTACTTAACAATCTATCTGTTCCTGTTATCCATAACACTCCATTCACACAAAACTATACCCAGTTCATCAAACCACACTTATGAGTTCATAAATTGCCACAATCATATGAGTTTAAGAACTTATCCTAGTCGGACCTTTGGGCGTCCATTCACGAGGGGTTCATAAACATTTCATATAATTATGAGTCAAGAATGTCTCATAGGTATGAGTTTTAAGAACTCGAACTTAATCTTATATTCTCTATCTATGACCTATCTACACCTATATACACACGAGAATGGAGTCATCCTCTTAATGTGCATATAACAAATAGCGCAACACGACATTTCAATGATTATCGATTGCGGAAACTAAGTGGTTTTTACACCAAGTACAATTCGGCTCCCATACGAAGAATCATACAACTCAAATTACCGACATGAGTCCTCAATTGAATCCCCATCTAACACTAACCCCATTCTCCATACGAATTTAATTCAGATTTATAATTCTCTTCGGATCTGTACTCAATTGATAGTATAATTCATACACGGCAATCTTCTTTGTAAACTTTCCAATCATCGATTGATTCCTTCGTCATTATATAGCCTTATATCGGATCACGGGTGATCTCATCGTATATATTACGATTTAGTTCAATATCTTGATCGCTTTTATTTTACGATCTCTCATAATCGCACTTTCGGTCTTTTTAGACTCAATCTATTCCCCACTCTTTGCTTTAACTTTATAATCGAGTAAAGGGAACTCGTGTCTTTACACTCGCCGAGATTCATCTTTGAATCTTATCGACCAACTAACTCTATATGAGTTAATACTTATCCTAATCATTGCGGTTATTAGTCTCGGTATTCCTACCTAAGCTTCATAACCAACGACTTTGATACCAACCTGTGATTTACCCCAAATCCGTACTTGAAACCCAACTTCTGGTTTCCCACGATACCATTTCTTTAAGTCTGAATAATACTAAATAATAATACATTCAAACTTAATTTACATACATCAAAGTTTACTTCCCAGTGCACGTGACCTTCAAATACATTCCTTACAATACTTGAATAGATACCAATACAACTATAACCATTAACTCATAATACACACTTATTCAATCACTTTCCTTTTTCCTTTGTTCGTGCTTTCGAGCCTTCAAAGTTGCTCATACATAATCGAAAACATTTAATTTAAGCAAGGATGAGCATTTAAGTGCCCAAAGAAGTAATAGAAATTATATATAAGTTGAAAGAATATAAGTATTCTCTTTACATAACACTTCTACAACGAATTGAAAGTTGTGAAGTAATCATCTTGATAAAAAATTCACATAACAACTCTCTTTCAAATTCTTTAAATTTGGCTCGCTCTACCCTTGAATAGGGTTTAAGAAACATACTATGAACATTCTTTTCATTTTCAAAAGGTTTAGCGTAATTCATCCTCAAACCATTATAACTTACGGGCACGAAGGGTGATCACCCAGTTGTACCTCAGATTGATCAATACTACATAACTTGAACGAAATTCATCGCTCACTCTATCCGCATTATGCAAAAATCTTCCCATATAGGGATGTTCATACATGCCCGGTTCCAAACCCAAGGTTTTAATC
This sequence comes from Panax ginseng, assembly GCA_020205605.1. Lineage (NCBI taxonomy): Eukaryota > Viridiplantae > Streptophyta > Magnoliopsida > Apiales > Araliaceae > Panax > Panax ginseng. The sequence continues at coordinate 72,619,453 of CM035141.1, forward strand.
TTGCTCAACAATAATATGTAATTCAAATATATATATACGGGTAATTGACAAAGGTGTATCAACATGTGAACAAATGCCATGTTTATCCAAGTGGGGACACTTGTGTAACCATTTATAAAATCAATGAATGTAATATATATCCGAGCTAACATGTCGATAATCAAAGAGTACATAATGCATGCAGGATAGAATAATTCAAACTTCTTTTTCATGTCCATTGCATAAAGGAAGTGCAAAGGTAGGATACTTACCGATTCACCGATTACAAATCTCAACTTAGGTTTTATCTCTTTATCACAACCTATCAATAATCGATCATTCGTTCGATTAGAACAATATATCTTAACACATAGTAATCGTCTTATTACAACAAAGACATAGTCCAATCACATAATCACAAAGATCATACTTTTAGTTCCTATTCTATACTTGAAATATTTTTATACATTTTTCAAATATCTCATCCATGCTCTTACAGATAGTCTTTTTCTTTCTTTTTTATAAGGTCCCATACATTTATCGGCGTATCGATGACTTTTTTATCGGGTAAATACTGAGTCTAAGACTCTTATTCTATACCTCAACATCTCAAATATCATACATCTTATTTTTAATCATTTTTGCAATATCCAAAATTGAAAAATTTAAAATAATTCAAATCATCACTAAAGGGCCTATAGTGATATAATCATACTATATAGGTGTTCTTCAAATTCGAACTTCATAATCGGTTCTCAAGTCACTAGTTTGGTACGGCTATAACTTTCAAATATCGTAATCATAATTAAATGATTTAAACATTAAACAATTCCATCATCATTAATAGTTTAATTAATACTAAACTATTAATGAAACCATCGCTAAAATATAAAAGTTATTTATAATAACTCAAACTATTTTTAAAACATTTATATTACCCAAATAATTACCATTAATATTTAAATATTAATGTACTATTTATCCAAATATTAAAAGTCATTAATTATAACTTAAAATATTTTTAAATCCTTCATATCCTCTTTAAATGGTTTTTAAATAAGTAAAACCATTTTTAAACTATTTATTTAATATTAATCATTAAATAAACTAAATATCATTAATATTATCTTAATATCATTAATATTTAATTATTAATGAAATTATCATTTAAATATTAAAAGTTATATTTTATAGCTTAAAATATTTTTAAATACCTTATTTTCATTTAAAATGATTTTTATAATATTAAAATCATTTTTAAACTAAATTATTTAATATAATCATTAAATAACTTTAATATCATTAATAATTATTAATTAATGAAATTCATCACAAAATATTAAAAGTCATCACAAATAACTCATTTACATAATCAATTCCAAGCCAAAATAAACATAGTAAACTAACTAGTTTATTAACAACACTAACTAAACTTCAAAAATTCAAACTTTAACTAACAATTAAAAATAATAACATTACAAAATTAAATAAGAAACATACCCTAAAATACGAATTCCACGATCGATTACGCACTTCCACGCCAAAATTTAACTAAGGAGATCTTTATAAAAAGTTCTCCCACAACAAAAGCCTTTCAAAAAATTGGAGGCCTTATTGTTGGTGAATGAAACAAAGGCCAAGCCCTTCTATTTATAGGTTTAGAAAATGGTGAAGTTCTCAATTTAGTCGATGTGAGACTTGGTTTATACTAATTTTTCAATAGCTCGGTTTGCGATTTTCTAACGCATTGCTCATAACTCCGATTAATCTGATTTTTGGATATGTTATACATGGTATGTAAGACTATTTTTAAAAATATGAATTACCCAATTCGGGTTCATTAGGTAGTCAAAAAGCAAGGCCAAAAATGGACGTTCATAATGCTTTTCAATCTCGTTTCAGCTTTACCCTCTTTCGCTAAAAACAGTCATAACTCTTTCATTTTAAAACATTTTTGAGCGATTCTTGAGTCCACGCGAAGCTAACTTCTGGGGCTACAACTTTTATTCTTTGACCATTTCTAAATTCCGAACACATCAACCCAGAAATTCCGTTCAAATGGACTGCACCGCACTTGTTGGGAAGTTTTGACACTACTACTTTGAAATGTCATAACTCTCTCCTTCGATATCGGATTTAGTCCATTTTGGAGTCTATAGAAAGCTTATTCGGTGTACTATAACATACCAAAAGCCCAGAAGGTTTTAGAAACATTAACTGATCAAATAAGGTCCCGAATAGCACATCCCGTCATTGACTTTCGGTTTGAGAAATTTGACACATTTCCTTCCAATCACCGTAATTCCCTCATCCGAGGTTGGAATGAGGTCATTCCAAAGCCTATGGCTTCCTAACTCAGTGCACTACAACATATCAAAAGCCCAGACCTTTTAAAGCACCAAAAGTGGACGAGAATGCTCCCATTACAGACTGCCCAAAAACAATTTATCATGATCGGTCAACCATGTTTGACCATCTATAACTTCTAATCTATACATGATATGGACTTGATTCTTTTTGCAGATTATAGACCACATATTAGGCTACACATAACAAATTTTGAAGAACAAAACTTATGATCGAGCAAAGAGTTATGGCCTCTGACATTTGGTGAACAGAATTTGGTTTTTCCAACTTGCTTAAATCTTCAAATTCGTGCACTTTGATGTTATGGGTCTTTGATTTATCAACTCATATAATCAATTAACATTCTATTACACAACTTTAAACAATCAATTGCATCAAATAACATCGAATCAAAGGATTTCTAGGTTTAGTGTTCTTATACCCTTTTTGCCAAAAAATTCTTGATTCTTGCTTCGATTTGTTATGGGTGATGGTTGGGCTTTGTTTAAGAGTGTATGGGCAATCTTGTACAAGGCAATTAAATGTAATATTTAATCACTAGATTTAATTCTTATAATTTACCAATTAACTTCTATCCTTTGGTAAATTAAAACACTTATACAATAACATCGAAATTAAACCCTAGAATTAAAATTAGGGTTTCTCAACGTCATCAATTAGGGTTTCTAATTGACCATTAGTGGTTCTTTAATTATCTGTATGTTACTAACACACGTCGTTACGATTTTTAATTTTAACCTAGGTTAGGGTTATAATAATTAGGGTTTGTCCTAATTATCGACGTTTACAACAAGATAATTGGGTTTCTTCTAATTACCGATATTCTTATTCACGGTAATTTCATATACACAAATACTACTCGTAAATATCCCATAACCGAGTTTAATAATTAGGGTTTCACAAAGACGGTAATATGCTATGACCTAATTGGCCAAATGCGTTGCTCAATATTATCTCGTCGCATATACCCAAAGAATAATTATGGTATCAGAAAAATCATTATATAAATAATATAATATTATTATTCTCATCTCTTGATTACAATCCCAATCCAGGTTTGGATCTCATGTCCGACTTATTCTTCGTACAACATCAATAATCAAGTTAAAATAATTAACTTAAATATTCTCGAACAATTCATATAATAAAATATTTATTATATAAATCTAATTATCACTTCATATATTATTTCCAATCATGTTTTCATGGAAAATAATTAATAAAAACATTTCAACTACGTAAATTTATTACCATATAATTTGTGGAAATTAATAATTCCAAAATTATTTCTAATTTTTCAAGTAATAAATGTATTCGCATTTATCATTCACTTTACTTGACACTTAGTCTCGTCATTAAATAAAAAAAAATTTATACGCAAAATTTCTTATTTATTTTATATAGAAAATCTCGGGTTATTACAAGGACTCTTCAACACAACACTTTTCGCCGACGTACGAACAGGCCTACCAAATGGTTTAGATGCAGATTTCTCAACATCAACATAATGGAGTATATCATGTGTCGTTAATACCATCTCATCAAGTAGCGACCTGTCTAATTCTTCAATTTTACTCCCCTTTAATGATTTTCAAGACATGACACAAAAAACAAGTACAATAACAAATTAAAAATCCAAACAGATTCAATAGTAACATAAACACTGTATCAAGGTAACTAATATAAAATGTAAAGGTAACTAATGTTGAAAAAAAAAACCTCAATGGGGGTAAAAACAATAATTTCTTTTCCACTAGACTGACTTAGAATATCAAAACTTGGAATGCAAGTGTTCTTTTCAGTCTGTACAACAGAAAGCACATATAATTGATCAATATAACACGTAAAAATATAACATAAAATAAATAAAAAAATTGCCTAACCTTTTCATTCTCCACATCAATGTGAACCCCTCTAGGGGTAAAAACAACAATCTCTTTCCCATCAGAATTTGAATTGTCAATCTTGTTCTCAATCTATAAAAAAAATAAAAATAAAATTAAGCATTGACTTAAAAACATGAAACACAAATGAAAATCAAACATATATGGATACCTTTTCATCGTCTTCTTCAAGCTGAATCTCACCAACCCCACTAACATCGACATCAACACTTTCATGAAACTGTTTTGCATTGTCGGGACCTTCAACTACAACATCATCCACAACAGTAATAACATCATCAACTACAACGTTAACATTGCCACCATTGACATTCTCATCCAACTCATCATCATCATCATCATCAACAGTTTCATTTCCCCGTTTGAAAGAACTAGACTAGCCATATAACTGTTTTCTCAACCACTTCTTTATGTCCCTACAAATCTGAATATGAAACACTTGCAATTGATCTTTTAATTCAACACCCAAATTCTTAATTTCTTTCTTCACCTCCATCACCTTCCCTTCCAAAGGCTTCACCCGTGCATCAATAATTTTTTTAACATCAGAAAGAGAAAACCTGAGGTCTTTATTCTTCCTGGATGTTTCAACTTTAATATCAGCAATATTAGGACCGCTATCACTTCCACTGAAAAAATGAAAACCACCTAAATCCAATCGCACCTTCTCATCCTCCGTAGGAATAATATTTTGAATAATCAACTGAAACATATTAATATCAACAAAAACATAATGTCAGAAACATTGAACATAAAACATAAACAAGACAGTAAACAAAAAAAAGGTATTTAAGTCAGTAACCAATAACATATATAAAGGTAACCAAATATAATATAAATAGTAACCAACATACCTGACTAGAGCCAAAAACCAAGTCATTCAACTTCTCATTCTTAGGAGCCTTTCCCAACTTTCTCCATCTAACTAATCTGAATTCTGAAACATAATCATCAATATAAAAGCCCTTGTCTTTCAGTGTAGGAATTGTTTCAAACAAAAAAACTTGAAACAAATAAGGTAATCCATTGAGCTTATAATATTTATAATAACTTTCCCTGTAAAAATTGTATATCACCCCACCATGCTTATCCTTCTTTACATGTCCCTTAACAGCAAGGGATAGTGAATTCTTTGTCTGTTCAAAAGCAAATTTTCCCCAAGGATAACTTTCAATATCCCCATAAGAAAAAAAGTTAAACAAAGCTTCATCAATATAATTGTCAGAAATAGTAGCTAATATGAAATTAAAAACCAAGAAAATGATGGACATCCTAAATGCCTCATCATCATCATCAAAAATAACACTCCTATATATCCTCCCGATACTAGAACGGGTTATAACCTCATTACCAAAAAATTTCTCCACCAACATATTTTTAATCCCCTTGAAACCATCAATGTCTTCATCTCCTTGCCAATTCAAACCAGAAATTAAACAAAATTCTGGCAATCCAAACCTTACCCTTCTCTCACCAAATAGAAACCACATCTCCCCATTATCCCTTTGATAAATTTCCCTAACCAAAGCATGATTGATTATCTGTGAAAACATATGTGGCTGCCCAAAATCTAAAAATTTACCAAAATAAGACAACTTAAACTTATTCAAATGTACTGTTGGGCCATGATACTTTTCATTATTGGGCCGTACCTAATGGGCTCCTCCATTGGACTATGTTACATTTGTTCTGTTGGGCCGAATGGTTTGGACCCAGTTATTTGACTATTCTATTGGGTCATTCCGGTCAGATGGGTCATCTTTATTGCATTGGGCTAAGTCATTGGATCGGTCCATTACGCAAATTATCTTTTATCTCATCTTTGACCGGTAATCATCATAAAGGATAACAGTTGACTGTTATCTGCCACCTTTCTGTATGGCATTAATGAGGATGGGACTCAGATGACTGGCGGTGGCAAACTGTAGCAGCAGATAGTGGGTGAGCTGCACGCTTTCGGCTAAGATGACTAGCATGGGAGATGGCTGTGTCAGGCGGTAGTGGGTGGCACGGTAAACCAGGTTTAGAGTACATATGGGACGAAGATCACACAAGGAAACAAGGTAACTAATCACTTAACAAAAATTATTATTCTCTCTCAATACACTAGACATATTTTCCTCCATTGTTAACCTTGTGATCACCGATATTGACTCTCACGCTGGAGCTATCCCTCGACGGTCAAGCCGTCAAGCTTTTGGTGTTGACTTGTTGAACTGTGCAGGATATCGGACACGTCTTGGTGATTGGGACGTGAGGAAAGATCTTAGCGTTAACATTGACGCTAGAAGGAGGGGTGAGTTCTTGTGTCCTGAGTATTTTCAATCACAAACTGTGCTCGTTCTACGTCGAAATCCATGGGGAAGATTAGAACGCCTACACCTGAAGGACAGCCGATGGCTGCAAGTGAATCCGCACCACGAATATCCGTCAAAGATCGTTTGGGACCTGCAGTAAGTGCTCATGCTAGCACAGCTTCCAAACGACCATCAGAAGAGTTTCGTCCGAAGGCCATGGGTAATGCTAAGCGAAAGCTGGTTTTCACTGTTGAAAAAGGATCTGGTCATGATCGGAAACGGGTAGAAGGCACCTCGCCTAGAACTTGATACCGAGATGACCAGGATGATAAGGCCTCCAAGTTGGCCAAGATGGAAGACGAAGTAGATAGGGCCATAGAGGTACTTTTGAAGCATCGACAGGATATAGCTGAGCAGATGTCTCGGATGGCAAAGTTAAGAGACGAAGCTTCCAGTTATGTTCAGTCTGAAGAACGTGGGCATCGGAGTGGGAAGGAACATGCCCATTCAGGTCATGAATCTCGGGGCCAACCTCGAGATCGAAGAAGATCCAGAAGCCCTACTCCTCAACGATCGAAGAGGGTACCTCACCCTGTCGGTTCTAAGGAGCAGGGTCGAAGCAAACAGAGAGGCCGATCCAGAGAGTACGCTCCCGAGAATACAAAGAAGGCGATTTTCCTTGCACATTCTCACCACAACGGTCGAGTTCATGGACGAAGTAGATCCAGAGCTCATACTTCTGAGAGTCCACTGAGGGTACTCCGCCCTGTGGACCCACATCATCGGAAAAGTCCCTTCAAAGTTAGAGGTTCTATGGTAAAAGGCCGGTCTACTCAGAAAAGGAAGGAGTCGCCGGAGAAAGAAGCATCATCTCAACCAGAAGGAGCGGAGTATCTGGTTAAAGAATTGAAGGAACTTTGGAAGAAGCTTGCCGAAGTCCAGCAAACAAAAGATACTTCGGGAAAGAAGGCATCTCCTTTTTCCGTAGAGATTCTTAAAGAAAAAGCTGACCCCACCAAGAAGTTGCCCCACATAGAAAGCTACGATGGATCTGGGGATCCCTATGACCACAGTCAGGCGTTTGACCAACTGATGGATTATTATGACTTTAGCGATGCTGCTAAGTGTCATACCTTTGTCACAACACTCCGAAAAGATGCTAGGTAGTGGATGGGAACTTTGCCTTCAGATTCAATATCATCTTGGGTAGACATGTACAGTAAGTTCCATGCTCACTTTGGGAGCAACAAAAGGAGGGGAAAACCAACTGGCTCATTGGCTCAGGTTCGACAATATTCGAATGAGTCTTTGGGCCAATATTTAAAACGATTCCGTGAAGTAGTCGGCCAAGTGACAGACCTGAATGACCTACAAGCCGTTGGACTGTTTCAGAATGGGTTAGATCTGGTCAAATCAGAAAAGTTGGTGAAGAAGTTGATGTTTCACCACCCGAAGAGTCTCGCTGAAGCCTTTAACAAAGCAGAAGGCTATATCGTGGTAGAGGAGGCCATGAATAGTCTCAAACATCCTTCTTCAGATCGGCTTAAGGAGACAGATCGGGACAAAACAGAAGGGGATCAAAAGAAGAATGAAGGGAATAAAGACTGCTATGATGGTGGGTCGAAGAAGTATAATAACAATTGGAAACAGGGAGAAGGTCATTCGTCCGCTCCTGCCCAAAGAGTTAATAGGACATACACTGCACTCAATACTGATAGGGTTGTCATCCTAGACCAAATCAAAAATCAACTTATTTACGAACCACCTCGAGATAACATTAAGCCCGGAAAAGGTAACTTTCGCAAATATTGCGATTATCATCAGGCTTCGAGTCACGATACAAATGACTGTGCTAATCTGAAGGACTTCATAGAGAAGAAGGTTCAAAGTGGAGCCTTAATTCAAGATATGTAGCTTCGAAATGACTCAAAGAAGTTCAAGAGAGGGATAGAGAGCTGCCTGTGTGGCTCAACCAGTTCAAAGAAGCATTGCTAGCTCGGACACGACTTCTGGCATGTGGTAGATGTCACCACTGGGGGCACTTCTGGCAAGCTCATTGGAAAGAAACGCCGAAGTCACTTGGATTCGGTCATGTAGGTGGTGGGTACCTTCTCGAAGACTGATAGACCTTATCCAGGTACGGTAATCTCCTTTACTGACGAGGATTACCCTTCAGAAACCATCGAACTGCATAAGGGATCATTGGTGCTGACTGCGCAAGTGGGTTCGGTGGATATGAAGAGAATGATGGTCGACAACGGGTCTTCTATAGATATTCTATATGCCCACGCTTATCAGAGGATGCATCTGGATGGGTAAAAGATAGAGATCGGGCAGGAGGCTCCTTTGTACGATTTCAGCAACGATCCAGTCAAGGTGGCTGGAACTATTGAACTACCGGTCATCTTTGGAACGGCCCCCCAACAGGTAGAAATAATTTGTAAATTTTATGTTGTGCATGTAGATTCTGCCTATAATGCCATTCTAGGGAGGCCTACTTTTAATTGCTTTACAAACTGTAACTTCGATCCCTCATTTCAAAATCAAATTTCCTACGGCTCATGGAGTTGGAGAGGTGAAGGGAGATCTAGATCTGGCCAGACGATGTTATAGGAATGCTGTGATCACTTTGGGAGTGGGGGTATCAAAGCAGAAACAGACCATGGCGATAGAGATCGAGCCCTTCACTGAGAGTAGTTCAGAGCCATTAGTCATGCCAGCTGGGGAAATAGAGGAGATTGATCTCATTCCTGGAAAGGCGAACAAGACAATAAAAATAGGTTCGGGTCTGCCGAAACCTCTCCGGACGAACCTTATGGAACTCCTACGCTGCTATGTTGACATCTTTGCGTGGGAACCTCAAGATATGCCGGGGGTGAGCAGGAAGATTGTTGAGCACCGATTAGAAGTGGACCCGTCAAAGAAGCCGGTTCGTCAGAAGAGGAGGATCTTTGCGCCCGAGCGCCAATGAATCATCAATGAAGAGATTGCCAAGATGTTAGCTGCTAACTTCATCTTTGAGATCGACTACCCGCAGTGGATGGCAAATGTGGTGCTGGTCCAGAAATAGAATGGGAAATGGCGAGTCTGCATCGACTATACAGATCTGAACAAAGATTGTCCTAAGGATTTCTACCCGCTGCCCCACATCGACCAGCTTATCGATGCGACTTCGGGGTATGCTTTATTGAGTTTCATGGATGCATTATCTGGATATCATCAAATTTCCATGTGTAAAGAGGATATATCGAAGACGTCGTTCATTACGCATCGTTCGGTATATGCCTATAAGAAAATGACCTTTGGCCTAATCAATGCTGGGGCAACGTACCAGAGAATGATGAACTACGTCTTCAGATATCAATTGGGCAAGAACATGGAGGTGTACGTGGATGACATGATTGTGAAGAGCATGCAGGTGCAGAAACATTTAGATGACTTAGAAGAATTCTTTCAGATAATTCGTCATCATAACTTGAGACTAAATCCTACTAAGTGCACCTTCGGATTAGGGGCTGGCAAGTTTCTGGGTTATCTTGTCAGTCAGAGAGGAATTGAAGCCAACCCGGAGAAGATTCAAATGATTCTGAATATAAAGACTCCTCAGTCATTTAAAGATGTTCAATGTCTGACTGGAAGGATTGCAGCGTTGAGGAGGTTCATGTCTAGGTCGATAGAGAGATGTTTTCCATTTTTTGATACTTTGAAAGGGCCGAAGAATGCAAAGGCGTTCCAATGTTCCTCGCTACAGATCTTCAACTCCTCCATTCTTCGAGTTAGATCCCTTTGGAGGTTTTCATTGTTGAAGAGGGCAGTACCGAGATCACCTCTTTACTTAGTCAAAGCTGACTTCAGAATGATGTTCTCTCGACGAGCTGCATCCTCTTCGGCTTCAGCTTCTTGGTAATGTGGAAGAAGACACCCGAAGACAGCATTCGCCTATAGATTTTCACAGACAATCCGTCAGTCAATTCAAAGAGATACATATAAATTCAAATGAACAGACAGATAAATATTTACCTTGGCGTGATAGCTCATGCCTTCCTTGATAAAGTCCATTATTGAACTGTTGCCAAACCGATGTTCATCGATCTCCCTAACAAAGGAGTTGAAGAGTTGGAAAGGGAAATTGGCATTAAATTGGGGCCATACAGTTGGAGACCCCATCGCATCATTCTGGAACTCATCAACAGACGGCCTTGAAAGAAAGGGCGTACGTTCTTCACAGGGAGGTGATGGTGAAGCATCCAGGTATATGTTCTCGGGAGATGGAGAACGAGCAGGAGTAGGTTCCCGAGTTGGAGAAGGGATAGATGATGAATGTGGTTAATCGGGAGTAGGTCCTTCGGGTGGTGGAGGTTGATCATCCGAAGGTTGTTTTCTTTTCCGAGAAGGAATTGAAGTCTCAGTTTGTTCTTCATGTTCCTCTTCGGAAACTTGAATTTCCACTGAGATAGTGGGAACCTGAAGCTCATCGGCAGATAGAGGTATTACCTTAACCCGCCTTTTCTTGATACGAAGAGCCTGCATCCGTTCGTTTGTAGGCATATCGATCAAGCTGGAGGTAGAGATTGGTTGGGATTCTTGGGAGGTACCGCTTGGCTTTCGAAAAGCTCTCTTCTTCTTGCGCGGTCGGAGAGTCTCTTCAAAGAAATTGGGTTCTATAGGGAAGATCTTGACATCTGGGCTTCGTGAGGCCTAATCTCTTCCTGGGGGTTTCATGAGTAGGAGATGATGGAGGTTTGCTCGAAAGAAATTTTTCTAAGTCCCTTCGGTCCATCGATGAAGGTTTGATCAAAGACACTGCAACAGAAAAATACATTCTGTTAGATCTGTTTACAATAATAAACTCAGAAATTTTATTTTGGTAAAAATTTGAGACTTACATTTGTGGTCATACAACCAAGTTTGTTTGGTAAGAAGACTGTAACTCCACTCCTTCTTCGGGAAGTTGTCCAGGAGTTCAATCATCTCTTTCACACGCTCTTCGGCTATATCCCCAAAGTCGGCAGATACTTTGTCCAACGTAGTCCAGTCTGGCAGAGAGGCAATTTTTGGCCCTTTGACGAAGAGCCATTGCTCATGCCATCCTCGGTTGCTGGAGGGAGTGTTGATCAGAGACCATCTCTCAAAGTTCTCTCCAGCTTTTGCAGGTATTTTGCTCAGAACCTTGAACCCCTTCTCTCTAGACTTGGTGATACTGTATATGGAGAAGAAGAAGTCGAGAGTGGGGGCGACGCCCACTTCGTGACAGAAGGCGACAAACGCCAAGATGTGAATATAGGAGTTCGGGACTAGCTGGACGAATCCGACGCCAATGAACCCCAGGAGGGTGACCAAGAAAATGTGCAAGGGGAATCGAACCCCTTTTTCTAAAAGTGTCAGAGGCATGGCGGTCCAGCCGTCCGGGCACTGGTACATCCTCTCTGTGGTGGTGGGACGGCGGAATTGATGGGTCACCGGAACTTGATACCGTTCGTATGCGTTCTGAACGTCCTTCTCAGTCAACGTTGATGCAGTGTTGGCGTGAGTGAATTGCGTTGCACTATGGAAGAAGATGGAAGGGTTGGGAAGAGGCTTTTTCGGCGTGCTTTTGCTTAGGATATCAGTGGGGTTAGGGTTTGATCCCAAAGAGACCTTGCTAGGGCTGGGTATAGGAGGAATAGTGGTAAGAGGAATGGCATGGATTAGAGTGGCGTTAGCAGAATCGGAAGACGCCATTATTGATAGTTTGCAGAAAAAAGTAAGAAAGCTGAGAAAGAAGGAAGTCTAGAGCTCGAAAGGGCGTCTAAAATTCAAATTGGCAGGTAAAGTTGTCAATTTGGGGGAAAGTTACCTTTTATACTGACGGTTACACGGTACATGAGGGCGACACATTTAATTAGCAGCAATGATGGCGAATGTGAAGGGATAACATCCAGTTTTGGGTTTAATGTCTTAACCGGAGTGGGCTTCTCTCTTTTGGGCCTCATTTTATTTGAATTGTTGATTGGCATTCATCAGTTGGGCCTCGACAGGTTTCAAATTCTTGTGACTTATTACAATTCATTATATTATGGACCTATATTATTTACAGTCTTCCATTAAACATCCTGTTTAATAAAAGACTGGGGGGCAATGTTGGGCCATGATACTTTTCATTATTGGGCCGGACCTAATGGGCTCCTCCCTTGGACTATGTTACATTTGTTCTGTTGGGCCGAATGGTTTGGACCCAGTTATTTGACTATTCTATTGGGTCATTCCGGTCAGATGGGTCATCTTTATTGCATTGGGCTAAGTCATTGGATCGGTCCATTACGCAAATTGTCTTTTATCTCATCTTTGACAGGTAATCATCATAAAGGATAACAGTTGATTGTTATCTGCCACCTTTCTGCATGGCATTAATGAGGATGGGACTCAGATGACCGGCGGTGGCAAACAGTGGCAGCAGATAGTGGGTGAGCTGAACGCTTTCGACTGAGATGACTAGCATAGGAGATGGTTGTGTCAGGCGGTAGTGGGTGGCACGGTAAACCGGGTTTAGAGTACATATGGGACGACGATCACACAAGGAAACAAGGTAACTAATCACTTAACAAAAATTATTATTCTCTCTCAATACACTAGACATATTTTCCTCCATTGTTAACCTTGTGATCGCCGAAATCATCGACTCTCACGCCGGAAAGTTATCCCCAGCAATCAATAAGTCAAGTTTTTGGTGTTGACTTGTTGAACTGTGCAGGATATCGGACACGTCTTGGTGATTGGGACGTGAGGAAAGATCTTGGCGTTAACATGTACTTTAGTCAATTTATTCTTAATAACAGTTGGCACTTTCATATCACACCAATAAATGATTTTTGCTGTAAAGTTTCGATGGTGCTCCTCATAGATCCCAAATTTGAAAATACAATAAATTACATTACAAACACATAAACCAAATCAAAATAGAACATCAATAAAACTTTAAAACCAAAACTATTAAATCAACATTATCCAAACATAGTATCGGTAGTAACCAAATAATATCAGCAAGTAACCAAAACCCAAACTAATAATACTAACAATACATCCACTCGGAAACAACATAATAATTTTACCACATACAGTATAAACATTCATCATTCTTCAACTCTAGTGTAATAAAATATATTTTAATAACTATATAATCATCAGTTTCCAAAAATAAAAAACTTAGTAACCAAAACTCAATCAGTAAGTTACCAACACAACATAATCAACCTATATAATGACAAAAATGTAACATAGTGACCAAAATGTTATATACTAGTATCTGACACTCCAATCTGAATGAAAACAATAATTTTATCAACAACAACTTGAACAGTAATGACACTACTAATAAACCAAATTAAACAACACCATACACCAAAACATCACCATACACAAAAATAAAAACACAAGTAACCAAAAACAACTAAAAAGTCTATATTCTTAAAAAAAAAAATTAAAAATAACAAACCTTCAGATGTTTTTGCCGGGGAACAATTTTCCGGTTATGAGCCTCAACTTCATCTTTTTTCCCAACTTTTTTTGGAGAACCTTCAAAATCAGAATCGATATGTACCAATGATTTAGCCTTCTTATCCATATGTCTCCCCAATTTTTTATCTTCAACATCTAATTTCACCATTAACTTCTTCCCCTGTTTTGAAGACTTTGACAGACTATCCTTCGCCTTTACATATGTCTTCAAATCCTTCACATAATAATCATCTGTAACTTGTTTCCTCTTGCTATCACTCTTCTTATCCCCCATTCCCTATGCTCTTCCTCGTAGACACCATCACGAACAAAAAAAGAAGAAATCGAAAAATGTAGTACCGATAAATGAGAACAAACCGAACAACTTACGAATAATCACGAACTGAAGCAGAAGACACCAACGACGAACTAAAAATCGAACGCCGACGACAAATATCAACCAGAAAGAACGACCGACTCAACTCAGAGAAGAAAATAGGTTTGCTTAGAAAGTTCCCAAAACACAGAATAAGGGTTTTCAAAAGAAAAGAGACGACAAAAGGATAAAAACCAAATTTAAATTGAAACACGATCCCATAAAAAATGCGTGAACATTTTATTTAAAAAAAAAACTGAATTGCTATGTCATTAGCACATTAAATCACACAACAAAATTAAAGGAAGCATAAATATGTACTAATAATGAAAATAAAATTTTAAATGCATTAATTGTGTAAATATTTTATGAGTGCATTATTATTGTAATTATTTTTAAAAATATAATAAAATATGTAATTGTTCCTATTTTTAACACCCGTTGAATAAATGTATTAGTTCTAGGCTTAACAAAATGAGGCCCAAAACTGTGGGTTGGTCGGCCTACTCGTTATATATGTGAGCTAAATTAAGAACTGTTTAAAATTGGGCCTTTTTGGTACTGCCCATTTTTCCCTGGCCCATCTCCCAAGAATTTTTTAAGATTATTTTTTATGCGTACAAAGAATAAGTTGATTTTTAAATTTTACTGTTAATTATTAGTTGATTTTCTTGTACAAAAAAAATCAACTAATAATTATTGTTTACAAGAAAATCAACTAATCATTAACAGTAAAATTTAAAATTTTAGAATTTTGATTTTACATGACTAGAGTCGTGTAAAAACTATTTAAAATTATTATTGTTCTTCTATTATTTGACTTTTCTTATATATATGCGTATAGTTAAATAATATGGTTTGTTTTTTGAAAATAGTGTGATATAACCTTTCAAACAAACCAGAAAAAATTAAAGAAAATTATTTTGTTATTATATATCTTTAATACAAAAATACTACTCCATCGGTTCCATAATAACCGTCTTTTTAGCTTCAGAATTAAGAAAGTCATTTAATAATTAAAATTTGTATGAAATTCTATCACTACCCCTTTATGAAAAGTTGGAAACTATTAATGTAAGAAAGAAAATTTATTGGGAGAATGAGAGAAGTTAGAAATAATATAGGAAAATAAATAATTTATTCTCCTAGAAAGTTATAAACGACAAATAAATTAAAATAAATTTTTTCTTCCAAAAAATCATTTATTATGAAACCAAGGGAGTACATACTATATTGACATAAGCAGAAAGTTGGGGAGAAGTTGCAGGAACTACCGTAATTGTCTCATAATTTTTTGTTTTAGTTTGTTGTGTAAGAAGGGTAAAATAATCTTTGAACATTAATATTTTACAAATCCATTTTTAGCCAAAACAAAACAATTATGTAATATATTGGGGTTAAATAAAGTTCTGCTCAGAAGTCAAGCAACAACCAAACAAAATAATGGACATGAGTCCCACCATTACAATATTGGATTATTGCCTTATAGAAGTCATTACGTTATTTCAAAAAACTCTTTGGCAAACCAAAGCCAGGTAAGAAGCACATTGACAATACAGGAATTGTTTAAATGTACTTTCCGATGGCAGGCATTTCAAAAGGGTGTTGATTCCATGGGGAAAACATATCGGAAACTTGCACACCTATTGAAAGACCTTTCACTCGTACATATATGGTCTTATAGATATATTGTTGCTTTATACAACTTCAGAGTTCAGACCAAAAATAACTACAGAACACCAATATATATGGATAGCAAAGAGGAGAGTTAACTGGTTACCTAAGTTACATGAACACGGATGGAGTATCCGGTTGGACAGGGGCATTTTGAAGAGTCCGACAAGGGATTATGCCAATTTTTCACGCTAAAATAGTGTCCAAGACTCCTACCCTTGTCCTAGTGTATCAAGTATCTGACACAAGTACTTCACGGGTACTATAGGGCAAAGTGAAGAGTCCGTGTAACCTAAAATTAGGCTGATAATTGGACAACTTTCATGTAAAATTTACTTTGCAGGAAAATGAGCCCCTGGGAAACTTTAACAGCTTCTTTTGAATCTTTGGGTCAAGGCCATTACCCCAAGATATTGTCATGGTCTTTAGAACTTTTGCATTCTCCAAAAAATATTTGATCAACTTCAGCTCTTCCTTCAGTCCAGCAGAAAAATTGTGAATTTCAATCGTATGTAGCTTCAAGAGCATACAAGCAGGCACATGCTGTGGCGGATACCAATTAACTGCAAAATCATCATATCCTTCCAAGCGTTGCGATGGAACAAGCCCCTGATCAAGAAATAAATCAAGATTTTTTAGTTATGCAAATTAGACTAAAAATCGAATGTAAAAAATTTCAATATTCAATCTCAATTTACATCTTCAAAGACCAGAACTTCAAGATTAGGCACACTGTTGAGAACGGATGGCAACAATCGCCAACCACCAAATTCATCATCACCAGGTTTGTTTTTCCGGAAGGTAACACCGAGCGTTAAATGTACTAAATTATGAAATGTGGGTAACTGAATGTTATCTGCATAACGAAGTGCCTGCATAGTCATCAACCTGGGTATTATTAAAATTGACACAAGGACAAAGTACATATATATGAAAAAAGTGTTTTTTTTTTTTTTTTTGTGGGGGCAGAAGGCGCTGATGGTCAACATTTATAATAGAAGCAAAATACTTACCATCATAGTGAATCCAGATAATGATAAAGTTTGAACTGCAGAGAGGGTCCTAAGAAGCCCAAATATACCATCTCCATAAGTACCTTCATCCAAGCTATGAATACATCTTCTCTCAACATGTATACTAGCACCGACAAGAGAGGAGGCGCGTTTCACCACATATTCTTCTGACATGCAATCGAAGAGATGAAGGTACTCAAGATTGGGGGCATCTATCAAAACCTGGTAATTGCAATTGGGTGCATTACATCGATATCTTTGTAACTCACAAATCAATGTTAAACTCTTGAGAGAAGGCACTGAAACATTAAATGTCCTCAAGTCAAACATATCATGCTTCATACGCCGTTCTACATACAATTCTTCAAGTACAGGGCAGGCTGAAAAGAAGTCCTCAAGTGACTCCTCATGCAGAAAACTAATCTCTACAAGATGAAGAGTCTTCAGACTTGGCAAAAAAACATCTTCAGGCAACTTTAATTCAAAACACTTGCTAAGTTTCAACACTACAAGTGTTTCGGAGACCATTAAAAGGTCAAATGGGAGTGCAACCTTTCCCACATTTCCGTTGAAGCGAAGATCAAGATCTTCAACACCACTCTTTAAAGCAGAACAGATCAACTTAGAAACACGAGGATAATCGCACTTCCGCGGACAACAAAATCGCAACCTTTTAATATGCAAACCATTCCGAAGAACCAGTATATGGTCCACTAAATCCATAAATCGCTTGGCTTTGGCGTTGGAACTGTAACTGGGCATAGTAAGCTCAAGGCTGGGGTTAAGAGCCCAAATGTACCTCCATCTAGTTGACAAAACACTGGTTCTCACTGCCTGTTTTACAGGGAGAAGAGAAAGAATGTGAGAGAGAACAGCATCAGGTAGTATACTGATCCAATCTTCGCTTCTCCCGCCATTAGATTCATTTAGGAACATATTTATTGTCAAAGACTTTGAATCTTGCAAATGTGATCGTCTCGACAAGCTTGCATCCATTGCTTAAGATAGAAACTGAAATTTGAACTATAGAAATTTGGAGTGTTTCAAGTTTTGATGGCCTGCAAAGGAAAAGAAATAGAATACAAACAAATTAATTTTTATGTTCGAGAGTTGCAAGGAATCAAACTTGAGTAAACTCGTTAGTTTGAACAGAAAATATAACAAGCATATATGATGCATTTTATTCTAAGTATGAAAACTTACCACAAAGAAGAAAAACTGGAAGAAAGTCCACCGCTTAGTCAGTTTTACCCTATTTTTCTTACTTGTAAGGTTTAATTAAGAGAGAAAGGAAGAGGAAATGGTAGAATATAATTCCCCATTTTCCTCTATTTTCTTTCTTCCAAATTGAGAACAAAGGAAAGAAAGAGAGAGTCCTTTTAATGAAATTTTATCTAATTCCAGTTTTACACTCCCAAGTCATTCTCTTTTATTTTTTTCAAATTTTATTTCATAACGGTACATTCTTTCTTTCTATTTTTTTTCCTTCTAAACTTGCAAGAACAACAGAGTATCCTTATCTGTTCAGAAGACGTGTACAGAGAAATCAACTTTCTCTTCTCCTCTAAGCTCGTTTGGCACTGTATAAAACACTTTTAGTAATAGAACTTTTTAACAAAAGTGCTTTCAGGAAAACAGTGTTTGGTTATACAATTGCAAAAGTACTTCTAAAAATCACGGGTAAATTTATAGACAGGTATATGGTATAGGTTTTCAATTTGTTATTCAATAATTTAGGAACAAATTAGAACATTCATGAAATATTCAAAATCTTCATCCCACTGCACTTCTAAAATCACAACAACAGCAGTGAAAAATTTGTTTTAACTTTTTATTTAAAATTGCTTTTAGTCCACCACACAGCCAAACAGTAGAGTGACGAATTTGTTCATAAATTTAAACAGGGTTAAGTGGTGTTAATGCCAAATATTTTTCCTTTTGCTCCAATTCCACAAATCCCTTTCAATTTCCTTTCTTCACATTTCCATCCAAGCCAAACATACGAAACAAAACATCAAATTACAACTACTTCCCTTCCCATCTAAATACCCTAGCATAATTCACAGCCCAAACGGGAGATTTTAAAGATCAATCATCAATTTTGGAGAAAAAAAATTCAAAAATAAATAAATTTACTGATCCATGACTGAAATTGAGGGGAATTATGGAAGAAAAAACTTACAGAACAAAGACGACTTGCTTTGCTTCGAAAATTATTTATGAATTTGATGAAAATCTTCAGTATTCGGTTGCAGAGCTCGAAAATTCCAACAATGGATTCCGATCAATAATCTTCGCCCACGAGCTTCGAAATAGAGCAAGCTATAGTTTCTCTTCCGTCAAATTGCTCATAAAATAGGCTTATATACCAAGCCTTTCTATAAGATATCGTTTGATAGAAAAGAATGATGTCTTATACCATTCACAATAGTTTCTCCAATAGACTCTCTATACTCATATTTAAAGAATATATCAATAAATCAGTATCCAATAATTTCATTATCCTTATATAATTCTTTATTTTAATCCCTATATATGATGTGACTCCTCAGAGTGAGGGAATCAAAAGAGCATTCCCTATTTATATAAAATGACATTTCACACCCTATTTATTATAATTTTATGTTGGTTAAAATATCTTTATCTCACTTAATTACTGATTTGAATATGCCTATCAAATTCACTCATTTTTATTTTTTAATTAAAAAATAAAAAATCAGCCAAATTTTGATTTTGATCATTTTTGTAAAAAATATTACTACTAATTATAAATGTTATTATTTTATAATTAAATTAATGTTGTTCTAGTTCTCATAAACACATAATGATCGTTGCACATTTTGATTTTTAACAATATCTATTTTTAAATTAAAATAATTGCAATTTTTAAATTCAAACAACAATTACTTTTAAATAAAAAATAGTTACAACGTTCAAAACATGATTTGACTGTTGGAACTTTCAAATTTTAACTTTTAAATTTTAAATTTCAAAATTTAATATTTAAGGAATCAATATAAGGAACCTGTTGGGTACATAGTGAAAAAATTGAATCTCTATCCTACTTAATGACCCGATAGCACTGCAGAGTAGGGATAGAAATAAAGAAACTGTTTACGAGTCTATTTATAGAGAATTGTTAAATCCACAATACTTACAACAAAAGTGTCGATACAAGACTTGTAAGTAAATAAATAAAAGTTCAAACCAACTGAGCTACAACAACTGTTTGTTTTTAATGCAATCTTTAATATATTGTTTCTTTACTTTTGTTCAAATTTTACTATTCTTAAAAAGAAAAACCTAAATCGTGCTTAATTTATAATATTTATGAGCATTACCATTTTTCAAAAAAATTTATTCAAGGTAAAATATAATATTTATGAATGTAGTGGTTACCATGCATGTAGACTTGGGGTCATTTGAAAGGATCCAACATGGAAAAAAAATCATGTTCACGGTTTTGCACGGCATGGAAAAATCAAACATGAAAAAATGAGCACCCTGTAGGAAACTGAGTAGCACGACAATTTATTTGTTTCATTTAGAATGATAAAATTGTGATGATAATTATCATTGAATAACTTACCAGATTTCATAAATTCCATTCATTAGAAAACTCTAGAAATCCATTCATACATATATTTTTTTATTTTAATTGATTGAAATATGTAGTTAATGTAGGTAAGTAGAATTGACTCTTAAAAGTATATATATTTATTTTTTTATTTTTTAAAAAGAATTGATATTCTAGATGACATGCAGTATCATCTAATCATGTTTCTAATTTCTTAATCTCAAAATTAAGTCTGCAACTTTGTATAGAATATATAGACATGATTCTCCTGCAAATTAATTAATTAATCGTGTTTGTTTGTATTATTGTTTATTATTAATTATTTTATTATTTTTAATATTTATTATTATTACTATTTATTTTTGCTGATCAGTGGTAAATTGCTTGTATATATATATATATATATATATAATCATTGATTATGTGGCAAAAAAATAATTAAAATAATAGCTCCTTTCGTTATCATCATCATCACCACGCCTCTCATAGCTAGGCTTCCTATATTCCCCCTATTCAGATCGCCCATAGCTGGATCCTCCATACCCCTCACTTTCCTGAGTTTCATAACTCTGTCTCCCGTAACTCGGGGCCTCATGCTCAGTCCTCTCTGACCTCCCACCATATCCACCGGACTCATATTCCGAGGTGGACTTCCTCTCATACCCAGATCCATACTCTTACCGACGCCTGCCGCCCATACCCATTCGAGATCCATACACTTGTTGATCATATTCACTCTTCCTCCCATACCCAGATCTGTACTCCGAACTAGGCTTCTCATTTTCACTATGTTGTCCATATCTGGATCCATACTCGGAACTCGCTCGTACCCAGACTCATATTCTGATCGTAGTCAAATGCATCAGAGTTATGTTCTTGATCGCTTCTTTCGAATTGGGCATGATATTTCACATTCAGCAGATTCACTAGAGACCCTTAATCTTTTGGAGTGACTTCTCATGTGACCAAACAGAGCTCTCATTGAATCAAACTCTTTCCCACATTCTTTGCATGCTGCAATTTCTTCCCTTCCTTTCACTAAATGGGATCTCATATGACCAAACAGAGCTCTCGAATTTTTATTAATATTATACATATTATAAATATTTAGGTAAAGAAAAAGAAAGAAAATTAAATATAAAAATATTTTTATTTTAAAAAATTTTATAAGTATTTTTAAATATAAAAGTATTTTTATTTTTATTTTTAAAATAAAACATACATATTATGAATATTATAATATTAATTTTTATTAATATTATACATATTATAAATATTTAGGTAAAGAAAAAGAAAAAAATAAAACATAAATTATTTTTATTTTTAAAAATTTTATAAGTATTTTAAAACATAAAAGTATTTTTATTTTTAAAATAAAACATACATATTATAAATATTATAATATTAATTTTTATTAATATTATACATATTATAAATATTTAGGTAAAGAAAAGAAAGAAAATAAAACATAAAAATATTTTTAAAACCACAGTGGGTCAATTGCATTTTTTTAAAGTGTAGTGGCTCAATAGTATTAGGAATTTGGCTGACTGGCTTGCCACGTAGGAAATAACTTGTTTTATTATTTTTTTTCAAAATCAACATAGGAAAATTGGCCCAATTTTTTGACGTCCGTCTAAGAAATTGGACGGAATGGCTTGATTGAACATTTTTAAAAAGTATAGTGGGCTAATTGAATATTTTAAAGCACAGTGACTAATTGCTTAAAATACTACAACCACAGTGGAGTAATTGTGCTTTTTCCCTATTTACCACCGACTAAACTATTTCCCACCGACTACTGAAGTAAGAATTCTTGTGAATCTAACCATATACATTTGTTTATAAATCTCAAGTATTCAAGTCTACCAGACTTCGATTTACAAATGCATCATTGAACTGGTGTAGCAAGATTTTACAAAAATAAAAATAAAAATAAAGGAAGAAGCCCACGACCTGGCCCGACCCAACCCAACCCGGGCCACGGGCCTCACAATATCAGTCCATCAAAACCCGGACCATTTTGACCCGGCCCGTTTTCCAGGTCTGTAAGAGCCTGTAAGAGGCAGAGGGCTTTATTTATTAACAATTGTTTATATCGAAAATAATAATATTAGATGGTTAACTAAAATGAACTTATATAAATTGTTTATATAAAATACCATTTACGACAGATGAAAATAATAAGTACATTATTGTACTTAATTTTATTAGCGTAATTTTATTTGGAGTTGTTGAAAGACATATACTAACTGATAGGACTGAAAATGGTTCAAACCGCACCCGAAATCGCTTAGGTGCGGTTTGACAAATCTAAAATCACACACGAAATCGCTTGTGATTGGTGCGGTGCGATTTTAAACTGTGTGGTGCAATTTCAATTGGTGCGGTTTCGGTTTCAAAACTAATTGAAACAACAAAAAGGTCTAAGCCTTCAATAAAATTTAACACAGAGCTCGCATCGAACAATTAACATAGTGACACAGTCGGCAATGAGAATTATATCAAGCATAGAAACAAAGCTACTTCTGCAAAACATGTCAAATTCACCATCAAATCATAGAACAGTGAGACAGATAAAATAGTTTTAGTTTATAATAAAAGAATGATGCTTTAAAACTAAAACATACGCTATATAAAACAACGGAGATCATATATTCGATAACAAGCAAGAATGCTTATCTAGTTCTCCAAAAATAAAAAATATATACTTGAGATAAATGAAATTCTATTTTATATATTACAGTGAGAACTTATAGAATATAATCCTAACTGTACCTAATTTGAAAAATAATCTATTAGACTATTACTACTATAGCATAGACCTTAACCAATGCATCAAGTGCTCGAACCAACGAATTTGACTCCTCAACTATAAGCCCCTCCAGTAACACATCAAACAAATCCGAAATTCCAAAACTCAAATGCTTAATTTTGACTTTATAACCTTTAACCATTTTCTTTTAATTGGTGAAAAAATGACAATGCAAGACTGGACTTTTCTCTGAGCGTCTTCAAGTGAAAAGTAACTTTAGAATTTACTAGAGAAAATACATACATACACACACATGGTGCGGTTTCAATTTTATGCGTGCGGTTTTGGCTAGTAACCAAACCGGAACCGTAAATTTGGTTATTCAACCCACTTAAAACCGTTACATACGCCGAAACTATTGGTGCAGTTTTAATTGGTGCGGTTTGTGCGATTTTTGGTGCTATTTCGGTTCCAATTTGGCTACTTGCTCAGCTCTACTAACTGAACATATTTTCTTGTTCAATTTTTTAATTTTTTGTCTAAAAGATATTCATAAAATAAAAGTAATTGAAAGATATGGTGAAAAAGAAATGAGGGAATATAGGGCTATTTATACACAGTATAGTAGGCTTTTGGTATTTTTCATATATTGTCTATATACGTTGTATTTATGTGAACAATTAAAGAGTAACTATTAATCTTAAGTGAGTGCGTACATGTATCTATAACCCCCAAAAAGGTTTTGTGTGGTTGAATATTAATGGTCTGAAGTCTCAGTTCTAAAAAATGGATCTATGCAAATTTTTTTTAAAATCGAGTTAATTCAACAACTATTCTAATTGATGAGTTAATTCGGATGATCAAATTAATTTATCTCGTATTCTGCTTTTATATCTAAGGTATTTGTAAGACCCTAATTTTTAATAAATAAAATTTAATTTTCTTTATAAATATTATTCTAAATAGTAAGATATTAAATTGATAAAGGATGATATGCGCAGATTAGAAAAAATAAAAAGAATATCAGGGAATACTCGGTAAAGTACGACGATATCGAAACAATCAATCATTTTGGATCCCACAACAAAATAATTTTCGGATACATAAAACGACAGAAATAACATTTTTAATAAAAATTATCAGCAGAATTATTACCTTTAATTGTTAAAATATCCGCTAATAAAAGAACAATAGCACACGATATTCCACAATAATACACGATATTTCATATTATTGGCCAATAATTGTCATAGTAACAAATCCATACTTTTATATTACTGAACAAATAATTGTCACAATAACAATTGTACAATATTTCATATTATTGAACAAATAAAAATGCATAGTATTTCATATTATTGAACCAATAATTGTCAACGTAGTAAGGGTAGTAATTAAAAGTCACGGGGAGTAAATAGTTAAACATACTCATTATTTGAAGAACAATGATATTTGTGATATTAATACATTAAGTTAATAATGGAAAAGATTAATAATATAATAATAATTATGAATAGTAAATAAAAACGTAATATTGAAATGTGAAAAATATGGATAATTAATGTGGTAGATTAAAGGTAATCATTAAATGTAAAAAATGTGGATAATTAATATGTGGTAGATTAAAGATAATATTAAAATGTGAAAATGTGGATTATTAATATGTGGTAGATTAAAGACAATATTGAAATGTGAAAAGTGTGGATAATTGATGAATGATGTAGATTAAAGATAATTTTAAAATGTGAAAAGTGTGCATAATTGATGAATGATATAGATTAAAGATAATCTTGAAATGTGAAAATTATGGTTAATTGATGTGTGGTAGATGTTGGTTAAGTTTTGGCTATAAACATGAGGGCTTAGCATAAGGAGTTTCATATCTTTCTTGTTTATCCTTCCTTCCACTCTCTAAAAATTATGTAGTGTAATTGTCTTTCTAAGTGTGCTAAGATTATGTTTAGTGTTGGTGAATATTAGTAAAAGTGAAAGAATTGTTCGAATGAGTTTTTCTATAAAAGTTGCACAAGCATCCACACACACATCACACAGTGTTTACAACTCTTCTTTTAGAAGATTAATTTTGAAAAACTTCATCTGGAAGATTGTTTTAAAATATTACTTTATTCCTTCAAAAATTATTTTGAAGTTTATTTTACTCTATTTTGCACACTACATAAATTCATACTATCAAGTCACTTTTGATGATTTCATAATATATGAGTTAGTGTACACCATTAAAAGTATATGTGGTAGTTACTAATTAAATTATAAATATACATATAGGTTGATCAACTACATAGAAAGCAATATTTAATCACGTGCTAAGGTAAGTGTGACACCCCCAAATCCGAGTACTTAAACTCCACAGGATTTGGTGTTCATAAATAAACTCATAAATGAAATAGAAATCCTCCCAATAAAAGGGTTACAACATCTTAAGCAAATCAATCTCAGATTATCTAACCTTAATACATCAAATGCGTAAACATCATAAACAATTAAGTCTTAAACATAACATCATAAGTCTTAACAATAACATTCTCAAATAATAATAAACAAATTTTCATCACTTGTTTGCTTTGGCTTTGGCATTACTAGTAGGTGACTCATCAACCCTTTCAACCTTAGCTGCAATGTTATTATGCAAGAGTGAGCAACAATTGCTCACAAGTATAATAATAATAATAATAATAATAATAATAATAATAATAATAATAATAATAATAATAATAATAATATGTGAGTAAACAATGGATACTAGATAATAGAAAGCTCGACTTTTGAATCAAGATGGAAAACAAGAATCAAAAGTACATCTGAGAGTCAAAAGACCAAGAACTATGTAACAGGTTATCAAGTATTTCTACTTTAAACCTTTAACAGTCGTAAGACTATATGGACCTTACTTCTCGTACTTAGGGGGATCAATACTTAAGTACCATGTATGTTGTGACACCCTCAAAATAGGTATACATCACCCATTCTGAGTTGCCAATTACATGGTACAGAAATAAATACAACTTCATTAATACAATTGTCGTGCAAAATACGACAACACATATACTTTGAGTTTAAATACAAATACTGTCTAATAGACAATATACAAACTCAAAAGGAGTCCTCATTACAATTATTGATACACTATTTTACAAAAATAGTGAGGACTGTTAAAAAAAATTTCTAAATTCATCAGTCCGTACCCCGACTAGTTCCTGTTAAATTCTCACCTCTTGAGAAGAAAAATGGAACAAAAAGGAAAAGGGTGAGCTCAACTAGCCCAGTAAAGAATATTATGACTAGGATAATATACAACAATTTATCATTAGTTTTTAACAGAAAAAAATCTGATAGAATATAATAGACAACAAGTTTTAGATCAACAACTGCAGCGAAAACAACAATCCATTAGAAGAGTCAAGTAGAGAATGAATTCTACCATCTTCTAAGATTTAAAAGTCCATCATCAATATTTTATCCCTTTAACATCAATCAATATATATCTTGAATCAAATATTTATCTTTGCACTACAGGCCAAAGATATTCATTTGTATCACCTGTTGGTCATGTTCATCTCAACACTTGTACATCTTAGCACTATGGGCCAAAGATATTCATCAGGAAATCATTCATCTTTGCACTACATGCCAAAGATATTTAGTAATATCATCATTTAGGACTAAGGATGATGAAAAATATTTTAAAGAAAATGAATCAAGTGAGACAAAAGAACAAATATTTGGGATTCGTACTTCGGTTTATCCATGTTCAAAAATACTCCATAATAACCAATTGTGAAGCAGAATTCAAAATAAAGATCAAAACATGGATATAATCAAAGATAGTAACCATAATAGACATCTTGGACAAAGAAGAGAAAATTTTATTTTTTCAAAGAATAGTCAAAGATTCGTGAATAGTCTCAGATATCGTGAATAGTATCGTATACGTGAATAGTAATCCCGACACAAAAAGGTAGAAATTCTACAATAATATTCATATCAATATTTCAACATAATGATATTGAAGGAAATAATATCATTTATGAAGAAAATAACATTCCTTACCTCAAAAGGATAGTACTTCTGACTGGAATACCGGATATAGTGCTGAAGGGAACTTGTATAGCAACACTCAAAGTATCAAAATACTCACAAGAATACGTTCGATAATATAGAGAGAAATCTTTAGTTTCTGGTGTGATTTTCAATTCTAACCTAAGCACCCTATTTATATGAAAATACTTAGAACACTAAAGTAGAAAATTTAATAAAATATTAATATATTTATATAAATTTCCTACGCCCACTTTGACAATCCAATTTCAGCACATTAACCACACAAGTGGGTCCCACCATCTCACAAAAAATGTTTTTTATAAAAAAATTATTTAAAACTCCAAAAATTAATTATTTCGGAGCTTCAATACTTCATAACAAAATAGCCATTTTATCAGAAAAATTGGAATCTTATGTTCATTCCATAGGAAATTCAATTCTCTACAACTTTGTAAGTTTAAGTTTTTCCAAATTCCAAACAGAAATTGACCGAAATCCACATACGGACGATTTTACAAGCTATAATCAAATTTTAGTCAAGAAATGGGGTCCACAAACATGAACAACATGTTTTAAATATTTTTAGTAACAAAAATACTCTTCCTCCTCATTTATTCATATATCACACATTTATTATAAAAATATCACCATTATTATAATATAATAATATATTTAAATAAATT
Source organism: Panax ginseng (assembly GCA_020205605.1). Taxonomy (NCBI): domain Eukaryota; kingdom Viridiplantae; phylum Streptophyta; class Magnoliopsida; order Apiales; family Araliaceae; genus Panax; species Panax ginseng. Next base: position 72,647,610 of record CM035141.1, read on the forward strand.
ATTTTATCAGAAAAGATAAAATATCAATTTTCAACAAATTATCACATTAAAAATTTTCTCCATCTATATCCACAAAAAATGAATATTTTCCTTATCAATAATTAATTATTCACAAATAATATTACAGAATCACAATCGACAACTGCATCTGTTCCTCAGAAAGAGGGGCTTTCGATAAGGATTTTTCCTTCTTGGCCGCAATTAGGTGACCAAACCTCTCCTTAGATGTAACTTTCTAGACATTGACAATAATGCTATCTAATAATATTATTCAAATAATATGAATTATTGATCGATAATGGAAAATATCTTTGTATAGTGACAATTATTGAAACAACAATAATATAAAATATCAACGTAGCAATTATTTAAACAAAGAAAATAAAATATTGAACAATAATTACCGTAACAATTATTGAGTAGTGCCTTCACGTAAGAATCAATAATTGGTGTAATCTGGTGTGCTATTGTGTTTTAACCAATAAGATTATTCCAACGAAGATAATTGAGAATAACTACGCCAGATTATTTATAAACAACTTATACTTGTCATTTTCTTCATCCAATCGCTTTCCGTTATGGGGCCCACGAAAGGCTGCACCGTCGTATGAATATTCCCCGACAGGAAGAATATTCCACGACCAAATGAATATTCCCCGACAACAATGAATATTTTATAACCACTTGCTTATTTAAAATATTTGCGCATTTTACCCATAACTAACCACATTAATAAAATCAACCATTACTATTTCAAAATAATAAATAGAGGAAATTCAATTTCATTTATAAAAAGTTGGGGTCTTACAACCTTCCTTTCTTATGAAATTTCGTCCTCGAAATTGACGTACATACCTGGTGTTTCGAAAAGGTGAGGATACATCGTTTTCATTTTTGATTCCAACTCCCAGGTCATTTCTTCAATAGCATGGTTCCTCCACAAAACCTTAACTTGTGGTATAACCTTGGTGCGTAGGACATGCTCCATTCTATCCAAGATCTTAACAGGTACATCCTCGTACATTAAGTCTTCGGCTATCTCGTCTGGTTCTAACTCAATAATGTGGTTCGGGTCTTTCACATATTTACGAAGCACAAATATGTGAAAAACATTATGAACACGAGACATGCTTGGAGGTAATGCGAGTCTATAGGCCACATTTCCTACTCGATCAAGAATCTGAAATGGACAAATAAATCGTGGATTGAGCTTTCCTCTCTTCCCGAATCTTGTAAATCCCTTCCATGGAGCAATATGTAACAATACAGTACCTGTTACTTGAATTAGTTGCTCAAACTCATGTTTCTTAGTTACTTTTCATGCATTTTGTGTTCATTTTTGTATATTATATGCTTGGGAGCTGTGTGAGCGACTATTGGTATGAAAATGCAAGGAAAAGTAATTCGGACATCGTTTGGGCTTTCATGTTCTTGGCTTGGAACTTGGATTATATTGTATAGCTTTTTCTTAGCTTTTCAGAACATCTTGAATCATTCCAATCGGAGTACGGATGCATGAGTTATGACCTTTGTACCAACGGACGCTGAACTTCACTATTTTGGATGACCATTTACATAGCAGCCACTTCAGAGCCAATTTCAATATTTCTCCAGTCCTTATTTCAAAAAACTCAAAGAATGAAAGTTGTAGATCTACATCTTCTCTTTCCGGAATATCTTGAATCATCGAAATCGGAGTTCATACGAAGAAGTTATGGCCATTTTTTCAAAGATGTCAGAGCAGAAAATTTTCAGAAAGGACTGCCGTAAGGCTAGTACAAGTCGCAAAATAGTGGGTATGCCCACCGTATGAGCCTTTAAGCTTTATACCCCCACCAGTAAGGTAGGGTACGCAAAAAAAGTCATTTTTTGTCTGAATTTGAGTTTGAGAAGGATTGGTTCGATCCGATTGACTCAAGGACTTTCAAGAGGACTTAAAGACATATAAAGAGGCATATAAAGGGAGGAGAATCACAAGGATTAGGAAAAAAGGGAGAGGATTCCATTAGAGTAGATAAAAGTATATTAGGACCAAAACTCTAGTTCTAATGAGTTTTGGAGAATGAAGCAACTTAGAGACCATTGAAGTTCAATAGAAGGAGCTTGAGGAAGATGGAGATTTGCTGACAACAGATTCAATTCTTTTTCTTAATCTTATTCTTATCTTTTAATATGTATTCAAGTGTGGATTCTTAGTTTTAATTCAATGAACTAATTCTTAGTTTGAGATTACAATGGATCTTATTGTGTAGTTTATTTTAATATGCTTCTCTATCAATTATTATGTTCTATTGTGAGGATTGTCTATGGTGATTTGGACTTTGTAACAATCCAAAATTTCAAATTGTAATATTAAATATTTATTGAATTATATAAATATTTATTTGATGTGTTTATTGTTGAAGTTGATGAAATAAATATTTTATTGATGTGGTTATTATTAGTAAATATTTATGAATTAAATTTATTAGATAATATTCTAAATTAAATTAATTTGTAATTAGAGAGTTGTAGTATAACATGAGAGGTTATATTGTTGTTGAATTTAATAATTTAAATTGGTGTTTTAAGTTATTAAATAAAATTATAAAGGAATTATAATTTTGTGATAATTATTTAAGTGGAATATTTATTTAAAATATAGTATGGTTGATTAATTTATTGATTAATGTTGGATATGGAAATCCAAATAAATAATATATGATTATAAATTATAAACTAAATTGTTTATTAAAATAATTAAAGTAGTTTTAAATTGGTTTAACCCAAACAAGGCTTAAAGATATTAAATCTTTATTTTAAAAACTTTTTGCCAAACAAAGCCTTATGGCTTTTGGATTTTTAAATCTTTAAATTTAAATAAAATAAATTAAGTAATAAATATAATATATTTATAACCTAAGCGTTATAACCGATGTTATAATTAGTAGACGTATTAAGGTGTATCAGTTTTCTTCTTACGCTTGATTATTAGTTGGTTTACACATTCTAGTTGCTAAGCCTAAGAGAAATACAGAGAGAAACTTGATAGAGCTGGAGAGAAATTGGGAGAGATTTTTCTGCAATTAACAAGGATTGTCTTAGCAAATTGAAGGTATGTTCATGATCTTAGTATTACATATACATATATGTTCTGATATGTTTTACGTAATGTATGTTCTATCCTCTGTGAATTCAAATTCTCTTGAATTTTTGTAGAAAACTGAGTTATTGCAATTGTATGTGTTAATGATGACTAGAGTTTGTGTTTAACCAAGAATTGCTTTGCTATTTACGGTTAAAAAGCAAGAGAAGAATTAACAGTGTATGTTTTATGGATATTTTCTCATATGGCTTATGTAAGTACCAAATTTAGTGGTTAATTTGTATGCTAAATTGTGAATTGAGTCTTGTATATGTTAGTTCGTTAAGAAATGAAGATAATGTAGTTTGAATGAAGTGATTCGGTGAAGAATTGAGATTACAGTAGTGATTTTCATCTTAAGGAACTAAAATATGAAGTTTTATATGAAAACATGAAAATTGAGGAATTAAAATAGTTAAAAGTGTTGTTAAATTATTCTATGTTAGCAATCATGTCTATGATAGTTTTATATTTATTTTATATGTTAATTTCACTGTTTGGTGGGTGAAATTCGTGTTAGTTGGGCTAAAAAGGCTATTGTTCATGCCATTTCTACCTCTGTACAGTACACCAAATAATAATTTCTTTGACTGGTGCAAGGCTAAAAGCTACAAGAATGATATATGTACAAGATCTCTCTTGTGAAGTCCCAGTTCGTATGGCGCAGTGGCGATCATACCATACCCCGATTGGGACAATGACTTCATTCTTCTTTATTCTTTGTAGTTAACGGAGTATACATACTTTGGTCTAATGATGTGTTAGTATAATAAACATGTAATAATATAGTTAAAACAGAATCGTGCTATGTGGTTAGTAGTTTCAAAGTTTTAAATGGTTAGTAAGTGATGAACGTGGTATATTAGAACTTAGTGATCATGATGAATAGTAAACATGTGTTGTGAAGGTTAACACTTGTAATTTCTGATATTTGTATGGTAGCTTAAGACTTGTGTTAAAATAATAAGTCTAACTAGAAATACGTGTTATGTTGGAACGTGAATGTTAGTATATCTAATAGATGGTGGTTCTAAACCTATATTAGGTGAACGTGAGTTTAATATTATAGCTTACGCTCGAGGCAAGTTTCTAAACCTATCTTTTTACTTTGAGCAAGTTCTCTAACTCTACACTTTCGTTGAGCTAGGTTGTTTATTATTATGCAAGTTTACTTGTCCTATTTCAACTGTAATTTTGCAAGCTCTTGTATCTAGTTTTGTTCATGATGATGCAAGTTTTCTAAACCTTATTTTGATGTTAAGGAAGTTATTCTTGTCTTTAACTTGTTAATTAGCATTCAAGTTTATATAATCTGATATATTGATGTTGAATAGTTTTTATTGTTCAAATTACTATTCGCTATGCATGCTTAGTATTCAATTCTAAATAACCTTGGCTTAATATTTTTCAAGCAAGGTATGTGATAGTTATTCAATATTTATGCTATTAGATTATTCCTAAAGCATAACTTTAATATACAATGTTAATTCACTTATGATTTATTCCATAGCATAATGTGATTTCCTTTTATTCAACTAATCCTTAGTTGATGTTCGTTGAATTCCAAATTTCCTTGAAATGTATCCAAACCAAACTTACTTTGGTGCAGACTTGTAATCTAAATACTGAGATGAACAACCCTATTATTATTAGGGGTTTACGCTTAGCGTTGAAATGGTTGTGCACAATACATTGTACGAAGAATTTGATCCCCCATAAGCACGGAGTCCTTATAGTCTTACGATCATAAAGTTTAAGTTAAAAGAGTACTTATAACTGTGGACATAGTTTGTGGTCATTAGACCCTCAGTTGTATATTTCAGAATGTTAATAGAATATATCATTCAGTTCTATTGAGCCTATTATTTGCAAAGCAAGTAATAACAATTAGAAATATAATTAGCTGAAAGAAATAAATGTTTCTTTGTACATCACTTCTACAACGAATTTATAGTTGTGAAGTAAACTGAACCGATAATAATAACATAACAATTCTATCTCAAATTTTTGAAACTACGTATTGACTATATATATAGGGCAATCGACATACTATGAACATTATTTTTAGTTTTCGCTAAGGTTTAGCAGAACGTCATCCGCAAATCGTTATAACTTACAAGCACGAGGGTGATCGGCCCAATGTGCCCTGTATTGATCAATACTACATTACAAGAACGATATTATCGTTCACTCTATCCGCCTTGGGGGCATAAAAGTTTTCCCGTGATCGGGATGTTCATACTTAGACTGGAATCCGAATCAAAACAATTTGATTGGATACAAAAAGGTTTTATCATATTCAAAGATATTTCAAAATTTGTGTCTAGCGGATCAAGTAGCTTAGACGGCTTATATATATATATATATATATATATATATATATATATATCAACATGTGATTAAGTACAATGATTATCCAAGTGGGGACACTCGTATAACCATATAGAAATTAACGAACAGAATATATATCTGAATTATCATATACTAACATGTTGATAAACAATGATAGTGTAAGACCCCAAATTTTTATAAATAAAAATCGAATTTCCTCTAATTATTATTCTTGATTAATAAGGTGGTAATTTGATATAATGCTTTGGTTATGGGTGAAATGTGCAATTTTTGCAAAATAAGCAAGTGGTTATAAAATATTCATTATTGTCGGGGAATATTCGTTGGTCGTGGAATATTCTTTTTGTCGGGAATCTCCGTACGACGGCGCAGTCATTAGTGGGCCCCATAACGGAAAACGATTGGATGAAAGAAAATGACAAAGATTGAGTTTTATAAATAACGACGTAGTTGTTACCGTTAACACTGTTGGATTACCTGGTGGTTAAAATACGATGTCTACGCGTGGGTTGTCAAATGGTAGAAGCATTACCAGTTGCAAAGATTGTTGAATTATTGATTCTTACGTAAGAAGGCACTTACTCAATAATTATTACAGATGAGTTACCGCTTCAATATTTTATTGATTCAATAATGGTTGCGTTGCTAGTTTATATTATTATTTGTTTCAATAATTGTCACCGCATTACAAGATTTTCCATTATCGGATCAATAATTCATATTATTTGAATAATATTATCGATATAACATTATTGGCAATGTCTAGAAAGTTACATCTACAAGGAGAGGTTTGGTCACCTAATTGCTGGCCAAAGAAGGAGAAATTCTTATTGGAAAGCCCCTCTTTCTGAACCGCACAGTTGTTAGTAATGTGATTCTATAATATTATTTGTGAATAATTAATTATTGATTTATATGATATTGATTTTATGTGGATATAGATGAAGAAAATTTTTAATGTGACAATTGTTGAAAATTAATATTTTATCTTTTTCGATAAAATAATTCATTTAAATATATTATTTTAATAATATATTAACTATGATATATTTTATAATGAATGTGGGATATATGAGTATATGAGGAGGTAGAGTATTTTGTGGCATTAAATGTTTAACATATGTTTTGTGTGTGTGGGTGGACACAATTCTTGACCGAAAATTGATTATGTACTATAAAATCACTCATTTATGGATTTCGGATAATTTCTATTTTGAATTTGGAAAAACTTCCTTCGCAAAGTTGTAGAGAATTGAATTTCCTATAAAAATCGCGAGATTCAATTTTCCTCGACAAAAGGCTATTTATCATTAATTATTGAAGTTAGGAGTTCAAGTAATTGATTTTGGAAGTTTTAATTATTTTGTATAAGAAAAACGCTTTTGTGGTTGTTGGCACATGGGTGGTGATGTTTTTTGACCAAAGAAGGCATGATAGAGTTTTCAAAACATGTGGGTAGGAATTTTGGATAAATAATAATATATTTTATTAATTTAGTCTCCTTTTATGCGTTTTACATTTTCCTATAAATAGAGGCTAAGTTAGAATTGAAAATCACACCGAAACTAAGTTTTCTCTTTTCTCTCTATATTATCGAACGTATTCTTGTGAGTATTCTTTGAGTGTTGCTATACGCTGAGTGCGAGTTTCACAAGACTATATACAAAATTCAAATGAAGTACTTGTTATTTTGAGGTAAGGGATGTTATTTCTTTACATAAATGATATTATTTTCTTCAATATCATTATGCCAAAATATTGGTTGAACTTTTTATCAAATTTGGAACTTTTTCATGTCGGGGTTACTATTCATGAGTTACTATTCACGAGTTATTATTCATGAGTTACTATTCACGAGTTACTATTCATGAGTTACTATTCACGAGTTACTATTCATGAGTACTATTCACGAAGCGTGAAGATGTTTTTTTGTGTAATTTCTATCTTTTTGTGTCGGGGTTACTATTCACGTATACGACACTATTCACGATACTCTGACTATTCACGAATCATTTGACTATATTCACCTAAAAAATGAAAATTTTTCTTTTTGTCCAAGATGTTTATTTTGGCTACTATCTTTGATTGTATCCATGTTTTGATCGTTATTTTGAGTTACGCTTCAAAATCGCTTTATTATGAAGTATTATCGATCTTGGATAAACCGCTGTACGAATCCCTAATATTTTCCTTTCCTTAATGGTGATATTTGATGAATATCTTTGGCCCTTAGTGCAAAGATGAATGATTAATCGATGAATATCTTTGGCTCTTGTAGTGCAAAGATGAATAGGTGTTGAGATGAACATGACCAACCGGTGATTTAAATGAATATCTTTGGCTCAGAGTGCAAAGATGAATATTGATTGTTGTTACAGGGATAAAATATTGATGATGGACTTTTAAACCTGTAAGACAGTAGAATTCTTTCTCTACGTGACTCTTCTAATGGATTCTTTATTTCATTGCATTTGTTGATCTAAAACTTGTTGTTCTATTGTATTCTATTAGATTTTTCCTGTCGTCAAGACTAACGATAATTTGTTGTATATTATCTTAGTCATAATATTCTTTATCTTTGGGCTAGTTGAGCTCACCCTTTTCCTTGTTGTTCCATTTTCTTCTCGGAGGTGAGAACATAGCAGGATCGAGCCTCGGTATGGAATGAAGGTTCTAGAGAGAGTTGTTTAGTAGTCCTCACCATTTTTGTAAAATAATGTATCAATAATTATGATGGGGATTTATTTGCATGTGGATATTGTCTGCATTTACAATATCTCGTATTTAAACTCATTAAGATGTATTGTCGTATTGCACACCTACATTTGTATTATTGAAGTTGTAGTTATTTCGTACCATGTATTTGGCGACTCGTAATGGGTTGGGTGGAATGGACCTATTTTGGGGCGCATACGGTTGGTATCGAGCTTAGGGATATGATCTCCAAGGAGATCGGGGAATAGAACTAGGAGGGGAGAGACGAGTAAATCCTTCGCTAGTGTGTCCTACCTAAGCTTATTTGTTGGTCAGGTCATAATATAGGAATATTATATGACATGTTAAATTGTTTAATTAACCCTTATTTTATGGTAGTATTTAAGAATGGCTGCTGAGAACGTTAACAATGGAGTTAATGAGACTGTGGAACAACCTTTAGTTGCAAACCGGGAGAATGTGCAACAGGAAGGCAATATTCCTCCTGTAAACAACACTATTGAGCAAACGATGAATGATGGAATGTTTAGGAGCTTTTTGCGCTTCATGCAAAATCGAATTTAGGAGACTCGTGTACAAAATACGGGTGGAAATGATGGCAACGCCTTGATCATCACAGCCAAGCAGTTCAAGGAGTTGGGACCACCAGATTTCCATGGAAAGCCGGATCCGATCAAGGCAGAAATGTGGTACCAAGATATTCGATGTCTTGGGGTGCACGGAGGAACAGTAAGGTTCCATTCGCCACCTTTATGTTTCGTGGTGAAGCATTCATCGGTGGGAATCATGAAGCGTACTGACCAGATGCACTTAATATGTCTTGGGAAAGATTTCAGAATCGCTGTTCAATGACAAGTACTTTCCGTAAAGTATTCATTATATGAAGGAGGTAGAGTTTATTAGACTCGATGTAAACAACATACGATGACGGTGTCTCATGACGAGGCAAAGTTCACAGAGTTATCCAGTGTTTGCACCTCATTTGGTGGAGAATGAGGAACGAATGACGTGTATGTTTCGAGAGGTCTAAAACCCGAGATTAAATACCTTATCTCTCATAAGTTTTCTCTCAGATTCAGATGTTGTCAACATGGCTCGGTTATTAGAGCGAGATAGGTGAGTATACTCAACCGAGGGACCACAACCGTAGTAGTCATCGAACGATGATAACCAAATGAGGAGGAAAGAATACGGACAAAGGCGGTAACCACTCTGGTGGTAATCGTGGCCATGAAAATAGAAGAAGTGAGTCGGGAGGAGATTTTAAAAAGAGGAGATTCAACAACGACCATGTGAAGACGTCAGCGCCAGTAGCAACTGGTTCCAAGGGAGGAGAAAGACCACCGTTCGTATGTTACAAATGCGGGAAGGAGGGACATATCAGCCCAAACTGTCCACAACATTCCAAGGTATGTTACAACTGTGGAAAGGAAGGCCACATCGCTCGAGATTGTACTATAGCGAAACCAAGTTTAGCGGAAGTGGTGATTCCAAGGGCTGTCCCGGATAAGTCGAAATCAGCGGTTCCTGGAAGAGCGTTTGTCGTGACCGGTCAAAATACGAGGAACCCGAACGAGTTTAGCACGGGTTAGTTAATTATAATTCTTGCGAAGTTTATACCTTACTAGATACCGGTTCTACCCATTCTTTTATCTCTCTTGCTTGCGCTCAACGTTTGAACTTGACTACGGAGAAATTAGACTTTGACCTATTATTGGAGACTTCGTTAGGAGACACTTTCATTACATCCGTTGTTTAGAAATCTTGCTTGATTCAAGTTGGCACTATCACATTACCTGTTGATCTTATCTCTTTAAAGATACTTGCTTTTGATGTGATTTTAGAGATTGATTGGTTAACTACTCATCATGCCAAATTGATTGCTTTTGTAAGGTTGTTAGTTTTCATATTCCTAAGCAACCTGTTATTCGAATTCAAGCAATCAAACCATTGTAGTCAAACATTTTCATATCAAGCCATGAAGTCATTCGTTTATTACGGATGTCAAGTTTTCTTAGTCCATGTTATGGATTTGAATAAAGACACGTCAGATTTGAATAATATTCCTGTTGTTATTGATTTTTCCTGACGTATTTCCTGAAGAATTTCTTGGCTTACTCCCAAAGTGTGATATTGAATTTTGTATCGACTTTGAACCCGGTACAAAACCCATTTCTAAAATCTCATATCGAATGGCTCTATTGAACTTCGTGAGTTAAAACCCAACTATAGAAGTTGATACCCGAGCCTCCATCTTATGACTTCCTTTATGGAATGCACAAGCTTTACTTCGTGGGGGGACGCCATATTCGTCAAGCAAGAGTAAACTGATAGGTGTCATTGTGACGTGCTATCCAAGATTGGGATATGAGTCACAGTTGAGAGCAACCTAAGTCAGTAATCGAAATACGTAGCTTTCTAGGCTTAGTTGGTTATTATCGGAGATTCGTGGAAAGATTTTCTCAAATCGCTAGTCCATTAACTCAGCTGACTCGTAGAGATACAAAATTTGAATGGAGCAAGGAATGTGGGAAGAGCTTCGAAGAACTCAAGAGGAGACTCATTTCAGCACATGTTCTGACCATGCCATCCTAGAAAAGCGAACGTGGTAGCTGACGTGTTGAGTAGAAGATCGTATATATCTGTACGAAGTACGATATTGTCAAAGACTAATTTCAGATAATTTACAAATAATAGAGATGGAGATGAAAACTCTAGGTACCCACGTGATGATATACGAGTATAATCGACTTTAATCGATAAAGTTAAAGTTGTTCAAGCTACACACCCGGGGTGATGAATTTGAAGAAGGAGGTGCAAGAAGTTGTTATTTAAAAAACGAGAATCGTTGAGGTGAGGAAAGCTCAAACCTTCGATTTATTAATCCATTTGAAATTCTCGATCGAATAGGAACTGTGGCCTATAGACTCGTTTCACCGCCAAGTATGACGCGTGTTCATAACGCTTTTCACGTGTCGATGTTACGTAAATATGTGGACTGACCAACCTCATTATTGAGTTAGAACCGCATTTAGATAGCCAAGACTTAACATACGAGGAGGTACCGCAAGATTTTGGATAGGAAGAAGCATGTACTTATGTCGAAGGTCATACCACAAGTTAAAGTTTTGTGGAGAAACCATGCTATTGAGGAAATGACACGGGAGTTGGAAACGGAAATGAAAGCGTAGGTATCTTCATCTTTTGATACACCGTGCACGTGACGTCCAATTTTGAGGACGAAATTTCATAAGGAGGGAGGTTGTAAGACCCCAAACTTTTATAAATAAAAATCGAATTTCCTCTAATTATTATTCTTGATGAATAAGGTGGTAATTTGATATAATGCTTTGGTTATGGGTGAAATGTGCAATTTTTGCAAAATTAGCAAGTGGTTATAAAATATTCATTATTGTCGGGGAATATTCGCTGGTCGTGGAATATTCTTTTTGTCGAATCTCCGTATTTACTATGAGTCATTGGTGGGCCCCATAACGAAAAAAACTATTGGATGAAAGAAAACGACAAAGATTGAGTTTTATAAATAATTGGCACAGTTATTCTTAATTAAGTAACACTTGCTTGGATTACACTCGTGGTTAAAATACGATGTCTGGTGGTTAAGAGTATACTTGTGACAGCATTGATTGTTGAATTATTGATTCTTACGTAAGAAGGCACTACTCAATAATTATTACATTAGTTACCGCTCAATATTTTATTGATTCAATAATTGTTATACGTTGCTAGTTTATATATTATTATTTGTTTCAACAATTGTCACTACACAAGATTTTCCATTATCGGATCAATAATTCATATTATTTGAATAACATTATCGATAACATTATTGGCAATGTCTAGAAAGTTCTGCTTCAAGGAGAGGTTTGGTCACCTAATCATGCGCTGGCCAAAGAAGAGAAATTCTATCGAAAGCCCCCTCTTCCGGAACCACGGTTGTTAGTAATGTGATTCTATAATATTATTTGTGAATAATTAATTATTGATTTATATGATATTGATTTTATGTGGATATAGATGGAGAAAATTTTTAATGTGACAATTGTTGAAAATTAATATTTTATCTTTTTCCTCGATAAAATAATTCATTTAAATATATTATTTTAATAATATATTAACGGTGATATTTTTATAATGAATGTGGGATATATGAGTATATGAGGAGGTAGAGTATTTTGTGGCATTAAATGTTTAACATATGTTTTGTGTGTCGGTGGACACAATTCTTGACCAAAATTGATTATGTAATCGTAAAATCGCCTCATTTATGGATTTCAGATAATATTTGTTTGGAATTTGGAAAAACTTCCTTCTGCAAAGTTGTAGAGAATTGAATTTCCTATAAAAATTCGCGAGATTCGAATTTTCTGACAAAAGGGCTATTTATCATTAATTATTGAAGTTCCGGAGTTCCGAAGTAATTGATTTTTGGAAGTTTTAATTATTTTATATAAGAAAAACGTTTTTGTGGTTGTTGGCACATGGGTGGATGATGTTTTTGACCAAAGAAGGCATGCTAGAGTTTTCAAAACATGTGGGTAGGAATTTTGAATAAATAATAATATATTTTATTAATTTAGTCTCCTTTAGCTCTAACATTTTCCTATAAATAGAGGGTAAGTTAGAATTGAAAATCACACCGAAACTAAGTTTTCTCTTTCTCTCTCTATATTATCGAGCGTATTCTTGTGAGTATACTTTGAGTGTTGCTATACTATAAGTTTTCACATCGACTATAATCTGAAATTCAATTAAGTACGGTTATTTTGAGGTAAGGGATGTTATTTCTTTCGCAAATGATATTATTTTCTTCAATATCATTATGCCAAAATATTGGTGGAACTTTTTATCAAATTTGTAACTTTTTCATGTCGGGATTACTATTCATGAGTTACTATTCACGAGTTACTATTCACGAGTTACTATTCACGAGTTACTATTCACGAGTACTATTCACGGCGCCAAGAAGATGTTTTTTGTGAAATTTCTATCTTTTTGTGTCGGGGTTACTATTCACGATAATGCATTACACTATTCACGATACGACACTATTCACGAATACGGCACTATTCACCCAAAAAATGAAAATTTTTCTTTTTGTCCAAGATGTCTATTTTGGCTACTATCTTTGATTGTATCCATGTTTTGATCGTTATTTTTTGAGTTCTCGCTTCAAAATCGCTTTATTATGAAGTATTATCGATCTTGGATAAACTGCTGTACGAATCCCTAATATTTGTCCTTCTATCTCAATCGGATTCGTTCTTAAAAATATTTTTCATCATCCTCGGTCCTTAATGGTGATATTTGATGAATATCTTTGGCCTGTAGGCAAAGATGAACGATTAATCGATGAATATCTTTGGCCTCAGAGTGCAAAGATGAACAGTGTTGAGATGAACATGACCAATCGGGTGATTTAAATGAATATCTTTGGCCTCAGAGTAGTGCAAAGATGAATATTGATTGTTATTCTGAGGGATAAAATATTGATGATGGACTTTTAAACCTTAGAAGACAAAGAATTCTTTCTACGTGACTCTTCTAATGGATTGTTGCTCATTGAATTTGTTGATCTAAAACTTGTTGTCTATTGTATTCTATTAGATTTTTCCTCATTGAAGACTAACGATAATTTGTTGTATATTATCTTAGTCATAATATTCTTTACCGGGCTAGTTGAGCTCACCCTTTTCCTTGTTGTTCCATTTTCTTCTCGGGAGGTAAGAACATAGCAGGATCGAGCCTGGGGTATGGAATGAAGGTTCTAGAGAGAGTTGTTTAGTAGTCCTCACCATTTTGTAAAATAATGTATCAATAATTATGATGGGGATTTATTTGCGTGTGGATATTGTCTAGACGATAATATCTCGTATTTAAACTCACAAGATGTATTGTCGTATTTCACACGACACATTTGTATTATTGAAGTTGTAGTTATTTCTGTACCATATATTTGGCGACTCAGAATGGGTTGGGTGGAATGAACCTATTTTGGGGGCGTCACAGATAGGATATAGAATATATCACAATAGGGTTAATAATATAGCATAATAATAATATAATTCTGAAACTTCTTACTCATGTCCATTGCATAAAGGAAATGCAAAGGTAAGATACTTACCTGATGCGCTGCTTAGAGTTCGTAACTTAGTTCTATCTTTATATAACACCTATCAGTAATAAGATCATTTGATCGATTAGAATAACATACTATAACACATAACACTGCTTATTGCAGTCAGCACATAACCTGATCACATTGTCACATATGTTTAACAACCATTGATTCACAAATAAACACATATACATTCAAAATATCTAAGTTCAGATCAATTTCTGAAACATGTCGGTGTACCGACGGCTTTATCGGTTAATTATCGAGTTTAAGACTCTATCCTGTAGTTCAATATCTGTAAGTATCGGTCATATTATTTTTAAATGACTTATAATAATTTTTAAACATTTATTATAATTTATCATGAATTTTCAAACACCAGAATCATTATTAAATGATTTAAATATTAAATAATTCTATTATCATTAATATTTAATTAATATTAAATTATTAATGAAACCATTGCCAAAATATCAATGTTATTTATTATAACTTAAAATACTTTTAAAGTATTAATATTACCCTTAAATGATTTTTAAAACAATTAAAATCATTTTTAAATAATTATCATTAATATTAAAACATTATCATTATCTATCAAAATATTAGAAGTCATTAATTATAACTTACTATATTTTTAATTCATTAATATACTTATTAAATTATTTTAAGTAAATAAAATCATTTTAAAACTATTTATTTAATATAATTATTAAATAAACTTAATATCATTTATTATTAAATTAATATCATTAATATTAAATTATTAATGAAATTATCCTTTAAATATTAAAAGTTATATTTTATAACTTAAAATATCTTTAAACACTTTATTTTCATTTAAAATGATTATTATAATATTAAAATTATTTTTAAATTAATTATTTAATATAATTATTAAATAACTTTAATATCATTAATAATAATTAATTAATAAAATTTACCTTTAAATATTAAAAGTTATATTTTATAACTTAAAATATTTTAAATACCTTATTATTATTTAAAATGATTTTTAATATAATAAAAATAATTTTTAATTAATTTATTTAATTCATTTAGTAAATAACTTAATATTCCTTAATATTAAATAATTAATGAAATTTGCTTTAAAATATTAAAAGTTATATTTTATAACTTAAAATATTTTAAATAACTTATTATCATTTAAAATGATTTTTAATATAATAAAATCATTTTTAATTAATTTATTTAATGCATTTAATAAATAAATTAATTATTAATAATATTTAAATAAATACTAATATTTATGAAAAATATTCCAAATTATTAATATTTAATTTTTATAATTTAAAAATAATTTTTAAAATAATTTTTGTAATTTTCGAAAATTAAACACTATTTTTATATAATTTTCAGAATTTAAATAATTAATTTTATTAATAGTGTCGCTAAAGACTGCCTATAGCGACAGAACCGTCGCTATGGGTGTTCTTCGTGTTCTTGGCTAAACCCAGAACTTCATAGCCAGTTTGCAAGGTATCGAGTTTGACCAAGATTTTCGGTCAGATCCTGATGTTGCTGGGCATGTTATTAGTCAGGTATTGTAGTACTAATGCACGACTACAAGATCCAACAATTAACATGGCCAAACAACCCATAACAAAGTAGATCTGGAGCCATGAACAAGTTTGTCGGTAGTCGTTCTTCATTTTCCGGTTACCCGAAATGAAGAACGATTTATTAACTCATATTTGGGCTTTCACAACTTGTGATCTAGGTGATGCTTTAGTGATTTAAGAGGTCCAGGTTGTAGAACACATGTAGGTCTACAGATCTATCACCAAAAATTATCATAACAACAACATAAAAGAAAGATATAATCCGTCGAAAGTGCATCGGTCGTCAATGTAACCATCGGTTTTAAGGTTACCCGAAAACTCGATTTCATAAAACGTCGACCTACTTTACCGACCACCAAATCCAATATATATGATATCTAATGGTTATAAAAGAATTTATGTGAAGCTAGACTAACATACTACAACATGATTACAACATATAACTCAAAATATCACAAACCTGACAGATCCAAGGCCAACAAGAACTTGTCAGACGCTTGTTTCTCGGTTCTCAGGCTACCCAAAATGGCTTCGTCGATCTTGGGTCAACGATCTTTGACCGGTTATAACTTACAATATACACATCCAATGACCCTGATTCCACTTTTAGACTAAAGAACACATACACGACTACAACTATAAGCTTTCAAAACACAAAAATCTTTACAGATCACATAGATATAGGGACTGACATTCATTGTCAGAAGACAAAAATTTATTTTCCAGATTTTGTAAAATGCCTAATCCGAGCCTCTAGATGTTATGGATTCAACATCTAGCAACCCAGATCATCATTAGACACTAGTAACAACACATTTAACACAAAAAAACAACATCAATCAACAGATCGATAGACAGATTCTCAAGTAGGGTTTATACCTTTTCTTTGAACAATCTTGATCTTAGGCTACTGATTTTTTAGGGATGGTAGTGGGGCTCGGTTCTTGACTGATTTTAGCAAAGGATTTCGTTGGTTTAAGAGAGAGAGGGTCTTGGATGGTTATTGTGAACAAATAAGCTAGCAATTTAATTATTTCTCCCTCCAATTCTATATATATGATGTTTTGGATGCATGTATGCTGAGATATGTTGCTGGTTGCTGAGATTGTCACAATTATCAACATAGTTGGTCACCAACTCTAACACTTGTCAAAATCCAATAATTCAAGAGGGTAAAATGGTCTTTTCGCTTGGAAATTTAAGGGCAATCTTGTCATTTGGCAAACCCTTAGGGTTTAACCCTAAGGTTTAGCACAAATCAATTATAGGATTTCCAATTTAGGGTTTGCAAAAAAAAATAAAATTAAATAAAAATTAAATAAATTTTAGTTTCTTAAATTTTTGAAATTAGGGTTTCATAATTATGATTAATTTTCTAATTACTTTATACAGGAACATTAGGGTTTAACATCTTTAATTATAATTAACTTTGCTAATTTAGTAATTAGGGTTTATACTTTTGGTAATTAGGATTACCAAATTAAAATTAGGGTTTCCAATTAGTAAATTAGGGTTCTAGTTCATTAATTAGGGTTTAACAATTTAGGGTTTCTATAATTAACAATTATAATTTTAATACTTGTTAATTAATCATCTTATCACAATTACCGAAAATTTCGAACTCTAATTTGAATTTTAAATTAGGGTTTCTCATTTCCAAAAATTAGGGTTTTCGAAATATTAATATGGTTTCTAGATTTTTAATTAGGGTTTACTTAGTTAATACATTCAATACTTGACATAAATTATATAACACACTTATAAAATAATCTTGTACTCTAATTTGGATCTCAAATTAGGGTTTAACAATTTACTAGGATTTGGTCATAATACACCGTAATTGACCAACCGTTATTAATACGGACAAATAGTACATATTCATAGTACTGAAAAATCAAAATATAATTAATATTATATTATTATTCTCATACCTTGACAATAATCTAAAATTAGGTTTTGGATTCCATATCTGATTTATTCTTTCTATTTAACCTTAATAATTAAGGTACAATAATTAACTTAATGATCTGTACTAAAATTCATATAATAAAATAATTATTATAATTATTCTAAAAATCACTTCATATATTATTTAAATAATATATGATTATATTTTTATGGGGCACTCAAATGCTCATCCTTGCTTAAATTTAAATGTTTTCAGCTAAGCGTGATCAACCTGAAGGTTCAGATAAGAACAAGTGAAAAAGGAAAGCAAACTGAATATGTGTAATGGTATCTTTTGTAATAGTTAGACAGTAATAAGGTAATGATATATATTATCTATCATGTAAGGAATTATAGTAAAGGTTGCGTACTTGGGATTAGACTCTGATATATGTAAACTAAGTTAGTTATTTATATTATTGTTATTATTATTAGTATTATTCCGCTTATAGAAATGGTATCGTGAAGCACTGAGTTCGGGTTTCAAGTACCTGAATTTGGGGGCGTCACATTATGGTATCAGAGCTTAGGGTTAAAAACCTTAGGTGGGTTAGACTTAGGCTATAACCGTGGAACAGAGGGAAATATTGAAAATACAAATAACTCATATAGAGTTTAAAAAGGGAGATGAATTGAATAAGTTCATCGTCAAATAAAATAAAAGATAACTTATATAAAACTATTAATTGTTGTGTGTATATATTAGTTGATAATCAAGATAGTTGTGTGTAGATGTCAGATAGAAAAGGATTAGGATACCCTCAGGTCGTAAAGAAGAAGTTAACCTCCATAACCGAGCCAATATCAAAGCTAATAGCTGAAATAGAGGCTCACATTGAAAGCTACCTCAATGAGGTGGTTATTCTAGAAAGTATAGTACCGGACCCTGAAAAGATAGTATGGCTGATATGTAAAGTATAGTTAAAGGATATGTGGTCAATGTCGAGTTCTTAAACTCATACGTTTGTGGTGAGTTCTTGAACTCATAATATTTTGTAAGTTGGACGAATTAAGTATAGTTAGGTGTAAATGGATTATTGAGGATAATGGGACTATATAGATTACTAAGTGTGGGCAAGGAAATCACGCCTTGCTTGTTTAGGGTTTTGTGTTGGCTGAGGAGGAGAGAAATCCACGAAGAATACGGAATTGATTGATTGATTGTAAAGGGGAGAACGACAGGTGGGCGATTACTCCAACGACGCGTGGCAGAACCCCTAGGATCCGGAAATCGTGTTAGGGTTATTGGGAGAGTGTTCGAATCTTGTTAGTGCTTTTAGGTGGAATATCCAAGCCTTAAGCTACCAAAAGAGTCCTTTGAGTCGAGAGCGAGTGTCCCAAACCCTGTTAGTGCTTTTAGGTGGAATATCCAAGCCTTAAGTCACCAAAAGAGTCCGAGTCATGTGTCTAGAGAGAGGTCCCCTCCTTCATAGAATGGAAGGGGTATTTATATAGCTTCCTGGAATTTAAGTAATCACATGCCAAACACATGTCTTCAGGGAAATTCCAGAAATACCCTTTAGTCATTAGAATAATGCCCATATCGCCCTGTCCTTCTAGCCACCAATCCAATCCCTCAATCAATTCCCAAAACGAGCCGCCTCCACGAGCCTTCTGCCTTGGGACCCGTCGAGGCTTCTCCCGGGTCTAGTCCCTTTATTTTTGACTTATCCGTTTAATTAGGTTATGCGAACCCTAATTTGCACATTTAATGTGGCCGTGGAACCCTAATTGTGCATTTAATTAGGTCACGTGAACCCTAATTTTGCACATGGGCCCACATTACCTAATACACCACTCACAAGAGTAAAAATTTTCAAATTTTGCTGAGGGGTTTTACAAACTATTGTCTGTCATTTTCGCAAAGGTTATAGGAAATTTATCCGTAAACCGTCATAACTTATGGACATAGTGGGTAATTAATCCAAAGATGTCTCGTATTTATTAAGTATCTTTATTTGTCGACTCTGCTTTCTCTTCATTCGCCATAGGCACAAAAATTCTACCTCGGTCTTATTGGATTCCGCACCAAAACAATTTGGTTCGGGAAATTTCTTTCAATGAACACTTAGAGTTTTTTCATAAAAGTTTGTCTAGCTGAATCGAATATCATAGACTCATATCAATAATTCAATTCAATCGAATTATTTAAGTGTATCCAAACCGGATTGGCAAATTAAATTTTATTGAAAATATTTTTTGAGAATGACGCTATGATGCCGCATCAGATTAATAATCTGTTTGAGGATGCCGTCATTGTATGACTTTGTCATAACACATCATACAATAGTGGAACAACGATTTTAGATCAAATTCACACTAAGTATTCCTGTATTTACAACTCCATCAAATTTTTATCATCTCTTTTGAAGTTGCATGGTACATAAGTGATAAATAAAATAAATTTTGATATTTCAAATCATTTGCATCTAGCTGAAATAAGTAGCATAGACTATACTTTAAACCGTTTCAAAAATGATTACGAGTCTACATATTTTTTTTAAAAGGCACACAGTGCGTATTTAGCTTGATTTCAATTATTTCGAAGTCTAGCATAGCTAGGAGTTTTGGAAAACTTATGTATCCACTAATAATCATTTGCTTAAAAATCTATCAGTTTCTATAATCTTTAATACTCCATTTACACACAACTATACCCAGTTCGTAAAACCACACTTATGAGTGCATAAATTACCACAATCATATGAGTTTAAGAACTTTCCTAGACAGACCTTTGACGTCCATTCGCCGAGGGGTTGATAAACATTTCATATAACTATGAGTCAAGCATTTCACATAAGTATGAGTTTTAAGAACTCGTACTTAACCTTATATCCTCTACCTATGACCTATCTATCTGTTATACACATGAGAAAGGAATCACCCTCTTAACATGCATATATCAAATAGCACTACACAACATTTCAATGATTATCATTGTCAGAACTAAGTAGTTGTTACACCAAGTATAATTCCCCGCCCATACAAGGAATCATACAACTCAGCCGCCGACATGAATCCTCAATTGAATCCCCACCTAACACTAACCCCCTTTTCAATACGAATTTCATTTAACTGGTATTGATAATCCTTTCCTGAATCTGTACCAATTCAAAGTACAACTGACACCCAGCAATCTTGCTATAAACTTTTCAATCATTCGCTTGAACATCCTCCATACTATAACCTTATCAGATCACGGGGTGATCTCATCGTATATATTACGATTCATTTCTATATTTTGATCGTTTTGTTTTACGATCTTCTATACTACACTTTTAGTCTTTTAGACTCTATCTATTTCTCACTACTGTTCAACTTTATTATCAGAGTTAAGGAACTTTATATCTTATAACTCGCCGAGATTCGTCTTTGAATCTTACCGACCAACTAACTCTATTTGAGTTAGTACTTACCATAATCACTGCGATTATTAGTCTCAGGTATTCCTGCCTAAGGTTCATAACCTCAGCTCTGATACCAACTGTGAGGGCCCCGAATCCGAGGTCCTGAATCACTGCGGATCCGGTTCGATCATTCTAACACTATTACTATATTTGCGAAAGAAATAAACATAAATTGTTTATACAGTAAACTTACACATAATCCCCAAGGTCGAGTAACCATAACTTAATACACATTTCATAACTTAATTGACTTATAATAACATTATATACATTACTATTACAATTCTAACTACAAACGTAAACTAAAGCTGGAACTTTCTTTAATCTTTTCATGTATCCGACGCTTTCTTCTTAATCTGCAATGTTTATCATGATATAGCAAGGGTGAGCATAAGGATTGCCCAGCAAGTTTAAGTTCAATAATATAACGATATATCATGATTGAAATGATTTGAATAATTGGTTGGCTATAATTCAATAATATAATTGTGAACTAGCAGGAATAAATTTATGACTGAACAAGTATTATACATAAACAATTCATACCTGACTTATACATGCAATATGTATAGAGTACAATTCATGGCAACCAGCAGTGATTAACCATAAGCTTATTCGAATGAAACACTCTTAATAGTGTTAAGTAAAAATAAACTTGCCTGAACCGTTGATTACCGCAATGCAATTTATAAAGCTTTATTCGAAGACCTAATATTAGTAATATAGATCTCCAATATTAGAATAATATCATCACAATATAATACTATTATATATATACATAGAATAACCTAAACACATAACACATAACCATATCAGTCTATAACACACATAAGACTCGGTATCAAGTCAAACTATTGCAAAATTGAAGTTGAACTCGATAAAATTCTAACATCTCGACTTTATTAATCGGACAATTGATTTGAGTTTAAGTTCAATTAAACTCAGGAAAAATACTTAACAGTATCTTAGACAATTTTCTAAGCAGTCAAAATAATTTTCATAAGCTCGTAATAATTTTTAAATAATTATTACTATTTATCGTGAATTTTCCATTATTAATAACGATTTAAATGAATTAAATACCATATAATTCTTTTATCATTAATATTTATTTATTATCAAATATTAATGAAATACATATCATAATATTATAATATATTTATAATATCATTAAGTATTTTTTAATACTTTAAAATCATTTAAATATGATTTTTGAACACTTAAATTCTTTATCCGATAATTGCTATTAATATTAAAATATTAATATTTTCCGACAAAATATCAAAATTTATATTATATAACTTAAAATATTTTCCTAACACTTAAATCATTTTATATGATTTATAAATCATTATTCTATTTTTCTATATTTTATTTAATATATTTATTAAATAAACTAATTATCATTAATATTAATTAATTAATGAATTTCATCACAAAATATTAAAAGTCATCAAAAATAACTTAAAATATTTTCTAATATCATAATATAATTTTTCATGAATTAAAATCATTTTTAAATCATTTATTTAATAATATAATTAAATAAATTAAATACCATTTATATTCCAAAAATATTAAATATTTATGAAATATACTTAAAATAATTAAAAACTATTTTTTAGAATTTAAAATATTGTTTCAGAATTTATTTAGTATTTTTAATAATTAAAAACCATTTAATTCGATTTATTAATTAAATTAAATAATTTTCAATAATTAAGTGTCGCTAAAGGGGTCTTAGGCTACAAATCCGTCGCTGTTGGTGTTCTTCACGTGTTCTTGAGCATTTCCAGAAATTCGTGTCAGACTACATGATACCTACTTTGACCAACATTAAAGTCGTGTTCTTGCTGGCTTCTGGGTAACTTATGGGGTTAATATTGTAGTACTCATGTAGTACTACTACTAAAAACTCATTTCATGACCAAACAACAACAAATCAGAGAGTTATAAGCTCTCCAATATGATGTCAGACATGTTCATCAAATTCTGGGTTTTCCAGAATTTAAGAACAGTCAAGGTTCCTATTTTGAGCCCTTAAATCCTTGATTTCCAGGCTTGTTTTGTGTGATCTATGAACTCCAACTTGTCGTACATGTGTCACAGTATAACACCATAACATTAAATCCAACTTACAACATCACAAGCAGTAGATCTAGGCCGGTCAAACTACATGTCAGTGACACGTTCTTGAAGATTCTGGGATTTCCAAAATCTTCATTCGAGCATTTTGTCAACGGTGGTTTGACCACCAATAGGTTTTATTCTGAGCAAGATTTTAGGGATACAATGATTGGATTATATAGATTACATGACAGACTACCATATTCAACCAAAAATATGACAAACACATTAATAGACTGCAAGATCCGAGCCTCCAAAAATGGTTGTCAGACTTAGCTGGGTAATCTGGGTTACCCAGATTCATTTAGTCATGGTCGGTCAACGACCTTTGACTGCTTATATCTTGCAATCTAGACCTGATTTGACTATGATTCAAGTTTCAGAGTAAAGACCACATGGCATACAACAGATCTGTAACTTAAAACTACACTAACACTTAACAGATAAAGATCTATGGCCTCTGACATATGGTTGTCAGGCCATTTTTCAAGCTTTCCCCAGATTTCCTAAAATGACTATTTCGAGCACTTTGATGTTATGGATCTGGAATTTTACAACCTAGATCACTTATAGACACCTTAATACATAACTTTAACCCACTAATTGCAACATCAAACATCAAATCATAAAATTTTAAGATTTAGGGTTTTATACCTTTTAGGCTATGATCTTTGATTTCTGATCTTGATGATCTGATATTGGAAGGCTAAGGGATGTTCTTGGCTTTGTTTAACACTTACTTTCTCTCAAAATTTTCGAAGAAGAGAGAGAGAGAGAGCAAACTTGGCAAGTCTAACAAATAAAGTGAGTGGTTTTCTCTCTCTAACTCTATATATAACATGTTGCTATGTAATGGCTGTGATATTTTAGTCACATTGAGTGGTTGGAGTTGGTGAGCAACCATTATTTGGCAAGATTGACAAGCTAAGTCACAATAATGCACTAAGGGCATTTTAGTCTTTTCACATACAAAATTAATGGCATTTTAGTAAATGGCCAAATCCTTAGGGTTTAGGGTTTGGTTAAGGTTTAGGGTTTGGAAAATTTAGGATTTAGGGTTTAGAAACCCTTAGGTTTACAAATTTATTTTTTTAAAATTTCCAATTTAGGTTTTTAAAAATAGAATATTAATATTTCTAAATTATAATTAGGATTTTCTAATTATATTAAAATTTCTTAATCATAACTTAAATATTGATAATTAGGATTAGTATTTGCTAATTAAAATCGCTAATTAAGCAATTAGGGCCAAAATGGTCATTAGGGTTTATAACCCACAAATTAGGGTTTCTAATAGAAAAACAATTTTCCTAAGTTAGAAATTAGATTTTGTAATTAGATTAGGGTTTTCTAATTACTTAACTTGAAATTTAGAATTAATATATCCTAATTAACATTAAAAGTATTAAATTAACACTTAGGTTTTTCCCTATTTACAAATTAGGGTTTCAAATCCGTAATTAGGGTTTCAAATTTGGAATTAGGGTTTTATAACCAATTTGTTAAGATTAACCCTAATTAATCCTATAATTATTTACACTTACGCCATTAAGTTTCCGATTTAGGGTTTCATGCACTGAATTAGGGTTACGGATTCCCGGAACTGAAATTAGGGTTTCCAGAACTAGTTTCTAGGGTTTCTTGTTAAGCGTAAGGGTTTTCTAACCAAACGTTGACGTTCTTAATATATACTTAGGGTTTGTTACAGATATCATTTATCTGGTCAATCCTTGACCCTTAACCACATCATGAACACATATACACAGAACATAAACGCTTATTCCCTTAATCCTGAATAATTCACCTAGATCATTCACAGAATTTTGAAATCCTCAAAATTCTATCTTAAAAATATCAAACGCATACACTTATTTTCTGTCTAGGTTCTAATTTTGAACCTTAAATCAGTAAATTAAATTTTAAAATTTTTTCTAAATTCTAGGGTTGTCACATTCACCACTTCTTCTAAAAATTTAGTCCCCGAAATTTACCTTACACCTTACACCATATTGCTTACATCATACATACACAACATCACATGCTACCCAATACACCACTCACAAGAGTAAAAATTTTCAAATTTTGCTGAGGGGTTTTACAGACTATTGTCTGTCATTTTCGGAAAGGTTATAGTTAATTCATCCGCAAAACGTCATAACTTATGATCATAGTGGGTAATTAATCCAGTATGTCCTGTACTTATTAAGTACTGCTAGTCGACTCTATTTCTCTTCACTGCCATAGGCACAAAATTCTACCTCAGTCTTATTGGATTCCGCACCAAAACAATTTGGTTCGGGAAATTTCTTTCAATGAACACTTAGAGTTTTTTCATAAAAGTTTGTCTAGCTGAATCGAATATAATAGAATCATATCAATAATTCAATTCAAGCGAATTATTTAAGTGTATCCAAACCCCGTTGGCAAATTAAATTTTATTGAAAATATTTTTGAGAATGACGTCATGATGCCGTACTGTATTAACAGTCCGTTTGAGGATGCCGTCATTGTATGACTTTGTCATAGCACATCATACAATAGTGGAACAACGATTTTATATCAAATTCACACTAAGTGTTCCTGTATTTACAACTCCATCAAATTTTTATCATCTCTGCACCAGGTTGCATGGTACATAAGTGATAAATAAAATAATTTTGATATTTCAAATCATTTGCGTCTAGCTGAAATAAGTAGCATAGACTATACTTTAAACCGTTTCAAAAATGATTACAAGTCTACATATTTTTTTAAAAGGCACACACAGGCGATGATTAGCTTGATGTCAATCATTTCGAAGTCTAGCATAGCTAGGAGTTTCGGAAAACTTATGTCTCCACTAATAATCATTTACTTAACAATCTATCTGTTTCTATAATCTTTAATACTCCATTTACACACAACTATACCCAGTTCGTAAAACCACACTTATGAGTCCATAAATTACCACAATCATATGAGTTTAAGAACTTTCCTAGACAGACCTTTGACGTCCATTCGCTGAGGGGTTCATAAACATTTCATATAACTATGAGTCAAGCATTTCACATAAGTATGAGTTTTAAGAACTCGTACTTAACCTTATATCCTCTACCTATGACCTATCTATCTGTTATACACATGAGAAAGGAATCACCCACTTAACATGCATATATCAAATAGCACGACACAACATTTCAATGATTATCATTGTCAGAACTAAGTAGTTGTTACACCAAGTATAATTCCCCGCCCATACAAGGAATCATACAACTCAAATTACCGGTACATGAATCCTCAATTGAATCCCCACCTAACACTAACCCCCTTTTCAATACGAATTTCATTTAACTGGTATTGATAATCCTTTCCTGAATCTGTACCAATTCAAAGTACAACTGACACCCAACAATCTTGTCAGTAAACTTTTCAATCATTCGCCGATCATCCTCCATACTATAACCTTATCGATCATCACGGGTGATCTCATCGATATATTACGATTCATTTCTATATTTTGATCGCTTTTGTTTTACGATCTTCTATACTACACTTTTAGTCTTTTAGACTCTATCTATTTCTCACTACTTTGCTCAACTTTATTATCGGTGTTAGGGAACTCAGATCTTATAACTCATGAGATTCGCCTTTGAATCTTACCACCAACTAACTCTATTTGAGTTAGTACTTACCATAATCACTGCGATTATTAGTCTCTGGTATTTCTACTTAAGGTTCATAACCTACAGCTCTGATACTAACTGTGAGGGCCCCGAATCCGAGGTCCCGAATCACCGCGTATCCGGTTCGATCATTCTAACACTATTACTATATTTGCGAAAGATATAAACATAAATTGTTTATACAGTAAACTTACACATAATCCCCAAGGTCGAGTAACCTTAACTTAATACACATTTCATAACTTAATTGACTTACAATAACATTATATACATTACTATTACAATTCTAACTACAAACGTAAACTATAGCTGGAACTTTATTTAATCTTTTCATGTATCCGACGCTTTCGTCTTAATCTGCAATGTTTATCATGATATAGCAAGGGTGAGCATAAGGATTGCCCAGCAAGTTTAAGTTCAATAATATAACGATACATCATGATTGAAATGATTTGAATAATTGGCTGGCTATAATTCAATAATATAATTGTGAACTAGCAGGACTAAATTTATGACTGACCAAGTATTATACATGAACAAATATATCTGAAACAACTGGTAATGAAGGTGATCAGCCTTTCATACCTGACTTATACATGCAATATGTACAGAGTACAATTCATGGCAACCAACAATGATTAACCATAAGCTTATTCGAATGAAACACTCTTAGTAATGTTAAGTAAAAATAAACTTGCCTGAACCGTTGATTACCGCAATGCAATTTATAACGCTTTATTCGAAGACCTAATATTATTAATATAGATCTCCAATATTAGATTAATATCATCACAATATAATACTATTATATATATACATAGAATAACCTAAACACATAACACATAACCATATCAGTCTATAACACATAAGACTTCCTAGATCAAGTCAAACTATTGCGCATTGAGTTGAATCTGACAAAATTCTAACATCTCGACTTATTTCTAGTTTGGACAATTGACAGTTTAAGTTCAATTAAACTCTGGCAAAATACTTAACAGTATCTTAGACAATTTTCTAAGCAGTTAAAATAATTTTCATAAGCTCGTAATAATTTTTACATAATTATTACTATTTATCGTGAATTTTCCATTATTAATAACGTATTTAAATGAATTAAATACCACATAATTCTTTTATCATTAATATTTATTTATTATCAAATATTAATGAAATACATGTCATAATATTATAATATATTTATAATATCATTAAGTATTTTTAATACTTTAAAATCATTGAAATATGATTTTAAACACTTAAATTCTTTATCCGATAATTTCTATTAATATTAAAATATTAATATTTTCCTCGACAAAATATCAAAAGTTATATTATATTACTTAAAATATTTTCCTAACACTTAAATCATTTTTATATGATTTATAAATCATTTATTCTATTTTTCCATATTTTATTTAATATATTTATTCAATAAACTAATTATCATTAAAATTAATTAATTAATGAATATCATCACAAAATATTAAAAGTCATCAAAAATAACTTAAAATATTTTCTAATATCATAATATAATTTTTCATGAATTAAAATCATTTTTAAATCATTTATTTAATATTATAATTAAATAAATTAAATACCATTTATATTCCAAAAATAGTAAATATTTATGAAATATACTTAAAATAATTGAAAACTATTTTTCAGAATTTAAAATAATGTTTCAGAATTTATTTAGTATTTTTAATAGTTAAAAACTATTTAATTCGATTTATTAATTAAATTAAATAATTTTCAGTAATTAAGTGTCGCTAAAGGGGTCTTAGGCGACAAATCTGTCGCTGTTGGTGTTCTTCACGTGTTCTTGAGCATTTCCAAATTAGTATTGACTCACAAGATACCTACTTTGACCAACATTAAAGTCGTGTTCTTTTGCGCTTACGGATAACTTATGGGTTAATATTGTAGTACTCATGTAGTACTACAACTAAAAACTCATTTCATGACCAAACAACAACAAATCGTAGAGTTATAAGCTCTCCAATATGATGTCGACATGTTCATCAAATTCGGGTTTCCGCAATTTAAGAACGATCGAGTTCCTATTTCGAGCCCTTAAATCCTTGCTTTCCGTGCTTGTTTTGTGTGATCTATGAACTCCAACTTGTCGTATATGTGTCACAAAGATAACACCATAACATTAAATCCAACTTACAACATCACAAGCAAGAGATCTAGGCCTACCAAACTACATGTCGAGACGCGTTCTTGAAAGATTCAGGATTTCCGCAATCTTCATCCGGAGCATATCGCTCAACTATTGTTTGACCACCAATAGGTTTTATTCTGAGCAAGATTTTAGGGATAAAATGATTGGAGTATATAGATTACATGACAGACTACCATATTCAACCAAAAATATGACAAACACATTAATAGACTGCAAGATCCGAGCCTCCAAAAATGGTTGTCAGACTTAGCTGGGTAATCTGGGTTACCCAGATTCATTCAGTCATGGTCGGTCAACGACCTTTGACTGCTTATATCTTGCAATCTAGACCTGATTTGACTATGATTCAAGTTTCAGAGTAAAGACCACATGGCATACAACAGATCTGTAACTTAAAACAACACTAACACTTAACAGATAAAGATCTATGGCCTCTGACAAATGGTTGTCAGTCCATTTTTCAAGCTTTCCCCAAATTTCTTAAAATGACTATTTCGAGCACTTTGATGTTATGGATCTTGAATTTTACAACCTAGATCACTTATAGACACCTTAGTACATAACTTTAACCCACCAATTACAACATCAAACATCAAATCATAAAATTTTAAGATTTAGGGTTTTATACCTTTTAGGCTATGATCTTTGATTTCTGATCTTGATGATCTGATATTGGA
Organism: Panax ginseng; assembly: GCA_020205605.1. Lineage (NCBI taxonomy): Eukaryota > Viridiplantae > Streptophyta > Magnoliopsida > Apiales > Araliaceae > Panax > Panax ginseng. Next base: position 72,677,531 of record CM035141.1, read on the forward strand.
AGGCTAAGGGATGTTCTTGGCTTTGTTTAACACTTACTTTCTCTCAAAATTTTTGAAGAAGAGAGAGAGAGATAGCAAACTTGGCAAGTCTAACAAATAAAGTGAGTGGTTTTCTCTCTCTAACTCTATATATAACATGTTGCTATGTAATGGCTGTGATATTTTAGTCACATTGAGTGGTTGGAGTTGGTGAGCAACCATTATTTGGCAAGATTGACAAACTAAGTCACAATAATGCACTAAGGGCATTTTAGTCTTTTCACATACAAAATTAATGGTATTTTAGTAAATGGTCAAACCCTTAGGGTTTAGGGTTTGGTTAGGGTTTAGGCTTTGGAAAATTTAGGGTTTAGGGTTTAGAAACCCTTAGGGTTTACAAATTTATTTTTTTAAAATTTCCAATTTAGGTTTTTAAAAATAGAATATTAATATTTCTAAATCATAATTAGGATTTTCTAATTATATTAAAATTTCTTAATCATAACTTAAATATTGATAATTAGGATTAGTATTTCCTAATTAAAATCGCTAATTAAGCTATTAGGGTCAAAATGGTCATTAGGGTTTATAACCCACAAATTAGGGTTTCTAATAGAAAAATAATTTTCCTAAGTTAGAAATTAGATTTTGTAATTAGATTAGGGTTTTCTAATTACTTAACTTGAAATTTAGAATTAATATATCCTAATTAACATTAAAAGTATTAAATTAACACTTAAGTTTTTCCCTATTTACAAATTAGGGTTTTAAATCCGTAATTAGGGTTTCAAATTTGGAATTAGGGTTTTATAACCAATTTGTTAAGATTAACCCTAATTAATCCTATAATTATTTACACTTACGCCATTAAGTTCCCGATTTAGGGTTTCATGCACCGAATTAGGGTTTCGGATTCCCGAAACTGAAATTAGGGTTTCCAGAACCAGTTTCTAGGGTTTCTTGTTAAGCGTTAGGGTTTTCTAACCAAACGTTGACGTTCTTAATATATACTTAGGGTTTGTTACAGATATCATTTATCTGGTCAATCCTTGAGCCTTAACCACATCATGAACACATATACACAGAACATAAATGCTTATTCCCTTAATCCTGAATAATTCACCTAGATCCTTCACAGAATTTTGAAATCCTCAAAATTCTATCTTAAAAATATCAAACGCATACACTTATTTTCTGTCTAGGTTCTAATTTTGAACCTTAAATCAATAAATTAAATTTTAAAATTTTTTCTAAATTCTCGGGTTGTCACATTCACCCCTTCTTCTAAAAATTTCGTCCCCGAAATTTACCTTACACCTTACACCATATTGCTTACATCATACATACACAACATCACATGCTACCCAATTCACCACTCACAAGAGTAAAAATTTTCAAATTTTGCTGAGGGATTTTACAGACTATTGTCTGTCATTTTGGCAAAGGTTATAGTTAATTCATCCGCAAACCGTCATAAGTTATGATCATAGTGGGTAATTAATCCAGTATGACCTGTACTTATTAAGTACTGCTGGTCGACTCTGTTTCTCTTCACTGCCATAGGCACAAAAGTCTACCTCACTCTTATTGTATTCCGCACCAAAACAATTTGGTTCGGGAAATTTCTTTCAATGAACACTTAGAGTTTTTTCATAAAAGTTTGTCTAGCTGAATCGAATATCATAGACTCATATCAATAATTCAATTCAATCGAATTATTTAAGTGTATCCAAACCCCGTTGGCAAATTAAATTTTATTGAAAATATTTTTGAGAATGACGCTATGATGTTAGTATTGTATTAATCAAATCTTTTGAGGATACCGTCATTGTATGACTTTGTCATAACACATCATACAATAGTGGAACAACGATTTTATATCAAATTCACACTAAGTATTCTCCGTATTTACAACTCCATCAAATTTTATCATCTCGCGCACTGTGTTGCATGGTACATAAGTGATAAATAAAATAATTTTAATATTTCAAATCATTTCGTCTAGTGAAATAAGTAGCATAGACTATACTTTAAACCGCTTTCAAAAATGATTACGAGTCTACATATTTTTTTTAAAAGGCACACAGCTATGATTTAGCTTGATGTCAATCATTTCAAGTCTAGATAGCTAGGAGTTTCGTAAAAACTTATGTCTCCACTAATAATCATTTGCTTAACAATCTATCTGCTTTATAATCTTTAATACTCCATTTACACATTAACTATACCCAGCTCATAAAACCACACTTATGAGTGCATAAATTACCACAATCATATGAGTTTAAGAACTTTCCTGCATGCATTCTTTGACGCCCATTCACCGAGAGGGGTTCATAAAAATTTCATATAACTATGAGTCAAGCATTTCACATAAGTATTAGTATTAAGAACTCGTACTTAACCTTATATCCTCTACCTATGACATATTTATCTGATATACACATGAGAAAGGAATCACCCTCTTAACATGCATATATCAAATTGCACGACACAACATTTCAATGATTATCATTGTCAGAACTAGTAGTTGTTACACCAAGTATAATTCCCCGCCCATACAAGGAATCATACAACTCAGCCGCCGACATGAATCCTCAATTGAATCCCCACCTAACACTAACCCCCTTTTCAATACGAATTTCATTTAACTGGTATTGATAATCCTTTCCTGAATCTGTACCAATTCAAAGTACAACTGACACCCAACAATCTTGCTGTAAACTTTTCAATCATTCGTTTGAACCTCCTCCATACTATAACCTTATCAGATCACGGGGTGATCTCATCGTATATATTATGATTCATTTCTATATTTTGATCGTTTTGTTTTACGATCTTCTATACTACACTTTTAGTCTTTTAGACTCTATCTATTTCTCCACTACCTTTATCAACTTTATTATCGTGAGTTAGAAACTTTGTATCTTATAACTCACGAGATTCGCTCTTTGAATCTTCTGATCACCAACTAACTCTATTTGAGTTAGTACTCATCAGAATTATCATGCTAAGTTATTAGTCTCAGGTATTCCTACCTAAGGTTCATAACCTACAGCTCTGACACCAACTGTGAGGGCCCCGAATCACCGCGGATCCGGTTCGATCATTCTAACACTATTACCATATTTGCGAAAGATATAAACATAAATTGTTTATACATTAAACTTACACATAATCCCCAAGGTCGAGTAACCTTAACGTAATACACATTTCATAACTTACTTGACTTACAATAACATTATATACATTACTATTACAATTCTAACTACAAACGTAAACTAAAGCTGGAACTTTCTTTAATCTTTTCCTGTATCCGACGCTTTCGTCTTAATCTGCAATGTTTATCATGATATAGCAAGGGTGAGCATAAGGATTGCCCATCAAGTTTAAGTTTAATAATATAACGATATATCATGATTGAAATGATTTGAATAATTGGTTGGCTATAATTCAATAATATAATTGTGAACTAGCAGGAACAAATTTATGACTGAACAAGTATTATACATGAACAAATATATCTGAAACAACTGGTAATGAAGGTGATCAGCCTTTCATACCTGACTTATACATGCAATATGTACATAGTACAATTCATGGCAACCAACAATGATTAACCATAAGCTTATTCGAATGAAACACTCTTAATAGTGTTAAGTAAAAATAAACTTGCCTGAAGCGTTGATTACCGCAATGCAATTTATAACGCTTTATCCGAAGACCTAATATTAGTAATATAGATCTCCAATATTAGAATAATATCATCACAATATAATACTATTATATATATACATAGAATAACCTAAACACATAACACATAACCATATCAGCCTATAACACAAATAAGACTCAGTATCAAGTCAAACTATTGCAGTCTAAGTTGAACCCGACAAAATTCTAACATCTCGACGGTCTAGTCGGACAATTGACGAGTATAAGTTCAATTAAACTCTGGAAAAATACTTAACAGTATCTTAGACAATTTTCCAAGCAGTCAAAATAATTTTAATAAGCTCGTAATAATTTTTAAATAATTATTACTATTTATCGTGAATTTTCCATTATTAATAACGTATTTAAATGAATTAAATACCACATAATTCTTTTATCATTAATATTTATTTATTATCAAATATTAATGAAATACATATCATAATATTATAATATATTTATAATATCATTAAGTATTTTTTAATACTTTAAAATCATTTAAATATGATTTTTAAACACTTAAATTCTTTATCCGATAATTTCTATTAATATTAAAATATTAATATTTTCCCGACAAAATATCAAAGTTATATTATATAACTTAAAATATTTTCCTAACACTTAAAATCATTTTTATATGATTTATAAATCATTTATTCTATTTTTCCATAATTTATTTAATATATTTATTAAATAAACTAATTATCATTAATATTAATTAATTAATAAATTTCATCACAAAATATTAAAAGCCATCAAAAAAAACTTAAAATATTTTCTAATATCATAATATAATTTTCATGAATTAAAATCATTTTTAAATCATTTATTTAATATTATAATTAAATAAATTAAATACCATTTATATTCCAAAAATATTAAATTATTTATGAAATATACTTAAAATAATTAAAAACTATTTTTCAGATTTTAAAATATTGTTTCAGAATTTATTTAGTATTTTTAATAATAAAAAACCATTTAATTCGATTATTAATTAAATTAAATAATTTTCAATAATTAAGTGTCGCTAAGGGTCTTCTTTACACAAATCCGTCATTGTTGGTGTTCTTCACGTGTTCTCGAAAGCATTTTCGTAAATTCTTGTCGACTACATGATACCTACTTTGACAAACATTAAAGTCGTTTCTTCACGCATACGGGTAACTTATGGTTAATATTGTAGTACTCATGTAGTACTACAACTAAAAACTCATTTCATGACCAAACAACAACAAATCGTAGAGTTATAAGCTCTCCAATATGATGTCGACATGTTCATCAAATTACGGTTTTCCGAATTTAAGAATGTATCAAGTTCCTATTTTGAGCCCTTAAATCCTTGCTTTCCAGGCTTGTTTTGTGTGATCTATGAACTCCAACTTGTCGTACATGTGTCACAGTATAACACCATAACATTAAATCCAACTTACAACATCACAAGCAGTAGATCTAGGCCGGTCAAACTATATGTCAGAGACTCGTTCTTGAAGATTCTGGGTTTTCCAGAATCTTCATCCGAGCATTCGGTCAACGGTGGTTTGACCACCAATAGGTTTTATTCTGAGCAAGATTTTAGGGATACAATGATTGGAGTATATAAATTACATGACAGACTACCATATTCAACCAAAAATATGTCAAACACATTAATAGACTGCAAGATCCAAGCCTCCAAAAATGGTTGTCAGACTTAGCTGGGTAATCTGGGTTACCCAGATTCATTTAGTCATGGTCGGTCAACGACCTTTGACTGCTTATATCTTGCAATCTAGACCTGATTTGACTATGATTCAAGTTTCACAGTAAAGACCACATGGCATACAACAGATCTATAACTTAAAACAACACTAACACTTAACAGATAAAGATCTATGGCCTCTGACAAATAGTTGTCAGTCCATTTTTCAAGCTTTCCCCAAATTTCTTAAAATGACTATTTCGAGCACTTTGATGTTATGGATCTTGAATTTTACAACCTAGATCACTTATAGACACCTTAATACATAACTTTAACCCACCAATTACAACATCAAACATCAAATCATAAAATTTTAAGATTTAGGGTTTTATACCTTTTAGGCTATGATCTTTGATTTCTGATCTCGATGATCTGATATTGGAAGGCTAAGGGATGTTCTTGGCTTTGTTTAACACTTACTTTCTCTCAAAATTTTCGAAGAAGAGAGAGAGAGAGAGCAAACTTGGCAAGTCTAACAAATAAAGTGAGTGGTTTTCTCTCTCTAACTCTATATATAACATGTTGCTATGTAATGGCTGTGATATTTTAGTCACATTGAGTGGTTGGAGTTGGTGAGCAACCATTATTTGGCAAGATTGACAAGCTAAGTCATAATAATGCACTAAGGGCATTTTAGTAAATGGCCAAACCCTTAGGGTTTAGGGTTTGGTTAGGGTTTAAGGTTTGGAAAAGTTAGGCTTTAGGGTTTCGAAACCCTTAGGGTTTATAAATTTTATTTTTTAAAATTTCCAATTTAGGTTTTTAAAAATAGAATATTAATATTTCTAAATTATAATTAGGATTTTCTAATTATATTAAAATTTCTTAATCATAACTTAAATATTGATAATTAGGATTAGTATTTCCTAATTAAAATCGCTAATTAAGCAATTAGGGTCAAAATGGTCATTAGGGTTCATAACCCACGAATTAGGGTTTCTAATAGAAAAACAATTTTCCTAAGTTAGAAATTAGATTTTGTAATTAGATTAGGGTTTTCTAATTACTTAACTTGAAATTTAGAATTAATATATTCTAATTAACATTAAAAGTATTAAATTAACACTTAGGTTTTACCCTATTTACAAATTAGGGTTTCAAATCCGTAATTAGGGTTTCAAATTTGGAATTAGGGTTTTATAACCAATTTGTTAAGATTAACCCTAATTAATCCTATAATTATTTACACTTACGCCATTAAGTTCTCGATTTAGGGTTTCATGCACTGAATTAGGGTTTCGGATTCTCGGAACTGAAATTAGGGTTTTCAGAACCAGTTTCTAGGGTTTCTTGTTAAGCGTTAGGGTTTTCTAACCGAACGTTGACGTTCTTAATATATACTTAGGGTTTGTTACAGATACCATTTATCTGGTCAACCCTTGACCCTTAACCACATCATGCACACATATACACAGAACATAAACGCTTATTCCCTTAATCCTGAATAATTCACCTAGATCCTTCACAGAATTTTGAAATCCTGGAAATTCTATCTTAAAATATCAAATGCATACACTTATTTTCTGTCTAGGTTCTAATTTTGAACTTTAAATCAGTAAATTAAATTTAAATTTTTTTTCTAAATTCTCGGGTTGTCACATTCACCCCTTCTTCTAAAAATTTCATCCCCGAAATTTACCTTACACCTTACACCATATTTCTTACATCATACATACACAACATCACATGCTACGCAATACACCCCTCACAAGAGTAAAAATTTTCAAATTTTGCTGAGGGATTTTACAGACTATTTTCTGTCATTTTCGTAAAGGTTATAGTTAATTCATCCGCAAACCGTCAAAACTTATGATCATAGTGGGTAATTAATCCAGTATGTCCTTTACTTATTAAGTACTGCTGGTCGACTCTGTTTCTCTTCACTGCCGTAGGAACAAAATTATACCTCAGTCTTATTGGATTTCGCACCAAAACAATTTGGTTCGGGAAATTTCTTTCAATGAACACTTAGAGTTTTTTCATAAATGTTTGTCTAGCTGAATCGAATAGCATAGACTCATATCAATAATTCAATTCAATCGAATTATTTAAGTGTAGCCAAACCCCGTTGGCAAATTAAATTTTATTGAAAATATTTTTGAGAATGACGTCATGATGTCGTACTGTATTAACAGTCCGTTTGAGGATGTTGTCATTGCATGACTTTGTCATAACACATCATACAATAGTGGAACAATGATTTTAGATCAAATTCACACTAAGTATTCCTGTATTTACAACTCCATCAAATTTTTATCATCTCTGCACCAGGTTGCATGGTACATAAGTGATAAATAAAATAAATTTTGATATTTCAAATCATTTGCGTCTAGCTGAAATAAGTAGCATAGACTATACTTTAAACCGTTTCAAAAATGATTACGAGTCTACATATTTTTTTTAAAAGGCACACAGTGCGTATTTAGCTTGATGTCAATCATTTCGAAGTCTAGCATAGCTAGGAGTAAAACCACACTTATGAGTCCATAAATTACCACAATCATATGAGTTTAAGAACTTTCCTAGACAGACCTTTGACGTCCATTCGCTGAGGGGTTCATAAACATTTCATATAACTATGAGTCAAGCATGTCACATAAGTATGAGTTTTAAGAACTCGTACTTAACCTTATATCCTCTACCTATGACCTATCTATCTGTTATACACATGAGAAAGGAATCACCCTCTTAACATGCATATATCAAATAGAGCGATACAACATTTCAATGATTATCATTGTCAGAACTAAGTAGTTGTTACACCAAGTATAATTCCCCGCCCATACAAGGAATCATACAACTCAGCCGTCGACATGAATCCTCAATTGAATCCCCACCTAACACTAACCCCCTTTTCAATACGAATTAAATTTAACTCGTATTCATAATCCTTTCCTGAATCTGTACCAATTCAAAGTACAACTGAAACCCAGCAATCTTGCTGTAAACTTTTCAATCATTCATTTGATCCTCCCCCATACTATAACCTTATCAGATCACGGGGTGATCTCATCGTATATATTACGATTGATTTCTATATTTTGATCGTTTTGTTTTACGATCTTTTATACTACACTTTTAGTCTTTTAGACTCTATCTATTTCTCACTACTGTTCAACTTTATTATCAGAGTTAGGGAACTCTGTATCTTATAACTCGTCAAGATTCGTCTTTGAATCTTACTGACCAAATAACTCTATTTGAGTTAATACTTACCATAATCACTGCGGTTATTAGTCTCAGGTATTCCTACCTAAGGTTCATAACCAACAGCTCTGATACCAACTGTGAGGGCCCCGAATCCGAGGTCCCGAATCTCCGCGGATCCGGTTCGATCATTCTAACACTATTACTCTATTTGCGGAAGATATAAACATAAATTGTTTATAAATTAAACTTATACATAATCTCCAAGGTCGAGTAACCTTAAATTAATACACATTTCATAACTTACTTGACTTAAAATAACATTATATACAATACTATTACAATTCTAACTACAAACGTAAACTAAAGCTGGAACTTTCTTTAATCTTTCCCTGTATCCGACGTGTTCATCTTAATCTGCAATGTTTATCATGATATAGCAAGGGTGAGCATAAGGATTGCCCAACAAGTTTAAGTTCAATAATATAACGATATATCATGATTGAAATGATTTGAATAATTGGCTGGCTATAATTCAACAATATAATTGTGAACTAGCAGGAACAAATTTATGACTGAACAAGTATTATACATGAACAAATATATCTGAAACAACTGGTAATGAAGGTGATCAACCTTTCATACCTGACTTATACATGCAATATGTACAGAGTACAATTCATGGCAACCAGCAATGATTAACCATAAGCTTATTCGAATGAAACACTCTTAATAGTGTTAAGTAAAAATAAACTTGCCTGAACCGTTGATTAACGCAATGCAATTTATAACGCTTTATCCGAAGACCTAATATTAGTAATATAGATCTCCAATATTAGAATAATATCATTACAATATAATAATATTATATATATACATAGAATAACCTAAACACATAACCCTATCAGTCTATAACACACATAAGACTCGGTATCAAGTCAAACTATTGTAGTTTGAGTTGAACCCGATAAAATTCTAACATCCTGACGGTCTAGTCGGACAATTGACGAGTTTAAGTTCAATTAAACTCTGGCAAAATACTTAACAGTATCTTAGACAATTTTCTAAGTAGTCAAAATAATTTTCATAAACTCGTAATAATTTTTAAATAATTATTACTATTTATCGTGAATTTTCCATTATTAATAACGTATTTAAATGAATTAAATACCACATGATTATTTTATCATTAATATTTATTTATTATCAAATATTAATGAAATACATGTCATAATATTATAATATATTTATAATATCATTAAGTATTTTTAATACTTTAAAATCATTGAAATATGATTTTAAACACTTAAATTCTTTATCCGATAATTTCTATTAATATTAAAATATTAATATTTTCCTGAAAAAATATCAAAAGTTATATTATATTACTTAAAATATTTTCCTAACACTTAAATCATTTTTATATGATTTATAAATCATTTATTCTATTTTTCCATATTTTATTTAATATATTTATTCAATAAACTAATTATCATTAAAATTAATTAATTAATGAATATCATCACAAAATATTAAAAGTCATCAAAAATAACTTAAAATATTTTCTAATATCATAATATAATTTTTCATGAATTAAAATCATTTTTAAATCATTTATTTAATATTATAATTAAATAAATTAAATACCATTTATATTCCAAAAATAGTAAATATTTATGAAATATACTTAAAATAATTAAAAACTATTTTTCAGAATTTAAAATAATGTTTCAGAATTTATTTAGTATTTTTAATAGTTAAAAACTATTTAATTCGATTTATTAATTAAATTAAATAATTTTCGATAATTAATTAAGTATCGCTTTAAAAGGGGTCTTAGGCGTACAAATATCATTGTATAATTGTTCTTCACGTGTTCTTGAGCATTTACAGAAATTCGTGTCAGACTACAAGATACCTACTTTGACCAACATTAAAGTCGTGTTCTTGATGCCTTCTAGATAACTTATGGGGTTAATATTGTAGTACTCATGTAGTACTACAACTAAAAACTCATTTCATGACCAAACAACAACAAATCAGAGAGTTATAAGCTCTCCAATATGATGTCAGACATGTTCATCAAATTCTGGGTTTTCCAGAATTTAAGAACAGTCAAGGTTCCTATTTTGACCCCTTAAATCCTTGCTTTCCAGGCTTGTTTTGTGTGATCTATGAACTCCAACTTGTCGTACATGTGTCACAGTATAACACCATAACATTAAATCCAACTTACAAAATCACAAGCAGTAGATCTAGGCCGGTCAAACTACACGTTAGAGATGCGTTCTTGAAGATTCTGGGTTTTCCAGAATCTTCATCCGAGCATTCGGTCAACGGTGGTTTGACCACCAATAGGTTTTATTCTGAGCATGATTTTAGGGATACAATGATTGGAGTATATAGATTACATGACGTCTACACCATATTGACCAAATAAATGACAAACACATTAATAGGCCGCAAGATCCGAGCCTCAAAAATGGTTGTCGAGACTTACACGGGTAATCTGGGTTACCCAGATTCATTCATCGTGGTCAGATGAAACGACCTTTGGCCATATATCTTACAATCTAGACCTGATCTGACTATGATTCAAGTTTCAGAGTAAAGACCACATGGCATACAACGGATCTGTAACTTAAAACAACCCTAACACTTAACAGATAAAGATCTATGGCCTCTAACATATGGTTGTCAGGCCATTTTTCAAGCTTTTCCCAAATTTCTTAAAATGAGTATTTTGAGCACTTTGATGTTATGGATCTGGAATTTTACAACCTAGATAACTTATAGACACCTTAATACATAACTTTAACCCACCAATTACAACATCAAACATCAAATCATAAAATTTTAAGATTTAGGGTTTTATACCTTTTAGGCTATGATCTTTGATTTCTGATCTTGATGATCTAATATTGGAAGGCTAAGGGATGTTCTTGGCTTTGTTTAACACTTACTTTCTCTCAAAATTTTCGAAGAAGAGAGAGAGAGAGAGAGAGAGAGAGAGAGAGAGAGCAAACTTGGCAAGTCTAGCAAATAAAGTGAGTGGTTTTCTCTCTCTAACTCTATATATAACATGTTGCTATGTAATGGCTGAGATTTGTAGCTGATGGCTGTGATATTTTAGTCACATTGAGTGGTTGGAGTTGGTGAGCAACCATTATTTTCCAAGATTGACAAGCTAAGTCACAATAATGCACTAAGGGCATTTTAGTCTTTTCGCATAAAAAAATTAATGGCATTTTAGTAAATGGCCAAACCCTTAGGGTTTAGGGTTTGATTAGGGTTTAAGGTTTGGAAAATTTAGGGTTTAGGGTTTGGAAACCCTTAGGGTTTACAAATTTAATTTTTTAAAATTTACAATTTAGGTTTTTTAAAATAGAATATTAATATTTCTAAATTATAATTAGGATTTTCTAATTATATTAAAATTTCTTAATCATAACTTAAATATTGATAATTAGGATTAATATTTCCTAATTAAAATCGCTAATTAAGCAATTAGGGTCAAAATGGTCATTAGGTTTATAACCCACTTAATTAGGGTTTATAATAGAAAAATAATTTTTCTAAATTAGAAATTAAATTTTGTAATTAGATTAGGGTTTTCTAATTACTTAACTTGAAATTAGAATTAATATATCCTAATTAACATTAAAAGTATTAAATTAACACTTAGGTTTTTCCCTAATTATAAATTAGGGTTTCAAATCCGTAATTAGGGTTTTCAAATTTGGAATTAGGGTTTTATAACCAATTAAACTTTAATAATAACCTAATTAATAATATAATTATTTACAATTATCCATTAAGTTCCCATTTAGGGTTTAATTACACCAATTAGGGTTTGGTTCGGGCTGAAATTAGGGTTTCTAAAGCAGATTTCTAGGGTTTCTTGTTAATCGTTAGGGTTTTCTAACCGAATGTTGGCGTTCTTAATATATACTTAGGGTTTATTCTGATATCGTTTATCTGGTCAACCTTGACCATAACCACATCATTGTACACATATACATAGAAACATATTCACGTATTCCCTTAATCTTGAATAATTCACCTAAATCCTTCACATAATTTTGAAATCCTCAAAATTCTATCTTAAAAATATCAAATTACATACACTTATTTTCACATCTAGGTTCTAATTTTGAACCTTAAATCAATAAATTAAATTTTAAAAATATTCAAAATTCTCGGGTTGTCACATTCACCCTTCTTCTAAAAAATTTAGTCCCCAGAAATTTACCTTACACCTTACACCATATTGCTTACATCATACATACAATCATCACATCTACCCAATACACCACTCACAAGAGTAAAAAATTTTCAATTTTCTTTGAGGGTTTTACTGACTATTATGCATCATTTTCATGAAGGTTATAGGAAATTCATCCATGAAACCGTCATAACTTACGGACATAGTGGGTAATTAATCCGATATGTCATGTATCTTTATTAATCTTCTTTTTTTCGACTCTTTTCTCTTCTTTCGCCATAGGCACAAAATTCTACCTCGGTCTTATTGGATTCCTCACCAAAATAATTTGGTTAGGAAATTTCTTTCAATGAACACTTAGAGTTTTTCATAAACTTTTGTCTAGTTTGAATCGAATAGCATAGACTCATATCAATAATTCAATTCAATCGAATTATTTAAGTGTATCCAAACCAGTTGGCAAATTAAAATTTTTGAAAATATTTTTGAGAATGGCGTCGTGATGCTTGCGTCTTTGTATTAACGATCCGTTTGAGGATCTTCATCATCATTGTATGACTTTGTCATAACACATCATACAATAGTGGAACAACGATTTTAGATCAAATTCACACTAAGTATTCTTGTATTTACAACTCCATCAAATTTTTATCATCTACTTTTTGAGATTACATGGTACATGAGTGATAAATAAAATAAATTTTGATATTTCAAATCATTTGCGTCTAGCTGAAATAAGTAGCATAGACTATACTTTAAACCGTTTCAAAAATGATTACGAGTCTACATTTTTTTTTAAAAAAGCACATAGTGCGTATTTAGCTTGATGTCAATCATTTCGAAGTCTAGCATAGCTAGGAGTTTTGGAAAACTTATGTCTCCACTAATAATCATTTGCTTAACAATCTATACATTCTTATAATCCTCGATACTCCATTTACACACACTATACCCGGTTAAGTAAAACCACACTTATGAGTCCATAAATTACCACAATCATATGAGTTTAAGAACTTTCTAGAAAGAGACCTTTGGCGTCCATTCATTTGAGGGTTCATAAACATTTCATATAACTATGAATCAAGTATGTCACATAAGTATGAGTTTTAAGAACTTCGTACTTAACCTTATATCCTATACCTATGACCTATCTATCATGTTATACATGAGAGAAAGAATCACCCTCTTAACATGCATATATCAAATAATGCGACACAAACATTTCAATGATTATCATTGTCGAAACTAAGTAGTTGTTACACCAAGTACAATTCCCACTTCCATACAAGGAATCATACTGACTCAAATTACTGACATGAATCCTCAATTGAATCCCCACCTAACACTAACCCCTTTTCAATACAAATTTCATTTAACTTCGTATTCATAATCCTTTCTCACGAATCATGCCAATTCAAAGTACAATGCGACACCCAATCTTCTTGTAAACTTTTCAATCATTAGCTTGATCCTTATCCATACTATAACCTTATCGGATCACGGGTGATCTCATCATATATATTACGATTCATTTCTATATTTTGATCGTTTTGTTTTACGATCTTCTATCCTTTACACTTTTAGTCTTTTAGACTCTATCTATTTCATCACTCTTTGTTCAACTTTATTATCGAGTTAGGGAACTCATATCTTATAACTTCATAGAGATTAGTCTTTGAATCTTCTGAGCCAACTAACTCTATTTGAGAGTTAGTACTTATCTAATCACTTTGCGGTTATTAGTCTCGGTATTCCTACCTAAGGTTCATAACCTACATCTTTGATACCAAGCTGTGGGGCCACGAATCCGGGTCCCGAATCACCATGCGGATCCGGTTCGATCATTCTAACACTATTACTATATTTGCGAAGATATAAACATAAATTGTTTATACATTAAACTTACAACATACTTTTCCCAGGTCGAGAGTAACCTTAACTTAATACACATTTCATAACTTACTTAACATAACATTATTATTATACATTACTATTACAAATCTAACTTCAAACGTAAACTAAAATTTGGAACTTTCTTTAACCTTTCCCATGTATCAAAGCGCGTTAAATCTTAATCTGCAATGTTTTATCATGATATAGCGAGGTGAGCATAAGGATTGCCCATCAAGTTTAAGTTCAATAATATAACGATATATCATGATTGAAATGATTTGAATAATTGGTAGCTATAATTCAACAATATAATTGTGAACTAGCGAGAACAAATTTATGGTGAACAAGTATTATACATGAACAAATATATACGAAACAAGCTGGTAATGAAGGTGATCGACCTTTCATACGACTTATACATGCAATATATATACAGTACAATTCATGGCAACCAACAATGATTAACCATAAGCTTATCAAGATGAAACACTCTTAATAGAGTTAAGTAAAAATAAACTTGCACGAGGCAGATTTGATTACTGTACCATGATTTATAACGCTTTATCAGAAGACCTAATATTAGTAATATAGATCTCAATATTAGAATAATATCATCATGATATAATACTATATATATATATACATAGAATAACCTAAACACATAACCCATAACCCTATCGATCGATATTATATACGCATAAGACTTAAATTATCGAAGTCAAACTATTGCGATCAGAGTTGAACGACAAAATTCTAACATCCAAATGATCTAGTCGGACTTTTCTCGAGTTTAAGTTCAATTAAACTCTGCAAAATACTTAACAATTATCTTAAGATAATTTTAATAGCGATCGAAATATTTTTAAATAAGCTCGTAATAATTTTTAAATAATTATTACTATTTATCGTGATTTTTCATCATTAATAACATATTTAAATGAATTAAATACCACATAATTCTTTTATCATTAATATTTATTTATTATCAAATATTAATGAAATACATGTCATAATATTATAATATATTTATAATATCATTAAGTATTTTTAATACTTTAAAATCATTGAAATATGATTTTTTAAACACTTAAATTCATTATCCGATAATTGCTATTAATATTAAAATATTAATATTTTCATGACAAAATATCAAAAGTTATATTTTATAACTTAAAATATTTTCCTAACACTTAAATCATTTTTATATATGATTTATAAATCATTATTCTATTTTTCCATAATTTATTTAATATATTTATTAAATAAAATAATTATCATTAATATTAATTAATTAATGAAATTCATCAAAAAATATTAAAAGTCATCAAAAATAACTTAAAATATTTTCTTATATCATAATATTATTTTTCATGATTTAAAATAATTTTTAAATCATTTATTTAATATTATAATTAAATAAATTAAATACCATTTATATTCCAAAAATAATAAATATTTATGAAATATACTTAAAATAATTAAAAACTATTTTTTAGACTTAAAATAATTTTTTCGAAATTTATTTAGTATTTTTAATAATTAAAATCTATTTAATTTCATTTATTTAATTAAATAAAATAATTTTCGATAATTAATAAAGCTAAAAGGGGTCTTAGGTGACAAATTTGAGCATTTCTAGAAATTAGGTAGCCGATTACATGATACCTACTTTGACCAACATTAAAGTCGTGTTCTTTGCATTGTCTTACGGGTAACTTATGGGGTTAATATTGTAGTACTTATGTAGTACTACAAACTAAAAACTCATTTCATGACCAAACAACAACAAATCGTGAGAGTTATAAGCTCTCCATATGATGTCGAGACATGTTCATCAAATTCTTGGTTTTCGAATTTAAGAACAGTCAAGGCTCCTATTTTGAGCCCTTAAATCCTTGCTTTCCAGGCTTGTTTTGTGTGATCTATGAACTCCAACTTGTCGTACATGTGTCACAGTATAACACCATAACATTAAATCCAACTTACAAAATCACAAGCAGTAGATCTAGGCCGGTCAAACTACACGTTAGAGATGCGTTCTTGAAGATTTTGGGTTTTTCAGAATCTTCATCCGAGCATTCGGTCAACGGTGGTTTGACCACCAATAGGTTTTATTCTGAGCAAGATTTTAGGGATACAATGATTGGAGTATATAGATTACATGATAGACTACCATATTCAACCAAAAAAATGACAAACACATTAATAGACTGCAAGATCCGAGCCTCCAAAAATGGTTGTCGACTTATTTTGGTAATCTGGGTTACCCAGTTCATTCGATCATTAGTGGGTCGGCGACCTTTGGCTTATCGCTTATATCTTGCAATCTAGACCTGATCTGACTATGATTCAAGTTTCAGAGTAAAGACCACATGGCATACAACAGATCTATAACTTAAAACAACTCTAACACTTAACAGATAAAGATCTATGGCCTCTAACATATGGTTGTCAGGCCATTTTTCAAGCTTTTCCCAAATTTCTTAAAATGACTATTTTGAGCACTTTGATGTTATGGATCTGGAATTTTACAACCTAGATCACTTATAGACACCTTAATACATAACTTTAACCCACCAATTACAACATCAAACATCAAATCATAAAATTTTAAGATTTAGGGTTTTATACCTTTTAGGCTATGATCTTTGATTTCTGATCTTGATGATCTAATATTGGAAGGCTAAGGGATGTTCTTGGCTTTGTTTCACACTTACTTTCTCTCAAAATTTTCGAAGAAGAGAGAGAGAGAGAGAGAGCAAACTTGGCAAGTCTAGCAAATAAAGTGAGTGGTTTTCTCTCTCTAACTCTATATATAACATGTTGCTATGTAATGGCTGAGATTTGTAGCTGATGGCTGTGATATTTTAGTCACATTGAGTGGTTGGAGTTGGTGAGCAACCATTATTTGGCAAGATTGACAAGCTAAGTCACAATAATGCACTAAGGGCATTTTAGTCTTTTCGCATAAAAAAATTAATGGCATTTTAATAAATGGAAAAACCCTTAGGGTTTAGGGTTTGGTTAGGGTTTAGGGTTTGGAAACCCTTAGGGTTTACAAATTTAATTTTTTAAAATTTCCAATTTAGGTTTTTAAAAATAGAATATTAATATTTCTAAATTATAATTAGGATTTTCTAATTATATTAAAATTTCTTAATCATAAATTAAATATTGATAATTAGGATTAGTATTTCCTAATTAAAATAGCTAATTAAGCAATTAGGGTCAAAATGGTCATTAGGGTTTATAACCCACAAATTAGGGTTTCTAATAGAAAAACAATTTTCCTAAGTTAGAAATTTGATTTTGTAATTAGATTAGGGTTTTCTAATTACTTAACTTGAAATTTAGAATTAATATATACTAATTAACATTAAAAGTATTAAATTAACACTTAGGTTTTTCCCTATTTACAATTTAGGGTTTCAAATCCGTAATTAGGGTTTCAAATTTGGAATTATGGTTTTATAACCAATTTGTTAAGATTAACCCTAATTAATCCTATAATTATTTACACTTACACCATTAAGTTCTGATTTAGGGTTTCATGTACCTCAAATTAGGGTTTGGATTCTCAAACCTAAATTAGAGTTTCCGAACCAGCTTAGGGGTTTCTTGTTAAGCGGTAGGGTTTTCTAACCAAACGTTGACGTTCTTAATATATACTTAGGGTTTGTTACAGATATCATTTATCTGGTCAATCCTTGAGCCTTAACCACATCATGAACACATATACACAGAACATAAACGCTTATTCCCTTAATCCTGAATAAATCACCTAGATCCTTCACAGAATTTTGAAATCCTCAAAATTCTATCTTAAAAATATCAAACGCATTCACTTATTTTCTGTCTAGGTTCTAATTTTGAACCTTAAATCAGTAAATTAAATTTTAAATTTTTTTCTAAATTCTCGGGTTGTCACATTCACCCATTCTTCTAAAAATTTCGTCCCCGAAATTTACCTTACACCTTACACCATATTGCTTACATCATACATACACAGCATCACATACTACCCAATACACTACTCACAAGAGTAAAAATTTTCAAATTTTGCTGAGGGGTTTTATAGACTATTGTCTGTCATTTTCGCAAAGGTTATAACTAATTCATCCGCAAACCGTCAGAACTTATGATCATAGTGGGTAATTAATCCAGTATGTCCTGTACTTATTAAGTACTGCTGGTCGACTCTGTTTCTCTTCACTGCCATAGGCACAAAATTCTACCTCCGTCTTATTGGATTCCTTTTCAAAACAATTTGGTTCGAAAATTTCTTTCAATGAACACTTAGAGTTTTTTCATAAAGGTTTGTCTAAATTTAATCAAATAAAGATAGACTCATATCAATAATTCAATTCAATCGAATTATTTAAGTGTAGCCAAACCCCGTTTAGCAAATTAAATTTTATTGAAAATATTTTTTTGAGAATGACGTAAATGCTTTGTCGTCTTGTGATTAACGATCGCTTTGAGGATGCCGTCATTGTATGACTTTGTCACAACACATCATACAATAGTGGAACAACGATTTTAGATCAAATTCACACTAAGTATTCCTGTATTTACAACTCCATCAAATTTTTATCATCTCTGCACCAGGTTGCATGGTATATAAGTGATAAATAAAATAAATTTTGATATTTCAAATCATTTGCGTCTAGCTGAAATAAGTAGCATAGACTATACTTTAAACCGTTTCAAAAATGATTACGAGTCTACATATTTTTTTTAAAAGGCACACAGTGCGTATTTAGCTTGATGTCAATCATTTCGAAGTGTAGCATAGCTAGGAGTTTCAGAAAATTTATGTCTCCACTAATAATCATTTGCTTAACAATCTATCTGTTCCTATAATCTTTAATACTCCATTTACACATAACTATACCCAGTTCGTAAGACCACTCCTATGAGTCCATAAATTACCACAATCATATGAGTTTAAGAACTTTCTTAGACAGACCTTTGACGTCCATTCGCTGAGGGGTTCATAAACATTTCAGATAAATATGAGTCAAGCATGTCACATAGGTATGAGTTTTAAGAACTCGTACTTAACCTTATATCCTCTACCTATGACCTATCTATCTGTTATACACATGAGGAAGGAATCACCCTCTTAACATGCATATATCAAATAGCGCGACACAACATTTCAATGATTATCATTGTCAGAACTAAGTAGTTGTTACACCAAGTATAAGTCCCCGCCCATACAAGGAATCATACAACTCAGCCGCCGACATGAATCCTTAATTGAATCCCCACCTAACACTAACCCCCTTTTCAATACGAATTTCATTTAACTCGTATTCATAATCCTTTCCTGAATCTGTACCAATTCAAAGTACAACTGACACCCAACAATCTTGCTGTAAACTTTTCAATCATTCGCTTGACCTTCCTCCATACTATAACCTTATCATATCACGGGGTGATCTCATCGTATATATTACGATTCATTTCTATATTTTGATCGTTTTGTTTTACGATCTTCTATACTACACTTTTAGTCTTTTAGACTCTATCTATTTGAGTTAGTACTTACCATAATCACTGCGGTTATTAGTCTCAGGTATTCCTACCTAAGGTTCATAACCTACAGCTCTGATACCAACTGTGAGGGCCCCGAATCCGAGGTCCCGAATCACCGCAGATCCATTTTGATCATTCTAACATTATTACTATATTTACGAAAGATATAAACATAAATTGTTTATACATTAAACTTACACATAATCCCCAAGGTCGAGTAACCTTAACTTAATACACATTTCATAACTTACTTGACTTACAATAACATTATATACATTACTATTACAATTCTAACTTCAAACGTAAACTAAAGCTGGAACTTTCTTTAATCTTTTCCTGTATCCGATGCTTTCATCTTAATCTGCAATGTTTATCATGATATAGAAAGGGTGAGCATAAGGATTTTCCAGCAAGTTTAAGTTCAATAATATAACGATATATCATGATTGAAATGATTTGAATAATTGGCTGGCTATAATTCAACAATATAATTGTGAACTAGCAGGAACAAATTTATGACTGAACAAGTATTATACATGAACAAATATATCTGAAACAACTGGTAATGAAGGTAATCAGCCTTTCATACCCGACTTATACATGCAATATGTACAAAGTTTAATTCATGGCAACCAACAATGATTAACCATAAGCTTAGTCGAATGAAACACTCTTAATAGTGTTAAGTAAAAATAAACTTGCCTGAACCGTTGATTACCGCAATGCAATTTATAACGCTTTATCCGAAGACCTAATATTAGTAATATAGATCTCCAATATTAGAATAATATCATTACAATATAATAATATTATATATATACGTAGAATAACCTAAACACATAACCCTATCAGTCTATAACACACATAAGACTCGGTATCAAGTCAAACTATTGCAGTCTGAGTTGAACCCGATAAAATTCTAACATCCCGACGGTCTAGTCGGACAATTGACGAGTTTAAGTTCAATTAAACTCTGGCAAAATACTTAACAATATCTTAGACAATTTTCTAAGCAGTCAAAATAATTTTCATAAGCTCGTAATAATTTTTAAATAATTATTACTATTTATCGTGAATTTTCCATTATTAATAACGTATTTAAATGAATTAAATACCACATAATTCTTTTATCATTAATATTTATTTATTATCAAATATTAATGAAATACATGTCATAATATTATAATATATTTATAATATCATTAATTATTTTTTAATACTTTAAAATCATTTAAATATGATTTTTAAACACTTAAATTCTTTATCCGATAATTTCTATTAATATTAAAATATTAATATTTTCCTAACAAAGTATCAAAAGTTATATTATGTAACTTAAAATATTTTTCTAACACTTAAATCATTTATTCTATTTTTCCATAATTTATTTAATATATTTATTCAATAAACTAATTATCATTAAAATTAATTAATTAATAAATTTCATCACAAAATATTAAAAGTCATCAAATATAACTTAAAATATTTTCTAATATCATAATATAATTTTTCATGATTTTTAAGTGAATTAAAATAATTTTAAATCATTTATTTAATATTATAATTAAATAAATTAAATATCATTTATATTCAAAAATATTAAATATTTATGAAATATACTTAAAATAATTAAAAACTATGTTTCAGAATTTATTTAGTATTTTTAATAATTAAAAACCATTTAATTTGATTTATTAATTAAATTAATTAATTTTCAATAATTAAGTGTCGCTAAAGGGGTCTTAGGCGACAAATCCGTCGCTGTTGGTGTTCTTCACGTGTTCTTGAGCATTTCCAGAAATTCGTGTCAGACTACATGATACCTACTTTGACCAACATTAAAGTCGTGTTCTTGCTGCCTTCTGGATAACTTATGGGGTTAATATTGTAGTACTCATGTAGTACTACAACTAAAAACTCATTTCATGACCAAACAACAACAAATCGAGAGAGTTATAAAATCGTCGATATGATGTCGACATGTTCATCGAATTCTGGGTTTTCCAGAATTTAAGAACAGTCAAGGTTTCTATTTTGAGCCCTTAAATCCTTGCTTTCCAGGCTTGTTTTGTGTGATCTATGAACTCCAACTTGTCGTACATGTGTCACAGTATAACACCATAACATTAAATCCAACTTACAACATCACAAGCAGTAGATCTAGGCCGGTCAAACTACATGTCAGAGATGCGTTCTTGAAGATTCTGGGTTTTCCAGAATCTTCATCTCAACAAGATTCATCAACGGTGGTTTGACCACCGATGGGGGTTTTATTCTCGAGCAAGATTTTAGGGATACAATGATTGGAGTATATAGATTACATGACGATCACCATATTCAACCAAAAATGACAAACACATTAATAGACTGCAAGATCCGAGCCTCCAAAATGGTTGTCGAGACTTATTTGTAATCTGGGTTACCCAGATTCATTCAATCAGTGGTCGTCAACGACCTTTGATCGCTTATATCTTGCAATCTAGACTGATCGACTATGATTCAAGTTTTGAGTAAAGACCACATGGCATACAATGGATCAGTAACTTAAAACAACACTAACACTTAACAGATAAAGATCTATGGCCTCGACATATAGTTATCAAAGCCATTTTCAAGCTTTCCCAGTTTCTTAAAATGACTATTTCGAGCACTTTGATGTTATGGATCTGGAATTTTACAACCTAGATCACTTATAGACACCTTAATACATAACTTTAACCCACCAATTACAGCATCAAATCATAAAATTTTAAGATTTAGGGTTTTATACCTTTTAGGCTATGATCTTTGATTTTTGATCTTGATGATCTGATATTGGAAGGCTAAGGGATGTTCTTGGCTTTGTTTAACACTTACTTTCTCTCAAAATTTTCGAAGAAGAGAGAGAGAGAAAGAGAGAGCAAACTTGGCAAGTCTAGCAAATAAAGTGAGTGGTTTTCTCTCTCTAACTCTATATATAACATGTTGCTATGTAATGGCTGAGATTTGTAGCTGATGGCTGTGATATTTTAGTCACATTGAGTGGTTGGAGTTGGTGAGCAACCATTATTTGGCAAGATTGACAAGCTAAGTCACAATAATGCACTAAGGGCATTTTAGTCTTTTCGTATACAAAATTAATGACATTTTAGTAAATGGCCAAACCCTTAGAGTTTAGGGTTTGGTTAGGGTTTAGGGTTTGGAAAATTTAGAGTTTAGGGTTTGGAAACCCTTAGGGTTTACAAATTTAATTTTTTAAAATTTCCAATCTAGGTTTTTAAAAATAGAATATTAATATTTCTAAATTATAATTAGGATTTTCTAATTATATTAAAATTTCTTAATCATAACTTAAATATTGATAATTAGGATTAGTATTTCCTAATTAAAATCGCTAATTAAGCAATTAGGGTCAAAATGGTCATTAGGGTTTATAACCCACGAATTAAGGTTTCTAATAGAAAAACAATTTTCCTAAGTTAGAAATTAGATTTTGTAATTAGATTAGGGTTTTCTAATTACTTAACTTGAAATGTAGGATTAATATATCCTAATTAACATTAAAAGTATTAAATTAACACTTAGGTTTTTCCCTATTTACAAATTAGGGTTTCAAATCCGTAATTAGGGTTTCAAATTTGGAATTAGGTTTTTATAACCAATTTGTTAAGATTAACCCTAATTAATCCTATAATTATTTACACTTACGCCATTAAGTTCCCGATTTAGGGTTTCATGCACCGAATTAGGGTTTTGAATTCCCGGAATTGAAATTAGGGTTTCCAGAACCAGTTTCTAGGGTTTCTTGTTAAGCATTAGGGTTTTCTAACCGAACGTTGACGTTCTTAATATATACTTAGGGTTTGTTACAGATATCATTTATCTGGTCAACCATTGACCCTTAACCACATCATGCACACATATACACAAAACATAAACGCTTATTCCCTTAATCCTGAATAATTCAACTAGATCCTTCACAGAATTTTGAAATCCTCAAAATTTCATTTTAAAAATATCAAACGCATACACTTATTTTCTGTTTAGGTTCTAATTTTGAAACTTAAATCAATAAATTAAATTTTAAAATTTTTTCTAAATTCTCGGGTTGTCACATTCACCCCTTCTTCTAAAAATTTAGGTCCCCAAAATTTACCTTACACTATACACCCATATTGCTTACATCATACATACACGACATCATCGTTGCTACCCAATAAACCACTCACAAGAGTAAAAATTTTCAAATTTTGTTGAGGGTTTCTGAGACTATGTTTGTCATTTTCGCAAAGGTTATAGTTAATTCATCCGCAAAACGTCATAACTTATGATCATAGTGGGTAATTAATCCAAAGATGTCCTGTGCTTAATATTAAGGACTCTTTGGTCGACTCTGTTTCTTCTTCCTTTGCCGTAGGCACAAAATTCTACCTCAGTCTTATTAGATTCCGCACCAAAACAATTTGGTTTGGGAAATTTCTTTCAATGAACACTTAGTGTTTTTTCATAAATGTTTGTCTAGCTGAATCGAATAGCATAGACTTATATCAATAATTCAATTCAATCGAATTATTGAAGTGTAGCCAAACCCCGTTGGTAAATTAAATTTTATTGAAAATATTTTGGAGAATGACGTCATGATGCCGTACTGTATTAACAGTCCGTTTGAGGATCTTGAAATCGTTGTATGACTTTGTTGTAACACATCATACAATAGTGGAACAACGATTTTAGATCAAATTCACACTAAGTATTCTGTATTTACAACTCCATCAAATTTTATCATCTACGCACTTGGTTACATGGTACATAAGTGATAAATAAAATAAATTTTGATATTTCAAATCATTTGCGTCTAGCTGAAATAAGTAGCATAGACTATACTTTAAACCGTTTCAAAAATGATTACGAGTCTACATATTTTTTTTTAAAAGGCACACAGTGCGTATTTAGCTTGATGTCAATCATTTCGAAGTCTAGAACAACTAGGAGTTTCGAAAAACTTATGTCTCCACTAATAATCATTTTCTGAACAATCTATCTGTTCCTATAATCTTTAATACTCCATTTACACACAACTATACCCAGTTCGTAAAATAACACTTATGAGTCCATAAATTACCACAATCATATGAGTTTAAGAACTTTCCTAGACAGACCTTTGGCGTCCATTCGCTGAGGGGTTCATAAACAATTCATATAACTATGAGTCAAGCATGACACATAAGTATGAGTTTTAAGAACTAAATACTTAACCTTATATCCTCTACTATGACTGTATCTATATCTTTATACACATGAGAAAGGAATAACCCTCTTAACATTCATATATCAAATAAATACGACACAACATTTCAATGATTATCATTGTCGAACTAAGTAGTTGTTACACCAAGTATAATTCCCATACATACAAGGAATCATACTGACTCAAATTGGCCCGACATGAATCCTCAATTGAATCTCCACCTAACACTAACCCCCTTTTCAATATGAATTTCATTTAACTTGTATTCATAATCCTTTCCTGAATCTGTACCAATTCAAAGTATAACTGACACCCAGTAATCTTGCTGTAAACTTTTCAATCATTCTCTTGATCCTCCTCCATACTATAACCTTATCAGATCACGGGGTGATCTCATCGTATATATTACGATTCATTTCTATATTTTGATCGTTTTGTTTTACGATCTTCTATCACTACACTTTTAGTCTTTTAGACTCTATCTATTTCTCACTTCTTTGTTCAACTTTATTATTAGAGTTAGGGACTCTGTATCTTATAACTTCATAGAGATTAGTCTTTGAATCTTACCAGGCCAACTAACTCTATTTGAGTTAGTACTTATCATAATCACTTGCGGTTATTAGTCTCGGGTATTCTACCTAAGGTTCATAACCTCTGACTTTGATACCAACGTGAAGGCCCCAATCAAGAGGTCCCGAATCACCGCAGATCCGGTTCGATCATTCTAACACTATTACTATATTTGCGGAAGATATAAGCATAAATTGTTTATACATTAAACTTACACATAATCCCCAAGGTCGAGTAACCTTAACTTAATACACATTTCATAACTTACTTGACTTACAATAACATTATATACATTACTATTACAATTCTAACTACAAACGTAAACTAAAGTTGGAACTTTCTTTAATCTTTTCCTGTATCCGACACGTTCGTCTTAATCTGCAATGTTTATCATGATATAGCAAGGGTAAGCATAAGGATTGCCCAGCAAGTTTAAGTTCAATAATATAACGATATATCATGATTGAAATGATTTGAATAATTGGCTGGCTATAATTCAAAAATATAATTGTGAACTAACAGGAACAAATTTATGACTGAACAAGTATTATACATGAACAAATATATCTGAAACAACTAGTAATGAAGGTGATCGACCTTTCATACGACTTATACATGCAATATGTACAGTACAATTCATGGCAACCAAAGATGATTAACCATAAGCTTATCCGAATGAAACACTCTAATAGAGTTAAGTAAAACAAACTTGCATGAGCCGGTGATTCTGCTAATGCAATTTATAACGCTTTATCAGAAGACCTAATATTAGTAATATAGATCTCGATATTAGAATAATATCATCACAATATAATACTATTATATATATACATAGAATAACCTAAACACATAACATATAACCCTATCGATTACATAACACACATAAGACTTCGAGGTATCAAGTCAAACTATTGCGATTCGAGTTTGAACCGACAAAATTCTAACATCCCGACGATTAATTTGGACAATTGACGAGTTTAAGTTTAATTAAACTCGGCAAAATACTTAACATATCTTAGATAATTTCCTAAGCGATCAAAATAATTTTCATAAGCTTCGTAATAATTTTTAAATAATTATTACTATTTATCGTGAATTTTTCATTATTAATAACGTATTTAAATGAATTAAATACCACATAATTCTTTTATCATTAATATTTATATATTATCAAATATTAATGAAATACATGTTTAATATTATAATATATTTATAATATCATTAAGTATTTTTAATACTTTAAAATCATTTAAATATGATTTTAAACACTTAAATTCTTTATATAATTGCTATTAATATTAAAATATTAATGTTTTTCACGACAAAGTATCAAAAGTTATATTATATAACTTAAAATATTTTCTAACACTTCAATCATTTTTATATGATTTATAAATCATTTATTCTATTTTTACATAATTTATTTAATATATTTATTAAATAAACTAATTATCATTAATATTAATTAATTAATGAATTTCATCACAAAATATTAAAAGTCATCAAAAATAACTTAAAATATTTTCTAATATCATAATATAATTTTTCATGAATTAAAATCATTTTTAAATTATTTATTTAATATTATAATTAAATAAATTAAATACCATTTATATTCAAAAATATTAAATATTTATGAAATATACTTAAAATAATTAAAAACTATTTTTCGAATTTAAAATAATTTTTTAGAATTTATTTAGTATTTTAATAATTAAAATCATTTAATTAGATTTATTAATTAAAATAAATAATTTTTAGTAATTAAAATTATATTTAAAGGGTCTTAGGCGACAAATCCATCATTATTGTTATTCTTCACGTGTTCTTGAGCATTTTCGTAAATTAGGTATTAGAGTAGTACATGATACCTACTGACCCGACATTAAAAGCGCGTAAAGCCGTGTTTGCATTTACGGGTAATTTATGGGGTTAATATTGTAGTACTACATGTAGTACTACAACTAAAAACTCATTTCATGACCAAACAACAACAAATCGAGAGTTATAAGCTCTCGATATGATGTCGAGACATGTTCATCAAATTACGGGTTTTCGAATTTAAGAACGATCGAGTTCTATTTTGAGCCCTTAAATCCTTGCTTTCCAGGCTTGTTTTGTGTGATCTATGAACTCCAACTTGTCGTACAGGTGTTACAGTATAACAAAATAACATTAAATCCAACTTACAACATCACAAGCAGTAGATCTAGTAGGTTCGAGCTACATATAGAGAGCCAGCGTTCTTGAAGATTACGTGTTTTCCGAGAATCTTCATCCGAAAGATTCGATCGGCCAGGTGGTTTGACCACCAATAGGTTTTATTCTCAGCAAGATTTTAGGGATACAATGATTGGAGTATATAGATTACATGACATACTACCATATTCAACCAAACAAATGACAAACACATTAATAGACTGCAAGATCCGAGCCTCCAAAAATAGTTGTCAGACTTCGCTGGGTAATCTGGGTTACCCAGATTCATTAGTCATGGTCGGTCAACGACCTTTAACGGCTTATATCTTGCAATCTAGACCTGATCTGACTATGATTCAAGTTTCAGAGTAAAGACCACATGGCATACAACAGATCTGTAACTTAAAACAACACTAACTCTTAACAGATAAAGAGCTATGGCCTCTGACATATGGTTGTCAGGCCATTTTTCAAGCTTTCCCCAGATTTCTTAAAATGACTATTTCGAGCACTTTGATGTTATGGATCTTGAATTTTACAACCTAGATCACTTATAGACACCTTAATACATAACTTTAACCCACCAATTACAACATCAAACATCAAATCATAAAATTTTAAGATTTAGGATTTTATACCTTTTAGGCTATGATCTTTGATTTCTGATCTTGATGATCTGATATCGGAAGGCTAAGGGATGTTCTTGGCTTTGTTTAACACTTACTTTCTCTCAAAATTTTTGAAGAAGAGAAAGAGAGAGCAAACTTGGCAAGTCTAGCAAATAAAGTGAGTGTTTTTCTCTCTCTAACTCTATATATAACATGTTGCTATGTAATGGCTGAGATTTGTAGCTGATGGCTGTGATATTTTAGTCACATTGAGTGGTTGGAGTTGGTGAGCAACCATTATTTGGCAAGATTGACAAGCTAAGTCACAATAATGCACTAAGGGCATTTTAGTCTTTTCGTATACAAAATTAATGACATTTTAGTAAATGGCCAAACCCTTAGGGTTTAGGGTTCGGTTAGGGTTTAGGGTTTGGAAACCCTTAGGGTTTACAAATTTAATTTTCTAAAATTTCCAATTTAGGTTTTTTAAAATAGAAAATTAATATTTCTAAATTATAATTAGGATTTTCTAATTATATTAAAATTTCTTAATCATAACTTAAATATTGATAATTAGGATTTGTATTTGCTAATTAAAATCGCTAATTAAGCAATTAGGGTCAAAATGGTCATTAGGGTTTATAACTCACGAATTAGGGTTTCTAATAGAAAAATAATTTTCCTAAGTTAGAAATTAGATTTTGTAATTAGATTAGGGTTTTCTAATTACTTAACTTGAAAATTAGAATTAATATATCCTAATTAACATTAAAAGTATTAAATTAACACTTAGGTTTTTCCCTATTTACAAATTACGGTTTCAAATCCGTAATTAGGGTTTCAAATTTGGAATTAGGGTTTTATAACCAATTTGTTAAGATTAACCCTAATTAATCCTATAATTATTTACACTTACGCCATTAAGTTCCCGATTTAGGGTTTCATGCACCGAATTAGGATTTCGGATTCCCGGAACTGAAATTAGGGTTTCCAGAACCAATTTCTAGGGTGTCATGTTAAGCGGTACGGTTTTCTAACCGAACGTTGACATTCTTAATATATACTTAGGGTTTTATTACGAGATATCATTTATCTGGTCAACCTCGAACCATAACCACATCATGCACATATATACGAAACATAAACGCTTAATCCCTTAATCACAATAATTCACCTAGATCCTTCATGTAATTTTGAAATCCTCAAAATTCTATCTTAAAAATATCAAACGATACACTTATTTTACATGCTCAGGTTCTAATTTTGAACCTTAAATCAATAAATTAATTTTTTTAAAATTTTCTAAATTCTCGGGTTGTCACAACGACTATAACCAACAACTAACATCAAAACACAAGATTTAAGGATTTCAAAATTTTAGGGTTCTTATACCTCCTTTAAATCTTGATCTAGATTCTGATCTTTGAGTTCTGATCTTGCTAAGCTAAGAACTGATATTGGCTTATCTTATCACTCTCTCTCACTTTAGATTTCAGATTTAGAAGAGAGAGAAAGGGTTGGAGAGAATGAGAAATAAAGTGTGCATTTTCTCTTTCTTAATCTATATAATTGATATGATTCAATGTTTCTAGCAATCTAAATGGCTGATTTTGGACACATATCTAGGGCTAGGACTAGGGTTTGTTCACCCACTCAAGATTATAGCAAGATTTACATGCTACCGATTAAAGAATGTGACAAAAGGGTAAAATAGTCATTTTGTAATTAATTTTAATGGCATTCTAGTAAAAGGCCAAACCCTTAGGGTTTAGGGTTAGGGTTAGGGTTTAGGGTTTGAAAACCTTAGGGTTTAAGGTTTGGAATACTTAGGTTTTAAAAATAAATAAATTCTAGAATTTCTAAATTAGGTTTTAAAAAATTAAAATTAAAATTTCTAAATTATAATTAGAATTTTCTAATTATATTAAAATTTCTTAATCATAATTTAAATATTGCTAATTAGGATTAATATATCCTAATTAAAATTGCTAATTAAGCAATTAGGGTCAAAATGGTCATTAGGGTTTATAACCTATAATTAGGGTTTAAAATTTGAAATTAGGGTTTACTAATTAATTAAGCTTTACCCTAATTAATATTATAATTAATATCACTTAAGAAATATAATTCTCCGTTAATTTCCCAAATTAGCGTTTTAAATTTCCGAATTAGGGTATCGGATTCCCGAAACTAAAATTAGTTTTTCTAGAACCGGTTTCTAGGGTTTCTTATAAATCGCTAGGGTTTTCTAACCGAACGTTGACGTTCTTAATATACGATTAGGGTTTGTTACAGATATCATTTATCTGGTCAACCCTTGACCCTTAACCATATATTGTACACATACATAACCATATTCATAGAACATATTCACGTATTCCCTTAATCCTGAATAATTCACCTAAATCCTTTACAGAATTTTGAAATCCATAAAATTCTATCTCAAAAATATCAAACGCATACACTAATTTTCTGTCTAGGTTCTAATATTGAACCTTAAATCAATTAATTAAAATTTTAAAATTTTTCTAAATTCTCGGGTTATCACACGAACAACCCGAATGGCTAAATGAAAAATTAGCTCTCTCGCGCTGATCTCAACAGGCATACACCCGGGATCTGTCCTCTGATGAAAAATGGCAAAAAGCCACACACTGACCTAATGCCCCCTCAAAAGGATGGAAGTCCTGGAACTGGTCAAACTATGACATCACAACCAGTGGGTGGTAGGTAGGCATACCCTTCAAACCAGCCAGAGGGAGATAATCCATGCCCGGAGCGTGAGTAATAAAATTGTCGGGTGAACTGAGCCCTGTACATGGCAGAATGGCAAACGGATCTCCGATCCCTGCCAAGAACACTGACCAGGAAGCAGCGTCTACACACTCCGCTGGATGAAAGGAGTACGACATGGCTATCTCATGGGAGAAATAATACCCATGCCGTCGGAATGTGTCAATCGGTCTCAAGAAACCACATATACAACATGACCGAGCTGTCTATAAATATACCTGTCGGGTAGGTGTGGCAAAACGTGGTTGATCTCAACGTCTCTACCACAATCATTGGAATAATGGTATGACCCTCCCTGAGAGCTCTCACTTCCATGATAACACCGATGTCCAGCTCATCCAAATACAGTGGCATGTATACATACGCCACTACACACATCACGAGTACATCCACTCTGGCCACATGTCACTGATCCTCTGGTGTGGTAAAATCCCTGGAATGTCGTGTGTAGCTGTCCAATGAGCCGAATCTGTCTATCATGAAATGCTAGGACAATACATGGCCGGATGTAATCTCATCCTCTACTAATCTACGACGCAACCTAGTGAGGTTCATGAACTGTCGGCGTATATCTCCTACAGTCATCCAAGCGCAAGGTCTATCTAAGGGCGAAGCCATTAACATCTCATACTCCTCTAATATAGGAGTCAACTCATAGGTCCCAAATCGGAAAACTTGCCTCTCCGATACCCAATGCTCTAGCATGCCATCTTCAAAGCCCAATGGAACCTGAAACTTCAGAAGGGTAATGGAATGCTGTAATAGTTGATCTACGGTCACCCTATCTGGAGGTGACATACTATCATACCAAGATCTCAGACGGGATGCCACCGATACTGGTGGGGTGTGATCTATGCGGTTGACTATCGAAGAAGACATCTGTGTGGGCAGTATCATAAGACCATCCAGGGGTCAATACTGAATATTTCTGGATATGCATACATATGCAAAACATGATACATACATAACAAATAATAGACGGCAATATGATGTAGGGAATGGGAAACAGTACATATATTCCTAAGTACATCATCATCTAATACATCATCTCTAAACAACTGAAAATACAGGGAAATGGGGTACAAACGTCCTACTACTAACAAAGGCATATCAAAAGATATAGCGAGAATGGGGGCACTGCCACCCAGTATCTAATAGAAGCCTATCAAAAGATATAACAAGAATATACATCAAAAGAAGACAATGGTGTCAATATCTACATCATCAATCCTGTCCACCTGATGTAACTCCTCTTGAGTCATTGGATCTCCATCAACGGGGATGTCAGGCCTATACAATGGAGGATTTGCACTGGCAAAGCCATATGGAGTCGTCGAGGGCCAAAGACACAGTGGAAGGATCAAAAATGTCTCGCCTCAAGGATCTACTTGCCCTTAGAATGAATGAAAAATGTGCTCGAACCAACTGCCGGGTCAAACTGTCAATCTGTTTTAAATGAGTCAGATCTCGGACACAGGTCAGCCAATCTGTCATCATCACGGATCCAGGAACCATATCCCTTATAAACTGAGTGGCGCGGGACTAGCCTCTGATGGTACGAGGGGACCACCAGCTGTATAATGCCTCCTTGGTAATTGAACCCTCTGACAAAGTGTAGTCGTCAATCCCCATCAATGGGATATCATCGACAGGTGATTGCAACACAGGCCAATATCGCCTGACAAGAGGCAAGATCGGTACACGAATCTCTCATGTGGTGCTCCTAATAGTACGCTCTCCTAAATAGAGCTCCCATACTCCATCTGTGAAGAGATGAATCCTACGGGTGGATATCACGTGCTCGACATCAGTCGAGAATCCATCCTCAAATTTAATGGTTAAGTGTTCCCCAGAGTACGGAACCCAAGTGATGACATCAGCCATCAACAACTCCAATTATAAGCGAAAATGGGTGAAACCCTCAGCTACAGGAACTTCCGCTAATACGGAGTGATGCCATCGCCGTCGTCGTGGATAGGTTTCTAAACCTAACACACTCACAGGATGCAAACATGGGAGCCTCTCATAGGCACAAAACTGCCAACACAAAGGCAAACATCTGCTATCAGTGAACACTCTTAACCTGTATATGGGTAATCAAATGAGAAATACTCACCAGCAGAAATGGGTAAAATCCTAGCCAAGCCTCTGTCAAGCCCTGCGAATGTATGCGCATTCCCCTGAGGAAGTAGGCAAAGGTGTAGGAGCCCCAAACATACTCTCCAATAGGTTCCACAAACATACTCTCGAGTGGCGATGATCAAAGTGAATGATACCATAAAAGAGTTGTCTGCTATGAAACAACCCCTGATAATAACCAGGAACAATCGCCGAAGAATAAGATCCCTGACTCTCACATCAGCGGGCATGGGCTCACTCAACAGCCCACTCATAGCATCTACGCTCAAAGGACCCGTACGGACAGTCCTGCCTTTGAGCGCCTTAGCCGAAACTCCTAACAAGGATCTGACGACAGTCGGGGTAATATTTGCCATACATGGCACTGACGCCCCTCCAAACTCCATACCGGTGATAAACCGCCAATCCATCGATGTCATCATCACCTCACCAATCCAACAAATGGAGAAACTAATTCTGGTGAACCAGCACTCAGACAATGCCCTGAGGTAACCTCAGCGACAACGGCGGGGAAGAATTGAAAAGAAGGCCTCAAAGCCCCAACCATCCACAATACCTCGATAATCTGGATGCAGAGCCTGATACAGGGAGTGTATGTTGAACCAGTTCCCTCTAGGCTGCGTAAAGCCGAGAACCTACATCAAATGCAAATTAATGTCAAAATCCTTTCTCCTCCTTAATCGGAAAAAGGAAGATCAAACCCAGCTTTTACCTCATTTGCTTGCAAGTAAACTGAGGGGTGGCGACTCAAATCACCTAGAAGATCTGGAATAGCCACCTGAATGTCTGGAAAATCCCTACGGGGAGCATTAGCAGCAGGAGTTGGAGCGACAACCGGTACATCGTCCTCTTGGTCCTCAAAATCCGGTATATCAACCTGGATAGGACGAATCACCACCTCCTCCAGACGACGAGGTTGTCTAACTGAATGGGGTCGAGGCACTTCAGAAGCCCTCCTCTACACACAGGAAGTGGTCATGCGGGAACTACTCGGCTGATCCAGATCCATATATATCTGGACACAAATCTCCAAATCCCTCAGAAAGGGTGTGGTAAATTCTAACCTGGAGCTTTTTAAATGTATTTTATGACTACATGTATGCATGCATTACTTTAACATACGCCTACAGTTGAGTTAAAAATGCATGTCTACCCAATCCCTAGACTTTTGGAAAATTTTGCCAGAGTCTCCTTGTAAAAAGGACTATCCACATGCACATAGGCATGACTAGGTGGTCATTCAGTAGCACACCTACCCACAGTCATAAACATCCTATAAATGCATGAACATGTCAAAGTCACAATCCATAAGGGTAGCATAATTACCAGGATTACTTTGCAATGCTACCTTTTGCTCATTTATCCTCAAATAGGATAAGAAATAACACAAAAGGTACCAATTTGATTGTTTCAAAACTTAAATTTTTTCACATCATTATGTTCAGCATGGTTTAATACTAACATTTACTATGTTGAATATTTTTTATCAAGACATATGAGCATGAATATTCACTACTATATGTTTAGACACATTTCATATGATAAGTCATTTTCCAACAGATAGAAACTGGGAAAGAAGACATGCATACGTTACCAGGACAGTGAAAAACACTTGTACAATGACAGAATTTGCAGAAAGACCCCCGAACTCAGTAGATCTGAAAAAGAGTTCTCGGATTTCTTGTGTGGCGCGGTATGAAAATGACTAGTGAAAACAACAAGTGCTTTAAAACCACCGACGGTTGGCCGCAGGTGTACCTGTGGCTCCCCTGCGTGGGGCCCACCCCTCCGGCTCGGTCCAGTTCGAGTTGCAAAGGAGATCTCACAAGTTGAAAAAGCCAAATTAGGAAAAAGAATGATACGCGATTGAGCGGAAAAGCCTAAAATCCTGGTTTTCATGGACCAAACTACAGGTCTACATGGCACTCATTGGTATTTGCCCGGACACAGGTTTACTATACTAATGATCATAACTGTTGCAAACTATATTCGGTAATACCTCACGAAGGTCCGATGCCGTCAATTTGGGGTCGCAACTCCAAAACGCTCCTTCCCAGCGGGAATTCCATACTATTCAGCTGTTGATGTACATGTCAACGAAGGTCAAACAACCTTGACAATACTCAGCCAATGGCAAGTAAACCCATCAAAGCATCAGAAGCCATCCGATGATTGCAGTCGTTGATGCACATGTCAACGAAGGTCAAGCAACCTTAACATTATCCCCAGCAGGGATTTTATCTGTTGATGTGCATTTCAGCAATGGTCAAGCAACCCTGATAAACACAATTGTTGGTAGTAACTCCAACAAAAAGACCTGGTAATACAAACCAGGGAAGAACATCCTCATCGGGGAGGACCGATGATGGAATATGTTATACACGTCTTCAACAGACAGAATACATCCCCACATGTCTCTCGTAAATGAGAGGTAAATCCTTAATGGGAAGTTTGTACCAAGGATTAAGGACTTTGGTGATAACCTCAAATGTCAACATCCTGGAAGGTCCTGAGCATTATGGAGTACACATCCCAGTAGTTCATCAGGGATATCTGTGATAACTCAAGTCCCCATCACAAGTTATGGGAGCAAACGGTCATCACATCTCGTGGGAAAATGGTCCAACAAACCACATACATCATACATTTGCATCATGTTGTAGTACATCTCATCATGAATAGCTTGTCACATTTCAAGTGTCTAGTATTCTTTATCTTATACATGCCATTACACTGCATGAATATGATAAAGAGGGGCATCTGTAGACACTCGAAATTTTGAATTCTTGTTACTAACCTTGAAGGAGGGAAAAATCATCTTCCAAGGATAACATTGGAAGTCAAATCAGCAAAGTCCCGGAGACAACCCCGGGATACTCAGTTTGTCATCTCAGAGACAACCCTGAGATATTCAGTTGCAATCCCAGAGACAACCCTGGGATCTTCCATTTCAACCAAGGAGACAATTACGAGAAATACAGTCCCAGTTCCAAAGATAACACCGGAGAAGTTTTCCATCTCGAAGACAAGCCCAAGATATTCAGTTCCAGTCCCAGAGACAACCCCGGGTGTTTTAGACCCAACCTTGGAGATAACCCTGAGGAATACATTTGCAGTTCCGAAGATAACCCTAGAAATGTTTGTTTCAAATCCCAGCAATCAGCTTCAACACTCGGTGTTAGCCTTGAGGCACTCAATTCCAAACCCGGAGACAACCCCGAGAGGTCAGACACACCTCAGAGACAACCCTAAGGACGTTCAAACATTTGTAGCAGCCAAATCCTAGAGATAACCCTGAGCAAAGACTGCTCAATCAGGCCAGAACTGTAACGACCGAGAAATTCAGATCTTTTGTAAAAATAATTGAAAGAATTAAATAATAAATAAAATAATATATTTGTTATTATATGTGTTAATAAGATGTATGTCGTTCTATAACCTAGAAATGTCAGAATATCGTAGTATTCGAACCACGTGAGAGAATTAAAGTATTTGAATTTCCAAGACGAAAATAAATATTTTTTTGAAAGTTTACGAAAATCACTATTCACCGCTTTATAAACAAGAATTATTTTTGAATTTTCTAGAAATACGTAATGTTAGAATATCGAGGTGAGATGGATTATGTAATAATAATCTAAGTATGGAAAACATGATAATTAGCATGCGGACTTAATTTGAGAATATAGGTATTAAAACCTAATAAAATGAATTAATGTAACTTTGCATAAAATACAAGTCCATAAGCTATAAGGTGTAAACCTATGTAGGATTTATACTAAGCCCAAGTGATTAATAAGGTGAAGCCCAAACTATTATAATACAAAGCCCAACAAGGAAATTTGCTAGATTACTTAGCAAGCCTAATGAATTGGACATTATCCATGGAGCAAACCAAGTGTAAAGTGGGTAGACTTGTTGGGCAAACATTTTGTGCGGTGACCAAGTGTTGTGATGGTCAAGAAATAGAAGTGGCTAGCAAGTTTACTTGGTTACTAGGTTATGAATAGTAAGGAGGTGGAAGTTAAGGAGGTGGGATGCCATAAAGACCATTCTACCCTAACCTTGGATTGCCTATAAATAGAAAGCTCTCATTTCATTATTTGGTTGATTAATTTCATCCAACAACTCTCTCTCAAAGCAACTTATTTGTTAGAACCCATAAGCACTTCTAAGCCATTTCAACTTTTGTTAGATTTTGCAAAGTGAAGTGAAGTAATCATCAAAGGTAAACGATCTTGTCTTCTTCATCTCTATCATGGTAGGTTGATAAGAGAAGTGTAATCTAATGAACTTAGATGTTAAGAACATAGGGGAAGTTGATAAGCAATGGACCTAAGCCGAATAAGTCATAAGGAAATGAAAATCATATATTAAGAAATTATTGTTATGAACTTATAAATAAGCCATAACCGGGTCTTCTGCTGGATAGGGAGACCGAATTCGGTGAGTGAGTTTATTGAGGAAGGGGTGTGTAGGCTATTTGTGTCATGTGGTTGATACCCAGAGAGTGGGAGAGACCATGGAACAAATACCTACAGTGAGTGAGTTTATGGATGTATTTCCAAGTGAGTTACCGGGTCTTCCGCTGGATAGGGAGACCGAATTCGTAATAGACATTGTACCAGGAGCGGCACCAGTTTCTAGGGCACCGTATCGTATGGCGCCAGTGGAGATGAATGAGTTGATGGTACAGTTGCAGAAATTATTGGAAAGGAAGTACATTCAACCGAGCATTTCTCCGTGGGGAGCACCGGTACTGTTTGTCAATAAGAAGGACGGATCGTTGAGACTTTGTATCGACTACCGAGAGTTGAACAAGTTAACGATAAAGAATAAGTATCCGTTGCCCAGGATCGATGATCTGTTTGATTAGTTGAAGGGGGAAAAATATTTTTCCAAAATAGATTTAAGGACGGGGTATCATCAGCTGAAGGTTAGGAATGAAGATGTGCCAAAGACAACATTCAGGACTCGTTATGGTCATTATGAGTTTCTGGTGATGTCATTTGGGTTGACTAATGCACCTGCTGCATTTATGGACATGATGAACAGAGTGTTCAAACAATATTTGGACAAGTTCATCGTGGTGTTTATTGATGATATTCTAGTCTACTCTAAGACGCCAGAAGATCATGCTGAACATCTAAGAATAGTGTTGGAGACATTAAGAAAGGAGAAGTTATATGCGAAGTTCACTAAGTGTGAATTTTGGTTAGAGAGGGCACAATTTTTAGGTCATGTTATTAACCCTGAGGGGATTTCAGTAGATCCAGCGAAGGTGGAAGCCGTGATGAATTGGGAACAACCGAAAATGCCGCATGAGTCTTGAGTTTCTTAGGGTTAGCGGAGTTACTATCGAAGGTTCATTCGGGACTTTTCAAGATATCTACTCACCGACTAACTTGACGAGGAAGATGGTGAAGTACGTATGGACTGAGAAATGCGAAGATAGTTTTCAAGAACTGAAGAAGAAGTTGAGTGAAGCGTCTGTTTTGTCATTACCCGATGACACGGGAAATTTCGTAGTTTATAACGATGCTTCGTATAAAGGACTTGGTTGCGTGCTCATGAAGTATGGTAAAGTCATTGCGTATGCATCTAGGCAGTTGAAGGATTATGAGAAAGTTTACCCTACTCATGATCTGGAACTGGCTGCGGTGGTGTTTGCCTTAAAGATATGGCGACATTATCTGTATGGGGAAAAATGTGAGATATACACGGACCACAAGAGTCTAAAATATATCTTCACACAGAAGGAGTTGAATATAAGACAGAGAAGGTGGCTAGAGTTGATAAAGGATTACGATTGTGAAATCTTGTATCACCCTGGAAAAGCCAATGTAGTGGCCGACGCCTTGAGTAGAAAGGGTCGGGAGAAGTTGTCTATGTTAATATTTCAAGCGAGTTAATAGCGAGAGATGGCTAGGATGGAGTTAGAGGTGAAGTTGCCAATTGAGGGGATCGAGAGGCTGCTTGCGGCGGAGATTGAATTCTACCATCGTAGAGAGTCAAGGAGGTGCGACTCAAAATCGATGAGTGTGACCCGGATGAAGAAGCGGTTGACCAATGAAAAAGATATTAAGTTTAGTCTTGATAATGAGGGATTATTAAGATTTAAGGGAATAATTTGGGTTCCAAATGAGACGAAATTAAAGGAGCAAGTTTTACAAGAGGCTCATAGTTCGAGGTACTCGATTCATCCTGGTAGCACTAAGATGTATCAAGACCTTCGACGGAGTTTTTGGTGGACGAACATGAAAAGAGAAATAGCCGAGTATGTGAGTAGGTGCTTGACTTGTCAAAGAGTTAAAGCTGAACATCAACGACCGAGTGGCTTGTTACAGTCATTGGAGATTTCGGAGTGGAAGTGGGAGCATATCACGATGGACTTTGTGGTGGGACTTCTGACGACTCAGAAGGGATATGATGCAATTTGGGTAATAGTAGATCGATTGACGAAGTCGGCTCACTTTTTGTCAATTCAAATTAAGTATAACTTAGATCAGTTAGCTACACTCTATGTTAAGGAAATTATTTCCAGACATGGAGAACCTGTTTCAATAGTGTTAGATCGTGACCAACGATTCACATCAAACTTTTGGAGAAGTCTTCAAGAGCAGTTGGGGACGCAGTTGAAGTTGAGTACGGCATATCATCCACAAACCGATGGACAGAGCGAGAGGACAATTCAGACGTTAGAAGATATGTTGAGATCTTGCGTCATAGATTTCAAGGGTAGTTGGGATGATCATCTACCATTAGTAGAATTTGCGTATAACAACAGTTATCATGCAAGCATAGGTATGCTACCGTATGAAGCTTTGTATGGAAGGAAATGCAAAACGCCGTTGTATTGGGATGAAGTGGGAGAACGCCGAATGCTAGGACCAGAATTGGTGCAATGAACAATGAAGTGGTGAAGTTGATTAAGTATGAGTCTCGTCATGACTCAAGATGTATGTAAGAAATCGCGGACTTACATCAAGAGAATAGAGAGCTTGAGGTAGGCTCATACGTATTTCTAAAGGTATCTCCCTAGAAAGGAAAGATACGCTTTGGAAAGAAGGGAAAACTAAGCCCAAGGTTTGTAGGACCTTTTGAGGTATTATAACGGGTAGGTGAGGTAGCTTATAGGGTAGCGTTACCTCCGGACTAAGCGAATACATAATGTATTTCACGTTTGATTCTTACGTCCTTACAAACCAGATTACAAGCACGTGATAGAATTTGAGCCTATTCAAATCGAGAAAGATTTAACATATGAAGAGATGCCGATTCAAATCATCGATAGAAAAGAGCAAGTTCTACGAAACAAGGTAATACCGTCAGTAAAGGTGTTATGGAAAAAACACGATGTCAAGGAAGCAACGTGGGAATTGGAAGAAAAGATAAAGAAGAATTATCCTCTTTTGTTTGAGTAATATAGGGTGAGATTCTGGGGACATAATCTTTATAAGGGGGGAAGAATGTAACGACCGAGAAATTCAGATCTTTTGTAAAAATAATTGAAAGAATTAAATAATGAATAAAATAATATTATTTGTTATTATATGTGTTAATAAGATGTATGTCGTTCTATAACCTAGAAATGTCAGAATATCGTAGTATTCGAACCACGTGAGAGAATTAAAGTATTTGAATTTCCAAGACGAAAATAAATATTTTTTGAGAAAGTTTACGAAAATCACTATTCACCGTTTATCGCTCAGGAATTATTTTTGAATTTTCGAGAAATACGTAATGTTAGAATATCGAGGTGAGATGGATTATGTAATAATAATCTAAGTATGGAAAACGCAATAATTCGCATGCGGACTTAATTTGAGAATATAGGTATTAAAACCTAATAAAATGAATTAATGTAACTTTGCATAAAATACAAGTCCATAAGCTATAAGGTGTAAACCTATGTAGGATTTATACTAAGCCCAAGTGATTAATAAGGTGAAGCCCAAACTATTATAATACAAAGCCCAACAAGGAAATTTGCTAGATTACTTAGCAAGCCTAATGAATTGGACATTATCCATGGAGCAAACCAAGTGTAAAGTGGGTAGACTTGTTGGGCAAACATTTTGTGCGGTGACCAAGTGTTGTGATGGTCAAGAAATAGAAGTGGCTAGCAAGTTTACTTGGTTACTAGGTTATGAATAGTAAGGAGGTGGAAGTTAAGGAGGTGGGATGCCATAAAGACCATTCTACCCTAACCTTGGATTGCCTATAAATAGAAAGCTCTCATTTCATTATTTGGTTGATTAATTTCATCCAACAACTCTCTCTCAAAGCAACTTATTTGTTAGAACCCATAAGCACTTTTAAGCCATTTCAACTTTTGTTAGATTTTGAAAAGTGAAGTGAAGTAATCATCAAAGGTAAATGATCTTGTCTTCTTCATCTCTATCATGGTAGGTTGATAAGAGAAGTGTAATCTAATGAACTTAGATGTTAAGAACATAGGAGAAGTTGATAAGCAATGGACCTAAGCCGAATAAGTCATAAGGAAATGAAAATCATATATTAAGAAATTGTTGTTATGAACTTATAAATAAGCCATAACCAAATTGGAATATAAGTTATTGTAATACATAAGTTGAGATGTCTATATAATGTAATGAATGTGTTTAGAATGATAAATAAATCACTAGTAATAACGTTTTGCCGGAATTTGCACGATTGGACGATAATAGTCGGATTCGTGAAATTCTCGGAATGGAAGTCGTATTTTGTGTTTGACATTGGAAACATTGGTTTTTGATGGAGACAAGTCATATTTGGCATTATAGAGTTGTGGACTCGAAAATGGCGAGATTCCGACTTAAAACGGAGAAACGAGCGTTGAACGTTCATGAACGTTTATCATTTTCGTTAAAATGGACTAATAGGTGAAATTTTAGCAAACGAAGTAAAATTGATAAATTTATTACATGAACGCATAGAGTACGTAATTTGTGACCTGTAGGCTCTTGAACGAGCCAATTCGGACTTATAACGAAGAAGTTACGAGTCCGAGAATTTCAATTTTTGAAAAATATGTCCAAAGTGTCTGGTGCACAGAGCCAAAGTGGCCATCATCTCTTTGGAGAGTCAGTGTGCAGTGTGAGATATAACTTCTGAGACTCGGCATAGCTTAGCAGTCTGGATTTTTGAGGAATAAGTGGCGACGCCGTAGCGCGACACCAAGTCTGATAATGCAGTGACTGTAGCACCAAATTCATAACCTAAGTAGTGATGAAGGTTTACAAATGAACATGAAGAGTAATTTTTAATCAAGGATCTTAAAAGAAACATTATTAAAGACATTATTAAGCCTTAAGTATGAACACTTAGGGTTTAGTTAAATCAATTGCATATGAATGTTAGAATGATCTAACGGAAAGCCGGAACTAATAATAACAAATCTAATATGTATTTAGGTTGAGAAGAAAGGTAAGATTCTTTAGGAACCATGTGTGATCATTCATGACCTAATGTTCTATGTTATGCTATCATCTAATGTAGAGACCTTAAAGACGTAAAGTGCACGTGTTATAAATTGTAGCAGACGATAAAGGAAAGTACTCTAACCCTTGTTCCAGTTCGATCTGGACAAGTCTTTATAATTCATGTATTCTTCGCATGAGTTAGTATCTGAGGAATGTCAAAGCCAATCCTTTCGGCTAGATGTATGCTATGTTATTCTATCAAGTGTTGATAAGGATTTACCAAACTAATATTGTTGTGGTTTTCAAAAGTAGACTGAATATGCTAAACTGTTTTGTTATCAAACGACAGGCACATGAGGTTGCCACAACTTAAACGTATACACGTTTAATGAATGTAGTGTTAATCAACATAGAGTACTATAGGCTAATCACCTAGACGTGCTCGTAAGCTATACCGAACTTACAGACTTTGTGTCGGGATGTCTTTTTCAAAGTACTTATGAAATGCTTACGGTCTTGAACCAGAATTGATGTTTTACTGAATATGGTTGTTGTAAAATGTTTTGAATGAAAAGAAGTGCTATTTTGAATTCTCAATAGTACTTCGTAACTCTTGTCCAGTTATTGAAGATATACGATTCCTATGTTTCAAGCATGCTATTTTTCCTAGAATTGTTGTACTTGCTGAGCTAGTTAGGCTCATTCTTGCTTGAACCATATGAATGCAGCTAAAACTGAACAGACCGATGGATCCGACAAGGATAAAGGGAAGGCAAAGGCGAACCCGTAGATTGCTTATGTAATAGTATAGGTTTTGTATGAAATAATATTGATATTATGACAGACAATGTATTGGTTGTAAAGAACCTGGGGTATGTAAATATTATTTTGATATACATATAAGACATATCCTTTCTTTTGAGGCATTTCAATTGAATGTTTATGTGAACTGTAGCACCGTGTAGAACCATCTGTCGGGTTGGAAGATACCCGGATTTGGGGGCGTCACAAGAACTGGAGATAACCCCTGTGAGGAGTAAAATTGTCATTTTGCCACCTTGATCCCTCGTGGCGTCATCTCAAAAACATCTCAACATACATTCTACACAGAAATGTCCTATAAGAACCAATGGCTCCAATCCCAAGGGACAACTACACAAGACAGCACACCGGATAGAATTTGAAGCTTGAAGACCTAGGCATGGTCCCATCTTCACGACTTCGTACAACCTCTTATCCCATGTCATTGTGTAG
This sequence comes from Panax ginseng, assembly GCA_020205605.1. Classification (NCBI taxonomy): domain Eukaryota; kingdom Viridiplantae; phylum Streptophyta; class Magnoliopsida; order Apiales; family Araliaceae; genus Panax; species Panax ginseng. The sequence continues at coordinate 72,721,986 of CM035141.1, forward strand.
CTCTCGACAACAGCATGCCGTAAAAGGTCTTATACACCTTGATCGAATGCCCGGATTGAAGTTCTGAAAGTTTAAGTGGACAACACGTTATAGACGTGCACATACTTCGAGACGGCGGGACGCGCGGATCCCGGGGCAACCTGGGCAGCCGCAGGTGCATCTACGGCTCTCCCTTCTATAAATAGTGGGCTTGGGACAGCCATTTTAAGGAGAGGAAACCCTGTCCAATTTGCTCTGTACACACTATAAATTGAGTGCTTTCTCATTTCAAACACTTGTGAGCTTATATTTGGCTATTTTTTACCGGCGGGAGCCGAGTATTCATCCATTTAAAGCTATTGAAGTCTTCTTTGGCAGTCCACTGTAAGCCTTCTTACAACATTTAAAAGCCTTTTCTACACTTCCTGTACACATTGTTATTCACATTGAGAGTCGTGTTGTGTGCGGTTGCTAGAACTTGATCTAGTAGCTTTTTATTTCTTTGTATATATATATATATATATATATATATATATATATATATATATATATATATATATAAATACATATGTTTAATTCTATTAGATGTGCAGATTTATATCTGGAGCGTTTAATGCTTTTATATATATATATATATATATATATATATATATATATATATATATATATTTGTTCTTGTCAAACTACATTTTGATTGAGCACGATTTCATATCCGTCGTTTACATCATATATATATATATATATATATATATATATATATATATATATATTTCTGTCAGAACAGAATTCATTTACATTGGCCTTTTCTTTTCTTTTATATTAAGTCCCTTTAAAGTTTACTTCGTGGCGGTTGATTATTTTACCGCTTTATTTATATTTTCAATCCCCCATGGAGGTGATTAAATGGTGGTTGATTATGCGTATATATATATATATATATATATATATATATATTTATAGCTCATATATATAATTGCTTACAGCTTTGATACGAATTTCTACATCATGTGATCACAGATTCAGTCTACTGAATCTAGATTCAGTTCCCGTGATGGACATTTTCAGCTGTACATAGCTTGTAAATTATTCACGGTGTTTGAATTTCCTTAGATGGCTCTCATGCCCACAAGGAATTCGGCACTACTTTTTATCTTATTTTCTCGAAGATGCTTCGCATCTCGAAAATAAAATTAATCCAGCCGAACACATAATAAAATGGAAGTATCAAAGGCCTCAATTATTATTGAGCACAAGATTTTGAAAAATCCTCTTTTACAAAACGTCATTGCTATATCTTGTTAAAACTGAACTTTTATACAAAAATTTAAACCCTTTGTATATAGGTGCAAACGAGGCATAGCACTACTTCCAGATAATTGCACATTGACCCACACACACGCATTCATATAATAGTTTAAATTAAAAAGTGGCTGTCACCGTGGCAACACGGTTGTCGGGGGGGTGCCTAACACCTTCCCTCCGCATAATCAAGCCCCCGGACCCTAACAAATCTCAGTTTCATAGACATGTTAAATAGTGTCACATCTCTAGATCAATGTGCAAACCTTTTCTCGATTGAGTTGGTGCAACCATTTAAAAATACCAGCTGGCGACTCTTACAGTCCAATCGTCAACATATACATGTCGGACCTTTTCACAACTTGTTTTTTCAAACAAATCTCACCTAACATGAGAACACCAAAGAACAAGAACAGAAAAGGGACAAATAAAAATCCCGACGTCGACAATGAGAAAGCCTTGAAGGAAGAAGAAAGAAAAATAGCTGAAGAAAATGAGCTTCTTGAAATCCTTATACTATTAAGAGCTCCAATTGAGGGGGAGCATCCTGAAGTACAAATGAATGATCAGAATGAGGGGGAGCCTCTCGAAGTTTCTGTGCCAGAAAGAGCTACAACTGAGGGGGAGATACAAGAAGATATGGAAATCGAAGGTGTGAAAGCTATGGAGGTAGAAAGGGCTGAAGATCAGACAAGAAATGAGGAGATGTTTGACGTAGTGGAAAGTTTAAATGAAGAAAACAAAGATCGGGAAGAAAAAGAGGATGCTGAAGTTTAGATTATAGCAGTAGGCTGGGATGGATATTGGAGAGTAAACTACAACCAACTATTATCCTACTTACCCATGATGCCCTATCACAGAGCTCAAATTCTCAACTCCTGGGATCACATGTTCTAGACGTTCAAAGCCTATCCAGCAATCTCAGTGCTAGCTCATGGATTCCCAAGCAACCTCATGTTTGCTCAGAAGCTGATCACTAACCATCCTTCTTTAGAAATTAGGCGTAAGGTACAATTAATTCACATCTCATTTAGAGTTAATCACTGTCCTCCATCAAATTTCAACCAATTCTACAAATTTCCAAGATGGTTGGAAGTGATTCTTCAACCACTAAACCAATTTCCAGCTACAGAATCCTAACATTCTGTAATTAATGAAACAAATATACCTAACTTTATCTTAATACAATCTCCCGCCATTTCTCACTCTACGAATATCGATCCCACTCAAATCGTAGAGTCACCCACTCAACCAGCACTCACAGCACCTCCTACCAAAACCCAAACCCCAGTACCTGCACCTCATTCTGATATTCCTTCCTCCTCAACCAACAATTATTTTGATCTTGCTCTTGCTCTCTACAATCTGCAAAATCAAAATACAAGAGCCTCTCCTCAAGACAGTCAGCAAATTCTTGAGCTTCTCTCAGATCTTCTTACTCAAATCTGAGCTGACTAGTGCTGTGATGCCCCCAAAATCGGTATACATCACCTATTCTGAGTCGCCAAATACATGTTACAGAATACAAATACAATCTTTAATATACAACATGAGAGCTGTGAGTTTTAATACAAATATTGTCTTCTAGACAATATCCACTCTCAGAATAAGTCCTCATTATATTTATTGTCACACTTTTTAATAGAATAGTGAGGACTACTAATACTATCATCCGGTCCATCACTCCGCTTCCCGACTCGGTCTCCCGGCTATATTCTCATTTCACGAAGAGCAGTGAAAGAAAGGGTGAGCTCAACTAGCCCAGTAAGAAATATTATGACTAAGATAATGCAGAATAAATTATCATTAGCCTTAAATAGTGTTAAACTGATACAATATAACAAACATTAAGTTTAACTGCAGCGGAACAAGCAATCCATTAAAAGAGTCAAGTAGAGAATAAAATCTACTATCTTCTATGATTTAAAAGGTTTTTCATCACTTTTATCGCTGGGACTCAGCTTAATAAATAATCCACACCATCGAATCACCGCTGCACTACGGCCAAGGATATTCTTTAGTATCACGACCATGAATTATCCATGCACTACGGCTAAAGATAATCATGTTTTCATCAAAGGTCCTAATCATACCATAAAATAATTCATCTTTGCACTACGGCCAAAGAGAATCCATAGCCATAATCATACCAAAAACTGTCCATCAATGCACTACAGGCCAATGAGGACTTTTTCCATATCATTTGTAACATTACGGTCATGATTACACCGAATAATCTCTGGTCAAAATCATACCAAGTCCATCTATGCACTACAGGCCACATATGACTTTCAACAAAATATAAACATGAGGATGATGACAATGATATAAGAATTCAATAAAACAAGTTCAAGAATTAATTTATCCAGGAACTGATAACGTTCAAATTATCAACATGATCCTGCTTTGTAGAGTAAAATTCAAGAATGCTCAGAAGAATATTTCCATGAAAAGATACTGGATGAAGCGCAAATATCAAGGATATTCCACTAATTTCATGGAGTATAGAAGTTAAAGTTTTAACCAATTGAGTATAATAAAGAATGGAATAACAAAAGAAATCACCATGCATGCGATAGATCGCATTGATGAGTTATTCCAACGAATAATAAATAACGGAACCAGTCCCAGCATAAAAAACGCATGACATGTGATATTCTAACGTAATAATAAAGAATGGAACCGGTCCCATAAATGCATGCAGACGTGATATTCGACGAATAATAAATAATGGAACCAGTCCCCCAAAGAAACGCAGACAAGATATTTTGACATTATAATAAATAATGGAACCAGTCCCAGGCGTAAACACACGCAGATGGAGATATTCCAATGTAATAATAAAGAATGAAATAATGTAAGAATTTCACCAAGTATAGGGTAGCAGATACATCTGAGTTATTCCAACAGAATAATAAATAATGGAATAATAGAAGTTCTCTTCATGAATACGTAAGAAATAATACTCCTTACGAGTACAACAAATAATATCCCTTACCTTAGAAAGAAGAGAACTGGATATAGAAGTAGTGAAGTAGCAGAACACTTTTCTTCTTTCTCTCTATAGTTTCTCTCTCTAGTTTCAAAGTGAATTCATAAGAAATAATGAATGAATGAGCTTCTATTTATAGAAGAATGGATCGTATATAATAACTAATTCATGAACTAGTCCAGATTGATTTACTTTAATCTGACGGTCCATATTTAAAGCAAAATCTTTTAAATAAAATATAATATATTCTATTTATAATCTAATAAAACGAATAACTTTATAAAATATTTTACTATGCAAACACTATGCAGGTACTATGCAAACACTATGAATAATAAAATATAATATATTCTAATTATTGTCTAATAAAATAGATAACTTTATAAAAGTATTCATTTTATATAAAAATATTTTACTATGCAAAAACACTATGCGATACTATACATAACACTATGCATAATAGAATATAATATATTCTACTTATAGAATAACTTTATACAAGTATTACATTATATATAAAAGATTTTACAGATTATTACATTAATAATACCAACAAAAGCGAGTGACTTATCACGTAAGCATCAATAATTAATACCGTGTGATACTATGCAACCACGCCAGACATCGCATTTTACTTTTACTAATGAGTAGTTCAACAATATTAACGGTAAAACTTCCGCCGTTATTTTTATAAAATATTTTTTCGCTTTTCTCAATCGAATAATAATTCCGTTATGGGGTTCACCAATGATTGTCTTGTTTATTGCGAATATTCCCGATAAAACAAATATTCCCCACCAATCGAATATAATATGACAACTTGCATACTTTGCAAAATTTATAAATACTACCCACAACTATAACATTATATCAAATCCGCACCATAATATTCAAAAAAAATTATTTCGAGAAAATTAAATCTTTATTCATAAAAACTGGGGTCTCACAAATGCATCACAGAAAGTGACCAAAGATATTCAAGATGATCTTAAAACTCACTCTCTGCTCGTGCATATAATGATGAATCACTTGATAGATGTTGCGAACACCCTTCCCAGCAATCTGAGTTCTGAGCTCACAAATAAGTGTTGGGTAAAATCTAGTTACGCACAACACGCAAGTATACGTGGTCAATAAGTAATAAAGTGTAAGTAGAGTATCGTTCCCACGAGGAATTGTTTAATAAAAATCACCAAGTACTAACCCGTAACCAACTCAATCTTATCTAAACGAATGAATTTCAAATTATATAATTAAACTACTATTAAATTCCACTAGTTAAATTAAGATTACGGAGATTTAAAATCACAACTTCACTTATTTCTTCATTTAAGTTAACACATTTTTCATCAATTATTGTCTATCCTGAATTGTTAATCAAGAACACTAAAGCAGATAAAACCACCTCTTGATGCATAATACTCATACTCACTTAAATCCATAAATGATAGAATTAAGTAAGACACCCTAATTAACTAATCCACTATATGAATATGTGAATTACAATTAAAAAGGATTTAAAGCACAAGTTCTCTATAAGATTACATATGGCGTAAAGGCATATCTCTATCCGAAACACGAATCATGAATTCCATCTATGCAGAAATCACAAACACATGCTATCATGATCAGATCTAAATTTATACTTCATCTCTCGAGTTCATATAGATTATCACGGTAATTGATGGCCAATCAATTAAATAATTAAGTATGTGACAACCCCAAATCCCGGTACTTCATTACCTCAAGATTTGGTGTTCACTTAATCAAAACATTCATATCTAACTACCCAATCATAACAAAAATTGAATAATAAACCTTTCCTTAAGGGATTACATAAATAAAAATCTCCCAGGTTATCTAACCTTTAAATACAATCATTCAAATGCGGAAATTAAATACTTCATTACAATCATTAAAAATAAATCTGTTAAAATATCAACATATTACAAGTCTTCAATACTTGTTCATCTTTGCCTTTCCCTTACTGGTGCTAGGTACATCGACATTCTCATCTTTAGTTGTAATAGTTATATAAGCAAGAGTGAGCAAACAAAGCTCACTTGAAATAATAATGGATAAACTTTACAACATTTGCCAAATAATAGGCTCAATAGAACTGAATGATATGTTCTATTAACATTCTGAAATATACAACTGAGGGTCTAATGACCACGAACCATGTCCACAGTTATAAGTACTCTTTCAACTTAAAATTTAATAGTCATAAGACTATAAGGACTCCACGTACTTAAGGGGGATCAGCCCTTCGTACAATGTATTATGCACAACCATTTCAACGCTAAGCGTAAACCCCTAATAATAATAGGGTTGTTCATCTCAGTATTTAGATTACAAGTCCGCACCAAAGTAAGTTTGGTTTGGATACATTTCAAGGAAATTTGGAATTCAACGAACATCAACTAAGGATTAGTTGAATAAAAGGTAATCACATTATGCTATGGAATAAATCATAAGTGAATTAACATTGTATATTAAAGTTATGCTTTGGGAATAATCTAATAGCATAAATATTGAATAACTATCACATACCTTGCTTGAACAATATTAAGCCAAGGTTATTTAGAATTGAATACTAAGCATGCATAACGAATAGCAATTTGAACAATAAAAACTATTCAACACCAGTATATCAGATTATATAAACATGCATGCTAATTAAAAAGTTAAAGACAAGAATAACTTGCTTAACATCAAAATAAGGTTTAGAAAACTTGCATCATCATGAACAAAACTAGATACAAGAGCTTGCAAAATTACAGTTGAAATAGGACAAGTAAACTTGCATAATAATAAACAACCTAGCTTAACGAAAGTGTAGAGTTAGAGAACTTGCTCAAAGTAAAAAGATAGGTTTAAAAACTTGCTCAAAGTAAAAAAGATAGGTTTAGAAACTTGTGACACCCCCAAATCCGGGTACTTCAATTCCACAAGATTTGGTGTTCACTTAATCAAAACATTCATATCTAACTACCCAATCGTAATATAATTGAATAATAAAACCTGCACATACAGGATTACATTAATAAAAACAATATCTCCTAGGTCATCTAACCTTTATTACAATCATCATCGGAAAATTAAATCACGATCATAATTAAATCTACTACAAGCTTCATAAATAAAAGATATTTAAACGTTGTCGTCTAATCAAGCACTTTATCCTTGCCCTTGTTTGTAGAAAACTCTTCAAACTTCTTAACTTCATCTGCATTATTTTGTTCAAGAGTGAGCAAACAATTGCCCACAAGAAGGATAATATACAATAACGGTTTATGAATGATAATTCACTAAGTTTTCAATGGTAAAGTATTCTTACTGGAACAATAAAATTTAATTCAACAACTATGAGTTCAAAAGAATAATGAACTTTGAATTAACAATAGATATCAACATCAAAGAATACACTGAGGGTCACAAAACCACAAACTATACTCTAGGTTTTATGTATTTCTACTTTAACCTTTAACAGTCTAAAAGACTATAATCATCATATATGTTCTAGGCTAACAGGTGTTTCTACTGTAACCTTTAATAATCTAAACGACTATATGGACCATCATCCCGTACTCCAGGTGATCAGCCTTTTGTACTATGTATTGAGCAAACATTTTAACGCTATTGCGTATTTCTAAAATAATCCCCTAATAATAGGGTTGTTCATCTCAGCTTAGATTATCAGGTTCCGAACCAAATGAAGTTTGGTTGGGAATTAGCTTCTAAGGAATTTTAGATCTTTAGAATGCTCATCAACCAAGTACTGGTTGAATCAGATAGAAATAAATAACTATTCAAGAGTTTGATTATAATATCTTCATGAACAAGGTATATCGATGAATCAATAAGAGCTAGAGTATTAACAATTTCTAAATTGAACAAATGTTATCATCGACAACATGCTTTCAAAATTTGTGTGAGTACATATGCAAACCAAAGGAAGTTTGGTTTGGGTTGACTTCAAGGGTAATTTAAAGTTTAGAACATTCATCAACTAAGGATTAGTTGAATTGGTAAAGAATCGCTAGACAACTTAGAGAATGGTACAATAATATAGGATAGTATAATGACATTGGAGAACGAAGATCAAACAACAGTTATTAGTAGCTGAATAAACATCATTACAGACTTTGAATAACCAAAGTAATCTCGTTTGAAATAAAGAAATAAAGATTAACTAACTTGTTTCAACAATAAATGAGAGTTAAAGAATTCGCATGATAATAAATCGTTAAACAAGAGGTTAGGGTTAGAGAATTTGCATAAGTATAACGAAATAGTAAAAAGTAACCTTGCTGAATAATAAAGTAGCAAAGGTTAGGGAACTTGCCTCTTGCGTAAGCTATACAATTACAATTCACGTACTCCAATATCCTACAAATACCATTAGGAATATCACATCAATTAGCTACATAACCTCATAGATTTATTTCTCATCTTAGTTAAGTTATAACCTTTAGTTTAAGGTCTATCCACAATACTAAACCACATAACACAAATTTGAAAACTCACTAACACTTACATAAGACTTTTAACATCCTACTCACATTTTCAACTCTTATTAATTAATACTACACTTCTCTTTAATCGAACTTGAATTTCAACCAAGTATTTAAGTCTTCCTAGGATTCAATGGTTTTATATTAATCACCTTCCATATCTTAGTGCTCATTTCAGAAATCACAAGTGTTAACATCGCATGACCTAGTCACCAATCATTGTATAAGCTAAGTTATAACACAACACGTTCATGACTTATAAATCATTTTTACAACTTTGAATTTACAATCCATATAACACAACTTTGTTTAACCTTGTTATTACATGGTTCTCACATTAACAGTGACTAGGCTGTTATTAATGATGTATTTAAGCTGCTGATGAAGGGTGGATGGGACGGCTCCAGCCATGTTGTAAGACCCCAACTTTCATATATAAAGATTATTTTTCTCTAAATATCATTTTGAATATTATGGTGTGGATTTGATATAATGTTATAGTTGTGGGTAATATTTATAAATTTTGCAAAGTAAGCAAGTTGTTATAAAATATTCGTTTGGTCGGACAATATTCGTACAATTGCACAATCATTGGTGGACCCCACAACAGAGTTATTGTCGGAGTTAGAAAATGACATAAATATCTTTTTATAAAAAATAACAGTGAAGGTTTTACCGTTAACTGTTGAAATACCCGGTGGTAAAAATACAATAATACGCGTGGTTGCATAGTAGCAAACGGTATTGATTATTGATACTTACGTAAGAAGCCATTCAGTTATACTCAATTATTACTACAGTAATTGCTGCATAGTATCTCATATTATTGATTCAATTATTATCACAGTATCATCTGCATAATATTTTATATTATTAAATCAATAATTGAGACGACAAAGTTATTCATATTTGAATATTGACGTTGTCTAGAAAGTTTTGTCGAGGAGAGGTTTGGTCACCTAATTACGCGCCAATAGGGATAAATAATTATCGGAAAGTCCCCTCTTTCCTGGGAATGATCTGGTTGTTAAATATTGCGAGTTATAATATTAATGATGAATAATTGTTGAAAGATTAAATATGTGTTGATTGAAGATAAAATAATTTGTGGTAATATTTATTCAATCTTTGATATAAATAAGAAGTCTGTTATGAGACGTTTGTGGTAAGTTTATTTTATTCTATGGGGGCCCATATGTCATCATCTAAGAGTTACTTTTGCCAATAGTAATTGCCTTTACCAGACGTCAAACCACTTGCCATTTCATATTACAGGCGTCAAACCAATTGTCGTTTCACATTACACGCGTCGAACCAATTGTCGTTTCACATTACAGGCGTCGAACCAATTGTCGTTTTACACTATAGGCGTCAAACCACTTGTTGTTTCACATTACAGGTGTCAAACCACTTTTCTTTTCACGTCACCAGTCGTCAAGCCACTTTTCTTTTCACGTCACCAGTCGTCAAACCACTTGCCTTTTCACATTGCAAGGGCTAAGCTAGAAATCTTCTATAAATAGAAGCTTATTTCTTTTTCATTCTCACCAATTCACTACGACTCACAAGAGAATTCTATAGAGAGAGAATCGGAGAAAAGAAGAAGAGTATTCACATTACTACACTATTTCAGTATCCAATCTCCTTCTAAGGTAAGGGGTATTATTTCTTTCGTATTCATATAGGGATATTATTTTTGTTCAATATTCGTATGAAATAATATTTTCTTCTATACTCTGTAGTATGTAAGTAATATTATTTCATTTCAGATTCTGAATTCTACACTCATGTTGTTAAGTATTGCTTCTATACTCCTGGAAATTAGTAGAATATCCTTGAAATTTGCGCTTCATCTAGTATCGCTTCACAATGATATTTTTCTAAACATTTTTGTTAAAGTTTAATCTTTTCATGCCGGAGTACTATTCACGGGGTACTATTCACGAAGTACTATTCACGGGGTACTATTCATGGCAAAAAAATTAATTTCTTTTCTATCCAAATTATTTTTGATACAAGATTATTCTTGAATTTTACTCCACAAAGCAGTATTATGTTGACAATTTGGACATTATTGAATTCTGGATAAATTAAATTATAAATCTTTAAAATTTATCCTTGCTCTCATTTAATTGAATTCTTATATCATTGTCATCATCCTCATGCTTATATGATTATGACCAGGGATCATTCAGTATAATCATAACCCGAAATGTTACAAATGATGTGGTAAAAGTCCTCATTGGCCCGTAGTGAATTGATGGACAGTTGTTGGTATGATCATAACCATTGGTGATAAAAATGAATTTCCTTGGCCCGTAGTGCATGGATAATTCAGTGATGTGGATTATTTATTTAGCTGAGTCCCAACAATAAAATTGATGATAAACTTTTAAATCATAGAAGATAGTAGATAGCATGCTCTACTTGACTCTTCTAATGGATTGCTTATTCCGCTGCAGTTAAACTTGGTGTTTATTGTATTTTATCAATTTAACACTGTTGAAGGCTAATGATAATTTATTCTGCATTATCTTAGTCATAATATTTCTTACTGAGCTAGTTGAGCTCACCCTTTTGCTTTCATTGTTCTCTTCAGGAAATGAGAATATAGCTGGGACGAGTCGGGAAATGGAATGTCGGTCCAGATAGGTGGCTATAGTAGTTCTCACTATTATGTGAAATAGTGTGATAATAATTGTAATAAGGACTTTATTTGAGTTTGGATACTCTCTACGAGACATTATCCGTGTTAAAACTCTTAGCTACGTTTTGTCGTACTGTATAAAAGAAGTTTGTATTTAAATTATGTACCATATATTTTGGCGACTCAAGATGGGTGATGTATACCTGTTTTGGGGGCGTCACAGTTGGTATCAAAGCTTGGGGATATGATCCCTGGCTGAGATGTGAGACTAGAACTAGGAGGGGAGAGACGGATAATTCCTTCGCTAGTATGACCTACCTAAGTTTAATTGTTATTTAATTGGTCGGTCAGAATATAGAGATAATATGTGGCATGTCAATTAACCCTTGTTTTGTGGCAATGTTTGAAAATGACATCCGAGAATGTTGAGATTAGCAATGGAGCACAGGAGACCGTTGAGTCACCACATATCAATACCCAAGATAATGTGCATCAAGAAGGCAATAATCCTCAGGTAAACAACAACACGACCAAATGATGAACGACGGAATGTTTAGAGGCTTTCTACAATTCATGCAACATCAGGAGAGAGAGACTCTTGTCACCGCTAAGCAGTTTAAGGAACTGGGACCACCAGAGTTTTTGGGAGAGCCAAAACCACTTATGACGAAGGCATGGATAAAGTAGATCACCAAGATATTTGATGTCTTGGGATGCTCCGAGGAGCAAATGGTTTCCTTTGACACCTTCATGTTACGAGGAGAGGCAGATTATTGGTGGGAATCTGTAAAACGTACCCAACCTGCCATACTGAAGATGTCTTGGGAGAAGTTCCAAGAGCTGTTCAACGACAAGTACTTTCCCGAAAGTATTCGTCACATGAAGGAGGTGGAGTTTATGAAGCTAGAGCAAAACAATATGACAGTGTCACAGTATGAAACTAAGTTTGCCGAGTTTTCCCGATTTGCGTCCCACTTGGTTGATAATGATGAGAGAATGACACAGATGTTTCTAAGAGGTTTGAAACCTGAGATACGTCAATACCTAATTTCTCACAAACTGTGTTTGTATTCAGATGTTGTAAATAGGGCTCAATTATTGGAGCGCGATAATGAGTTAACCCAACCAAGAGAAAGCAGTCGATAAATCGATAATACCAGTGGTAGCAGTCATCGAAGCGGTGACAACAAACATGGAGGGAATCAAAATGCCAGAAATGGTAACCATTTCGGTGGTAATATTGGCCAAGATAATAGAATTGGAAATTTCAAGAAGAGGAAATTCAATAATGATGGAAAGACTTCAATACCATCACCTGTTGTTACGGAAGGAGAACGACCGCCGATCGTATGTTACAAATACGGAGGGGAGGGACACATCAGTCCAAACTGTACGCAGCAGTCCAAAGCATGTTACAATTGTGGAAGAGAAGGTCACCTAGCCTGATTTTGTTGTGCACCAAAGTCAAGTCCTATTGGGATGGAGGTATCAAAGGCCGTTCCAGATAAGATAAAACATGTAGTTCAAGGGAGAGCGTTTGTTGTAACCTCCCAAAAAGCAAGGAATCTGAACGAGGTAATCACGGGTAAGCTAATCATAAACTCTAGCGAAGTCTATACCTTATTTGATACTGGTTCTACCCATTATTTTATTTCTCCTACTTGCGCTCAACGTTTAAATATAACTCCAGAGAAATTAGACTTTGATTTATCTGTTGAAACTTCGTTGGGAGAAACCTTCATTACATCCACTGTTTATAAGTCTTGTTTGATTCAAATCGGTAACCGCACGTTACCTGTCAATCTTATCTCTTTGAAAATACTTGCATTTGATGTGATTTTAGGGATTGATTGGTTAACTACTCATTATGCTAAAATCGATTATTTTTGTAAGGTTGTTAGCTTTCATATTCCTAACCAACCTATTATGCGAATTGAAGTAACCAAACCACTAAAGTCGATCACTATCATATCAAGCCATAAATCTATTCGTTTGTTAAAAAATGGATGTCAAGATTTCTTAGCCCATGTCACAGATTTAAACAAAAATACGTCAGATTTGAATGATATTTCTATTGTTAATAAATTTTCTAACGTATTGCCTGAAGAACTTACTGGCCTACCCCTAGAGCGAGAAATCAAATTTTGTATCGACCTTGAACCCAGTACAAAACCCATTTCCAAAGCCCCATATTGAATGGCTCCTATTAAAATTCAGGAGTTAAAAACCCAACTGTAGGAATTGTTAGGTGTTCTTGTTCTATTCGTAAAGAAGAAAGATGGAAGTATGCGATTTTGTATTGACTATCAGGAGTTAAATCATGTCACCGTCAAAAATAGGTACCCGTTACCTAGAATTGATGACTTGTTTTACCAGTTACAAGGTGCTAAATTCTTTTCAAAGATCGATCTTCGTTCCGGATAATGAGGGAGAATAACACGGATGTTTCTAAGAGGTTTGAAACCCGAGATACGTCAATATCTAATTTCTCATAAACTGTGTTTGTATTCAGATGTTGTAAATTGGGCTCAGTTATTGGAGTGCGATAACGAGTTAACCCAACCAAGAGAAAGTAGTCGGCAAAATGATAATACCAGTGGTAGTAGTCATCGAAGTGGTGACAACAAACGTGGAGGGAATCAACATGCCAGAAATGGTAACCACTTCGGTGGTAATCTTGGCCAAGATAATAAAAGTGGACATTTCAAGAAGCGGAGATTCAACAATGATGGAAAGACATTAGCACCAGCACCTGTTGTTAAGGAAAGAGAACGACCACCTATCATATGTTTCAAAGGCGGAGGGGAGGGACACATCAGTCCAAACTGTGCGCAGTAGTTCAAAACGTGTTACAATTATGGAAGAGAAGGCCACCTAGATAGATTTTATTGTACAGGAAAGCCAAGTCCAGTTGGAACGGTGATACCAAATGCCGTCCCAGACAAGTCAAAACAAGTAGTTCAAGGAGAAGCGTTTGTTGTGACCTCCCGGAAAAGAAAGGAACCCGAACGAGGTCATCACGGTAAGCTTATCATAAACTCTAGGGAAGTATATACCTTATTTGATACTGGCTCTACCCATTCTTTTATTTCTCCTACTTGCGCTCAACGTTTAAATTTGACTCCGGAGAAATTGGACTTTGACTTATCAGTTGAAACTCCGTTGGGAGAAACCTTTATTACATCCACGGTTTATAAGTCTTGTTTGATTCAAATCGGTAACCGCACATTACCTGTCGATCTTATTTCTTTAAAAATACTTGTATTTGACGTAATTCTAGGGATTGATTGGTTAACTACTCATCATGCAAAAATTGATTGTTTTCGTAAGGTTGTTAGTTTTCATATTCCTAATCAACCTATTATGCGAATTCAAGCGACCAAACCATCAAAATCAATCATGATCATTTCAAGCCATAAAGCTATTCATTTATTGAAAAATGGATGTCAAGCTTTCTTAGCTCATGTCACAGATTTAAACAAAAATACGTCAGTTTTGAATGATATTTCTATTGTTAATAAATTTCCTGACGTATTCCCTGAAGAACTTCCTGGCCTACCCCCAGAGCGTGAAATTGAATTTTATATCGACCTTGAACTTGGTACAAAACCCATTTCAAAAGCCCCATATCGAATAGCTCCTATTGAACTTCAGGAGTTAAAGACCAGTTGACCAGTTGCAAGGAGCACAATTCTTTTCAAAGATCGATCTTCGTTCTGGATATCATCAGCTGAAGGTTAAAACTGAGGATATTCCAAAGACTGCCTTCAGAACTCGGTACAGGCATTATGAATTCTTGGTCATGTCTTTTGGATTGACTAATGCTCCTGCTGCCTTCATGGATATGATGAACCGAGAATTCAAGGAATATTTGGATCACTTTGTGGTTGTCTTTATTGATGACATTCTCATATATTCCAAAAGCCGTGAAGATCATGAGCAACACTTGAGGCTGATACTCCAAAAGCTTCGTGAAAACAAGCTTTATGCCAAGTTGAAAAAATGTGAGTTCTGGCTTGAGGAAGTTGCATTCCTTGGGCATGTGATATCAAATCATGGAATATCTATTGACCCAGTGAAGATTGAAGCAATTCAAAGCTGGGAGCAACTAAAGTCAGTGACCGAAGTAAGTAGCATTCTCGGCTTAGCTGGTTATTATCGGAGATTCGTGGAAGGATTTTCTCGAATCGCTACTCCATTAACTCAGCTGACTCGAAAAGATACAAAGTTTAGTTGGAGCGAGGAATGTGAGAAGAATTTTCAAGAACTCAAGGGAAGACTCATTTTAGCACCTGTTCTGATAATACCCTCACTTGAGAAATTAGACTTTGACTTATCTGTTGAAACTCCGTTGGGAGAAACCTTCATTACATCCTCTATTTATAAGTTTTGTTTGGTTCAAATTGGTACCCTCACATTACCTGTCGATCTTATTTCATTGAAAATACTTGCATTTGACGTAATTCTAAGGATTGATTGGTTAACTACTCATCATGCAAAAATTGATTGTCTTCGTAAGGTTATTAGCTTTCATATTCCTAACCAACCTATTATGCGAATTCAAGCAATAAAACCATTAAAATCAATCACTGTCATATCAAGCCATAAAGCTATTCGTTTATTGAATAATGGATGTCAAGCTTTCTTAGCTCATGTCACAGATTTAAACAAAAATACGTCAGTTTTGAATGATATTTCTATTATTAATAAATTTCCTGATGTATTCCATGAAGAACTTCATGGCCTACCCCCAAAGCCTGAAATTGAATTTTGTATCCACCTTGAACCAAGTACAAAACCCATTTTCAAAGCCCCATATCGAATGGCTCCTATTGAACTTCAGGAGTTAAAGACCCAACTGCAGGAATTGTTAGACATCGGTTTCATTCGTCCTAGTACGTCTCCTTGGGGTGCTCCTGTTCTATTCATGAAGAAGAAAGATGGGAGTATGCGACTTTGTATTGATTATCGGGAGTTGAACCATGTCACCATCAAAAATAGATACCCGTTACCTCGCATTGATGACCTGTTTGACCAGTTCCAAGGCGCCAAATTCTTTTCAAAGATTGATCTTTGTTCCGGATATCACCAATTGAAGATTAAAATCGATGACATTCCAAAGACTACTTTCAGAACTCGGTACGGGCATTACGAATTCGTAGTCATGTCTTTTGGATTAACTAATTCTCATGCGGCCTTCACGGATATGATGAACCGAGTATTCAAGGAATATTTGGATCATTTTGTTGTTGTCTTTATTGATGACATCCTCATATACTCCAAAAGCCGTGAAGATAATGAGTAACACTTGAGGCTAATACTCCAAAAGCTTCATGAAAACAAGCTATATGCCAAGTTAAAGAAATGCAAGTTCTGGCTTGAGGAAGTAGCATTCCTTGGGCACGTGATATCAAATCATGGAATATCTGTTGACCCGGTAAAGATTGAAGCAATTCAAAGCTGGGAACAACCTAAGTCAGTAACCGAAGTACGTAGCTTTCTCAGCTTAGCTAGTTATTATCAGAGATTCGTGGAAGGATTTTCTCGAATCGCTACTCTATTAACTCAGCTAACTCGAAAAGATACAAAATTCGGTTGGAGCGAGGAATGTGAGAAGAGTTTTCAAGAACTCAAGAGGAGACTCATTTCAGCACCTGTTCTGACAATACCATCTGGTACGGAGGGATATTGTAAGAACCCAACTTTTATGAATAAAGATGAATTTTTCTATAAATATCATTTGTGAATATTAAGATTTAAATTGGTTATAATGTTATAGTTGTGGGTAATATTTATAAATTTTGCAAAGTAAGCAAGTTATATAATATTCGATTGGTCGAGGAATATTCGTTTTAACAAAAAATATTCGTACGATGACACAATCATTGGTGGACCCCACAACGGAATTATTGTCGGAATGAGAAAATGACAAAAATATCTTTTTATAAAAATAACGGCGAAAGTTTTACCCTTAACTGTTGAAATACCCGATGTTAAAAGTATGCGATGTCTACGCTGGTTGCATAGTAGCAATACGATATTGATTATTGATGTTTACGTGAGAAGTCACTCAATTATACTCAATTATTGCTATAGTAATTGCTGCATCATATCTCTCATATTATTGATTCAGTTATTGTCACATTATCATCTATATAATATTTTATATTAATAAATCTATAATTGAGATGATAAAGTTATTAATATTATTATTTGCAATATTGACGATGTCTAGAAGTTCTGTCAAGGAGAGGTTTGGTCACCTAATTGCGCGCCAATAAGGAGAAATCCTTATAGGAAAGCCCCCTCTTTCCTGGGAACGACTTGGTTATTAAATATTGCAAATTATAATAATGATAATAAAAGTTGTTAATAATATTGAGGGAATTTTTATTAGGTATTTGTTGCTTATTATTTGGACCCCCATTTACCCATTTTTCAAAATTGTTAGTAGAAGTTATCTCAGTTTTATTATATATATATATATGTTGTATGCGAGAGTAAAATGGGGGAGAGTAGTTGCCTCCTAGGAAGGTAATTGATATATATATATATATATATATATATATATATATATATATAACACTGATCAGGTCCGGACTCCCGGACTTGATCAAAAATGGACCCAATTTTTTTTTTTTTGCTTTTTTTAAAAAAAAATAACTAAAAAAAAATATTTAATATTTTATGGAACTAATTTTTTTCATAATACAATGTTTTGGACGTGTTTTGAATACCTATACCAAAAAATAGTGGTACAATCTGCATGCATCGTATATATCGTATTTATATTATCGCACTCAAATCACACCCAAAAATATCAGTATTATGAAAAAAATTCAATTCTATAATTATTTTTTTTATGTGTTTTAAAAAAAAAAGAAAAAAAAAAGACCGGATTTTAAACCTGCCCGGGAGTCCGGACAGGATCCGGTTCCCTATATATATATATATATAACTAACATGTGTGTAAAATGGGTGTAGGAGGGTATATATGTTATATATATATATATATATATATATATATATATATATATATGACATGCCGTGAATGGCATGGTATGTTATATATATATATATATATATATATTATAAGATTTGTTTTATTAGATTATAAATATATTATATTTTGTTTAAAGTTTTTGTTTTATTAGAATATTTTATTGCACAGTAAAATCAAATTTTCAAATTTACATTCATAGTGAAAAAAAAAAAACTATCATGTATGTCCGTGATTATTTCCAAATATTATCCTTTCCATTCTCCTATAAATAGGATGCTTAGTTAGAATTGAAAATCACACCAGAATCAGAGAATTCTTCTTCTATAATATTGAGCGTATTTCTTTAGAGTGTAAGGAAGCTTTGAGCGTAGAAAACAGTATAAGTTTTCTTCAAGAATATCCCCGTTATACCAGTTGGAATACTCTTCTTTTCAAGGTAAGGGATGTTATTTTTGTTTAATATTCGTATAAAATAATATTTTTTTCAATACTCTGTAGTACGTAAGTGATAATATTTCATTTCAGATTTTGAATTCTATACTCATTTTGTTAAAGTTTTGGATTCTATACTCCATGAAATGAGTAGAATATCCTTGATATTTGCGCTTTATCCAGTATCTTTTCATGGAAATATTATTCTGAGCATTCTTGATAAGTTTTAACT
This sequence comes from Panax ginseng, assembly GCA_020205605.1. Taxonomy (NCBI): domain Eukaryota; kingdom Viridiplantae; phylum Streptophyta; class Magnoliopsida; order Apiales; family Araliaceae; genus Panax; species Panax ginseng. The sequence goes on from CM035141.1 coordinate 72,741,087, forward strand.
TTTTCATGCCGGAGTACTATTAACGGGGTTACTATTCCCAAAGTTACTATTCACGGAGTACTATTCATGATAACAATTGATTCCTTTTCGGTCCAAATCATTTTTGATACAATATTATTCTTGAATTTATTCCACAATGCAGTATCATGTTGACAATTTGGACATTATTGAATTCTGGATAAATTAATTTATAAATCTTTAAAAATTTATCCTTTGTTTTCCTTAATTTGAATTCTTATATCATTGTCATCATCCTCATGCTTATATTGTTATGAAAGTCATCTTTAGTCGTAGTGTATAGATGGACTTGGTATGATTATGACCAGGGAATATTCAGTATAATCATGACCGTAATGTTACAAATGATGTGGTAAACGTCTTCATTGGCTCGTAGTGCATTAATGGATAGTTGTTGGCATGATCATGACCATCGGTGAAAACACGAATATCTTTGGCCCGTAGTGCATGGATAATTTATGGTTGTGATACTAATGAATATCCTTAGCCATAGTGTAGGGGTGATTCGATGATGTGGATTATTTATTAAGCTGAGTCTCAGCGATAAAAGTGATGAAAAACCTTTTAAATCATAAAAGATGGTAGATATCATGTTCTACTTGACTCTTCTAATGGATTGCTTGTTCCGCTATAGTTAAACTTGATGTTTGTTATATTTATCAGTTTAACACTGCTGAAGGCTAACGATAAATTATTCTACATTATCTTAGTCATAATATTTCTTACTGGGCTAGTTGAGCTCACCCTTTTACTTTCATTGTTCTCTTCAGGAAATGAGAACATAACCAGGACTAGTCGAGGAACGGAGTGACGGTCCAAATGTCTACATTAGTAGTCCTCACTATTTTGTGAAATAGTGTGAAAATAAATATAATAATATTGAATTTGATTTTTTATATTGTCTAGAAGACAATATTTGTATTAAAACTCTCAGTTTATGTTTTGTCGTATTTTACACGACAGTTGTATTATTAAGTTGTATTTGAATTATGTGCCATGTATTTGGCGACCCAAGATGGGTGATGTATACATGTTTTGGGGATGTCACAGTTGGTATCAAAGCTTAGGGATATGATCCCTGATTAAGATGTGAGAGTAGAATTAGGGGGGAGAGACGGGTCGCTAGTATGACCTACCTACGTTTAATTGTTATTTAATTGGTCGGTCAGAATTAGGATATTATGTGGTGTGTCAATTAACTATTATTTTGTGGCAGTATTTGAAAATGACATCTGAGAATGTTGAGAATAACAATGGAGTACAGGAGACCGTTGAGTCACCACAGATCAATACCCAGGATAATGTGCAACAAGAAGACAATAATCCTCAAGTAAACAATAACACTGATCAAATGATGAACTATGGGATGTTCAGAGGCTTTATGCAATTCATGCAACATCAAGCGAGAGCGGCTCCTGTCCAAAATGCAGGTGGAAACACTGGCAACTCTCGGACGGTCACCGCTAAGCAGTTCAAGGAGCTGGGACCACCAGAGTTTATTATAGAGTCAAAACCAGTTAAGGCGGAGACATGGATAAAGTAGGTCACCAAGATATTTGATATCTTGGGATGTTCCGAGGAGCAAAAGGTTCCCTTTGCCACCTTAATGTTGCAAAGAGAGGCAGATTACTGGTGGGAATCTATAAAACGTACTCAACCTGCCGCACTGAAGATGTCTTGGGAGAAGTTCTAAGAACTGTTCAACGACAAGTACTTTCTCGAAAGTATTCATCACATGAAAGAGGTTGAGTTCATCAAGCTGGAGCAAAAAAATATGATCGTGTCGCAGTACGAAGCCAAGTTTGTCGAGTTGTCCCGGTTTGCATCCCACATGGTTGATAATGAAGAGAAAATAACGCGGATGTTTCTAAGAGGTTTGAAACCTGAGATACGTCAATATCTAATTTCTCATAAACTGTGTTTGTATTCAAATATTGTAAATTGGGCTCAGTTATTGGAGCGCGATAACGAGTTAACCCAACCAAGAGAAAGAAGCCGGCAAAATGATAATACCAGTGGTAGTAGTCATCGAAGTGGTGACAACAAACGTGGAGGGAATCAACATGCCAGAAATGGTAACTACTTCGGTGGTAATCTTGGCCAAGACAATAAAAGTGGATATTTCCAGAAGCGGAGATTCAACAATGATGGAAAGACGTCAGCACCAACACCCGTTGTTAAGGAAGGAGAATGACCACCTATCATATGTTTCAAAAATGGAGGGGAGGGACACATCAGTCCAAACTGTGCGCAGCAGTCCAAAATGTGTTACTATTATGGAAGAGAAGGCCACCTAGATAGATTTTTTTTATACAGGGAAGCCAAGTCCAATTGGAACGGTGACACCAAATGTCGTCCCAGACAAGTCAAAACAAGTAGTTCAAGGGAGAACGTTTGTTGTGACCTCCCAGAAAGCAAGGAACCCGAACGAGGTCATCATGGGTAAGCTTATCATAATCTCTAGCGAAGTATATACCTTATTTGATACCGGTTCTACCAATTCTTTTATTTCTCCTACTTGCACTCAACGTTTAAATTTGACTCCAGAGAAATTTGATTTTGACTTATCTGTTAAAACTCCGTTGGGAGAAACCATCATTACATCTTCTATTTATAAATTTTGTTTGGTTCAAATCGGTACCCTCACATTACCTGTCGATCTTATTTTATTGAAAATACTTGTATTTGACGTAATTCTAGGGATTGATTGGTTAACTACTCATCATGCAAAAATTGATTGTTTTCATAAGGTTGTTAGCTTTCATATTCATAACCAACCTATTATGCGAATTCAAGCAACCAAACCATTAAAATCAATCACTGTCATATCAAGCCATAAAGCTATTCGTTTATTAAAAAATGGATGTCAAGCTTTCTTAGCTCATGTCACGGATTTAAACAAAAATTACGTTAGTTTTGAATGATATTTCTATTGTTAATAAATTTCCTGACGTATTCCCTAAAGAACTTCCTGGCCTACCCCCAGAGCGTGAAATTGAATTTTGTATCAACCTTGAACCAGGTTCAAAACCCATTTCCAAAGCCCATATCGAATGGCTCCTATTGAACTTCAGGAGTTAAAGACCCAACTGCAGGAATTGTTAGACATCGATTTCATTCGTCCTAGTACGTCTCCTTGGGGTGCTCCTGTTCTATTCGTGAAGAAGAAAGATGGGAGTATGCGACTTTGGATTGATTATCGGGAGTTGAACCATGTCACCATCAAAAATAGATACCCGTTGCCTCGCATTGATGACCTGTTTAACTAGTTCCAAGGCGCCAAATTCTTTTCAAAGATTGATCTTCGTTTTGGATATCACCAATTGAAGATTAAAACCGATGACATTCCAAAGATGACTTTAAGAACCCGGTGTAGGCATTATGAATTCCTAGTCATGTCTTTTAGATTGACTAATATGCTCATGATACCTTCATGGATATGATGAACCGAGTATTCAAGTAATATTTGGATCACTTTGTGGTCGTCTTTATTGATGACATCCTCATTTACTCCAAAAGCCGTGTAGATCATGAGCTTGAAGAAATGTGAGTTATGGCTTGAGTAAGTAGCAATACTTGGGCACGTAGTGTCAAGTCATAGAATATCTGTTGACCAGGCAAAGATTGAAGCAATACAAAGTTGGGAGCAACCTAAATAAGTGACCGAAGTACGTAGCTTTCTCGACTTAGCTGGTTATTATCGGAGGTTCGTAGAAGGATTTTCTCAAATCGCTACTCCATTAACTTAGCTGACTCAGAAAGATACAAAATTCAGTTAGAGCGAGGAATGTGAGAAGAGTTTTCAAGAATTCAAGAGGAGACTCATTTTAGCATCTGTTCTAACAATACTATCTGACTCGGAGGGATTTGTCATCTACAGTGATGCTTCGGGCAAAGGGTTAGGATGTGTTCTCATGCAACATGAGAAAGTCATAGCCTATGCCTCTCGACAACTCAAAGAATATGAGAGGAATTATCCTACTCATTATCTAGAGTTCGCAGCTGTTGTCTTCACACTTAAAACATTGAGGCATTACTTGTATGGGGAGAAAGTGGAGATCTATACGGATCATAAAAGCCTCAAATATTTCTTCACTTAAAAGGAACTCAACATGCGGCAACGACGTTGGCTCAAACTGTTGAAAGATTATGATCATACCATTCAATACCATCTTGGAAAAAGTGAACGTGGTAGCTGACGCATTGAGTAGAAGATCATATGCGGGTACGAGTGCGATATTGTCAACGCAAAGGCCCATTTTATATAACTTGCAAAGGATGTAGATAGAGTTAAAGACTCCAGGGACCAACGTGATGATGGCAAATATATGAGTTGAACCGACTTTAATCGATAAAGTAAAAGTTGCTCAAGCTATAAACCTGGAGCTGATGCGTATGAGGAAAAAAGTTCAAGAAGGTGCTGTTCCGGAAGCAAGAATCGATGAAGAAGGAATACTTCAAGTCAATTCCACACTTTGTGTTCCTAACGATTCTGACTTGAAGTATAAAATCATGATGGAGGCGCACAACACACCGTTTGTAATCCATCCTGGGAGTACCAAAATGTATCATGATCTTCGACATACATTTTGGTGGAGCAATATGAAGAGAGAGATCGCAGAGTTTATCTCAAGGTGTTTAACTTGTCAACGTGTCAAGGCGGAGCATCAAGTGCCAAAAGGTCCATTGCAACCACTTGAAATTCTAGAATGGAAGTGGGAGCACATTACCATGGATTTCGTTACTGGTCTTCCTAAGGTTTGTCAAGGCATAGATGCAATTTGGGTCATTGTTGATAGATTGACCAATTCTGCTCATTTCTTAACTATACGAGAAACTTATACACTTGAACTTCTTTCTCGTATATACATAAAAGAGATTGTAAGATTTCATGGTATGCCAGTATCCATAGTTTCAGATCGAGACCCAAGATTCACTTCACGATTTTGGGTTAGTTTGCAAAAAGCTATGGGCACAGATTTACGATTTAGTTCGGCGTATCATTCTCAAACGGACGGACAGTCAGAGAGGACTATTCAAACTCTTGAGGATCTATTAAGACTCTGTGTCCTTGACTTCAAGGGAAGTTGGGACAAGTTCTTGCCATTTGTGGAATTCTTCTACAACAACAGTTATCAAGCAAGTATCGACATGGCTCCATTTGAGGCGTTATATGGAAGAAAGTGTCGTTCTCCAGTATGGTGGGACGAGGTGGGTAAAGAAACTTTATTGGGACTGGAATTGGTACGTATGACTACATAAAAGATTCAAATGATCCGGCAACATATTAAGACCTCACAAGATCGACAAAAGAGTTATGCTGATCTTCATCGAAAAGACGTGGAATTAAATGTTGGAGAGCACGTGTTATTACATGTGGCACCATGGAAAGAAGTAAAGAGATTTGGAAAGAGAGGAAAGCTCAATCCTCGATTCATTGGCCCATTTGAAATACTTGGACTGAAATCTGACTGTGGCTTATAGACTACAGCATTCGACCAAATATGTCTCGTGTTCATAACATTTTTCACATATCCATGTTACGTAAATATGTGGAAGACCCGAACCACATTATTGAGTTAGAACCGGACGAAACAGCGGAAGATTTAACGTATGAAGAGGTTCCTATTAAAATCTTGGATAAAAAGGAACATATTCTACGCTCCAAGGTTATACCTCAAGCTAAAGTTTTGTGGAGAAACCATGATGTTGAGGAAATGACCTGGGAGTTAGAATCTGAAATGAGATCAAGGTATCCTTACCTCTTCATCATACCAGGTATGTACCCTAATTTCAAGGGAAAAATTTCATAAGAAGGAGAGGTTGTAAGACCCCAACTTTTATGAATAAAGATGAATTTTTCTATAAATATCATTTTTGAATATTAAGGTTTGAATTGGTTATAATATTATAGTTGTGGGTAATATTTATAAATTTTTCAAAGTAAGCAAGTTGTTATATAATATTCGATTAGTCGGAGAATATTCGTTTTAACAGAAAATATTCGCACGACGACACAAACATTGGTGGACCCCACAACGAAATTATTATCGGAATGAGAAAACGACAAAAATATCTTTTTATAAAAATAACGGCGAAAGTTTTACCATTAACTGTTGAAATACCCGGTGTTAAAAGTACTGTAATACGCATGGTTGCATAGCAACACACGGTATTGATTATTGATGCTTACGTGAGAAGTTACTCAGTTATACTCAATTATTGTTATAGTAATTGTTGCATCATATCTCTCATATTATTGATTCAGTTATTGTCAAAGTATGATCAGGATAATATTTTATATTATTAAATCAATAATTGAGATAACAAAGTTATTAATATTATTATTTTTAATATTGACGATGTCTAGAAGTTCTGTCAAGGAGAGGTTTGGTCACCTAATTGCGCGCCAATAGGGAGAAATCCTTATTCGAAAGCCCCCTCTTTCCTGGGAACGACCTGGTTGTTAAATATTGTGAATTATAATAATGATAATAAAAGTTGTTAAAAATATTGAGGGAATTTTTATGAGGTATTTGTTGCTTATTATTTGGACCCCCATTTATTCATTTTTCAAAATTGTCGATAGAAGTTATCTCAGTTTTGTTTTATATATATAGGTATTATATATATATATATAAATAACATGTGTGTAAATGGGTGCAAGAGGGTATATATGTTATATATATATATATATATATATATGCCATGCCATGAATGGCATGGCATGTTATATATATATATATATATATATATATATATATATATATATTATAAAATTTTGTTTTATTAGATTATAAATAGAATATATTATATTCTATTTAAAGTTTTTATTTATTAGAATATTTTATTACACAAAGAAATCAAATTTTCGATCAAGTTTATACCAGTGAATAAAAACTACGTAAATCCCAGTGATTATTTCCAAATAGTATTCTTTCCATTCTCCTATAAATAGGATGCTTAGTTAGAATTGAAAATTACACCAGAATCAGAGAATTCTTCTTCTATAATATTGAGCGTATTTCTTTAGAGTGTAAGGAAGCTTTGAGCATAGAAAACAGTATAAGTTTTCTTCAAGAATATCCCCGTTATACCAGTTGGAATACTCTTCTTTTCAAGGTAAAGGATGTTATTTTTGTTCAATATTTGTTTAAAATAATATTTTCTTTCATACTCTGTAGTATGTAAGTAATATTATTTCGTTTCTGATTTTGAATTCTATACTCATTTTGTTAAAGTTTTGGATTCTATACTCCATGAAATTAGTAGAATATCCTTGATATTTGCGCTTCATCCAGTATATTTTCATGAAAATATTATTCTTAGCATTCTTGATAAGTTTTAACTTTTTCATACCGGAGTACTATTCACGGGGTTACTATTCCCAAAGTTACTATTCATGGAGCACTATTCACTCAGTTACTATTCACCTGAGGTACTATTCATGATAAAAAAAATTGTTTCCTTTTCGGTCCAAATCATTTTTGATACAATATTATTCTTGAATTTTACTCCAAAAAGCAGTATCATGTTGTTAATTTGGACATTATTGAATTTTGGATAAATTAAATTATAAATCTTTAAAAATTTATCCTTTACTTTGTTTAATTTGAATTCTTATATCATTGTCATCATCCTCATGCTTATATTGTTATAAAAGTCATCTTTAGCCATAGTGCATGGATGGACTTGGTATGATTATGACCAGGGATTATTCGGTATAATCATGACCATAATGTTACAAATGATGTGGTAAAAGTCTTTATTGGCCCGTAGTGTATTGATGGACAGTTGTTGGCATGATCATGACCATCGGTGAAAACACGAATATCCTTGGCCCGTAGTGCATGGATAATTTGTGGTTGTGATACTAATGAATATCCTTAGCCATAATGCAGGGGTGATTCGATGATGTAGATTATTTATTAAGTTGAGTCCCAACGATAAAAGTACTGAAAAACCTTTTAAATCATAGAAGATAGTAGATATCATGTTCTACTTGACTCTTCTAATGGATTGCTTGTTCCGCTGCAGTAGGATAATTTCTCTTATATTCTTTAAGTTGCCGTGAGGCATAGGCTATGACTTTCCCATGTTGCATGAGAACACATCTTAACCCTTTGCCCAAAGCATCGCTGTAGATAACAAATCCATCCGAACCAGATGGTATTATCAGAACAGGTGCCGAAATGAGTCTTCTCTTGAGTTCTTGAAAACTCTTCTCACAGTCCTCGTTCCAACCGAATTTTATATCTTTACGAGTCAGCTGAGTTAATGGAGTAGCGATTCGAGAAAATCCTTCCACGAATCTCCGATAATAACCAGCTAAGCCCAGAAAGCTACGCACTTTGGTCATCGACTTCGGTTGCTCCCAACTTTGTATGGCTTCAATCTTCACCTGGTCGACAGATACTCCATGTTTTGACACCACATGCCCAAGGAATGCTACTTACTCAAGCCAGAACTCTCATTTCTTCAGCTTGGCATATAACTTGTTATCACGAAGCCTTTGCAATTCCAGCTTCAAATGGTGCTCATGATCTTCACGACTTTTGGAATAGATGAGGATGTCATCAATAAAGACAACAACGAACTGATCCAAATATTCCTTGAATACACGGTTCATCATATCCATGAAAGCAGCAGGAGCATTAGTCAATCCAAAAGACATGACTAAGAATTCATAATGCCCATACCGAGTTCTGAAGGCAGTCTTTGGAATATCCTCAGTTTTAATCTTCAGCTGATGATATCCAGAACGAAGATCGATCTTTGAAAAGAATTATGCTCCTTGCAACTGGTCAAACAGGTCATCAATGCGAGGTAGCGGATACCTATTCATGATAGTGACATTATTTAATTTTCGGTAGTCGATACAAAGTCGCATACTCCCATATTTCTTCTTTACGAATAACACAGGAGCACCCCAAGGGGATGTACTAGGACGAATAAAACCGATGTCCAACTACTCCTATAGTTGAACCTTTAACTCCTGAAGTTCAATAGGAGCCATTCGATATGGGGTTTTAGAAATGGGCTTTGTACCAGGTTCAAGGTCAATAAAGAATTCAACTTCACGTTCTGGGGGTAGACCGGGAGGTTCTTCAGGAAATACGTCAGGAAATTCACTAACAACGAAAATAGTATTCAAATCTGACGTGTTTTTGTTCAAGTCTGTGACATGGGCTATGAAAGCTTGACATCCATTTTTTAATAAACGAATAGCTTTATGGCTTGATATGATAGTGATTGACTTTAATGGTTTGGTTGTTTGAATTCGCATAATAGGTTGGTTAGGAATATAAAAACTAACAACCTTACGAAAACAATCAATTTTAGCATGATGCGTGGTTAACCAATCAATCCCTAAAATCACATCAAATTCAAGAATTTTCAATGAAATAAGGTCGGCAGGTAATGTGATGGTACCGAGTTGAATCAATCAAGATTTATAGACAGTAGATGTAATAAAAGTTTCTCCTAACAAAGTCTCAACAGATAAGTCAAGGTCTAATTTCTCCGGGGTCAAGTTTAAACGTTGAGCACAAGCAGTAGAGATAAAAGAATGGGTAGAACCGGTATCTAATAAGGTATAAACATCGCAAGAGTTTATGATTAGCTTACCCATGATCACCTCGTTTGGGTTCCTCGCGTTTTGGGCAGTCACGACAAACGCCCTTCCTGGAACCACCGACTTTGACTTGTCCGGGACAGCCTTTGGAGTCACCATCCCTGTTGAACTTGGTTTCACAACTAGACAATCTCTAGCTATATGACCTTCTTTTCCACAGTTATAACACACCTTGAATTGTTGTGGACAGTTTGGGCTGATGTGTCCCTCCTTCCCGCATTTGTAATAAACGATCGGTGCTCGTTCTCCTCCCCTAAAAAACAGTTGATGTTTGTGATGACATCTTCATGTTATCATTGTTGTACCTTCTCCTCTTGAAATCTCCTCCCGACTAGCTCCTTCTATTATCACGGCCACGATTACCACCAGAGTGGTTACCGCTTTTTTTCGAATGCTTTCTTTCCCTCTGGTTGTTGTTGCTCCAATAACCGCTGCCACCGGTATGACCCTGGTTGTGATGCCTTTGTTACACATACTCATTATCTCGCTCTAATAATTGAGCCCTGTTTACAACATTTGAGTATAAAGTAAATTTATGAGATATAAGATATTACCGAATCTCGGGCTTTAAGCCTCTCAGAAACATCCTCGTCATTCGTTCCTCATTTTCGACCAAATGAGGTGCAAACCTGGATAACTCTGCAAACTTACTACCTCGTACTAGGACAATTGGATCATGTTATTTTGTTTCATCCTAATAAACTACACCTCCTTCATATGATGAATACTTTCGGGAAAGTACTTGTCATTGAATAGTTTCAAATGTTTCCCAAGACATCTTTGAGTGCGGTTTGGTTGGACGCTTCCTGACTCCCACCAAAGATGATGCCTCACCGATGAACATAAAGGTGGTGAATGGAACATACATTTCTCCGTGCATCCCAAGACATAGAATATCTTGGTAATTTGCTTGACCCACATTTCCGCCATGATGGGATCCGGCTTTCCCTTAGATTACGTGGTCCCAACTCTTTGAATCGCTTGGGTTTGTGACAAGCCAGCGCATTGCTAGCATTTTCACCCGTATTCTGTGCACGAGTTTCCCTCGTCTGGTTTTGCATAAACTGCAAAAAACTTCTGAACATCACATCATTCATCATTTGTTCGGTAGTGTTGTTTACAAGAGGAATATTGCCTTCCTATTGCACGTTCCCCTAGGTGGTGATCAAAGGTGTCTCCACGGTCTGATTTACTCCATTATTAACGTTCTCAGCTGCCATTCTTAAATACTGCCATAAAACAAGGGTTAATAGTCATGTCATGTATTATCCCTATACTCTGACCTACCAAATAAACTTAGTCAGGTCATACTAGCGAAGGAATTCCCCATCTCTCCCCTCCTACTTGTCTCACATCTCAGCCAGGGATCATATCCCTAAGCTTTGATACCAACTGTGACGCCCCCAAAACAGGTATACAACACCCATTCTGAGTCGCCAAATACATGGTATAGAAATAAATACAACTTCAGTAATAAATTGTCGTGCAGAATACGACAACGCCTATACTGTAAGTTTGAATACAAATATTGTATACTAGAGAGTATACAAACTCAAAAGGAGTCCTCATTACAATTATTCAAACACTATTTTACAGAAATAGTGAGCCTTTGCTAAAAACATCTTTCTAGAACCATCACTCCATACCCCGACTAGATCCTGCTATGTTCTCACCTCCTGAGAAGAAAAATGGAACAAAAAGGAAAAGGGTGAGCTCAACTAGTCCAGTAAAGAATATTATGACTAAAATAATATACAACAAATTATCATTAGTCTTCAATAGGGAAAAATCTGATAAAATATAATAGACAACAAGTTTTAGATCAACAACTGCAGTGGAAACAACAATCCATTAGAAGAGTTAAATAGAGAAAGAATTCTATTATCTTCTAAGATTTAAAAGTCCATCATCAATATTTTATCCCTGTAACAACAATCAATATTCATCTTTAATAAAATATTCATCTTTGCACTACAGGCCAAAGATATTCATTTGTATCACCACTTGGTCATGTTCATCTCAACACCTGTTCATCTTTGCACTACGGGCCAAAGATATTCATTAGGTAATCATTCATCTTTGCACTACAGGCCAAAGATATTCACTGGTATCATCATTTAGGACTGAGGATGATGAAAAATATTTTAAAGAAAACGAATCTAGTGAGATAATAGAACAAATATTAGGGATTCGTATTACAGTTTTATCCAAGTTCAATAATACTTCATAATAACTAATTTTGAAGCAGAATTCAAAAATAAAGATCAAAACATGGATACAATCAAAGATAGTAACCATAATAGACATCTTGGACAAAAAGAAGAAAATTTCATTTTTTGGTGAATAATGCCAGATTCGTGATATGAATAGTCTTGAGTATCGTGAATTATAACCCAGAACACAAAAAGTTCCAAATTTGATAAAAACGTTCACCAATATTTCGGCATAATGATATTGAAGAAAATAATATCATTTAAGAAGAAATAACATCCATTACCTCAAAATAACCGTATTTTTGGCTGAATTTCGGATATAGTGCTGACAGAAACTTGCACTGAATAACAACTCTCAAAGTATCTAAATACTCACAAAAATATGCTCAATAATCTAGAGAGAAAGAAAACTTATTTCTGGTGTGATTTTCAATTCTAACCTAAGCGTCTATTTATAGGAAAAATGCTAGAACGCCATAGGAGACTAAATAATAAAATAATATTATTTAATCAACAAATTCTCTACGTATGCTTTGAACAAGTCTAGCATGCCTTCTTTGAAAAACAAATCAGCAGCCCACATACTTGAAAAATCAAAAAGTTGGTCCCACCCATAATTTAATAAAAATCATTTTATTTTCTGAAACTTCAGTAATTCATAATAAATAGCCCTTTTATCAGAAAAATTCGAAACTCGCGTGTTTTCAGAAAATACCCGAAATCCACAAACGGATGATTTTTAATACCTCTAATCTGATAAAATACTGATAAAACACCTCAGCATTAATTCCTTCTTTTTTATCCATATAAAATAGATATATCCAACATTTATATCCACAAAAATAAATATTTCTTTATCAATAATTAATTATTCACAAATAATATTACAGAATCACATTTATGACAACCAGGCCGTTCCCAAGAAAGAGGGGGCATTCCAATAAGGATTTCTCCTTAATGGCGCGCAATTAGGTGACCAAACCTCTCTTTGACAGAACTTTCTAGACATTGCCAATAATGCTATCTAATAATATTATTCCAAATAATATGAATTATTGATCAGATAATGGAGATGATGTGTAGTGAAAATTATTGAGCAACAATAATATAAAATATCAACGCAGCAATTATTGAATCAATAAAATAAAATATTGAACAGTAATTACTGTAACGATTATTGAGTAGTGCCTTCATACGTAAGAATCAATAATTCAACAATCTTGTACAATCTGGTGTATTTCTTTTGTGCACCCGCGTGTATTATTGTATTTTAACCACCGGGTATTCCAACAGTGTTAACGGTAATAACTACGCCGTTATTCAATTTTGTCATTTTCTTCATCCGACCGTTATCCGTTATGGGGCCCACAAATGGGCGCTTGCCGGTCGCATTTAATATTCCTGACGTAAAGAATATTCCACGACCAACGAATATTCCCAACAAATGAATATTTTATAACCACTTGCTTATTTTGAAAAATTTTGCACATTTCACCCATAACCAAAGTATTATATCAAATTAATACCTTATTATTCACAATAATAATTAGAGGAAATTTGATTTTATTCATTAATAAGTTGGGGTCTTACAATTACCATGGATTTCATTACGGGTCTTCCCAAGGTATCTCAAGGCATAGATGCGATTTGGGTTATTGTTTATAGATTAACCAAGTCTGCTCATTTCTTGCCTATACGGGAGACTTATACACTTGAATGTCTTGCTCGTATGTACATAAATGAGATTATAAGACTGCGTGATATGCCAGTATCCATTGTTTCTGATCGAGACTCAAGATTCACTTCACGGTTTTGGGTCAGTTTGCAAAAAGCTACGGGCACGAATTTATGATTTAGTTCGGCATATCATCCTCAAACGAACGGGCAGTCGGAGAGGACTATTCAAACTCAGGAAGATCTATTAAGACTCTGTGTCCTTGACTTCAAAGGAAGTTGGGACATGTGAGACCCCAGATTTTATGAATAAAGATTAAATTTTCTCGAAATATATTTTTTAATATTATGGTGTGGATTTGAGATAATGTTATAGTTGTGGGTAGTATTTATAAATTTTGCAAAGTATGCAAGTTGTCATATTATATTCGATTGGTCGGGGAATATTTGTTTTATCAGGGAATATTCGTGCAATGGCACAATTATTGGTGGACCCCGCAACAGAATTATTGTCGGATTGAGAAAATGACAAAAATATTTTATGAAAATAACGGCGGAAGTTTTACTGTTAATACTGTTGAACTACTCGGTAGTAAAAGTACAGTAATACGCGTGGTTGCATAGTAGCACACAGTATTAATTATTGATGCTTGCGTGATAAGTCACTTAGTTTTGTTGGTATTATTAATGTAATAATACAGAAAATCTTTTTATATAAAACAAAATACTTTTATAAAGTTATTCTATAAATATTATGCATAGTGTTGCATAGTGTCTGCATAGTGTTTTGCATAGTAAAATCTTTTTATATAAAATAGAATACTTTTATAAAGTTATCTGTTTTATTAGACAATAATTAGAATATATTATATTTTATTATGCATAGTGTTTGCATAGTGCCTGCATAGTGTTTGTATAGTAAAATCTTTTATAAAGTTATTCGTTTTATTAGATTATAAATAGAATATATTATATTTTTATTAAAAAGATTTTGCTTTAAATATGGACCGTCAGATTAAAGTAAATCAATCTGGACCATTCATGAGTTAGTTACTATGCAGTCCATTTTTCTATAAATAGAAGCTCATTCATTCATTATTTCTTACGAATTCACTGAAACTCTAGAGAGAGAAACTATAGAGAGAAAGAAGAAAAGTGGTCTACTACTTCACTACTTCTATATCCAGTACTCTTCTTTCTAAGGTAGGGAATATTATTTGTTGTACTCGTAAGGGGTGTTATTCTTTGGTATTCATGAAGAGAACTTATGTTATTCCATTCTTTATTATTCTTTTGGAATAACTCAGATATCATGCCAAGCTACCCTATACTTGGTGACATTCTTCTATTATTCCGTCTTTTATTATTCTCGCTGAATATCCTCATCTGTGTGTGTTTTATGCCGATCCGATTCCGCCTTTATTATTCTATTGGAATATCTTGTTCACATGCGTTTTACGTCTGGACCTAGTTCCGCCTCTTTATTATTATTACATTTGGAATATAATCGTCTGCATGCGTTTACGCCGGACCGATTCCATCCTTATTATTATTCTTTGAATAACTTTTGCCTATGCGGCACCGCATGCATGGTGATTTCGTTGTTATTCCATTCTTTATTATTCTCATTTGGAACATCCCATGCCGGCATGTAATTTCGCCGACGTTCCGTTATTTAGTATTCTCATTGAATAACTCTGTTTATGCGAAGTACCGCATGCATGGTGATTTCTTTTGTTATTCCATTCTTTATTATACTCAGTTGGATAAAGTTTTGACTCCTATACTCCATGAAATTAGTGGAATATCCTGGATATTTGCGCTTCATCCAGTATCTTTTAATGGAAATATTCTTCTGAGCATTCTTGAATTTTACTCTACAAAACAGTATCATGTTGACAATTTGGACCTTATTGGTTCTTGGAAAAATTAATTCTTGAACTTGTTTTATTGAATTCTTATATCATTGTCATCATCCTTATATTTATATTTTTTGAAAGTTATCTGTGGCCGGTAGTGCATAGATGGACTTGGTATGATTATGACCAGGGATTATTCGGTGTAATCATGACCGTAATGTTATAAATGATGTAGTAAAAGTCCTCATTGGCCCGTAGTGCATTGATGGACAATTGTTGGCATGATCATGACCATTAACGAATACACAAATATTCTTGGCCCGTAGTGCATGGATAATTGTGGTCGTGATACTAAAGAATATCATTGCCCGTAGTGCAGGGGTGATTCGATGATGTGGATTATTTATTAAGCTGAGTCCCAGCGATAAAAGTGATGAAAAACCTTTTAAATCATAAAAGATAGTAGATTTTATTCTCTACTTGACTCTTTTAATGGATTGTTTGTTCCGCTGCAGTTAAACTTGATGTTTGTTATATTGTATCAGTTTAACACTATTTAAGGCTAATGATAATTTATTCTGCATTATCTTAGTCATAATATTTCTTACTGGGCTAGTTGAGCTCACCCTTTCTTTCACTGTTCTCTTCAGGAAATGAGAACGTAGCTGGGACTAGTCGGGGAACGAGTGATGATCCTAGATGTTTGCATTAGTAGTCCTCACTATTCTGTGAAATAGTGTGATAATAATTGTAATGAGGACTCCTTTTGAGTTTGTATACTCTCTAGTAGACAATATTTTTATTCAAACTCACAGCTTTATGTTTTGTCGTCTTGTACACATACGCAGGTTGTATTATTAAGTTGTATTTGAATTATGTACCATGTATCTGGCAACTCAAGATGGGTGATGTATACCTAATTTTGGAGGCGTCACAGTTGGTATCAAAGCTTAGGGATATGATCCTTGGCTGAGATGTGAGACAAGAACTAGGAGGGGAGAGACGGAGAATTCCTTTGCTAGTATGACCTAACTAAGTTTATTTGATATTTAATTGGTCGGTCAGAGTATAGAGATAATATGTGATATGTTAATTAACCCTTGTTTTGTGGCAATATTTGAAAATGGCATCTAAAAATTTTGAGATAAGAAATGGAGCACATCAGACTGTTGATTCTCCACATATCAATAATCAGGACAATGTGCAACAGGATGGCGATAATCCTCCTGTAAAAAACAACACTGATCAATTGACGAACGATGGTACGTTTAGGAGCTTTTTAGAATTCATGCAACATCAGGCGAAGACGGCTCCTGTTCATAATGCAGGAGGAAACAATGGCAACCTACACTGGTCACCGCTAAGCAATTCAAGGAGCCTGGTACCACCGAGTTTTTGGGAAAGCCAGAACCACTTAAGGCGGAGACGTGGTTAAAGTAGATCACCAAGATATTTGATGTCTTGGGATGCTCGAGGAGCAAAAGGTTCCTTTGCCACCTTTATATTGCGTGAAGAGGCAGATCACCGGGTGGGAATCAGAAAGCGTACCCACTGGCGACTTCTCAAGATGTCTTGGGAGAAGTTCCAAGAGTCGCTTCAATGACAAGTACTCTCCCGAAAGCATGCGTCACATGAAGGAGGTGGAATTTATCAAGTTGGAGCAAAACAACATGACCATGTCGCTGTACAAAGCTAAGTTTGCCGAGTTGTCTCGATTTGCGTCCCACTTGGTTGATAATGAAGAGAGAATGACACGGATGTTTTTAAGAGGTTTGAAGCCAGAGATACGTCAATTTCTTATCTCTCATAAAGTGTGTTTATATTCAGATGTTGTTAATAGGGCTCAGTTATTGGAGAGCGATAATGAGTCAACCAAACCAAAAGAGAGCGCAAATGAAAATGATAATAATTCTGTGATAACAGTCATCAAAGCGGTGACAGTAAGCATGGAGGGAATCAACATGTCAAAAATGGTAACCACTTCGGTGGTAATCATGGCCAAAATAATAAGAATGGACATTTCAAGAAGAGAAGGTTCAACAATGACGTAAAGACGTCGGCACCAGCACCTATTTCAAAGGAAGAAGAACGACCACCGGTCGTATGTTTCAAATGCAGACGGGAGGGACACATCCGTCAAACCAGTATCAAAGAATCCAAAACGTGTGTTTTAATTATGGAAGAGAAGGTCACCTAGCTCAATTTTATCGTATGGTGAAGTCAATTCCAAATTTGGGATAGTGATGCCAAAGGATGTCCCATACAAGCCAAAGCCGGTAGTTTAAGAGAGAGCATTTTTTTTTTCGTGACGAGGAACCTGAATAAAATTATCACGGGTATGTTAGTCATAAACTCTTGCGAAGTCTATACCGTGTTAGATACCGGTTCTACTCACTCTTTTATTTCACCTAGTTGTGTTCAATGTTTGAAGTTAACTCCGGAGAAGTTAGACTTTGATATATCTGTTTAAACTCAGTTGGGAGAAACCTTCGTTACCTCCACTATTTATAAATCTTATTCAAATCAACACTTTCATGTTACCTATTGATCTTATCTCTTTGAAAATACTTGCCTTTGATGTGATTTTTGGAAACGATTGGTTAACTACTCATCATGCTTTTCGTAAGGTTGTTAGCTTTCATATTCTTAACCAACCTGCTATGCGAATTCAAGCAACCAAACCACTAATGTCAATCATTGTCATATCAAGCCATAAGTAAAGAGCCCCGGTCCTTTCGTTGTTGAATTTCTTGTGTGGAATGCACCAAAGCCAGACGTTCTGTAGGCGACATCGTGAATGACGATGACAAGTTGATAGGTATCAATGTGACGTCCTATCCAAGTCTTGGATGAGAGTCACAGTTTTGAATGATATTTCTATTGTTAATAAATTTCCTGACGTATTCTTGAAGACTTCTTAGCCTACCCCTAAAGCGTGAAATTGAATTTTGTATTGACCCCAGTACAAAACCCATTTCTTAAACCCTTAAATATTTCTTCAACTAAAATGAACATAACATGCGCCAAAGACGTTGGCTCGAGCTGTTGAAGATTACGATCGTACCATTCAATACCATCGTGGGAAAGCGAACGGTAGTAATATAGCGTTGAGTAGAAGATCGTATGCGTTTATGAGTGCGATGTTGTTAACACAAAGGCCCATTTCGTATGACTTACAAATGATGAATATAGAGTTAAAGACTCTATGAACCCAAGTGAAGATAACGAATATACGAGTAGAATCGACTTTAATCGATAAAGTTAAAGCCGCTCAAGCTACACACATCTTGAGTCGATAAATGTTAAGAAGAAGGTTCAAGAGGGCGTTATTCTAGAAGCAAGAATCAACGAAGAGAGGAAATCTCAACCCTCGATTTAATTGGCCCATTTAAAAGTCTCGATCGAGTAGGAACTATGGCTTATAGACTCGTTTTACTGCCAAGTATGTTGCGTATTCATAACGTTTTTAACGTATCGATGTTACGTAAATATGTGGATGACCCGAACCACATTATTAAATTAGAACTAAATGATATAGCAGAAGATTTAACGTATGAAGAGATACGTGTTAAAATCTTAGATAAGAAGGATCGTATTCAACACTCAAAGGTTATACCTCAAGAATTAGAATCTGAAATGAAGTCAAGGTATCTTCACCTCTTTGACATACCAGTTACGTACGTAAATTTCGAGGGCGAAATTTCATAAGGAGGGGAGATTCTGAGACCCCAGATTTTATGAATAAAGATTTAATTTTCTCAAAATATTTTTTTTAATATTATGGTGTGGATTTGAGATAATGTTATAGTTGTGGGTAGTATTTATAAATTTTGCAAAGTATGCAAGTTGTCATATTATATTTGATTGGTCGGGGAATATTTGTTTTATCAGGGAATATTCGTGCAATGGCACAATCATTGGTGGACCTCAAGAACGGAATTATTGTCCTTGATTGAGAAAACGACAAAAATATTTTATGAAAATAACGACGAAAGTTTTACCAATTAATACATTGAACTACTCGGTAGTAAAAGCTACAAGAATACGCCGTGGTTTCAAGAGTAGCACTTTTGCGGTATTAATTATTGATGCTTACGTGATAAGTCACTCAGCTTTTGTTGGTATTATTAATGTAATAATACGTAAAATCTTTTATATAAAATGTAATACTTTTATAAAGTTATTCTATAAATAGAATATATTATATATTATATTATGCATAGTGTTCGCATAGTGTTTTGCATAGTAAAATCTTTTTATATAAAAAATGTAATACTTTTATAAAGTTATCTGCTTTTATTAGACAATAATTAGAATATATTATATTTTATTATGCATAGTGTTTGCATAGTGCTCGCATAGTATTTGCATAGTAAAATCTTTTATAAAGTTATTCGCTTTTATTAGATTATAAATAGAATATATTATATTTTTATTTAAAATATTTTGCTTTAAATATGGACCATCGATTAAAGTAAATCAATATGGACCGCTCATGAGTTAGTTACTATGCAATCCATTTTTCTATAAATAAAGCTCATTCATTCATTATTTCTTACTTAATTCACCAAAACTCTAGAGAGAGAAACTATAGAGAGAAAGAAGAAAAGTGTTCTGCTACTTCACTACTTCTATATCCAGTACTCTTCTTTCTAAGGTAGGGAATATTATTTGTTGTACTCGTAAGGGGTGTTATTCTTTTGTATTCCTGAAGAGAACTTATGTTATTCCATTCTTTATTATTCTATTGGAATAACCTGTATACACGGGTTATCCTATACTTGGTGACATTCTTCTATTATTCCGTCTTTATTATTCTGCTGAATATCCTCATCATGCGTTTTTTACGCTTTGATTCCGCTTTATTTATTATTCTTGGAATATCCCATGCGTATGCTTTTTCTGGGACCTTCCGTCTTTTTTATTATTCTCATTGAAATATCTTGTTCATGCGTTTCTGTGGGACCGGTTCCGCTTTTTATTATTATTCTCGTTAGAATATCCCGTCTCGTATGCTTTTACGCCGGACCGATTCCGCCCTTATTAGTATTCTGCATTGGAATAACCTTTCTATACAAAGTACCGCATGCATGGTGATTTCTGTTGTTATTCCATTCTTTATTATTCTGTTGGAACATCCTGTCGGTGCGAATTTCGCCTGACCTGGTTCCGTTATTTAGTATTCTGTTGGAAAAACCTATCTATGCGAAGTACCGCATACATGGTGATTTCTTTTGTTATTCCATTCTTTATTATACCCAGTTGGTTAAAGTTTTGACTTCTATACTCCATGAAATTAGTGGAATATCATTGATATTTACGCTTCATCCAGTATCTTTTCATGGAAATATTATTCTGAGCATTCTTGAATTTTACTCTACAAAGCAGTATCATGTTGACAATTTGGACGTTATTGGTTCTTGGACAAATTAATTCTTGAACTTGTTTTATTGAATTCTTATATCATTGTCATCATCCTCATATTTATATTTTTTAAAAGTCATCTATGGCCTGTAGTGCATAGATGGACTTGGTATGATTATGACCAGGGATTATTCGGTGTAATCATAATCGTAATGTTATAAATGATGTGGTAAAAGTCATCATTAGCCCGTAGTGCATTGATGGATAGTTGTTGGCATGATCATGACTATTAATGAATACATAAATATTCTTGGCCCGTAGTGCATGGATAATTGTGGTCGTGATACGAAAGAATATCCTCGGTCAGTAGTAGTGCGAGGGTGATTCGATGATGTGGATTATTTATTAAGCTGAGTCCCATCGATAAAAGTGATGAAAAACCTTTTAAATCATAAAAGATAGTAGATTTTATTCTCTACTTGACTCTTTTAATGGATTGCTTGTTCCACTGAAACTTGATGTTTGTTATATTGTATCAGTTTAACACTATTTAAGGTTAATGATAATTTATTCTGCATTATCTTAGTCATAATATTTCTTACTGGGCTAGTTGAGCTCACCCTTTCTTTCACTGTTCTCTTCAGGAAATGAGAACGTAGGCCGGGTACTAGCTCGAGAAATGTAGTGATGATCCTAGATGTTTGAATTAGTAGTCCTCACTATTCTGTGAAATAGTGTGATAATAATGGTAATGAGGACTCCTTTTGAGTTTGTATACTCTCTAGTAGACAATATTTGTATTCAAACTCACAGTTTATGTTTTGTCGTATTGTAGATGACAGTTGTATTATTAAGTTGTATCTGAATTATGTACCATATATCTGGCGACCCAAGATGGGTGATGTATACCTAATTTTGGAGGCATCACAGGACAAGTTCTTGCCATTGGTGGAATTCTCCTACAACAACAATTATTAAGCAAGTATCGGCATGGCTCCATTCAAGGCCTTGTATGGAAGAAAGTGTCATTCTCTAGTATGCTGGGATGAGATGGGTGAAGCAACGTTGTTGGGACCGAAATTGGTACGTATGATTATGGAAAAGATTCAAATGATCCGACAACGTATAAAGACCTCACAAAATCAACAAAAGAGTTATGTTGATCTTCATCGAAAGGACATATAATTCGATGTTGGAGAACATGTGTTGTTACGTGTTGCTCTATGGAAAGGAGTTACAAGATTTGGAAAGAGAGGAAAGCTCAATCCTCGATTCATTGGCCCATTTAAAATCCTTGATCGAGTAGGAACTGTGGCTTATAGACTCGCCTTACCGCCAAGTATCTCTCATGTTCATAACATTTTTCATATGTCTATGTTACGTAAATATATGGAAGACCCGAACCACATTATTGAGTTAGAACTAGATGAGATAGCAGAATATTTAACGTACGAAGAGGTACCTGTTAAAATCTTAGATAAGAAGGAACATATTCTACGCTCCAAGGTTATACCTCAAGTCAAAAGTTTTGTGGAGAAACCACGATATTGAGGAAATGACCTGGGAGTTGGAATTTGAAATGAAGTCAAGGTATCATCACCTCTTCGACATACCAGGTATGTACCATAATTTCGAGGATGAAATTTCATAAGAAGGGGAGGTTGTAAGACCCCAACTTTTATAAATAAAGATTATTTTTCTCTAAATATCATTTTGAATATTATGGTGTGGATTTGATATAATGTTTTATTGTGGGTAATATTTATAAATTTTGCAAAGTAACTAAGTTGTTATAAAATATTCATTTGGTCGGGAAATATTCTTTTTGTCAGAGAATATTCGTATGATGGCACAATCATTGGTGGACCCCACAATAGAATTATTGTCGAAGTTAGAAAATGACAAAAATATTTTTTAATTAAAATAACGGTGAAATTTTTGCCGTTAACTGTTGAAATACCCAGTGGTAAAAGTACAGTAATACGTGTGGTTGCATAGTAGCATACAATATTGATTATTGATACTTACGTAAGAAGCCACTCAGTTATACTCAATTATTACTATGATAATTCTCAGATAGTATCTCATATTATTGATTCAATTATTATCACAGTATCATTTGCATAATATTTTATATTATTAAATCAATAATTGAGACGACAAAGTTATTCATATTTGCAATATTGACGATGTCTAGAATGTTTTGTCGAGGAGAGGTTTGGTCACCTAATTGCGCGCCAATAGGGAGAAATCCTTATCGAAAAGCCCCATCTTTCCTGGGAATGATCCGGTTGTTAAATATTGTGAGTTATAATATTAATGATAAATAATTGTTGAAATATTAAATAAGTGTTGATTTAAGATAAAATGATTTGTGGTAATATTTTTTTATCTTTGATATAAATAAGAAGTCTGTTATGAGATGTTTGTGGTAAGTTTGGTTTATTCTATGGGGGCCCATATGTCATCATCTAAGAGTCACTTTCGCCAATAGTAATTGCATTTACCAGACGTCAAACCACTTGCCGTTTCATATTACATGCGTCGAACCAATTGTCGTTTTATATTACATGCGTCAAACCAATTGTCGTTTCACATTACAGGTGTCAAACCAATTGTCATTTCACATTACAGGCGTTGAACAAATTGTCGTTTCACATTACAGGCGTTGAATCAATTGTCGTTTCACATTACAGGCGTCAAACCACTTGTTGTTTCACATTACATGCGTCAAACCACTTTTCTTTTCACATCACCAGTCGTCAAGCCACTTGCCTTTTCACATTACAAGGGCTAAGATAGAAATCTTCTATAAATAGAAGCTTATTTCTTCTTTCATTCTCACTAATTCACTACAACACACAAGAGAATTCTATAGAGAGAGAATCAGAGAGAAAGAAGAAGAGTATTCTGTTACTACATTATTTCAGTATGTAATCTCCTACTAAGGTAAGGGGTATTATTTCTTTTGTATTCATATAGGGATATTATTTTTGTTCAATATTCGTATGAAATAATATTTTCATCCATACTTTGTAGTATGTAAGTAATATTATTTCGTTTCAGATTCTGAATTCTACACTCATGTTGTTAAGTATTGCTTCTATACTCCTTGAAATTAGTAGAATATCCTTAAAATTTGCGCTTCATCTACTATCGTTTCACAATGATCTTTTTCTGAACATTATGGTTAAAGTTTAATCTTTTCATGTCGGAGTACTATTCATAGGATACTATTCATGAAGTACTATTCAAGGGGTACTATTCATGACAAAAAATTAATTTCTTTTCTGTCCAAATTATTTTTGATACAATATTATTCTTGAATTTACTCCACAAAGTAGTATCATGTTGACAATTTGGACATTATTGAATTCTGGATAAATTGAATTATAAATATTTAAAATTTATCCCTGCTCTCATTTAATTGAATTCTTATATCATTGTCATCATCCTCATGCTTATATTATGATGAAAGTCATCTTTGGCCGTAGTGCGTAGATGGACTGTTGATTGGTATGATTATGACTAGGGATCCTTCGGTATAATCATGACCCAAAATGTTACAAATGATGTAAAAGTCCTCAGTGGCCCGTAGTGCATTGATGGACAGTTGTTGGTATGATTATGACCATTGGTGATAAAAATGAATATCCTTGGCCCGTAGTGCATGGATAATTCAGTGATGTGGATTATTTATTTAGATGAGTCCCAGCAATAAAATTGATGATAAACTTTTAAATCATAGAAGATAGTAGATATCATGCTCTACTTGACTCTTCTAATGGATTACTTGTTCTGCTGTAGTTAAACTTGGTGTTTATTGTATTTTATCAGTTTAACACTGTTGAAGGCTAATGATAATTTATTCTGCATTATCTTAGTCATAATATTTCTTACTGGGCTAGTTAAGCTCACCCTTTTTCTTTCATTGTTCTCTTCAGGAAATGAGAATATAGCTGGGATGAGTCGGGAAATGGAGTGACGGTCCAGATAGGTGGCTATAGGAGTCCTCACTATTATATGAAATAGTGTGATAATAATTGTAATGAGAACTTTATTTGAGTTTGGATACTCTCTACGAGACATTATCTTTGTTGAAACTCTCAACTACATTTTGTCGTACTGTATAAAAGAAGTTTGTATTTAAATTCTATACCATGTATTTGGCGACTCAAGATGGGTGATGTATACCTATTTTGGGGGAGTCACACATATGAATCCATGGTCTTCCCAAGATCAGGTTGTATCCTGTATCTATTTTGAGCACATGGAAGGATACGCTGAATGTATGTGGACCGATCTCCACAGGTAGTTCAATCTCTCCGACAAAGTTTCGTCGGGATCCGTCAAAAGCTTTGATAACCATATGGCTGTTTCAGATTCTCTTGAGATTGATATTCATCTTCTCCAAAGTGGCATAAGGGCAGATATTCAAGGATGATCCTCCATCTATCAACACTCCTGCGACCACGTATCCAGAGGACATTACCGCTATGTGCAACGGCTTGTAGTGGCCGGTCCCTTAGGGAGGTATATCATCATTTGTGAAAGATATCACATTGTTGTTAAAAATGTGATCCACTAGATGCTGGAGTTTTTTAACATCTACTGACTTAGGCAGTTGGGCTTCTTCCAAAACCCTAAGCAAGACCTTCATGTGATCTTCAGAAGAGAATACCAAGTCCAGTATGGAAATTTGTTGCGGAGCTTCTCTTAAGCTTAGAACCGCCTTGGTTTCATTATGACCCATAGTACGGAGGAACTCTTCAATTTTCTCCATGGGAATTTTCCCCTTTGACTTGATGGTAGGCTTCATCACCCGTTGGGGAACATACAGTGGATTATCCTTCGACACTGCAGTAGTTATATGAGATGTGGATCCTTCAACCTCTCCATAATTCCATGGAACTTTTTGCAGGTTGACAACAGAATATTGTGGTCTGAATGGTAAGATGATTGGCTTTGGTGCAGCCACTTTCAAAGTAATCTCAATACCCTTGAGCTGAATAGTTTGAATTGTATGGGAGGGGGTAGCTGAACCTGTCTTAGAAGATATGACTGCAATGACTTCCTTCCACTTTGTAGGAAATACATCCCCACTCTCTAGTACTACATCATCATCTTCTGCCATTTGGAAGACACCGCTGTCAATTAAATTCTGATTAAGGTGGCAGAGTGCCCATCATTCTTTCGTGCTGTGACCGCGAGACTGGGAGTGATACTGACATACTCCATTAGAATTGAACCGTCTTGAACGAGGGTTGATTGGAGGTAAAAGAGCTGTGATTCTCCCTTCATTGATCAGCATCTGAAATATCTCTTCCATCGGTTGGCCTAGGTATGTAAATTCCCTTTGGTTGGTAAAATCCTGACGGGCTTTGGCATTTGAACTTTGTGTAATTATATCCTCCAATAATTCACCTTTTGATGTCGATGATGGAGTAATCGTAACAAAAGGAAGGAGGCTAGCATGCTCCTGACTGAACAATTGGCGTGTGACTTGGTGCTTATGAACCACCAGTTCTACCAATTGGTCGACTTGCTCACAAAGAGTCTTCATTTTCTGTTCTATTATAAATTGGAACTGTGCAAAATCCCATTTGTTAGTACTATCCTTGCTGGTCTGGGAGGATCCACCACCAATTAATCATGTTAACCTCCTCTTCTTTGTGTTGAAGAAGAGGGTTGTCTTGCACATGGGGTTGGTCGGGTTTAGTTACCACGATCTCACTATTATCAATCAAATCCTGGATCTTATGTTTCAAGGCCCAGCAATCCTGAGTATTATGACCTGGAGCTCCGGCATGATAAGCACATTTTTAGCTAGCATTGAAACCCTTCCCATTTGGGTTGGCTGGTGGAAGAAGATGGGTAATTTTCTTCTGAGTTGTCAAAAGATTGAGAATGTTCTCGAGCCAGTCCCCTAAGGGTGTGAACACTTGTGTGCGTCTGCCTTCTCCACCCTTTGGCAATGGAGGGTTTGAAGACTGAGTTGTAAAAGGGGAGTAGTTTCTCATCTGAATAGGCATGTTCTGATTGCCTTTTTGACCTTGTAGTATCAAGGAAATATCCTCCTCTTTCTTCTTATGGACCCTCCGGGGGTTATTTCCATAATTTCTGGACTGGATGTGCTCAAAGCGGCTAGGTCTTGAATCTTTCCTGACTTTAAACCCATCTCAGCCATTTCCCCATGTTTGATCATTTTGGAGAATGACTTGCCTATGCCAGCTAAAACTCTCTCGTAGAAAGGAGCTTCTTGTATGTCTATTAAGGTCATCACCATCTCAGACTCAGTCATAGAGGGAACAACTTGAGCTGCAAGGCACCTCCAACTCTAAGTATATTCTCTGAAAGATTCATTAGTTTGTTTCCTGACTTTAGTAATTTTGTACCGGTCAGGAGCCATCTAAGTTTGGAAACTATACTGGTTGAGAAAAGCATGTGCTAGCTCTTCCCAACTATAAATCTTGGAATTGTTCAATCTGGTATACCATGATCTAGCTTCACCAGTCAGACTCTTTTGAAACAACTACATTCTAAGCTTTTCATCCTCAGCATAAGATCTGAGTTCTCCAATGAAGACTTTCAAATGTGTGTAAGGATCTCCCAACCCGTCATACTTTTCAAAGTCGGGAGTCTTGAATTTCTCTTGATAATGCACACCAGGGAATATACAAAGGTCTATATATAAAACACTCTCATGTGCTCCAATTCCTTTAATAGACTGAATGGTCTCTTTCATCCGTAGGACTTTTTTCCTGATATCACTGATGTCCAGATCTTCTTTGAGATGGGTGGTGACAAGAATTTTGTTGGTTATATCCAACTCAGGTGCATGAATTTCTTTATCTGGACCATGATTTCGTCCATGTGTAGAGAATTCTGTTTGTACGGGTATTCGTGGACCCTGAGTGGACTAATGTAGTTCATTCAACAGAACAACCAACTCTGTAATTTGGTGGCTTAATCCTTCAAACTCCTCACGGGAGACAGGAGTAGGATTAGATTGGCCAGATGAAGCCATGTTTGGCTGTAGGCTTGTTACCTTTTTGGACTTTGATCAGGTAATAGGTCCAATTATTTCCCAACAAAAAGACTTATATAGTTTAGTCTTAGGGAATGTAGAAATGTTTACATGCTATGTGATGCATCCATTTTAGGAGTATTATCCTGCAAAACGGACGTTAGTTGTTTGTATGACAATATAGCATGTCAAGTTTTGATATAAAAGGGAATGTATGTGCAAATGTTCCTTCATATTTTCTATTACATTGAGTTTGACATGGAAATGAAATCACAAGTAATTAACTTTACAAGTAATTGAAATGGAAAGTATGAAGAGACTTTCCTCCACCTTTGGTTTATAAGAGGCTGACCTATCTTAGGCTACTCTCGCGGCTTTTTGGCATGAAGGTTCCCAAATCATCGTAATTTACTCGACGGGAAGTTAATCCGGTCTTTCAACTGGAGAAAATTTGGGTTGTTCCTTTCCTGAGCCTCGTTGGAATTAGTCTTCCTACGAGTCCAATAATCAAACACCAACAGGATAGCCTCCTGCTGGAGGAACAACACAACATACATTCACATACAATGTGTCTCACCATTTATGAAAATGATGACATGTGCGAAACACTAATATCACAAGCAGATATAGTACGAAGCACTAAATGCAATAAGTAAATGCATTCGTACACATTTATTTAAATGTAAATGCAACATTCACACGCAAGCATATAATAGTTTTGACAAGTTTCTAGTAGCGGCTTAAGCCCTCTTACTGGAAGTCCCCAGCAGAGTCGCCACCTGTTGACGTCGGGATTTTTATTTGTCCCTTTTTTGTTGTTGTTCTTTGGTGTTCTCATGTTAGGTGAGATTTGTTTGAAAAAACAAGTTGTGAAAAGGTTCGACATGTATATGTCGACGATTGGACTGTAAGAGTCGCCAGTTGGTATTTTTAAATGGTTGCACCAACTTAACCGAGAAAAGGTTTGCACATTGACCTAGTGATGTGACATTATTTAACACGTCTATGAAACCGAGATTCGTTAGGGTTCGAGGGCTTGATTATGCGGAGGGAAGGTGTTAGGCACCCCCCGACATCCGTGTTGCCACGGTAACCGCCACTTTTCAATTTAAACTATTATATGAATGCGTGTGTGTGTGGGTCAATGTGCAAATATCTTGAAGTAATGTTATGCCTCGTTTGCACCTATATACAAAGGGTTTGAATTTTTGTATAAAAGTTCAGTTTTAACAAGATATAGCAATGACGTTTTGTAAAAGAGGTTTTTTCAAACCCTTGTGCTCAATAGTAATTAAGGCCTTTGATACTTCCATTTTATTATGTGTTCGGCTGGATTGATTTTATTTTCGAGATACGAAGCATCTTCGAGAAAATAAGATAAAAAGTAGTGCCGAATTCCTTGTGGGCATGAGAGCCATCTAAGGAAATTCAAACACCGTGAATATTTTATAAGTCATGTACAGCTGAAAATGTCCATCACGAGAACCGAATCTAGATTCAGTAGACTGAATCTGTGATCACATGATTCCTAGGCTCACATGATGTAGCAATTCGTATCAAAGTTGTAAGCAATTATATATATAAGCTGTAAATATATATATATATATATATATATATATATATGTGTGTATGTGTGTGTGTGTGTACATACAATCAACCACCACGAAGCACCTCCATGGGGGATTGAAAATGTAAATAAAGCAGTAAAAAACAATCAACCGCCACGAAGTAAACTCCAGGCGGGACTTAATATAAAGAAATTAATAAAAAGCCACGAAATGAATTCCGTGCCCGATGAAATATATATATATATATATATATATATATATATATATATATATAAAAGCATTAAACGCTCTGGATATAAATCCAGGCTCATCGAACAGAGTTCGACAACAGGCTCAATCGCTCCGGATGTAAATCCAGGTTCAATCGAGGCATAACTCGATAATGTTAGTATATATATATAATATATAAATATATATGTATAAAAGAAATAATCAGTCACTGACCGAAGTTCGGGCACACGCACATTACACGACTCTCAACGTGAATAACAATGTGTGCATGAAGTGTAGAAAAGGCTTTAAATGATGTAAGAAGGCTTACAGTGTACTGCCAAAGAAGACTTTAATAGCTTTAAATGGATAAACACTCGGCTCCCGCCGGTAAAAATTAGCCAAATATAAGCTCACAAGTGTTTGAAATGAGAAAGCACTCAATTTATAGTGTGTACAAAATAAATTGGACAGGGCTTCCTCGCCTTTTCTCTTCTTAAAATGGCTGCCCCAAGCCCTCTATTTATAGAGGGGAGCCATGAGTGTACCTAGTATCCGCAGATGCATCATGCGCCGGTACCCCGGCTTCATGGGTCCCGCCGTCTCAAAGTACGTGCATGCGTGCAACGTGTTGTCCGCTAGAATTTTTAAAACTTCAATCAGGGCATCAGATCGACGTGTATAAGACCTTTTACAACATGCTGTTGTCGAGAGCTACACAATGACATGGGATAAGATGTTGTACGAAGTCGATGGGACCATGCCTAGGTCTTCAAGCTTCAAATTCTATCTGGTGTGCTGTCTTATGTGGTTGTTACTCGAGATTGGAGCCATTGGTTCTTCTAGGACATTTCTATATAGAATGTATGTTGAGATGTTGTTGAGACGGCACCATGAGGGATCAAGGTGGAAAAATGATGATTTTGCCCCTCACCGGGGTTATCTCCGGTTCTGGCCACGTTTTTTGCACTCGTTGCTCAGGGTTATCTCTGAGATTGGGCTACTGCAAGTGTTTGAATATCCTTAGGGTTATCTCTGAAGTGTGTCTAACCTCCTAGGGTTGTCTCCGGGTTTGGAATTGAGTGCCTCGAGGCTATCACCGAGTGTTGAGGTTGATTACTGGGATTTGAAACGAACATTTCCGAGGTTATCTCCGGAACTGCAACTGCATTCCTCGACGTTTTCTCCGAGGTTGGGTCTGAAACTTCCGGGGTTGTATCCGGGACTGGAACTGAATATCTTGGGGTTGTCTCCGAGATGGCAAACTTCTCCGGTGTTATCTCCGGCACTGGAACTGTATTTCTTAGAATTGTCTCCCAGTTTGAAATGGAAGATCCCGGGGTTGTCTCTGGGACTGCAACTGAATATCTCGGGGTTGTCTCCGAGATGGAAAACTGAGTATCTCTAGAAGATAATTTTGCCCTTATGTAAGGTTAGTAACAAGAATGCAAATTATTAAATAAATTTAATATCATTAATATTAAATTATTAATGAAATTTATCTTAAAATATTAAAAGTTATATTTTATAACTTCAAATATTTTAAACTATTTATTTTCATTTAAAATGATTTTATAATATTAAAATCATTTTTAATCAATCTTATTTAATATAATTATTAAATAAATCTAATAACATTAATATTAAATAATTAATGAAATTTATCTTAAAATATTAAAAGTTATGTTTTATAACTTAAAATATTTTTAAATACTTTATTATCATTTAAAATGATTTTAATATCATAAATGTATTTTTAATTAATTTATTTAATACATTTATTAAATAAATTAAATATCAATAATATTCAAATAAATACTAATATTTATGAAAAATATGTCAAATTATTAAAAGTTAATTTTTATAACTTAAAAAAAAATTAAAATTAATTTTGAAATTTTGAGAAATTAATTTCTATTTTTAAATGATTTTTGATAAATAAATTAATTAAAATTATAAAGTCTATCACTAAAGCCTTTAGAGACAGAAAGTGTCGCCTATTGTGTTCTTGAGGCTCAAGAACATTCATAATCAGTTTTCGAGTGGCCTGTTTTGACCAACAATACTTGTTAGATCTTAATGTTTCTAGCTGAGCTATGACATGGATATTGTAGTGTTGATGTATCACTGCAAGTATCAAGTATTATCTGGGTCAGATCATAACAAATCAAGAAGATATAAAGCCTTGAACAAGCTGTCAGAGTTGTTCTTCATTTTCTGGGTTACCCAGAAATGAAGAACAGTTCGACTGGCTAGTTTTGGGCTTCCACTACTTACAATCCTTGTGATGTTTTAGTGATCTAAGGATTCCAGTGTGTAGTCAACATGTAAAGGAAGAGATCTATCACATAAAACCAATATAACAACAACACAATCTACAGATCCGGACCGGTCAAACCATGTCAGAATACATGATCATCCGTTTTCTGGGTTACCCAGAAAACGTATTTCCTGTTCACCCTGCTTGTTTTGACCGTCCATTAAATCCAACATGCTTGATGTTTAGGTGTTCTAAAACCTTGAATCAACAGTCCATATACCAAACTACAACTTAGATACAACATAAAACACAAATCAACAAACATACGCAAGATCAGTGGCCATGAATATATTGTCAGAACGTTCTGGGGAAAATCTGGGTTACCCAGATTTATCAAGCCATGGTCAGTCAACGATGTTTGACCACCAATAACTTTCAATCTATACCTGATGTAAGTTCCAGATCATATCCCACATGTCATACTACAACTACAAACTTTGAAAACACTAAAACATATAATAGACACAGATCTATGAGGTCTGACATTCGACTGTCAGACCACTTTTTAAAATTTTTCAGATTTTATAAAATATCAAATTAGTGCATTTAAATGTTATGGATCTACTATGTAGCAACCCAGATCACTTAGTTACACTATATACAACATATTTTAACATTCAAACATAACTCTTAACATAACATTAAAGATCAGATTTTTAAATTAGGGTTATACCTCACTTGAACAAATTCTTGATTCTAGGGTTCTTGATTTGTACTTGGTGTTTTAGAAACTTGATAAGGGACTGGTCTAGCAATAGAATTCATGAGTTTAGAGAGAGAGGGTCTTAGATGTGTGTATGTGTACAAAAGAGGCCAAATAATGAACTTTTCTCTTTCTTGATCTATATATATATATTGAATGTAATGAATTGGCTGAGCTAAGGTGGCTGATTTGTGTAGATTTCAGTCACATGTGCAATCTAATTTGGTCACCAACTACAATATATGGCAAGATCCACAAGCAACATACAATAATGCAAAGAAGGGTAGTATGGTCATTTGCCTTGGAAATTTATTGGCATTCTTGACATTTTGGCTAACCCTTAAGGTTTGACCCTTAGGGTTTAACCCTAAGGTTTTGAGAAAAATTTTTATCAATTTCTAGGATTTCTAATTTGGCTTTAAAATAAAAATTAAAGTTTCTAAAAATGGAAATTAGGATTTATTAATCATGTTTAATTTCCTAATTACATTGAACATGGAAATTAGGTTTGATATTTACAAATTATCATTAAGCTTGCTAAATTAGCAATTAAGACTTCTAGTCTAGTAATTAGGGTTTCTAATTACTAATTAGGGTTATCTACCATACTTGTTAATAATCGTATAACATAATCACTAAAGAGTCTTGAACTTGTATTTGACTTTTCAAATAAGGTTTTATCAAAGTAACGCTAGGGTTTTATCATGCTACACTATAATTGACCAACTATTATCTGTATACACGTACAGTATATATTTATAGCACTGAAATATAATATTAATATAATATTATTATTCTCATTCCTTATTCAAAATCCAGAATTAGGGTTTTGAATCTATATCCGACATAACTTTCATATATACCATTATTAATCAAGTTAAAATAATTAACTTAACAAATCTAAATAAATTCATATAATAAAATAGCTATTGTAATAATTTTAATAATCATATCATATATATTATTGAAATAATATAATATTCATATTTTCATAGAAAATAAATAATAAAAATATTTTTATTACAAAATTAATTTATTATAAAATATAATTTATAATGATCAATAATTCTTAAAAAATATTATTTTCAATTATGCATGTAATAAATAAATTTTATTTATCATATATATACATACACATTACCTTGCACATATTCTCTTCTTTATTAAAAATAATTATACGCAAAATTTCTTATTTAACTATATCGAAAATATTGGGTTATTACAAGTACTCTATGAATAGTACCACGTGAATAGTACATCGTGAATAGGACCCCATGAATAGTACTTTATGAATAGTACCCCGTAAATAGTACTTTGTAAATAATACCCGTGAATAGTATTTTATGAATAATGTCGTACGTATGAATAGTGTCGTACGTATGAATAATGTCGTATAAATGAATAGTACCTATGAATAGTACTCTGGCATGAAAAACTTAAAATTTAACAAGAATATTCAGAAAAATATCCTTGTGAAACGATACTAGATGAAACACAAATTTTAAGGATATTCTACTAATTTCACGGAGTATAGCAGCAATACTTCAACAACATGAGTGTAGAATTAGGGATACGAAATAAAATAATATTACTTATATACTACAGAGTATGGAAGAAAATATTATTTCATACGAATATTGAACAAAAATAATATCGCTTACGAATAAGAAATAAATAACATCCCTTACCTTAGTAGAAGGCTGGATACTGCAATAGTGAAGTAGTAGAATACTCTTCTTCTTTCTCTCTATAGCTTCCCTCTCTATAATTGTTCTTATGAGTCTTAGTGAATATGTGAGAATGAAAGAATAAATGAGCTTCTATTTATAGGAAAATATAGTTTCGATAATTGCATGTTTAGGGGCTCGAATGATTATAGTATTGTACCTTCATCTATACCTCCATTTTTAATTTAGTCTTTCAAGTATTATCAATCTTGCACCACCTCCCCTAATAGTACATGCATTTGAATCAATAGTTCCAGACATGTGAACAAATAGTTATTTGCATGTGAACTAATAGCAATTAATTTCACATTTATCTGATTAATTACCTGTTTGATCAATAATAACAAAACCAACCAATCACAGAATTACCTCCTTTGAGGGTAATTGGGTCACGGAAGAATTAACGAAAACTAAATGAACAAACATCTTTAATCAACACGAACTTATTCATCATTAATATTATAACTCACAATATTTAACAACCAGATCATTCTTAGAAAAGATGGGGCTTTTCGATAAGGATTTCTCCCTATTGGCGCACAATTAGGTGACTAAACCCCTTTTCTAGACAAAACTTTTTAGACATCGTCAATAATGCAAATAATAATATGAATAACTTTGTCGTCTCAATTATTGATTTAATAATATAAAATATTATACATATGGTATTGTGACAATAATTGAATAAAATAACGTGAGATACTATACATCAATTACTATAGCAATAATTGCGTATAACTGAGTGACTTCTCAAGTAAGCATCAATAATCAATACCGTGTGCTACTATTTAACCAACGCCAGATTCGTATTTTACCACCGTATTTTCACAGCTTAATTCAGAAAAACTTTTGCCGTTATTTTTATAAAAAGATATTTATGTCGTTTTCTAACTCTGATAATACTTCCATTGTGGGGTCCACCAATGATTGTGTCGTCGTACAGATATTCCCCGACAAAAAGAATAATTCCCGACCAAACGAATATTTTATGACAACTTGCTTACTTTGCAAAATTTTCACATATCACCCTTAACTTTAACCTTTTATCAATTTAACCATTTACTAAATAAAATAATAATTATAAGAAAATTGAATACTTTCATTGCATAAAATTCGAGGTCATACAATCTCCCCTCCTTATTAAATTTCGCCCCCGAAATTTACGTATGTACCTGGTATGCCGAAGAGGTGAGGATACCTTGTTTAGATTCTAATTCTTGAGGTATAGCCTTTGAGCGTAGAATATATTCCTTCTTATCCAACATTTTAACAATTATCTCCTCATACGTTAAATCTTCTGCTATCTCGTCCAGTTCAAATTCAATAATGTGGTTCGGGTCGTCCACATATTTACATAACATCGATACATAAAAAATATTACGAACACACGACATACATGGAGGTAAAGCGAGTCTATATGCCACAGTTCCTATTCTATCGAGGATGTCAAATAGACCAATAAAATCATGGGTTGAGATTTTGTCGATTCTTATTTCTAGACTAACGCCTTCTTGCATCTTCTTCTTCACATTCATCAGCTCTGATTCTGTAGCTTAAGCGGCTTTAACTTTTTTGATTAAAGTCGATTATAATCATATATTCGTTATCTTCACGTAGGTTCTTGAGGTCTTTAACTCTATCTCCATCTTTTGTAAGTCTTACGTAATGGGTCTTTGTGTTAACAATATCGCACTCGTAAACGCATATGATCTTCCACTCAACGCGTCAGCTACCACGTTCGCTTTTTTAGGATGGTATTGAATGGTATGATCGTAATCTTTCAACAGCTCGAGCCAACGTGTATGGCGCATGTTACGTTCGTTCTGGGTGAGAAAAATATTTGGAGGTTTTAGAACTGGGTTTTGTACCGTGTTCAAGCTCAATACAAAATTCGATTTCACGCTCTGGGGGTAGGTTAGGAAGTTCTTCAGGGAATACATCAGGAAATTTATTAACAATAGAAATATCATTCAAATCTGACATATTCTTATTTAAATCTATGATATGAGCTAAGAAAGCTTGACATCCGTTTTTCAATAAAC
The DNA here is from genome assembly GCA_020205605.1 of Panax ginseng. Lineage (NCBI taxonomy): Eukaryota > Viridiplantae > Streptophyta > Magnoliopsida > Apiales > Araliaceae > Panax > Panax ginseng. The sequence goes on from CM035141.1 coordinate 72,777,446, forward strand.
GAATGCCTTTATGGCTTGATATGACAATGATTGAGTTTAGTGGTTTGGTTGATTGAATTCGCATAATAGGTTGATTAGGAATATAAAACTTAACAACCTTACGAAAATAATCAATTTTTGCATGATAAGTAGTTAACCAATCAATCCCTAAAATCACATCAAATGCAAGTATTTTCAAAGAGATAAGATCGACAGGTAACGTGCGGTTGCCGATTTGAATCAAACAAGATTTATAAACAGTGGATGTAATGGAGGTTTCTCCCCATGGAGTTTCAACAGATAAGTCAAAGTCTAATTTTTCCAGAGTTAAATTTAAACGTTGAGCGCAAGTAGGTGAAATAAAATAGTGGGTAGAACCAGTATCGAATAAGGTATAGATTTTGCAAGAGTTTATAATTAACTTACCCGTGATAACTTCGTTTGGGTTCCTCGACAAACGCTCTCACTTAAACTACCGTCTTTGATTTGTCTGGGATATCCTTTGGTGTCAGCATCCCAGCTGGACTTGACTTAACTACATGACAAAATCAAGCTATGTGACCTTCTCTTCCACAATTGAAACACGTTTTGGGTTGCTGTGTACAATTTGGACAGATGTGTCCCTCCTGTCTGCATTTGAAACATACGACCGGTGGTCGTTCTCCTTCCTTGAAAACGGGTGCTGGTGCTGCTATTTTTCCATCATTGTTGAACATTCTCTTCTTGAAATTTTCACTTCTATTGTCTTGTCCATGATTACCACCGAAGTGGTTACCATTTCTGGCATGTTGATTCCCTCCACGTTTGTTGTCACCGCTTCGATGACTACTACCACTAGTATTATCAATTTGTCGGTTGCTTTCTCTTGGTTGGGGTTGACTCATTATCGCGTTCCAATAACTGAGCCCTATTCACAACATCTGAACACAAGCAAAGTTTGTGAGAAATGAGGTATTGCCATATTTTGGGGTTCAAATCTCACAGAAACATCGCATCATTCTCTCCTCATTATTTACCAAATGGGATGCAAATCGGGATAACTTTGTAAATTTAGCCTCGTACTACGATACAGTCATATTGTTTTGCTCCAGCTTGATGAATTAAACCTCCTTCATGTGATGAATACTTTTGGGAAAGTACTTGTCATTGAACAGTTCTTGGAACTTCTCCCAAGACATTTCAGTACGACAGGTTGAGTATGTTTTACATATTCTAACCAATAATATACTTCTTCACGCAACATAAAGGTGGCGAAAGGAACCTTTTGCTCCTATGAGCATTCCAAGACAACAAATATCTTGGTGATCTACTTTATCCACGTCTCCGCCTTAAGTGGTTCTGGCTTTCCCAAAAACTCCGGTGACCAGCCGTGAGTTGTCAGTGTTTACACCTGCATTTTGAATAGGAGTCTCTCTCGTTTGGTTTTGCATAAATTCTAAAACGTTCCTAAACATACCATCGTTCGTCATTTGGTCGGTGTTGTTGTTTACACGAGGATTATTGCTTTCCTAATGCACATTATGTGACTCCCCAAAATCTGGGTATCTTCCAACCCGACATATGGTGCTACACGGTGCTACAGTTCACACATTCATTCAATTGAAATACCTTAAAAGAGTGAAAATATCTTATATATATTCTAAAATAATATTCCCATTCCCAGGTTCTTTATAACCATTACATGTTTGCTTTTCATAATATCAAATAATTACAATATTACAACTATATTATTACAAAGGAAATCTACTGATTCGCCTTAGCCTTCCCTTTATCATTACTAGATGCTTCGGTCCGTTCGGTCTTAGCTGCATTCATATGGTTCAAGCAAGAATGAGCATAACTAGCTCTGGAAGTACGACAATTTCATTTAACAATATTCTTGAAACATACAAATCGTATATCTTCAATAACTGAATAATAGTTATGAAGTACTATCGATAATTCAAAATAACACTTCTCTTTTCTTTAAAACATTTCACAATGAACAATATTCATTAAACATCAATATCGGTCCAAGACCTTGAGCATTTCATTCTTTCTTTGAAAAAGGACAACCCAACACCAAGTCCGTAAGTCCGACATATCTTACGAGCACGTCTAGGTGATCAGCCTATAGTACTCTATGTTGTACAACACTACTTTCTTTAAACGTATGTACGTTTAAGGTTTGGCAACCTCGCGTGTCTGTTGTTTGACAAAAAAACATTTATTTATGCATACTCAGTTTATGATTTTTAACATCATTTAAGGATGTTACTTCAAGTTTATTAATGTTGTAATTCATCTTTAATCAACCCACTTCCTTTTTATCTTTATAAGCTTTCCTTTCTTGTTCCTTCTTATTGCTGGCGATGCGGCGCCGGCTTACCAAACAAGTCTCGCGCTTTGGCGAGACTTCCCAGTAACTAAGTTATGGACTTGGCGCTGCGGCGCCAATCCTCTATACCACAACCGATCAAGAACGCCACTCTATAGTGGTTGAGTATCACGACTGGCGCTTCTGGCTACCGACCTTTCCTCTCTCGGTCGCGTTGAGCGAGCGCACTTCTAGCCTCGTAAATTTTTTTGACAGACTTCTTGCTTAATTAACTTCACGGACTGATAAATTGTTCATTTCACGTCTGAATTGGCTCGTTCAAAATCCATTAGCACAAAAATCATATAAACTAGGTGTTCATATAAGAATTTTACATTTTCGAATTCATTAACACAGAATTCACCATTTAAGTCCATTTTTACAAAAACGATAAACGTTCGTGAACGTTCATAGCCCGTTTCTTCGTTCTAAGTTGGAATTTGACCAATTTTGAGTCCGCAACTCTAAAATAAAAACTTAGAGTATTCTCCATTGAAAACTAACGTTTCTGAGTTCAATGTTAACTTTTGACTTCCAGTCGGAGAATTTCACGATTTCGATGATTATTGTCTAATCTTTTAAATTTCGCCATAACTTAGTTACTTGAGATTTTTACACCGTTCCAAATGGATTCATTCCATTGTCACAACACGTATAATCTAAACATATAAATGATGATGTTAAACTTGTCCATCAACAACAACATAATCTAATTCTTCAATAACTTTCAATAGTTTATAACTTTTATACGTATGATTTGCTTTTCACATGGATTATTAAGGTTTCATCCATTAATAACCACCCTTATCATTCCTTAACAAACATGCTCTACCACTACTCACTTCTCTAACAATGTTGAAGAGAGGGAGAATAATGGTTTATGAATCATTACCTTTGAAGTTCTAACTTGGTTCTTCTTCTTCCTCTTGTTCTAACAAAGTTCTAGCTTTTCTCACTTTTCTCTCTCAATAAAATGAAAGCTCTAGGATGTTAGTGTATTTTGAAAAAGCAAAATAATCTAGCAACCTTCTCTTATTTATAGAAAATCCAAAGTGAGGGAAATTTGGACAATAAGCCATCCCACCTCCTTTCTCCACCTCCTTAATCACCTCCTTATTATTCATCCTTGGTCACCAAGTAAAACCACTTTACTTGGTCACCAAGATGGTTGCCATGTGATCAATTGGGCCCACATGGGTTACCCCATGGGTTTTTCTTACCCATTGGTTCGATCCATGGATCCGGTTCTTAATTTGGGCCTAGGTTTTAATAAATTTGGCTTAACCATTGGGCTTGCACTATCAAACATTGGGCTTTAACATTTATTCGCTTGGGCTTGTACAATTCTCACACAAATCCTACAAGTCCAATCCAATTGGCTTAAATCCTTATAACGTATATACACGTATTCTTCTCATATGCTAACTCATATACTCATTCATAATATACGACATACCATTATTCATACTGTAAGACCCCGAATTATATGAAATGAAAATATCTAATTTTCTTCTAATTATTATTCTATTTAATAAATGGTTAAATTGATAAAAGGTTAAAGTTAAGGGTTATATTTGAAAATTTTGCAAAGTAAGCAAGTTGATATAAAATATTCATTGTGTCGGGGAATATTCGTTTTAACAGGGAATATTTGTACGATGGTACAATCATTGGTGGACCCCACAACGGAAGTATTTTCGTAGTTAGAAAACGACATAAATATCTTTTTATAAAAATAACGGCGAAAGTTTTACCGTTAACTGTTGAACTACCCGGTGGTAAAAGTACAGTAATACGCATGGTTGCATAGTAGCATACGATATTGATTATTGATGCTTACGTAAGAAGCCACTCAATTTACTCAAATATTGCTACAGTAATTGTTGCATAGTATCTCATGTTATTTGATTCAATTATTGTCACAGTATCATCTGCATAATATTTTATATTATTAAATCAATAATTGAGACAACAAAATTATTCATATTATTATTTGCAATATTGACAATGTCTAGAAAATTACACGAGGAGAGGTTTGGTCACCTAATCAAGGCCAATAAGGAGAAAATCCTTATTGAAAGCCCCTCTTCCCAGGAATGATCCGGTTGTTAAATATTGTGAGTTATAATATTAGCGATGAATAATTGTTGAAGTATTAAGAATGTGTTTATTGAAGATAAGTGAATTACAAAAGTTAGAGGGGAATAATGCAAACTTGGAAAACTTTAGGGGTACCAAAGTGTAATAAGTTAAATTAATCTGGACCATTGATGGTGGTTTTAATAGTAAATCAATCTGGACCGTCGGTGGTGGTTTTAATAGTAAATCAATCTGAATCGTCGGTGGTGATTTTAATAGTAAATCAATCTGGATCGTTGATGGTGGTTTTAAAAGTAATCAATCTGGACCGTCGGTGGTGGTTTTGAAAGTAATCAATCTGTACCATCGATGGTGGTTTTAAAAGTAAATCAATCTGTACCATCGATTGTGGTTTTAATAGTAATCAATATGGACCATCCGTTCTAATAGTAAATCAATCTGGACCGTTCGTGAATAAGTTACTATTTAGTCTATTCTCCTATAAATAGAATCTTAATTCTTCTTTCATTCTCACCAATTCACTGAGATTCACAAGAGACACAATAGAGAGAGAAACTATAGAGAGCAAGAAGAAGAGTATTCTGTTACTTCACTATTGCAGTATCCAGCCTTCTACTAAGGTAAGGGGTATTATTTCTTTGGTATTCATAAAGAATACTACTTTTTGTATTCATCCTTTAATATGTCGGAATAACCTGTCTACGCGGATTACGTACTGTATGATGGGTGAAAATCCATTTGCAGTTTTGTATGTTATTTCTTTGTATATTCTTAAATCTAAACTTACTATGGTAAGTATTGCTTCTATAATCCCTGAAATTAGTGGGATATCCTTGAAGTTTTGCGCTTCATCCAGTATCGTTTCATTGGAATATTGATATGAACTTTCTTATTAAATATCAATATTTTCACCCGGGGTACTATTCACGGGTTACTATTCACTATAATATTATTCACTCGGGTATTCGGGACACTTTTCATGCTGGTATACTATTCACGAGTTACTATTCATGGGTTACTATTCAACCAGTTACTATTTACTCAAATATTATTCACTCAGGTATTTGGGGTACTTTTCATGTCGGGTTACTATTCGCGAAGTACTATTCACGACGTACTATTCACCCGGTTACTATTCACCCGAAAAATTGATTTCTTTTCTGTCCAAAATATTTTTGATACATGGATATTATTCTTGATTTTTACTACACAAAGCAGTATCATGTTGATAATTTGGACATTATTGAATACTGGATAAATTAAATTATAAATATTTAAAATTTATCCTTTGCTTTCATTTAATTAAATGCTTATATCATTGTCATCATCCTCATGCTTATATTGTGATGAAAGTAATCTTTGACATACGTGCATAGATGGACTGTTGATTGATATGATTATAACCAGGGATTATTCGGTATAATCATGACCATTGATGATTACATGAACCTTGGCCCGTAGTGCATGGATGATTCGATTATGTGGTTTATTTATTAAGCTGAGTCTCAATGATAAAGTTGATGGAAACCTTTTTAAATCATAGAAGATAATAGATATCATGCTCTACCTGACTCTTCTAATGGATTGCTTATTCCGCTGCAGTTAAACTTGTTGTCGATTATATTCTATCAGTTTAACATTGTTGAAGGCTAATGATAACTTATTCTACATTATTTTAGTCATACTATTTCTTACTGGGCTAGTTGAGCTCACCCTTTTACTTCCATTGTTCTCTTCAGAAATGAGAACGTATCCGAAACTAGTCGGGGAACGGAGTGATGGTCCGCGATGGTTGTTTTAGTAATCCTCACTATTTAGTGTGATAATAAATGTAATGAGGATTGAATTTGAGTTTGGATACTGTCTATGAGACAATATTCGTGTAAAAACTGTAAGCTCTTGTTGTATAATTAAGTTTGTATTTGTATTCTATACCATGTATTTGATGACCCAAGATGGGTGATGTATACCTATTTTGGGGGCGTCACAATTGGTATCAAAGCTTAGGGATATGATCCCTGGCTGAGATGTGAGACAAGAACTAGGAGGCAAGAGATGGGGAATTCCTTCGCTAGTATGACCTACCTAAGATTATTTGGTATTTAATTGGTCAGTTGGAGTATAGGGATAATATGTGATATGTCAATTAACCCTTGTTTTGTGGCAGTGTTTGAAAATGGCATCTGCAAATTTTGATATCAACAATGAAGCACATGAGACCATTGAGTCACCGACGATCAATACCCAAGATAATATGCAACAGGAAGACAATAATCCTCAGGTAAATAACAACACCGATCAAATGATGAACGATGGGATGTTCAGAAGCTTTATGCAATTCATGCAACATCAGGCGAAAGTGGCTCCTGTCCAAAATGCAGGTGGAAACACTGACAACTCTAAGACGGTCACCGCTAAGCAGTTCAAGGAGCTGGGACCACTAGAGTTTATTGGAGAGGCAAAACCACTTAAGGCGGAGACGTGGATAAAGCAGATTACCAAGATATTTGATGTCTTGGGATGCTCTGAGGAGCAAAAGGTTCCCTTTACCACCTTCATGTTGCAAGGAGAGGCAGATTACGTCAGCACCAACACCTGTTGTTAAGGAAGGAGAACGACCGTCGGTCGTATGTTACAAATGCGGAAGGGAGGGACACATCAGTCCAAACTGTACGCAGTAGTCCAAAGCATGTTACAATTATGAAAGAGAAGGTCACCTAGCCCAATTTTGTCGGGCACCAAAGTCAAGTCCAGCTGGGATGGAGGCATCAAAGGTCATCCCAGATAAGACAAAACCGGTAGTTCAAGGGAGAGCGTTTGTCGTAACCTCCCAAAAAGCGAGGAATCCAAACGAGGTAATCACGGGTAAGCTAATCATAAACTCTTGCGAAGCTTATACCTTATTTGATATCGTTTCTACCAATTCTTTTATTTCTCCTACTTGCGCTCAAGCTTAGACTTTTTTCATTCTCAATAGCAGATTTGGCTAAAGACTGGTTATACTATCTACCTTCTGGATCAATACGATCATGGACTGATATGCAAAGGTTATTCTTGGAGAGGTATTTTCCTGCATCAAGAGTTACCGATATAAGAAAGGAGATATGTGGAATCAGCGATTCAATGGAGAGAATCTCTATGAGTATTTGGGAGAGGTTCAAGAAGTTGTGTTTCAAATTGTCCCACGCCATGGAATTGATGAACATTACTTGATCCAAGATTTCTATGAGGGGTTGCTACCAATGGAAAGAAGCATGATTGATGCAGCAAGTGGAGGAGCACTGGTAGACAAGACTCCAGAAGCGGCAAGGACTTTAATTGCAAATATGGCAGCTAACTCACAGCAGTATGGAACTAAGATGGATCAAACACTACAAAGGGTAAATGGGGTAAACACACGAGAGACTTGGAGCAGCAGATTTCTGATTTAACTGCTTTGGTTCGACAAATGGCTGCAAAGAATACGCAAGGTATTCAGCAAGCTCAACCTCAGTACCACACAGAAAATCAAGAAGTACCTTCCAATTCTGGGACATCTATTGAGGATATGTTTAAGGCATTCATGAACCAAAAACAACAGTTCATGTGTCAGACACAACAATTCCAGCAGGAGACAAGAACTTCTGTTCAAGATCTGAGGGACCAAGTTGGTCAACTTGCAACCACAGTAGGAAGGTCACTTTCACAAACTATTGAAAATGTAAGTGCCATAACATTGAGATGTGGTGCAGAGGATCAACAGAAAGAAATGTCAATACAAAGCAAATCCAACAATAGTGAAATAGGCAGCAGTGATGTATTCAAGCACAAATTTCCACCTCTTTCAATTTATGAACCGAAACTACCTTTTCCCCAAGTTCTAACAAGGAATTGTAAAGTTGGAAAGAATGCAACGTGGTATACAGAGTCTAATGAAAAATTCCTTGAAGAAATGGCGAATAGGGAACAAGAACTTAAAGATGATAAGGAGTTCACTAGTGGAAACCTTTTGTATGTGCTCGAGACTACTGCTAAATTTGAAGAAATCAGGTATTCAAAGTCTGAAAATGATGAACAAGAGGCAGAGATGGAAGAATTAATAATTCTGCAGATTTCTATAAGGAGGACATAGATGATGATACTTTCCTCAGTACCAAAGAACAACACACAATGATAAACACCATGGGACCTTACACATGGAATTAGACGACCTGAAATGTCCAAATTCGGCATATATAAAGTTAAGAGGTATCTTGGTAATGTTAATTCTATTTTTGCTATTGATGTTGTTGACTTTACGGTGCAGGAATCTCTTGAGCAAATATACAAGGAGGATTTGAGGTCTGGAATGGAGCAAAATCAGGATCTGAAGGATGCTCCTAATGAAGAATTGAAGATGTTACCAGTCCATTTGAAGTTCACAAGTCCAATTACATAGAATGAGAAGGATGATGTCAAGCCAATGACAATAAAAAGGGCGGTGGCAGAGGCAAACCCAAGATCTCGATTTGATTTTTCTATCCCTTTACTTTTTAGTTTTTTTATTACATGTTAGCTAGTAGTATTTTCTTCTTTACATGATTTTCTTACATTGGAGACAATGTAAGGTTTGAGTGTGGGGGGAAGATTTAGGTTTTTATTTTATTTAGGAATATTGATCCGATTTTGATGGGGAATTTAAAAAAAATTAATTCTTTTGAAAATTTTGATTTCATGATTCTATCTTGCTATGTATTAAAAAGATTAAAGTCAAAGATTGAAAATTGATGCTAAAATTCAGAATCAGTTTAATGCTTAATTTGTTAATGAATGATGAAAACTAAGCCACGATCCATAGTAATTGATTTAAATTTAATTTGTGATACATGAGTACTTGAATATGAGAAACATGTTTATTTGGCTAAGTTATTTGTGGAATTGTCTATGTGCACTGATTTCATGACTTAGAACTGTTTAATTTGCTTATATGTTGTTGCAGACCATGTGAAATAATGATGAATGAAAAAAAAAAAAAAAAAATATGCTTCAATGTCCATTTATGCGTAAATAACTGGGTATCTAAGCCTCTAAAGCACTCAGATTCACGCTTAAAAAGTGCGATGGATAAAAGCGACTTGACTAGTCGACTTTTGTGGCCTTTGTTACTTGAATAAGTAAGCCTTAGGGGTGTCTCTACACCTAGCGCTTTAAGATCATCCTGGTTTGGGGAGTCGTTGGTGGAAAGTTCGCTAATGGGTAACTCAAAAGCCTAAGAAAAGGAGACATTGCATGTCAAGAAAAAAAAAATATATATACTAAAAAAAAGAAGCATGAAAATACATTCATCTGTGCAAAAAAAGAAGGTTCTATGAAAAACTTAAAAACAAGAAAAAATTGTTCTTGGTTGTGAGTCAGTGTGCACGGTTTTTGCTCCATGGTAACTAAGTTAAGTAAGTATGATGATTTTGGGAAAGTTACTTATGTGGTTATCGTTTGATTTAATGAAATTCATTGGTGAAATGGTAAGGTTGGTAATTGTGAGTTGATTGATAAGGCGTTGATTAGATTTTTGCAAATTTAGTGTTGATAATCATGATTTGTACGTTGAAATCTTTTGACATGATGTTTGAATAGAATTTTTTTGGAAATCAAACTTTTAGTTTACACGAGGACGTGTAAAGGCTAAGTGTGGGGGAATTTGATAAGTGCATATTATTCATTTATTTTGATTCCATTATATTTAGTTTTATTGCATGTTTCACGGTCCAGGATACTGTGGCAGCTGGAAATGGAACTCCAGGTATTATTCGAATAACTTTTATTTTCGTGTATATATTTGATGTTCCTTTATATAGCAAATTATTTTATAAATAAATTTTGAGGGAGGGATTTGAGTTCTTTTAGAAATAAAATTTCGGTTTAATCAGAAAGATAAGATTTATATGAATAGTTAAAGATTTGTTCGATCAAATATGATAGAGATTTACTTGCAATGATTGTGTATGTATGTACCCCTGTATGTACGTATGAGTTTTTACAACGGTAATTCCGGGGACGGAATCCTTATAAGGGAGGGTGAATGTAATAACCCGATATTTTCTATGTAAATAAATAAGAAATTTTGTATATATATATTTTTTTTAATGATGAGAATATGTGTCAAGTAACGTATGATAAATGCAAATATATTTATTACCTATAAATAATTTTAGAATTATTAATCACTACAAATTATATTCCTATAGTAATTAATTTTTGTAAGCAGAAATGTTTTTATTAATTATTTTCCATGAAAACATGATTTTATATTATTTCAATAATATATGAAATGATTATTAGAAGTATAATAATAAATATTTTATTATATGAATTTTTTCAGAATATTTAAGATATTTATTTTAGCTTTATTATTGATTTTGTATATGAAGAATATATCAGATATGGAATCCAAACCCTAAATTTTGGTATTGATCAATGGATGAGAATAATAATATAATATTAATTATATTTTATTTTTTCAGTGCTATAAATATGTACTGTAAATATGGAGACTGATAATGGTTATTCAATTGTGGTAAATTAGGGCATGACCCTTATATCGTGTTATTAAACCCTATTTGTTAAACTCGGTTATGAGTTCGAGACTGTGTAGTAATGGTGTTATATGAATTTTACTGTGTATTATATAATTTCTGTAATTATGAGAAACCCTAATTATTATTTGCAAACCCTAATTTGCTAAAATATGAAACCCTAATTACTGTTTTAGTAAATTATAATGATAATTAGCAAACCCTAATTGTTAATTTGGGAACCCTAATGATGTTAAGGAACCCTAATTATTTAAACCCTAATTTTCTATTAAAACCCTAATTTCTATTAAAAAAAACCTAATTTAATTAGTGTGTTTAAAATTAAAATTTTATTACACTTTAATTTTAATTGTCCAAATCCTAGAAATTATTTGGGAAACTTTAAGATATAAAATCTAGTGATTAAACCTAGATTTAATAACATCGGACAAGAATACCCTTGAAATTAAAAATAATTACCAAAATACCGTTTTGTCCCATATGTTGAATTATTGTTAAGACAAGATCTAGCAAAAATCTGGCCAGCCACCCTAGACCTACCTATGAGCCTATAATCTATAACACATCACATGATCAGCCATCCCATACATGCATACATGATTTGCTAGATTTAAGAAAGAGAAAGTGCTCATTTTTGGCCTAAACTATTCACAAGCACTTAGCCATTCTCCCTCAAGCTCAAACCCACGAAATTCCTTGTTAGATCACCCATGATCAAGCCCCACGATTACCAAGAGTGCATCGTAAGAACAAAATTAGAATCAAAGCTTAGAAAAGGTACAAAAACCCTTGCCTCAAATCTGTCCAAATATTATGTGTTAGATGTTAATTTTGAATGTTAGAATATGTTGGTTGTAGTCCATTTTGATGATCTGGGTCGGTAGTTTACAGATCCATAACATCTAAGTCTTCTAATTGATGATTTTTCAAAATCTGGAAAATTTGTTTTTTGGGTCTGACAACCGAATGTCAGATCGTCTACATCTTAGAGTGTTTATTTATTTGATGTTTTAAGTGTTGATTATTGTAGTATGATATGAGTTCTTTACTCTGAAAGTTGAATCAAGCTCATAGCATGAATATATTGTCATAAATGGTTGGTCAAAGGTCGTTGACCGAACATGACCAAACCATTTCTGGGCAAACCAGAAGGTCATTTCCAGAGTCTGACAATGTTTTCAATTGCTTTGATCTGACAGATTTTGTACGATTAGTTGGTGTTGTTGTAATTAGATTGTTGTATGTTGTATAAACTTTAGATCTATACCTCTAGATTCCTTATTATATCAACAGAATCTTTGTAGTAGATGGTCAAAGTAGACCATCCGGTAACATTTTCCATTTTCTGGAATTTCCAGAAATTGTATGAACGAGTTTTCTGACATAGTTTGACAGGCGTGTATCTACTTTATTTGTTGATGTTATGACAAGGTTATGTGATAGATTTGTAGTTGTAGGTGTTGTCTACAAGCTGGAATTGATAGATCGCAAAAACATTTCACGTATTGCAAGTTATAAGGATCGTAAAGTTGTTTATTGAATCGTTCTTCATTTCGAAACCCGAAATGAAGAACAGACTTCTGATAAGGTTTTCTCAGAGCCTAGATCTTTTGGTTTGTTATGTTTTGGCCATGTTTCTTGTTAGATAATGTAGTGTTGAATTTGAACTACATGATCCGATGTTTAGCTATTCGAAACATGTGAAGTTAAGAATTATTGTTGGTCAAACATGCCTACTTTTTAAGAATAAGCTGAAGGTTCTGGTTTGGCTAAGAACACGAAGAACACCTATAGCTTACGGTTACATCGTCATTATAGGTGGTCTTTAGCTACGCTTTTGAATAAAAATTATATTTTCTTAAATAATTAGTTTTTAATTATTAAAAATACAAAATAAATTATTAAAAATAATTTTAAAGTCCAAAAATTAGTTTTTAATTATTTTAAGTATATTTCGTAAATATTTAATATTTTTAGAATATAAAAGTATTTAATTTATTTAAGTATAATATTAAATAAATGATTAAAAAATGATTTTATACATGAAAAATCATTTAAAAATATGTTATGATATAAAAGATATTTTAAGTTATTTCTATAATTTTTAAATATTTTGTGATGATTTTCATTATTAATTTGATATTAATGATGATTAAGTTATTTAATAAAGATATTAAATAAATGATGGAAAATAGAAATAATGATTTAAAATTTATATAAAAATGATTTAGAGATTATAAAAATATTTTAAGTTATAAAATATAACTTTTGATATTTTGTCATGAAAAATATTAATATTTTAATATTAAGGATATTAGATTTATTTAATAATTATATTAAATAAAGTAATGTAAAAATGATTTTTATATTAGAAAAATTATTTTAAATAAAAATAAAGTGTTTAAAGATATTTTAAGTTATAAAATATAACTTTTAATATTTAAAGGATAATTTCATTAATAATTTAATATTAATAATTATTAATTTATTATTAATAATTTTAAATTTATTTAATAATTATATTAAATAAATAGTTTATAAATGGTTTTATTAATTTAAAAATCATTTAAAAGGGATATAAATGAATTAAAAATATTTTAAGTTATACTTAATGACTTTTAATATTTTGAATAAATAGAACATTAATACTTAAATATTAATAGTAATTATTTAAAATGATTTTAAATGTTTTAAAAATCATTTAAGGGTAATATTAATATTTTAAAAGTATTTTGAGTTATTATAAGTAACTTTACTATTTTGAAAATGATTTCATTAATAGTTTAATATTAATTAAATATTAATGATAATAGAATTGATTAATATTTAAATCATTTAATAATGATTCCGATGTTTGAAAATTCATGATAAATTATAATAAATATTTTAAAATTATTATAAGTCATTTAAAAATAATATGACTGATACTAAGTTATAAGAAAAAGTCTTAGACTCGATAATTACCCAATAAAGTTGTCGGTACACCAACATGTTTCAGAAATTGATCTGGACTTAGATAATTTAATTAGATATGTGATTATTTGTGATTCAATGGTTGTTAAACATGGGTAATAATGTGATTAGATTATGTCTTTGTTGCGAAATGCGATATTATGTGTTATAGTATATTGTTCTAATTGAATCGAATGATCTTATTACTATTAGGTCATTTGTATAAAAGATTAATCTAAGTTTTAAGTATTATTGTAAAGACTACTTTCGTGTAAGTATCTAAACCTTATGCACTACTTTTATTTCGTGCAAACAGGTATATCATGTTATGCAAGTTCCTAAACTTACTCCAATTATTATGGTGCAAGATTATTAACTCTGTTATTATTGATTATGTATCTAATCTTGGTATTCATACAAGTTCTTACATTATTCGATCATTGTATTATTGTATAATTCAGATATTTATTCCATTAGATTAATTAAGTATATAGGGTTGAACAAGTGTCCCCACTTGGATAACCATTGTATTTAATCATATGTTGATACATACTTATTGATTTCAAGTATGTATACGTTGACTTAAAAGCCATCTAAGCTATTTGATTTAGCTAGACATAAAAATATTATTGAACAAGATAGAAGTTATTGTATCCAACCAGATTGTTTTGGTTCGGATTCCCGACTAAGTATGAACATCCCGAATATGGGAAAACTTTTGTGCACCTAAGGTAGATAGAGTGAACGATAATATCGTTCTTGCATGTAGTATTGATCAATACAGGCATAATAAATTGATCACCCCCGCGTTCAGTAAGTTATGACGGTTTCTGATGATGAAGTTACTGCTTAACCTTTTCAAAAATAGAAGACAATGTTCATAGTATGTTGATAGATCTCCAGCAATAGTCTGTACGTAGTTTCAAAGATTTCATATTAAAATGATATGTTGTTATTATTGGTTCAAATTTTACTTCACAACTCAATGATTCCTTGTAGAAGTGTCTTTCAAAGAAAACATTTAATTCTTTCAAATTTAATATATATTGTTGTTACTACTTATCGGGGCAAATTAAATTCTCATTCTTGCTTTAAATTTAAATGTTTTCAGTTAAGTATGATCAACCTGAAGGCTCAGGAAAGAACAATGGGAAGGGAAAGCTGTATGAATGAGATTTATAACATGTTGTGTAATAGTTATAGTTTATTAAGACAATGATACTTATTATCTATGATGTAATGAATGTTTAAAGGTCTCAGACTGGAGTAAACTTTGAGGCATATATAAATTAAGTTTGAATTTTATATTATTGTTATTATTATTAGTATTATTCAGCTTATAGAAATGGTATCGTGAAGCATCGAGTTCGGGTTTCAAGTACCCGGATTTGGGGGCGTCATAGGTTAGTATCAAAGCTTTAGGGTTAGAAACCTTAGGTGGGATCGACCTTAGGCTATAACCTTAGGACATGGGGAAACGTTGAAAATACAGATAACTCATATAGAGTTTAAAAGAAGATGAATTGAATAAATTCATCGTTAAACAAAATAAAAGATAACTCTTATAAAACTATTGTTTGTCAGGTGTGTATATACTATTTACTAACAAGATAAGTTATGTGTAGATGTCGTGGAAAAGAATTAGGATACTCTCTCGATCAAAAAGAAGGAGCCGATATCAAAACAAAAAGCTGAAATAGAGGCTCATATTACGCATAAACCTTGATGAGGTGGTGGTATTGGAAAACATAGTACCGGATCCAAAATGGTAAAACCGATAGATAGTGATTCGGACACTAAAGTTGGAGCCGATCAAGCATCAATGGAAGTATAGAATCAAAGAACAAGGTTTATTCTTTAGAAAAGATGTGGGAAATAGAAAAGCTACTAAATAACTAATTACGAAAAGGCGTTAATAGAAACTATGGAAGAACAAGATAAGCTTAAAATCCAAATTGATCAAATGGGAGCCGAATCAACAAATCGTAATGCAACTCCAGAGCAAGAAAGGGAAAAGAAAGAGGAAAGACCAGTGACTTAGGAAATTAGTAGGATTAGTAGTGGATTATGTGTGTTTGATAATGTAAGGGTGTAATGTATTATTCTCAAACTTTTGTATAAGTTATTACAGTAATTCCCAACTTTTGTGGTCACAAAGGGATAGTAGTATGTGTTATGTTATGTAAAGTACTTTGAATTGATGATTACGAATCAATGTTTGATTAATGGAATATGTTTTAGATAAAACTTTGTGTTACATGTTAAACTTATACAATAAGGTTTAGAATGTAAGTTAAATTTATGATTTTATGTAATCAGATAATGCCGTTAAGATGTCAAACACGAAATCAAAGGGCAGAAGAATCTGTCAACAACGCTGAGGGACAACAACAAGACCCAATACAAAACTTTGCGAACATGGTAGCTTTCAGTGCTATGCAAGTGAGGAATACCACCATGAGGAAACAAACCAGACAATCGCTTGGCAAACTTCAAAGACTTCAAGGCGGTAGGACCACCAGAATTCAGGGGAACAACTGACCCTATAGAAGCCCAGACATGGGTTAACGAGATAGAAAAGGCGTTCGTAGTTGCTAGGGTAGATGAGGGGCAAAAGACCTCTTTTTCCACTTATATGTTGAAAGGGGAGGCAAACATTTGGTGGGAAACAAATCAAACTAGGGCAGGAGAGGGAGTAGTTACTTGGGCTAGGTTTAAGACTTTGTTTTTCAAAAACTACCTCTCAGCTAGCATGCAGGCTAGGATGGAGGTAAAATTTCTGGAGTTAAAGCAGGAGAACATGACTGTTACGAAGTATGCCACAAAGTTTAATGAGTTGGCTAGGTTCGCTCCGCATCAAGTAGATACGGAGGCTAGGAAGCCAAGAAGGTTCGAGCTGGGATTCAAACCCTGGCTCTACAACAAGGTGGCAGTGTTGCAAATCAATACTTTTGCAGCACTCATGGAAAAGGCTATCATTGCTGAGGAGGGGAGTGAGGCCATAAGCCTCTACAACAAGGAGAAGAGGAACAAAAGCAAGTCTGTAGGAGTTGTGAGGGTGGGAACTAATAGTGGGAATAGGGGTGAGAAAAGAAAAGGGAATTATTTTGGGAATGTTCAGGTGAAGCAGGAAGGTGTGAAGAAGCAGATAGTTCAGTGTGGGAAATGTGGGAAGAACCACTCTGGTGAGTGTCTGAAGGGTAAGTTTGTATGTTACAAGTGTGGGCAGGAAGGTCATATCTCTCCCAACTGCCACAACCCAAGGATGAACAATGGATGTTTTCTATGTGGATCGACTGAACATAAGGTGAGGGATTGTCCAAAGAGGAAAATGGAGGCAGGGAGTGTAACCACGGGAAAAGGAAGCGGGACTATGACAATCACAGGACCGACTTCAACCAACAAACCAACCGCATTTAGTCTTCAATATGACTTGATCCGAGATATCTTTGGCAAATTGGAAATGGAACTCCAGGTATTATTCGAATAACTTTTATTTTTGTGTATATATTTGATGTTCTTTTATATAGCAAATTGTTTTATAAATAAATTTTGAGGGAGGGATTTGAGTTCTTTTAGAAATAAAATTTTGGTTTAATCGAAAAAGATAAGCTTTTGTATTATATAATGTAATAACCCTAATTATTATTTCTGCAAACCCTAATTTGCTAGATTTTCTATATAAAATAAATAAGAAATTTTATGATAAATTTTTTTTTTTTTTAATGACGAGACTAAGTGTCAAGTAAAGTGAACGATAAATGCGAATACATTTATTACTTGAAAAATTAGAAATAATTTTGGAATTATTAATTACCACAAATTATATGGTAATAAATTTCGTAAGTTTAAATATTTTATTAATTATTTTCCATGAAAACATGATTGAAATAATATATGATGTGATAATTAGATTTATATAATAAATATTTTATTATATGAATTGTTCGTAATATTTAAGTTAATTATTTTAACTTGATTATTGATGTTGTACGTACGAAGAATAAGTCGTATACGAGATCCAAACCTCGGATTGGGATTGTGATCAAGAGATGAGAATAATAATATTATATTATTTTACAAAGACTATAATTATGTAATCGGGTATGTGTGACAGATAATATTGAGCAATGACGGCCAATTAGGTCATAACATATTACCGCATCAGAAACCCCTAATTATTAAACTCGCTTATGGGGTATTTCGAGTAAAGAATCTGTATATATGGTTACCGTGAATAAGAATATCGCAATTGTAAGAAACCCCTAATTATCGTTGTACATCGATAATTAGGACAAACCCTAATTATTATAACCCTAACCTGCTGAAATTAGAAACCGTAACGAATCGTGTTAGAACATACACAGTATAATTAAAGAACCACTAATGGTCAATTAGAAACCCTAATTTTAATTTTAATTAATGGGTTTAATTTCGATGTTATCAGATATAGTGTTTTAATTTACCAAAGGATAAAAGTTAATTGGTAAATTATAAGAATTAAATCTAGTGATTAAATATTACATTTAATTGCCTTGTACAAGATTGCCCATACACTCTTAAACAAAGCCCAACCATCACCCATAACAAATCAGAAGCAAGAATCAAGAATTTTTGGCAAAAAGGGTATAAGAACACTAAACCTAGAAATCCTTTGATTCGATGTTATTTGATGCAATTGATTGTTTAAAGTTGTGTAATAGAATGTTAATTGATGATATGGGTTGATAAATCAAAGACCCATAACATCAAAGTGCACGAATTTGAAGATTTAAGCAAGTTGGAAAAACCGAATTCTGTTATTTTTTCACCAAATGTCAGAGGCCATAACTCTTTGCTCGATCATGAGTTTTGTTCTTCAAAAGTTGTTATGTGTAGCCTGATATGTGGTCTTTAATCTGCAAAAAGAATCAAGTCCATATCATGTATAGATTAGAAGTTATAGATGGTCAAACATGGTCAATCGATCATGATAAACTATTTTTAAGGGCAATCAGAATGGGGGCATTCTCGTCCACTTTTTGTGCTTTAAAAGGTCTGGACTTTTGATATGTTGTAGTTCATCGAGTTAGGAAGCCATAGGTTTTGGAATGACCTCATTCCGACCTCTGGATGAGGGAATTACGGTGATTGGAAGGAAATGTGTCAAACCGAAAGTCGCTAATGGATGTGCTATTCGGACAATCGCTTCGATCAGTTAATATTTTCAAAACCTTCTGGGCTTTTGGTATATTATAGTACAATCGAATAAGCTTTCCATAGACTCCAAACGGACTAAATCCGATATCGGAGGAGAGAGTTATGACATTTCAAAGTAGTAGTGTCAAAACTTCCCAACAAGTGCGGTGCAGTCCATTTGAACGGAATTTCTGGGCTGATGTGTTCGGAATTTGAAATGGTCAAAGAATAAAAGTTGTAGCCCTGGAAGTTAGCTTCATGGGCTCAAGAATCGCCAAAAATGTTTTAAAATGAAAGAGTTATGACTGTTTTAGCGGAAGAGGGTAAAGCTGAAACGAGATTGAAAATCAAGTATGAACGCCCACTTTTGACGCCTCGCTTGGGCTACCTAATGAACCCGAATTGGGTAATTCAGATTTTTAAAAAATAGTCTTACATACCATGTATAACATATCCAAAAATCGATTAATCGAGTTATGAGCAATGCGTTAGAAAATCGCAAAGTGAGCTATTGAAAATTAGTATAAACCAAGTCCCACATCGACTAAATTGAGAACTTCACCATTTTCTAAACCTATAAATAGAAGGGCTTGGCCTTTGTTTCATTCACCAAACAATAAGGCCTCCAATTTTTGAGAAAGGTTTTGTTGTGGGAGAACTTTTTATAAAGATCTCCTTAGTTAAATTTTGCGTGGAAGTGCGATTCACCTTGTGGAATTCAGATTTCCTGCATGTTTCTTATTTAATTTTGTAATGTTATTATTTTTAATTGTTAGTTAAAGTTTGAATTTTTGAAGTTTAGTTAGTGTTGTTAATAAACTAGTTAGTTTACTATGTTTATTTTGGCTTGGAATTGATTATGTAAATGAGTTATTTGTGATGACTTTTAATATTTTGTGATGAATTTCATTAATTAATAATTATTAATGATATTAAAGTTATTTAATGATTATATTAAATAATTTAGTTTAAAAATAATTTTAATATTATAAAAATCATTTTAAATGAAAATAAGGTATTTAAAAATATTTTAAGTTATAAAATATAACTTTTAATATTTAAATGATAATTTCATTAATAATTAAATATTAATGATATTAAGATAATATTAATGATATTTAGTTTATTTAATGATTAATATTAAATAATAGTTTAAAAATGGTTTTACTTATTTAAAACCATTTAAAGAGGATATTAAGGATTTAAAAATATTTTAAGTTATAATTAATGACTTTTTAATATTTGATAAATAGTACATTAATATTTAAATATTAATGGTAATTATTTGGGTAATATAAATGTTTTAAAATAGTTTGAGTTATTATAAATAACTTTTATATTTTGAATGGTTTCATTAATAGTTTAGTATTAATTAAACTATTAATGATAATGGAATTGTTTAATGTTTAAATCATTTAATTATGATTCCGATATTTGAAAGTTATAAATTTTACCAAACTAGTCGACTTGAGAACCGATTATGAAGTTCTCAATTTGAAGAAGAACACCTATAGTAATAGCTTATATCACTATAGGCCCTTTAGTGACAGATTTGAATTATTTTAAATTTTTCAATTTCGAAATTGTGAAAATGATTAAAAATAAGATGTCCGATATTTACAGTATGTCGAGGTATAGAATAAGAGTCTTAGACTCAGATTTACCCGATAAAGTCGCTTTGACGATCGACAAATGTTAGACCTTATAAAAGAAAGAAAAGACTACCGTAAGAGCATGGATGAGATATTTGAAAAATGTATAAAAATATTTCAAGTATAGTATAGAACTAAAAGTATGATCACCGTGATTATGTGATTGACTACGTATCAATCGTAATAGACAAAGATACTATGTGTTAAGATATATTGTTCTAATCGAACTAATGATCCGATTATTGATAGTTGTGATAAAGAGATAAAACCTAAGTTGAGATTTGTAATCGCGAATCGTGTAAGTATCCTACCTTTGCATTTTCTTTATGCAATGGACATGAGTAAGAAGTTTCGTAATTATTCTATTCCCTCGTATACATGATTATGTACGCTTTGATTATCAACATGTTAGCTCGTATATATATTCTGTTAAGTTGATTTCTAAATGGTTATACAAGTGTCCCCACTTGATAACCATGGCATTTATTCACATGTTGATATACCTCCGCAATTACCCGTATACATATATATTGAATTACATATTATTGTTGAGCAAGATTAAAACCTTCTAAGTTTGGAACCGTGCATGTATGAACATCCCTATATGGAAGATTTTGCGCCAAGGCGATAGAGAGAGCGATGAATTTCGCTCAAGTTATGTAGTATTGATCAATACAGGGTACAATCGGGTCGATCACCTCCGTCTGTAAGCTGAGCGGGTTATGGATGGATTTCCGCCAAACCTTTTCAAAATGAAAAGAATGTTCATAGTATGATTCTTAAACCCTATTCATGGGTAGAGCCAGAGCCAAATTTAAATAATTTGGAAGAGATTTGTTATGTGAATTTTTATCAAGATGATTACTTCACAACTTTCGATTCGTTGTAGAAGTGTTATGTAAAGAGAATACTTATATTCTTTCAAATTATATATATAATTGCTATTACTTGTCGGGCACTCAAATGCTCATCCTTGCTTAAATTAAATGTTTTCGCTTATGTATGAGCAACCTCAAGGCTCGTGCACGAAACAAAGGAAAAGGAAAGTTGATCGAATAAGTGTGTATCATGAGTTAATGGTTATAGTTGATTGGTATCTATTCAAGTATTATAAGGAATGTATTTGAAGGTCACGACTGGGAAGTAAACTTTGATGTATGTAAATTAAGTTCAATGTATTATTATTTTAGTATTATTCACCTTAAAGAAATGGTATCGTGGAGAACCGAAGTTCGGGTTTCAAATACCGGATTTGGGGTCGCCACAGTTGGTATCAAAGTCGTTGGTTATGAAGCTTAGGTAGGAATACCCGAGACTAATAACCGCAATGATTAGGATAAGTATTAACTCATATAGAGTTAGTTGGTCGATAAGATTCAAAGATGAATCTCTATGAGTGTAAGACACGAGTGCCCTAACTCGATTATAAAGTTAAAAAGAGTAGGGGAATAGATTGAGTCTAAAAGACCGAAAGTCCGCTATGAGAGATCGTAAAATAAAACGATCAAGATATTGAACTAAATCGTAATATATACGGCGAGATCACCCTGATCCGATAAGGCTATGATGACCGTAAGGAATCAATCGATGATTGAAAGTTTACGTTAAGATTGCTTTGTGTATGAATTGTACTATCAATTGGGTACAGATCTAGAAGAGAATTATAAATACGAATTAAATTGTATGGAGAATGGGGTTAGTGTTAGATGGGGATTCAATTGAGGACCTCATGTCGGCAAATGAGTTGTATGATTCTTCGTATGGGAGCCGAATTGTACTTGTGTAAAAACCACTTTGTTTTTTGCACCGATAATCATTGAAATGTCTCGTGGTCGCTATTATTTGTTATATGCACATTAAGAGGATGACTCCATTCTCGTGTGTATAATGTAGATAGGTCATAGATAGAGAATATAAGATTAAGTTCGAGTTCTTAAAACTCATACCTATGAGACAATCTTGACTCATAATTATATGAAATGTTTATGAACCCCTCAGCGAATGGACGCCAAAGGTCTGACTAGGATAAGTTCTTAAACTCATATGATTGTGGCAATTTATGAACTCATAAGTGTGGTTTGATGAACTGGGTATAGTTTTGTGTGAATGGAGTGTTATGGATAACAGGAATGTATAGATTGTTAAGTAAATGATTTTTAGTGAAGGTGTTAGGTTTTCCTAAACTCCTAGCTATGCTAAACTTCAAAATTTTTGACATCAAGCTAAATACGCACTATGTGCTTTTGAAAACAAAAATGTAGACTCGTAATCATTTTTGAAACGGTTTAAAGTACGGTCTATGCTACTTATTTCGGCCAGACGCAAATGATTTGAAATATCAAAATTGTTTTAATTATCACTCATGTACCATGTAACTCAAAAGAGAGATGATAAAAATGTGATGGAGTTGTAAATACAGAATACTTAGTGTGAATTTGACTGAAGTCGCTGCGTTCACTATTGTATGATGTGTTATGACAAAGTCATACAATGACTGCATCCTCAACGGATTGTTAATACAAAGACGGCATCATGACGTCATTCTAAAAATGTTTTCAAAAGTTTAATTTGCCAACTGGTTTGGCTACATCTAAATAATTCATTGAATTGAATTATTGATATGAGTCTATGCTATTTGAATCACCTAGACTAATGTTTATGAAAACTCTAAGTGTTCATTGAAAGAAATTTCCCAACCAAATTGTTTTGGTGCGGAATCATATGATAAGACCGAGGTGAACGATGTTGTTTGGATAAAATAATCCAATCTAATAGCATAAATATTCATAGGCATGATTAATAATGTTATGCATGACGTAGGGTACAATAGGCTAATCACCTAAAGTACTATTAATGGTAGTTTACCTTCTTTGTGATTGTAAACATACCAGTAATGTTTTACAGTATGAATACCGCTTAAAACTATGTGTTCATGGTCTATATGACCCCTCAAAGACAATTTGAAAACTTTTACTCTTGTGAGAGGTGTATTGGTAGCATGATGATGATATGTGTGAATGTTGTAAAGACGTATAGAGTTAAGAAGAGTTATGAGGGAGGTTGGAGCAGAGGAGATATTCAGATAAGATAGTTGAAGGTTGAAATAGAAGCCAAAGACACCACGGATATACCTTGACTGTGCTTTAGTCATCACCTTCATGCGATTCGATGCAGAGTGGATGGAGCTTTTCTGCAGAGATAGGTGTTGATGAGAATTGAATAAATTTATCATCAATCAAAATAAGATATATAGAACTCTTGATTGCTATGTATATATACTATATGTTAATCGTGGTAACTTATGTATGTAGATGTCCGTGAGAAAGATATGTGGAATAAGAAGGATCGATCTATACCCCAGCTAATATCGAGGCCAACAGATGAAATAGAAGCTCACTAGGAACCCAAATCTGACGAGGTGGCTATCGTGGAAAAACGTGAGCATCGATCCGTAAATGTTGGATTTGATGATAGTGATTCGGACACTAAAGTTGAAGTCGCTCAAGCATCAACGGAGGTGCAGGATTTGAGAACAAGGTTTCTTCATTGGAAAGGTTGTGGGAGATAGAAAAGTTGATGCGGCGTTAATGGAAACAATGGAAGAGCAGGATAAGCTTAAAATCCAAATTGACCAGATGGAGCCTCAAGCGACACATCCGTGAAGGACACACCTCTCCTCGCTGCCCAACTATAAGAAAGGTGGATGTTTTAATTGTGGGATGGAAGGACATCGAAATAATGAATTTTCCGAGAAAAGGCTTGGTAAATAAGTAGTATGGGTTATGTATGTAATATGTGTGATAAGTAATGAACTATTTTCAACTTTTATGTTGGTTAAGATTTTAAATTCACTTTCAGAGTCAGTCACAAAGGGATAGTCGCATTGATTAAAGCGAGGATGTCTTTGTAAATATTCGATAAATGAATATGAATCTAAGATTGAGAAATGAAACGAGTTTAATACATTAATCTTATGCAATGAGGTTTAAAATGTAAGGTATAATTTATGGTTTTATTTAACCAGATAATGCCACCAAGACGTCAAACTCAAACCAAAGGGTAGAAGAATCTACTAATCTTTGGAGAACGAGAGCGAGAATCGATGCAAAATTTTGCAAACATGGTAGCTCAAAGCATGCATCGTGGAATACCATTCCAGGGAACCAACTGCATAATCGCTTGGCAAAATTCAAAGACTTCAAAGCCAGAGGACCACCGTGTAATTGAGAGGATCAAATTTGACCCTATAGAAGCCCGGACTTGGGTGAACAGAGATAGAGAAGGCATTCAGAATCGCTAAAGTAGATGAGGGCAAAATACCGCTTTTGCCACTTATATGATGAAAGGGGAAGCTAACTTTTGGTGGGAGGCAACTAAGACTCGGGCAGGAAAAGAAGAAATTACTTGGGATAGGTTTAAGGATTTATTTTTTTCAAAAACTATCTCTCTGTTAGTATGCAGTCTAGAATGGAGGTATTTGGGGTACTTTTCATGTCGGGTTACTATTCGCGAAGTACTATTCACGACGTACTATTCACCCGAAAAATTGATTTCTTTTCTGTCCAAAATATTTTTGATACATGGATATTATTCTTGATTTTTACTACACAAAGCAGTATCATGTTGATAATTTGGACATTATTGAATACTGGATAAATTAAATTATAAATATTTAAAATTTATCATTTGCTTTCATTTAATTAAATGCTTATATCATTGTCATCATCCTCATGCTTATATTGTGATGAAAGTAATCTTTGACATACGTGCGTAGATGGATCATTGATTGATATGATTATGACTTGTGGATTATTCTAAGATAATCATGACCATTGATGATTACATGAACCTTGGCCCGTAGTGCATGGATGATTCGATTATGTGGTTTATTTATTAAGCTGAGTCTCAATGATAAAGTTGATGGAAACCTTTTTAAATCATAGAAGATAATAGATATCATGCTCTACCTGACTCTTCTAATGGATTGCTTATTCCGCTGCAGTTAAACTTGTTGTCGATTATATTCTATCAGTTTAACATTGTTGAAGGCTAATGATAACTTATTCTACATTATTTTAGTCATACTATTTCTTATTGGGCTAGTTGAGCTCACCCTTTTACTTCCATTGTTCTCTTCAGGAAATGAGAACGTATCCGAAACTAGTCGGGGAACGGAGTGATGGTCCGAGATGGTTGTTTTAGTAATCCTCACTATTTAGTGTGATAATAAATGTAATGAGGATTGAATTTGAGTTTGGATCTTCATACTATGAGACAATATTAGTGTAAAAAACTGTAAGCTCTTGTTGTATAATTAAGTTTGTATTTGTATTCTATACCATGTATTTGATGACCCAAGATGGGTGATGTATACCTATTTTGGGGGCGTCACAATTGGTATCAAAGCTTAGGGATATGATCCCTGGCTGAGATGTGAGACAAGAACTAGGAGGCAAGAGATGGGGAATTCCTTCGCTAGTATGACCTACCTAAGATTATTTGGTATTTAATTGGTCAGTTGGAGTATAGGGATAATATGTGATATGTCAATTAACCCTTGTTTTGTGGCAGTGTTTGAAAATGGCATCTGCAAATTTTGATATCAACAATGAAACACATGAGACCATTGAGTCACCGACGATCAATACCCAAGATAATATGCAATGAAGACAATAATCCTCGAATTAAATAACAACACCATCAAATGATGAACGATGGGATGTTCGGAAGCTTTATGCGATTCATGCAACATCATCGGTAGTGTGGCTCTCATCCAAAATGCGGTGGAAACAACAACTCTCGAATGATCACCGCTAAGCGCTTCAAGGAGCTGGGACCACTAGAGTTTATTGGAGAGGCAAAACCACTTAAGGCGGAGACGTGGATAAAGCGATTACCAAGATATTTGATGTCTTGGGATGCTCGAGGAGCAAAGGTTCCTTTACCACCTTATTTGCAAGGAGAGCTGATTCTTCGGTGGAATCTATAAAATGTACTCAACTTCGCCAGCACTAAAAATGTCTTGGGAGAAGTTCCAAGAGTCATTCAACGACAATTACTTTCAAAAGTATTCATCACATGATAGAGGTGGAGTTTATTAAGTTGGAGCAAAATAATATGGTAGTATCACGATCTGAAGCTAAGTTTGCTGAGTTGTCTCGGTTTGCGCCCCACTTGGTTGATAATGAGAAGAGAATGACGCGGATGTTTCTAAGAGGTTTGAAACCTGGATACGTCAATACTTAATTTCTCACAAACTGTGTTTGTATTAAGATGTTGTAAATAGGACTCAGTTATTGGAGCGCGATAATGAGTCAACCCAACCTAGAGAGAGCAGTCGACAAGTCGATAATACCAATGGTAGCAGTCATAGAAGCAGTGACAACAAATGTGGAGGGAATCAACATGCCAGAAATAGTAACCACTCCAGTGGTAGTCATGGTCAAGATAATAGAAGTGGAAATTTCAAGAAGAGGAGATTCAATAATGATGGAAAGACGTCGGCCTGAACACTTTTTGTTAAGGAAGGAGCGAACGGCCAGATGTATGTTACAAATCTTGGAAGGAGGACACATCGGTCCAAACTGCACGATGATCCAAAGCATGTTACAATTATGAAAGAGAAGGTCACATAGCCCAATTTTGTTTTGCACTTTCAAGTCAAGTCCAAATTGGGATGGAGGCATCAAAGTCATCCGCATAAGACAAAAACCGTAGTTCAAGGAGGCGTTTGTCGTAACCTCCCAAAAAAGCGAGAATCCAAACGAGGTAATCACGGGTAAGCTAATCATAAACTCTTGCGATGCTTATACCTTATTTGATACCGTTTCTACCAATTCTTTTATTTCTCCTACTTGCGCTCAAGCTTAGACTTTTTCCATTCTCAATAGCAGATTTGGCTAAAGACTGGTTATACTATCTACCTTCTGGATCAATACGATCATGGACTGATATGCAAAGGTTATTCTTGGAGAGGTATTTTCCTGCATCAAGAGTTACCGATATAAGAAAGGAGATATGTGGAATCAGGCAGTTCAATGGAGAGAATCTCTATGAGTATTGGGAGAGGTTCAAGAAGTTGTGTTTCAGCTGTCCACGTCATGGAATTGATGAACATTACTTGATCCAGTACTTCTATGAGGGGTTGCTACCAATGGAAAGAAGCATGATTGATGCAGCAAGTGGAGGAGCACTGGTAGACAAGACTCCAGAAGCGGCAAGGACTTTAATTGCAAATATGGCAGCTAACTCACAACAGTATGGAACTAAGATGGATCAAACACTACAAAGGGTAAATGGGGTAAACACACGAGAGACTTGGAGCAGCAGATTTCTGATTTAACTGCTTTGGTTCGACAAATGGTACTTTAAAGAATACGCAAGGTATTCATGAAGCTCAACCTCGATTACCACGTAAAAATCAAGAAGTACCTTCCAATTCAGGACATCTATTGAGGATATGTTTAAGGCATTCATGAACCAAAACAACGGTTCATGTGTCGGACACAACAATTCAAAAGAGGAGACAAGAACTTCGCTCAAGATCTGAGGACCAAGTTGGTCAACTTGCAACCCATGGTGAGAAGGTCACTTTCACAAACTGCTTGAAAATGTAAGTGCCATAACATTGAGATGTAGTGCGATCAATCAGAAAGAAATGTCAATACAAAGCAAATCCAAATAATAGTGAAATAAGCAAGAGTGATGTACTCAAGCACAAATTTCCACCTCTTTCAATTTATGAACTGAAACTACCTTTTCCCCAAGTTCTAACAAGGAATTGTAAAGTTGGAAAGAATGCAACGTGGTATCTGAGTCTAATGAAAAATTCCTTGAAGAAATGGTGAATAGGGAACAAGAACTTAAAGATGATAAGGAGTTCACAAGTGGAAACCTTTTGTATGTGCTCGAGACTACTGCTAAATTTGAAGAAATCAGGTATTCAAAGTCCGAAAATGATGAACAAGAGGCGAGATGGAAGAATTAATAATTCTGCAGATTTCTATAAGGAGGACATAGATGATGATACTTTCCTTATACCAATGAACAACACACAATGATAAACACCATGGGACCTTACACATGGAATTAGGCAATATGAAATGTCCGATTAAAGGCATATATAAAGTTAAGAGGTATCTTGGTAATGTTAATTCTATTTTTGCTATTGATGTTGTTGACTTTACGGTGCAGGAATCTCTTGAGCAAATATACAAGGAGGATTTGAGGTCTGGAATGGAGCAAAATCAGGATCTGAAGGATGCTCCTAATGAAGAATTGAAGATGTTACCAGTCCATTTGAAGTTCACAAGTCCAATTACATAGAATGAGAAGGATGATGTCAAGCCAATGACAATAAACAAGGGCAGCTTCTTGGGAGGCAACCCAAGATCTCAGATTTGATTTTTCTATCCCTTTACTTTTTAGTTTTTTTATTACATGTTAGCTAGTAGTATTTTCTTCTTTACATGATTTTCTTACATTGGAGACAATGTAAGGTTTGAGTGTGGGGAGAAGATTTAGGTTTTTATTTTATTTAGGAATATTGATCCGATTTTGATGGGGAATTTAAAAAAAATTAATTCTTTTGAAAATTTTGATTTCATGATTCTATCTTGCTATGTATTAAAAAGATTAAAGTCAAAGATTGAAAATTGATGCTAAAATTCAGAATCAGTTTAATGCTTAATTTGTTAATGAATGATGAAAACTAAGCCACGATCCATAGTAATTGATTTAAATTTAATTTGTGATACATGAGTACTTGAATATGAGAAACATGTTTATTTGGCTAAGTTATTTGTGGAATTGTCTATGTGCACTGATTTCATGACTTAGAACTGTTTAATTTGCTTATGTTGTTGCAGAACCATGTGAAATAATGATGAATGAAAAGAAAAAGAAAAAAAAATATGCTTCAATGTCCATTGTGCGAAATAACTGGGTATCTAAGCCTCGGGAAGCATCGGTATTCACGCTAAAAAGTGCGATGGATAAAAGCAGCTTGACTAGTCGACTTTTGTGGCCTTTGTTACTTGAATAAGTAAGCCTTAGGGGTGTCTCTACACCTAGCGCCTTAAGATCATCTGGTTTGGGAGTCGTTGGTGGAAAGTTCGCTAATGGGTAACTCTGAAAAGCCTAAGAAAAGGAGACATTGCACATGTCAAGAAAAGAAAAAAATATATACGAAAAAAAGAAGCATGAAAATACATTCATCTGTGCTAAAAAAGAAGGTTCTATGAAAAAACTTAAAAAGCAAGAAAAAATTGTTCTTGGTTGTGAGTCGGTGTATTCTTGCTTTTTGCTCCATGGTAACTAAGTTAAGTAAGTATGATGATTTTGGGAAAGTTACTTATGTGGTTATCGTTTGATTTAATGAAATTCATTGGTGAAATGGTAAGGTTGGTAATTGTGAGTTGATTGATAAAGGCGTTGATTAGATTTTTGCAAATTTAGTGTTGATAATCATGATTTGTCGTTGAAATCTTTTGACATGATGTTTGAATAGAATTTTTTGGAAATCAAACTTTTGGTTTACGAGGGAGACGTAAAGGCTAAGTGTGGGGGAATTTGATAAGTGCATATTATTCATTTATTTTGATTCCATTATATTTAGTTTTATTGCATGTTTACTTAGTCCGAGATCTTTATGGGCGGTGAAATGGAACTCCAGGTATTATTCGAATAACTTTTATTTTCGTGTATATATTTGATGTTCCTTTATATAGCAAATTATTTTATAAATAAATTTTGAGGGAGGGATTTGAGTTCTTTTAGAAATAAAATTTCGGTTTAATCAGAAAGATAAGCTTTATATGAATAGTTAAAGATTTGTTCGATCAAATATGATAGAGATTTACTTGCAATGATTGTGTGTGTATGTACCCCTGTATGTACGTATGAGTTTTTACAACGGTAATTAGGGGGACTTTAATCCTTATAAGGAGGTGAATGTAATAACTTAGATATTTTCTATGTAAATAAATAAGAAATTTTGTATATATATTTTTTTTTTAATGATGAGAATATGTGTCAAGTAATGTATGATAAATGCAAATATATTTATTACCTATAAATAATTTTAGAATTATTAATCACTACAAATTATATTCCTATAGTAATTAATTTTTGTAAGAAAATTTTTATTAATTATTTTCCATGAAAACATGATTTTATATTATTTCAATAATATATGAAATGATTATTAGAAGTATAATAATAAATATTTTATTATATGAATTTTTTCGAATATTTAAGATATTTATTTTAGCTTTATTATTGATTTTGTATATGAAGAATATATCGGATATGGAATCCAAACCCTAAATTTTGGTATTGATCAATGGATGAGAATAATACTATAATATTAATTATATTTTATTTTTCAAAGGCTATAAATATGTCTTGTAAATATGGAGACCGATAATGGTTATTCAATTGTGGTAAATTAGGCATGACCCTTATATACGTGTTATTAAACCCTATTTGTTAAACTTCGGTTATGAGTTCGAAGACTATGTAATAATGGTATTATATGAATTTTCTTGTATTATATAATTTACGTAATTATGAGAAACCCTAATTATTATTTGCAAACCCTAATTTGCTAAAATATGAAACCTAATTCTTGTTTTAGTAAATTATAATGATAATTAGCAAACCCTAATTGTTAATTTGGGAACCCTAATGATGTTAAGGAACCTAATTATTTAAACCCTAATTTTCTATTAAAAACCTAATTTCTATTAAAACCCTAA
The DNA here is from genome assembly GCA_020205605.1 of Panax ginseng. Taxonomy (NCBI): domain Eukaryota; kingdom Viridiplantae; phylum Streptophyta; class Magnoliopsida; order Apiales; family Araliaceae; genus Panax; species Panax ginseng. Next base: position 72,808,971 of record CM035141.1, read on the forward strand.
TTTAATTAGTGTGTTTAAAATTAAAATTTTATTACACTTTAATTTTTAATTGTCCAAATCCTAGAAATTATTTGGGAAACTTTAAGATATAAAATCTAGTGATTAAACCCTAGATTTAATAACATTGGACAAGAATACCCTTGAAATTAAAAATAATTACCAAAATACCGTTTTGTCCCATATGTTGAATTATTGTTAAGACAAGATCTAGCAAAAATCTGGCCAGCCACCCTAGACCTACCTATGAGCCTATAATCTATAACACATCACATGATCAGCCATCCCATACATGCATACATGATTTGCTAGATTTAAGAAAGAGAAAGTGCTCATTTTTGGCCTAAACTATTCACAAGCACTTAGCCATTCTCCCTCAAGCTCAAACCCACGAAATTCCCTTGTTAGATCAGTCCATGATCAAGCCCCACGATTACCAGTAGCAGATCAGAAGAACAAAATTAGAATCAAAGCTTAGAAAAGGTACAAAAACCCTTGCCTCAAATCTGTCCAAATATTATGTGTTAGATGTTAATTTTGAATGTTAGAATATGTTGGTTGTAGTCCATTTTGATGATCTGGGTCGGTAGTTTACAGATCCATAACATCTAAGTCTTAATTGATGATTTTTCAAAATCTGAAAAATTTGTTTTTGATCTCGACAATGAATGTCGATCGCTACACATCTTAAAGTGTTTATTTATTTGATGTTTTAAGTGTTGATTATTGTAGTATGATATGAGTTCTTTACTCTGAAAGTTGAATCAAGCTCATAGCATGAATATATTGTCATAAATGGTTGGTCAAAGGTCGTTGACCGAACATGACCAAACCATTTCTGGGCAAACCAGAAGGTCATTTCCAGAGTCTGACAATGTTTTCAATTGCTTTGATCTGACAGATTTTGTACGATTAGTTGGTGTTGTTGTAATTAGATTGTTGTATGTTGTATAAACTTTAGATCTATACCTCTAGATTCCTTATTATATCAACAGAATCTTTGTAGTAGATGGTCAAAGTAGACCATCCGGTAACATTTTCCATTTTCTGGAATTTCCAGAAATTGTATGAACGAGTTTTCTGACATAGTTTGACCGGCGTGTATCTACTTTATTTGTTGATGTTATGACAAGGTTATGTGATAGATTTGTAGTCGTAGGTGTTGTCTACAAGCTGGAATTGATAGATCGCAAAAACATTTCACGTATTGCAAGTTATAAGGATCGTAAGTTGCCTACTCGGACTGTTCTTCATTTCTGGAAACCCAGAAATGAAGAACAGCTTCTGATAAGGTTTTCTGTAGCCTAGATCTTTTTGGTTTGTTATGTTTTGGCCATGTTTCTTGTTAGATAATGTAGTGTTGAATTTGAACTACATGATCTGATGTTTAGCTATTCCAGAAACATGTGAAGTTAAGAATTATTGTTGGTCAAACATGCCTACTCGGTAACAAGCTTGAAGGTTCTAGGTTTGGCCAAGAACACGAAGAACACCTATAGCGACGGTTCTGTCACTATAGGTGGTCTTTAGCGACAGTTTTGAATAAAAATTATATTTTTCTTAAATAATTAGTTTTTAATTATTAAAAATACAAAATAAATTATTAAAAATAATTTTAAAGTCCAAAAATTAGTTTTTAATTATTTTAAGTATATTTCGTAAATATTTAATATTTTTAGAATATAAAAGTATTTAATTTATTTAAGTATAATATTAAATAAATGATTAAAAAATGATTTTTATACATGAAAAATCATTTAAAAATATGTTATGATATAAAAGATATTTTAAGTTATTTCTATAATTTTAAATATTTTGTGATGATTTTCATTATTAATTTGATATTAATGATGATTAAGTTATTTAATAAAGATATTAAATAAATGATGGAAAATAGAAATAATGATTTAAAATTTATATAAAAATGATTTAGAGATTATAAAAATATTTTAAGTTATAAAATATAACTTTTGATATTTTGTCATGAAAAAAATATTAATATTTTAATATTAAGGATATTAAATTTATTTAATAATTATATTAAATAAAGTAATGTAAAAATGATTTTTATATTAGAAAAATTATTTTAAATAAAAAATAAAGTGTTTAAAGATATTTTAGGTTATAAAATATAACTTTTAATATTTAAAGGATAATTTCATTAATAATTTAATATTAATAATTATTAATTTATTATTAATAATTTTAAATTTATTTAATAATTATATTAAATAAATAGTTTATAAATGGTTTTATTAATTTAAAAATCATTTAAAAGGGATATAAATGAATTAAAATATTTTAAGTTATACTTAATGACTTTTAATATTTTGAATAAATAGAACATTAATACTTAAATATTAATAGTAATTATTTAAAAATGATTTTAAATGTTTTAAAAATCATTTAAGGGTAATATTAATATTTTAAAAGTATTTTGAGTTATTATAAGTAACTTTACTATTTTGAAAATGATTTCATTAATAGTTTAATATTAATTAAATATTAATGATAATAGAATTGATTAATATTTAAATCATTTAATAATGATTAGATGTTTGAAAATTCATGATAAATTATAATAAATATTTTAAAATTATTATAAGTCATTTAAAAATAATATGAGTGATACTAAGTTATAAGAAAAGTCTTAGACTAGATAATTACCCAATAAAGTTGTTTCAGACACCAACATGTTTCGTAAATTGATCCGGACTTAGATAATTTAATTAGATATGTGATTATTTGTGATTCAATGGTTTATTAAACATGGGTAATAATGTGATTAGATTATGTCTTTATTGCGAAATGCAAGACTATGTGTTATAGTATATTGTTCTAATTGAACGAATGATCTTATTATCTTTAGGTCGTCAGATAAAAGATTAATCTAAGTTGCGTTATTGTAAGTAAGCATTCAGAAAGTATATAAAACCTTATGCACTACTTTTATTTAAATGCAAACAGGTATATCATGTTATGCAAGTTCCTAAACTTACTCCAATTATTATGGTGCAAGATTATTAACTCATGTTATTATTGATTATGTATCCAATCTTGGTATTCATACAAGTTCTTACATTATTCGATCATTGTATTATTGTATAATTGAGATATTTATTACATTAGCTTAATTACAGTATATAGGGTTAGATAAGTGTCCCCACTTGGATAACCATTGTATTTAATCATATGTTGATACATACTTATTGATTTCAAGTATGTATCGTTGACTTAAATGCCATCTAAGCTATTTGATTCAAATAGACATAAAAATATTATTGAACAAGATAGAAGTTATTGTATCCAACCAGATTGTTTTGGTTCTGATTCCGACTAAGTATGAACATCCCTAATATGGGAAAACTTTTTTGTGCACCTAAGGTAGATAGAGTGAAACGATAATATCGTTCTTGCATGTAGTATTGATCAATCACAGGGGCATAATGGGTCGATCACCCCGTGCGTAAGTAAGTTATGATTCTGCCATGATGAAGTTCTGTTTAACCTTTTCAAAAATAGAAGACAATGTTCATAGTATGTTGATAGATCTCCAGCAATAGTCTGTACGTAGTTTCAAAGATTTCATATTAAAATGATATGTTGTTATTATTGGTTCAGCTTACTTCACAACTGTTGATTCCTTGTAGAAGTGTCTTTCAAAGAAAACATTTAATTCTTTCAGCTAATATATATTGTTGTTACTACTTGCTGGGCAAATTAAATTCTCATTCTTGCTTTAAATTTAAATGTTTTCAGTTAAGTATGATCAACCTGAAGGCTCAGGAAAGAACAATGGGAAGGGAAAGCTGTATGAATGAGATTTATAACATGTTGTGTAATAGTTATAGTTTATTAAGACAATGATACTTATTATCTATGATGTAATGAATGTTTAAAGGTCTCGTACCTGGGAGTAAACTTTGAGGCATATATAAATTAAGTTTGAATTTTATATTATTGTTATTATTATTAGTATTATTCAGCTTATAGAAATGGTATCGTGAAGCATCGAGTTCGGGTTTCAAGTACCCGGATTTGGGGGCGTCATAGGTTAGTATCAAAGCTTTAGGGTTAGAAACCTTAGGTGGGATCGACCTTAGGCTATAACCTTAGGACATGGGGAAACGTTGAAAATACAGATAACTCATATAGAGTTTAAAAGAAGATGAATTGAATAAATTCATCGTTAAACAAAATAAAAGATAACTCTTATAAAACTATTGTTTGCTGTGTGTATATACTATTTACTAACAAGATAAGTTATGTGTAGATGTCAGGTGGAAAAGAATTAGGATACTCTCTGATCATAAAGAAGGAGCCGATATCAAAGCCAAAAGCTGAAATAGAGGCTCATATTACAGACAACCTTGATGAGGTGGTGGTATTGGAAAACATAGTACCAGATCCAAAAATGGTAAAACTGATAGATAGTGATTCAGACACTAAAGTTGGAGCTGATCAAGCATCAATGGAAGTATAGAATCTGAAGAACAAGGTTTATTCTTTAGAAAAGATGTGGGAAATAGAAAAGCTACTAAATAACTAATTACGAAAGGCGTTAATAGAAACTATGGAAGAACAAGATAAGCTTAAAATCCAAATTGATCAAATGGGAGCCGGAATCAACAAATCGTGTGCAGCTCCGAGCAAGAAAGGGAAAAGAAAGAGGAAAGACCGTGACTTAGGAAATTAGTAGGATTAGTAGTGGATTATGTGTGTTTGATAATGTAAGGGTGTAATGTATTATTCTCAAACTTTTGTATAAGTTATTACAGTAATTCCCAACTTTTGTGGTCACAAAGGGATAGTAGTATGTGTTATGTTATGTAAAGTACTTTGAATTGATGATTACGAATCAATGTTTGATTAATGGAATAAGTTTTAGATAAAACTTTGTGTTACATGTTAAACTTATACAATAAGGTTTAGAATGTAAGTTAAATTTATGATTTTATGTAATCAGATAATGCCGTTAAGATGTCAAACACGAAATCAAAGGGCAGAAGAATCTGTCAACAACGCTGAGGGACAACAACAAGACCCAATACAAAACTTTGCGAACATGGTAGCTCGAAGCTATGCAAAGAGGGAATACCAAATATAGCGAGGAACCAACCTGACAATCGCTTGGCAAACTTCAAAGACTTCAAGTGGTAGGACCACGAAATTGAGGGAACAATGACCTATAGAAGCCTGCACATGGGTTAACGAGATAGAAAAGGCGTTAGAAGTTGCTAGGGTAGATGAGGGCAAAGACCTCTTTTTCCACTTATATGTTGAAAGGGAGGCAAACATTTGGTGGGAAACAAATCAAACTAGGGCGGGAGAGGAGTAGTTACTTGGGCTAGGTTTAAGACTTTGTTTTTCAAAAACTACCTCTCAATGCTAGCATGCAAAGCTAGGATGGAGGTAAAATTTACGGAGTTAAAGCAGGGAGAACATGATATTACTGTAAGTATGCCACAAAGTTTAATGAGTTGGTTAGGTTCGCTCGCATCAAGTAGATCTGAGGCTAGGAAGCTTGAAGGTTCGAGCCGGGATTCAAACCACAGCTCTACAACAAGTGGCAAGTGTTGCAAAATCAATACTTTTACAAAGACTCATGAAAAAGGCTATCATTGCTGAGGAGGGGAGTGAGGCCATAAGCCTCTACAACAAGGAGAAGAGGAACAAAAGCAAGTCTGTAGGAGTTGTGAGGGTGGGAACTAATAGTGGGAATAGGGGTGAGAAAAGAAAAGGGAATTATTTTGGGAATGTTCAGGTGAAGTAGGAAGGTGTGAAGAAGAAGATAGTTCAGTGTGGGAAATGTGGGAAGAACCACTCTGGTGAGTGTCTGAAGGGTAAGTTTGTATGTTACAAGTGTGGGCAGAAAGGTCATATCTCTCCCAACTGCCCCAACCCAAGGATGAACAATGGATGTTTTCTATGTGGATCGACTGAACATAAGGTGAGGGATTGTCCAAAGAGGAAAATGGAGGCAGGGAGTGTAACCACGGGAAAAGGAAGCGGGACTATGACAATCACAGGACCGACTTCAACCAACAAACCAACCGCACGAGTCTTCAATATGACGGTCCAGGATACTGTGGCAGCTGGAAATGGAACTCCAGGTATTATTCGAATAACTTTTATTTTTGTGTATATATTTGATGTTCTTTTATATAGCAAATTATTTTATAAATAAATTTTGAGGGAGGGATTTGAGTTCTTTTAGAAATAAAATTTCGGTTTAATCAGAAAGATAAGCTTTATATGAATAGTTAAAGATTTGTTCGATCAAATATGATCGAGATTTACTTGCAATGATTGTGTATGTATGTACCCCTGTATGTACGTATGAGTTTTACAGCAACGTGATTCCTGGGGACTAATCCTTATAAAGGAGGGTGAATGTAATAACTTGATATTTTCTATGTAAATAAATAAGAAATTTTGCATATAATTTTTTTTTATTTTAATGAAGAGAATATGTGTCAAGTAATGTATGATAAATGCAAATATATTTATTACCTATAAATAATTTTAGAATTATTAATCACTACAAATTATATTCCTATAGTAATTAATTTTTGTAAGTAGAAATGTTTTTATTAATTATTTTCCATGAAAACATGATTTTATATTATTTCAATAATATATGAAATGATTATTAGAAGTATAATAATAAATATTTTATTATAAGAATTTGTTCAGAATATTTAAGTTAATTATTTTAGCTTAATTATTGATGTTGTATATGAAGAATAAATCAGATATGAAATCCAAACCCTAAATTTGGGTATTGATCAATGGATGAGAATAATAATATAATATTAATTATATTTTAATTTTTCAGTGCTATAAATATGTACTGTAAATATGGAGACTGATAATGGTTATTCAATTGTGGTAAATTAGGGCATGACCCTTATATCGTGTTATTAAACCCTAATTGTTAAAGTCGGTTATGAGTTCGAGACTGTGTAGTAATGGTGTTATATGAATTTTAATGTGTATTATATAATTTCTGTAATTATGAGAAACCCTAATTATTATTTGCAAACCCTAATTTGCTAAAATATGAAACCCTAATTACTATTTTAGTAAATTATAATTGTAATAACCCGAGATTTTCTATATAAAATAAATAAGAAATTTTGCGTATAATTTTTTTTTTTAATGACGAGACTAAGTGTCAAGTAAAGTGAACGATAAATGCGAATACATTTATTACTTGAAAAAATTAGAAATAATTTTGGAATTATTAATTACCACAAATTATATGGTAATAAATTTACATAAGTAAAATATTTTTATTAATTATTTTCCATGAAAACATGATTGGAAATAATATATGATGTGATAATTAGATTTATATAATAAATATTTTATTATATGAATTGTTCGAGATATTTAAGTTAATTATTTTAACTTGATTATTGATGTTGTCTGAAAGAATAAGTCGGGACATGAGATCCAAACCTCGGATTGGGATTGTGATCAAGAGATGAGAATAATAATATTATATTATTTTACGATTACCATAATTATGTCTTTGGTTTGTGTGAACAGATAATATTGAGCAATGACGGTCAATTAGGTCATAGCATATTACCGCGTCTTGTGAAACCTTAATTATTAAACTCGCTTATGGGGTATTTCACGAGTAGTATTTGTGTATGAAATTCTATGTGAATAAGAATATCGGTAATTAGAAGAAACCCTAATTATCATTGTACATCGATAATTAGGACAAACCCTAATTATTATAACCCTAACCGGTTGAAATTAGAAACCGTAAATTACTCGTGTTAGTAACATACACGTATAATTAAAGAACCACTAATAATCGATTAGAAACCCTAATTTTAATTACAGGGTTTAATTTCGATGTTATTGTATAAGTGTTTTAATTTACCAAAGGATAAAAGTTAATTGGTAAATTATAAGAATTAAATCTAGTGATTAAATATTACATTTAATTGCCTTGTACAAGATTGCCCATACACTCTTAAACAAAGCCCAACCATCACCCATAACAAATCAGAAGCAAGAATCAAGAATTTTTGGCAAAAGGGTATAAGAACACTAAACCTAGAAATCCTTTGATTCGATGTTATTTGATACAATTGATTGTTTAAAGTTGTGTAATAGAATGTTAATTGATGATATGGGTTGATAAATCAAAGACCCATAACATCAAAGTGCACGAATTTGAAGATTTAAGCAAGTTGGAAAAAGCCCAATTACATATTTTTTTCACCAAATGTCGAGGCCATAACTCTTTGCTCGATCATGAGTTTTGTTCTTCAAAAGTTGTTATGTGTAGCCCGATATGTGGTCTTTAATCTGCAAAAAGAATCAAGTCCATATCATGTATAGATTAGAAGTTATAGATGGTCAAACATGGTTGATCGATCATGATAAACTGCTTTTGGGCGATCTGTAATGGGGGCATTCTTGTCCACTTTTGTGCTTTAAAAGGTCTGGACTTTTGATATGTTGTAGTGCACTGAGTTAGGAAGCCATAGGCTTTGGAATGACCTCATTCCGACCCTCGGATGAGGGAATTACGGTGATTGGAAGAAATGTGTCAAACCGAAAGTCGGCAGAAGGATGTGCTATTCAGGACACTGTTTCGATCAGTTAATGTTTTCAAAACCTTCTGGGCTTTTGGTATATTATAGTACACCGAATAAGCTTTCCATAGACTCTGAAACGGACTAAATCCGATATCGGAGGAGAGAGTTATGACATTTCAAAGTAGTAGTGTCAAAACTTCCCAACAAGTGCGGTGCAGTCCATTTGAACGGAATTTCTGGGCTGATGTGTTCAGAATTTGGAAATGGTCAAAGAATAAAAGTTGTAGCCCCAGAAGTTAGCTTCGCGTGGGCTCAAGAATCGCTCAAAAATATTTTAAAATGAAAGAGTTATGACTGTTTTAGCGGAAGAGGGTAAAGCTGAAACGAGATTGAAAACTTATGAACGTCCCACTTTTGACGCACCTTTTTTGGGCTACCTAATGAACCCGAATTGGGTAATTCGTATTTTTAAAAATAGTCTTACATACCATGTATAACATATCCAAAATCAGATTAATCGGAGTTATGAGCAATGCGTTAGAAAATCGCAAAGTGAGCTATTGAAAAATTAGTATAAACCAAGTCCCACATCGACTAAGTTGAGAACTTCACCATTTTCTAAACCTATAAATAGAAGGGCTTGGCCTTTGTTTCATTCACCAACAATAAGGCCTCCAATTTTTTTTGAGAAAAGGTTTGTTGTGGGAGAACTTTTTATAAAGATCTCCTTAGTTAAATTTTAGGCGTGGAAGTGCGTGATCAAATTGTGGAATTCAGTATTTAGGGTATGTTTCTTATTTAATTTTTGTAATGTTATTATTTTTAATTGTTAGTTAAAGTTTGAATTTTTGAAGTTTAGTTAGTGTTGTTAATAAACTAGTTAGTTTACTATGTTTATTTTGGCTTGGAATTGATTATGTAAATGAGTTATTTGTGATGACTTTTAATATTTTGTGATGAATTTCATTAATTAATAATTATTAATGATATTAAAGTTATTTAATGATTATATTAAATAATTTAGTTTAAAAATGATTTTAATATTATAAAAATCATTTTAAATGAAAATAAGGTATTTAAAATATTTTAAGTTATAAAATATAACTTTTAATATTTAAATGATAATTTCATTAATAATTAAATATTAATGATATTAAGATAATATTAATGATATTTAGTTTATTTAATGATTAATATTAAATAAATAGTTTAAAAATGGTTTTACTTATTTAAAAACCATTTAAAGAGCATATTAAGGATTTAAAAATATTTTAAGTTATAATTAATGACTTTTAATATTTGGATAAATAGTACATTAATATTTAAATATTAATGGTAATTATTTAGGTAATATAAATGTTTTAAAAATAGTTTGAGTTATTATAAATAACTTTTATATTTTAGCGATGGTTTCATTAATAGTTTAGTATTAATTAAACTATTAATGATGATGGAATTGTTTAATGTTTAAATCATTTAATTATGATTCCGATATTTGAAAGTTATAATGGCCAAACTAGTTGACTTGAGAACCGATTATGAAGTTCTAATTTGAAGAAGAACACCTATAGTAATGATTATATCACTATAGGCCCTTTAGTGATAGATTTGAATTATTTTAAATTTTTCAATTTAAAATTGCGAAAATGATTAAAAATAAGATGTCCGATATTCTGAGATGTTGAGGTATAGAATAAAGAGTCTTAGACTCAAGATTTACCGATAAAGTCATTTTGCATGATGACGACAAATGTTAGACCTTATACAAGAAAGAAAAGACTCTCAGTAAGAGCATGGATGAGATATTTGAAAATGTATAAAAATATTTCAAGTATAGAATAGGAACTAAAAGTATGATCACCGTGATTATGTGATTGGACTATGTCTTGTTGTAATAGATAGGCGATTACTATGTGTTAAGATATATTGTTCTAATCGAGCGAATGATCCGATTATTGATAGGTTGTGATAAAGAGATAAAACCTAAGTTGAGATTTGTAATCAATGAATCAGTGATATCCTACCTTTGCATTTTCTTTATCTGATGGACATGAGTAAGAAGTTTGAATTATTCTATTCTGTCTGATTATATGCGCTTTGATTATCAACATGTTAGCTCGGATATATATTCTGTTAAGTTGATTTCTAAATGGTTATACAAGTGTCCCCACTTGATAACCATAGCATTATTCACATGTTGGTATACCTCTCATCAATTACCCGTATACATATATGTTGAATTACATATTATTGTTGAGCAAGATTAAAACCTTGGGTTTGGAACCCGAGCATGTATGAACATCCCTATATATGGGAAGATTTTTTGCGCCCAAGGCGGATAGAGTGAAGCGATGAATTTAGATTTCAAGTTATGTAGTATTGATCAATCTGAGGTACAACTGGGTCGATCACCCTCCGTGTCTAGTAAAGCTAGAAGCGTTTTGCGGATGGATTTACGCCAAACCTTTTCGAAAATGAAAAGAATTTTCATAGTATGATTCTTAAACCCTATTCATGGGTAGAGCGAGCCAAATTTAAATAATTTGGAAGAGATTTGTTATGTGAATTTTTTATCGATCAGATTACTTCACAACTTTCGATTAGATTTGTAGAAGTGTTATGTAAAGAGAATACTTATATTCTTTCAAATTATATATATAATTGCTATTACTTGTTTGGGCACTCAAATGCTCATCCTTGCTTAAATTAAATGTTTTCGATTATGTATGAGCAACACGAAGGCTCGAGTACGCGAACAAAGGAAAAGGAAAGTTGATCGAATAAGTGTGTATCATGAGTTAATTGTTATAGTTGTATTGGTATCTATTCAAGTATTATAAGGAATGTATTTGAAGGTCACGTGCACGGGAAGTAAACTTTGATGTATGTAAATTAAGTTCGAATGTATTATTATTTTAGTATTATTCAGCTTAAAGAAATGGTATCGTGGAGAACCGAGTTCGGGTTTCAAGTACCTGGATTTGGGGTCGTCACAATAATGATAATTAGCAAACCCTAATTGTTAATTTGGGAACCCTAATGATGTTAAGGAACCCTAATTATTTAAACCCTAATTTTATATTAAAAACCCTAATTTCTATTAAAAACCCTAATTTAATTAGTGTGTTTAAAATTAAAATTTTATTACACTTTAATTTTTAATTGTCCAAATCCTAGAAATTATTTGGGAAACTTTAAGATATAAAATCTAGTGATTAAACCCTAGATTTAATAACATTGGACAAGAATACCCTTGAAATGAAAAATAATTACCAAAATACCGTTTTGTCCCATATGTTGAATTATTGTTAGACAAGATCTAGCAAAAATCTGGCCAGCCACCCTAGACCTACCTATGAGCCTATAATCTATAACACATCACATGATCAGCCATCCTATACATGCATACATGATTTGCTAGATTTAAGAAAGAGAAAGTGCTCATTTTTGGCCTAAACTATTCACAAACACTTAGCCATTCTCCCTCAAGCTCAAACCCACGAAATTCCCTTGTTAGATTAGTCCATGATCAAGCCCCACGATTACCGAGCGGTCGGGAAGAACAAAATTAGAATCAAAGCTTAGAACAGGTACAAAAACCCTAGCCTCAAATCTGTCCAAATATTATGTGTTAGATGTTAATTTTGAATGTTAGAATATGTTGGTTGTAGTCCATTTTGATGATCTGGGTCGGTAGTTTACAGATCCATAACATCTAAGTCTTCTAATTGATGATTTTTCAAAATCTGGAAAATTTTTTTTTTTGGTCTGACAACCGAATGTCAGATCGTATACATCTTAGAGTGTTTATTTATTTGATGTTATAAGTGTTGATTATTGTAGTATGATATGAGTTCTTTACTCTGAAAGTTGAATCAAGCTCATAGCATGAATATATTATCAGAAATGGTTGGTCAAAGTTCGTTGACCGAACATGACAAAACCATTTCTAGGTAATCTAGAAGGTCATTTCCAGAGTCTGACAACGCTTTCAATTGCTTTGATCTGACAGGTTTTGTACGATTAGTTGGTGTTGTTGTAATTAGATTGTTGTATGTTGTATAAAATTTAGATCTATACCTCTAGATTCCTTATTATATCAACAGAATCTTTGTAGTAGATGGTCAAAGTAGACCATCCGGTAACATTTTCCATTTTCTGGAATTTCCAGAAATTGTATGAACGAGTTTTCTGACATAGTTTGACCGGCGTGTATCTGCTTTATTTGTTGATGTTATGACAAGGTTATGTGATAGATCTGTAGTCGTAGGTGTTGTCTACAAGCTGGAATTGATAGATCGCAAAAATATTTCATGTATTGCAAGTTATGAGGATCGTAAGTTGTTTACTCGGTCGTTTCTTCATTTACGAAACCGAAATGAAGAAAGCGACTTTCCAACAAGGTTTTCTGCAGACCTAGATCTTTTGGTTTGTTATGTTTTGGCCATGTTTCTTGTTAGATAATGTAGTGTTGAATTTGAACTACATGATCGATGTTTAGTTGCTCGAAAACATGTTAAGTTAAGAATTATTGTTGGTCAAACATGCCTACTTTCAGATATGAAGCTTGAAGGTTACTGGTTTGGCCAAGAACACGAAGAACACCTATAGTATTTGCCTGTTACGTAAGCTATAGGTGGTCTTCTATGACGATTTTGAATAAAAATTATATTTTTCTTAAATAATTAGTTTTAATTATTAAAATACAAAATAAATTATTAAAAATAATTTTAAAAGTCCAAAAATTAGTTTTTAATTATTTTAAGTATATTTAAGTAAATATTTAATATTTTTGGAATATAAAAGTATTTAATTTATTTAAGTATAATATTAAATAAATGATTTAAAAATGATTTTTATACATGAAAATCATTTAAAAATATATTATGATATAAAAGATATTTTAAGTTATTTCTATAATTTTTAAATATTTTGTGATGATTTTCATTATTAATTAGATATTAATGATGATTAAGTTATTTAATAAAGATATTAAATAAATGATGGAAAATAGAAATAATGATTTAAAATTTATATAAAAATGATTTAGAGATTATAAAATATTTCAAGTTATAAAATATAACTTTTGATATTTTGTCATGAAAATATTAATATTTTAATATTAAGGATATTAGAATTATTTAATAATTATATTAAATAAAATAATGTAAAAATGATTTTTATATTATAAAATTATTTTAAATAAAAATAAAATGTTTAAAGATATTTTAAGTTATAAAATATAACTTTTAATATTTAAAGGATAATTTTATTAATAATTTAATATTAATAATTACTAATAATATTAAATTTATTTAATAATTATATTAAATAAATAGTTTATAAATGGTTTTATTAATTTAAAAATTATTTAAAAGGGATATAAATGAATTAAAAATATTTTAAGTTATACTTAATGACTTTTAATATTTTGAATAAATAGAACATTAATACTTAAATATTAATAGTAATTATTTAAAAATGATTTTAAATGTTTTAAAAATTATTTATGGGTAATAATAATACTTTAAAAGTATTTTGAATTATTATAAATAACTTTATTATTTTGAAAATGATTTCATTAATAGTTTAATATTAATTAAATATTAATGATAATAGAATTGATTAATATTTAAATCATTTAATAATGATTCCGATGTTTGAAAATTCATGATAAATTATAATAAATATTTTAAAATTATTATAAGTTATTTAAAAATAATATGACTGATACTAAGTTATAAGAAAGAGTCTTAGACTCGATAATTACCCAATAAAGTTGTCGGTACACCAACATGTTTCAGAAATTGATCTGGACTTAGATAATTTAATTAGATATGTGATTATTTGTGATTCAATGGTTGTTAAACATGGGTAATAATGTGATTAGATTATGTGCTGACTGCGAAATGCAGTACTATGTGTTATAGTATATTGTTCTAATTGAACGAATGATCTTATTACTGTTAGGTCGCTGTATAAAAGATTAATCTAAGTTGCGTTATTGTAAGCGGCTGAAAGCCGAAGTATCTAAACCTTATGCGACTACTTTTATTTCGATGCAAACGGTATATCATGTTATCTGAGTTCCTAAACTTACTCCAATTATTATGGTGCAAGATTATTAACTCTGTTATTATTGATTATGTATCCAATCTTGGTATTCATACAAGTTCTTACATTATCCGATCATTGTATTATTGTATAATTCAGATATTTATTACATTAGATTAATTAGTATATAGGGTTAGACAAGTGTCCCCACTTGGATAACCATTGTATTTAATCATATGTTGATACATACTTATTGATTTCAAGTATGTATACGTTGACTTAAAAGCCATCTAAGATATTTGATTCAGCTAGACATAAAAATATTATTGAACAAGATAGAAGTTATTGTATCCAACCAGATTGTTTTGGTTCGGATTCCTGACTAAGTATGAACATCCCGAATATGGGAAAACTTTTGTGCACCTAAGGTGGATAGAGTGAACGATAATATCGTTCTTGCATGTAGTATTGATCAATACAGGGCATAACGGGCTGATCACCCCCCATGCCCGTAAGTTATGACGGATTGCAGATGAAGTTCTGTTTAACCTTTTCGAAAATAATAAAAAAAATGTTCATAATATGTTGACAGATCTCCAGCAATAGTCTGTACGTAGTTTCAAAGATTTCATATTAAAATGATATGTTGTTATTATTGGTTCAACTTACTTCACAACTGTTGATTCGTTGTAGAAGTGTCTTTCAAAGAAAACATTTAATTCTTTCAGCTAATATATATTGTTGTTACTACTTACTGGGCAAATTAAATGCTCATTCTTGCTTTAAATTTAAATGTTTTCAGTTAAGTATGATCAACCTAAAGGCTCAGGCAAGAACAAGGGGAAAGGAAAGCTGTACGAATGAGATTTATAACATGTTGTGTAATTGTTATAGTTTATTAAGACAATGATACTTATTATCTATGATGTAATGAATGTTTAAAGGTCTCATACCTGGGAGTAAACTTTGAGGCATATGTAAATTAATTTGAATTTTATATTATTGTTATTATTATTAGTATTATTCATCTTATAGAAATGGTATCGTGAAGCACCGAGTTCGGGTTTCAAGTACCCGAATTTGGGGGCGTCACAAGTACTATTCACGAAGCATGATGATGTTTTTTGTGAAATTTCTATCTTTTGGTGTCGGAGTTACTATTCACGTATACGGCACTATTCAGGTATACGACACTATTCACGAATACGACACTATTCACAAAAAAATTAAATTTTCTTTTCTATGTCCAAGATTTTCTGTTATAGTTCCTATCTTTGATTGGATCTATGTTTTGGTCTTCATTCTTGAATTTTATTCCACTCTGATTATTTATGAAGTATTTTTGAACTTGGATTGTGTAAAGTACGAATCCTTAATATTTGTTCTTTTGTTTCACTGGATTCATTTTCTTTAAAATATTTTTCATCATCCTCAGTCCTAAATGATGATATAACTGAATATCTTTGGCCTGTAGTGCAAATATGAATGATTTTATAATGAATATCTTTGGCCCGTAGTGCAAAGATGAACAGGTGTTTAGATGAACATGACCAACTGATGAATATCTTTGGCCCATAGTGCAAAGATGAACAGGTGTTGAGATGAACATGACCAACTAATGAATATCTTTGGCTCGTAGTGGAAAGATGACTATTTGATTCAAGATGTATATTGATTGATGTTACAGGGATAAAATATCGATGATGGACTTTTAAATTCATAGATAATAGTAGATTTCATTCTCTACTTCACTCTTCTAATGAATTGTTGTTTCTGCTGCAGTTATTGATCTAAAACTTGTTGTCTATTATATTCTATCAGATTTTTCCCTGTTGAAGACTAAGGATAATTTGTTGTACATTATCTTAGTCATAATATTCTTTACTGGGCTAGTTGAGCTCACCCTTTTCCTTTTTGTTCCATTTTTCTTCTCAGGAGACGAGAATAGAACGGGAACTAGTCAGGGTATGGAGTGATGGTTCAAGACAGTTGTTTTAGTAGTCCTCACTATTTTGTAAAATAGTGTATCAATAAGTGTAATGAGGACTTATTTGAGTGTGGATATTGTCTAGAAGACAATATTTGTATTTAAACTCAGAGTTTATGTGTTATCATATTTTGCACGACAATTGTATTAATGAAGTTGTAGTTGTTTCTATACCATGTATTTGGTGACTCAGAATAGGTTGGTTGGATTGGACCTATTTTGGGGGCGTCACACTAGGGACCCACATGATGATGGAAAATATACGAGTAGAACTGACTTTAATTATAAAGTTAAAGCTGCTCAAGCTATAGACCTGGAACTGATGCGTATTAAGAAGAAAGTACAAGAAGGTGTTGTTTCGGAAGCAAGAATTGATGAGGAAGGAATACCTCGAGTCAACTCAAGACTTTGTGTTCCAAACGACCCTGATTTAAAGTATAAGATCATGATGGAGGCACACAACACACCGTTTGCAATCCATCCCGGAAGTACCAAAATGTATTGTGATCTTCGACATACATTTTGGTGGAGCAATATGAAGAGAGAGGTAGCGGAGTTTATCTCAAGGTGTCTAACTTGTAAACGAGTCAAGGTGGAGCATCAAGTGCCAAAAGGTCCATTGCAACCACTTGAAATTCTAGAATGGAAGTAGGAGCATATTACCATGGATTTTGTTACTAGTCTTTCCAGGGTTTCTCAAGGGATATATGCGATTTGGGTCATTATTTATAGATTGACCAAGTCTGCTCATTTTTTACCTATACGAGAAATATATTCACTTGAACGTCTTGCTCGTATATACATAAATGAGATTGTAAGACTGCATGGCATGCCAGTATCCATAGTTTCTGATCGAGACCCAAGATTTACTTCAATATTTTGGGTTAGTTTACAAAAAGCTATGGGCACATATTTATGATTTAGTTTGGCATATCATCCTCAAACGGACGGGCAGTCGAAGAGGACTATTCAAACTCTTGAGGATTTATTAAGACTCTGTGTCCTTAACTTCAAAGGAAGTTGGGACAAGTTCTTGTCATTAGTTAAATTCTCCTACAACAACAATTATCAAGTAAGTATTGGCATGGCTCCATTTGAGGCGTTATACGGACGCAAGTGTCGTTCTCCAGTATGCTGGGACGAGGTGGGTGAAGCAACTTTGTTGGGACCGGAGTTGGTATGTATGACTACGGAAAAGATTCAAATGATCCGACAACGTATAAAAACCTCACAAGATCGACAAAAGAGTTATGTTGATCTTCATCGAAAGGACGTGGAGTTCAATGTTGGAGATCATGTGTTATTACGTGTTTCTCCATGGAAAAGAGTTACAAGATCTGGAAAAAGAGGAAAGCTCAATCCTTGATTCATTGGGCCATTCAAAATCCTCGATCGAGTAGGAACTATGGCTTATAGACTTGCGTTACCGCCAAGTATGTCTCATGTTCATAATGTTTTTCACATATCTATGTTACGTAAATATGTGAAAGACCTGAACCACATTATTGAGTTAGAACCGGACGAAATAGTGGAAGATTTAACGTATGAAGAGGTACATGTTAAAATCTTTGTTAAGAAAGAACATATTCTACGCTCCAAGATTATACCTCAAGTCAAAGTTTTGTGGAGAAATCACGATGTTGAGGGAAATGACTTGGGAGTTAGAATCTGAAATGAAACCAAAGTATCCTCACCTCTTCATCATACCAGGTACGTACACAAATTTTGAGGACGAAATTTCTTAAGGAGGGGAGGTTGTAAGACCCCGAATTATATGAAATGAAAATATCTAATTTTCTTATAATTATTATTCTATATAATAAATGGTTAAATTGATAAAAGGTTAAAGTTAAGGGTGATATTTGAAAATTTTATAAAGTAAGCAAGTTGATATAAAATATTTGTTGTGTCGGGGAATATTCGATTGGTCGGGGAATATTCATTTTAATAGGGAATATTCGTACAACTGGACAATCATTGGTGGACCCCACAATAGAAGTATTTTCGTGGTTAGAATATGACAGAAATTTCTTTTTATAAAAATAACGGCGAAAGTTTTACTATTAACTGTTGAACTATCCAGTGGTAAAAGTACAGTAATACGCGTGGTTACATAGTAGCACACGGTATTGATTATTGATGCTTACGTAAGAAGCCACTTAGTTTACTCAATTATTGCTACAGTAATTGTTGCATAGTATCTCACGTTATTTGAATCAATTATTGTCACAATATCATCTGCATAATGTTTTATATTATTAAATCAATAATTGAGACAACAAAGTTATTCATATTATTATTTACAATATTGACAATGTCTAGAAAGTTATGTCGATGAGAGGTTTGGTCACCTAATTATGCACAAATAGGGAGAAATCCTTATTGGAAAGCCCCCACTTTCCTGAGAATGATCTGGTTGTTAAATATTGTGAGTTATAATATTAGCGATGAATAATTGTTGAAGTATTAAGAATGTGTTTATTGAAGATAAGTGAATTACAAAAGTTAGAGGGGAATAATGCAAACTTGGAAAACTTTAGGGGTACCAAAGTGTAATAAGTTAAATCAATCTGGACCATTGGTGGTGGTTTTAATAGATAATCAATCTGGACCATTGATAGTGGTTTTAATAGTAAATCAATCTGGACCGTCGGTGGTGGTTTTAATAGTAAATCAATCTGGACCGTCGGTGGTAGCTTTAATAGTAAATCAATCTGGATCGTTGATGGTGGTTTTAAAAGTAATCAATCTGGACCGTCGGTGGTGGTTTTAAAAGTAATCAATCTGGACCGTCGGTGGTAGTTTTAAAAGTAAATCAATCTGGGCCGTCGATTGTGGTTTTAATAGTAATCAATATGGACCATCCGTTCTAATAGTAAATCAATTTGGACCATTCGTGAATAAGTTACTAATTAGTCCGTTCTCCTATAAATACAAGCTTAATTCTTCTTTTATTCTCACCAATTCACTGAGATTCACAAGAGACACTATAGAGAGATAAACTATAGAGAGCAAGAAGAAGAGTATTCTGCTACTTCACTATTGCAGTATCCAGCCTTCTACTAAGGTAATGAGTATTATTTCTTTCGTATTCATAAGGAATACTACTTTTTGTATTCATCCTTTAATATGTCGGAATAACCTGTCTACGCGGATTACGTACCGTATGACGGGTGAAAATCCATTTACAGTTTTGTATGTTATTTCTTTTCATATTCTTAAATCTAAACTTACTATGGTAAGTATTGCTTCTATAATCCCTGAAATTAGTGGGATATCCTTGAAGTTTTGCGCTTCATCCAGTATCATTTCATTGGAATATTGATCTGAACTTTCCTATTAAATATCAATATTTTCACCTGGGATACTATTCACGGGTTACTATTCACCTGGTTACTATTCACTATAATATTATTCACTCGGGTATTCGGGACACTTTTCATGTCGGGGTACTATTCACGAGTTACTATTCATATGTTACTATTCACCCAGTTAGTATTCACTCAAATATTATTTACTCGGGTATTTGGGGTACTTTTCATGTCGGGTTACTATTCGTGAAGTACTATTTACGGGGTACTATTCACCCAGTTACTATTCACCCAAAAAATTGATTTCTTTTATGTCCAAAATATTTTTGATACATGGATATTATTCTTGAATTTTACTCCACAAAGCAGTATCATGTTGACAAATTTGGACATTATTGAATATTGGATAAATTAAATTATAAATCTTTAAAATTTATCCCTTGCTTTCATTTAATTAAATGCTTATATCATTGTCATCATCCTCATG
The DNA here is from genome assembly GCA_020205605.1 of Panax ginseng. Lineage (NCBI taxonomy): Eukaryota > Viridiplantae > Streptophyta > Magnoliopsida > Apiales > Araliaceae > Panax > Panax ginseng. The sequence continues at coordinate 72,829,371 of CM035141.1, forward strand.
CTTGATGAAAGTAATCTTTGACTTACGTGTATAGATGGACTGTTAATTAATATGATTATAACCAGGGATTATTCGGTATAATCATGACCATTGATGATTACATGAATATCCTTGGCCGGTAGTGCATGGATGATTCGATGATGTGGTTTATTTATTAAGCTGAGTCTCAGTGATAAAGTTGATGGAAACCTTTTTAAATCAAAGAAGATAGTAGATATCATGCTCTACTTGACTCTTCTAATGGATTGCTTATTCCACTGCAGTTAAACTTGTTATCGATTATATTCTATCAGTTTAACATTGTTGAAGGCTAATGATAACTTATTCTGCATTATCTTAGTCATAATATTTCTTACTAGGCTAGTTGAGCTCACCCTTTTACTTCCATTGTTCTCTTCAGGAAATGAGAACGTAGCTGGAACTAGTCGGGGAATGGAGTGATGGTCCAAGATGGTTGTTTTAGTAATCCTCACTATTTAGTGTGATAATAAATGTAATGAGGATTGAATTTGAGTTTGGACACTATCTATGAGACAATATTCGTGTAAAAACTCTCAGCTCTTGTTGTATAATTAAGTTTGTATTTGTATTCTGTACCATGTATTTGGCGACCCAAGATGGGTGATGTATACCTATTTTGGGGGTGTCACACATACATACTCGTATAATACCTCGTATCATACTCATATTCATTACCTCATACAATACTTACGTATCACACGATCATCGTTTATTTGTTAACGCTTCACTTTCTCTTACGTACTCAAACTTAGTACGCAGGCGAAAAACTGTGTTTGCCATAACGGAAATATTATTACATATTCCATCCTCTCATATTATTCTATCGTTGCGTATTTCTCAGAAGTTCAAAAATAATTCCCGAGCAGAAATTCGTAAATAGTGTTTTTCAGAAAATTTATCGGAAAGCTTTTATTTTCGTCTTGGAAATTCATACACTATAATTCCTTCACGTAGCCTAAATACTAGGACATTTCAGTAATTTTAGGTTATAGAACAACCTTCATCTTAGTAACACATAATAATAACATATATTATAATTTTATTCATTATTTAATTAAATAAAATTATTTTACAATAAATCCGAATTTCTCGGTCCTTACATCCTTCCCCCCTTATAAGGATTCTGTCCCCAGAATTTCGTCTTAAATTAAACAAATAATTGAGGGTAATTTTTCTTCATCTTTTCTTCAAGTTCCCCCGTTGCTTCTTCGGCATCGTGGTTCTTCCATAACACCTTTACCGAAGGTATAACTTTGTTCCTCAGAACTTACTCTTTTTTATCAATGATTTGACTAGGCACTTCTTCGTACGTCAAGTCCTTCTCGATATGAATAGGTTCATATTCTATCACATGCTTATAATCTGGCTTATAAGGACGTAATACAGAGACATGGAACACATTATGTATTCTTTCTAAGTCTGTAGGTAACGCTACCACGTAGGCTACCTCTCCTACCCTTTTTAATATTTCGAAAGGTCCTATAATCCTTGGACTTAACTTTCCCTTCTTTCTAAAGCGTATCTTTCCTTTCCAGGGAGATACCTTTAGAAATACATACGAACCTACTTCAAATTCTCTATTCACTCGATGCGAATCCGCATATTTATTCTGTTTGTCTTGAGCTGCCACGAGACGCATCTGTATCAGCTTTACTATATCCGCTGTCTGCTGCACCAATTATAGTCCTAGCATTCGGCATTCTCCCGCTTCATCTTAACACAATGGTGTTCTGCATTTTCGTCTGTATAAAACTTCGTAAGGCGGCATGCCTATGCTCGAATGATATCTGTTGTTATACGCAAACTCTACTTGTGGTAGATGATCATCCCAACTACCCTTGAAATCCATGACGTGAGATCTCAACATATCTTCTAGCGTCTGAATTGTTCTCTCGCTCTGCCCATCAGTTTATGGATGATAAGCCGTACTCAACTTCAACTGTGTTCCCATTTGTATTTGCAGACTCCTCCAAAAGCTCGACGTGAATCGTGGATCACGATCTGACACTATCGAAACTGGTACTCCATGCTTGGAAATAACTTCATTAACATAAAGTTTAGCTAATTAGTCTAAGTTATACTTAACCCTTATTGGCAAAAAGTGAGCCAACTTCGTCAACCGGTCCACTATCACACAAATTGCGTCATACCTCTTCTGAGTAATTGGAAGTCCCACCACAAAATCCATCGTGATATGTTCCCACTTCCACTCCGGAATTTCCAATGATTGTAATAAGCCACTTGGTCGCTGATGTTCGGCCTTAACTTTTTGACAACTCAAGCACCTACTCACATATTCTGCTATTTCCCTCTTCATGTTCGGCCACTAAAAACTCTGTCAAAGGTCTTGATACATCTTAGTACTACCAGGATGAATCGAGTACCTCGAACTATGAGCTTCTTGTAACACTTGCTCTTTTAATTCCGTCTCATTTGGAACCTATTCTTCATTCAAATCTTAATAATCCCTCATTATCAAGACTATACTTTAAATCTTTTTCATTGGTTAACCGCTTTTTCATCTGGTCACACTCCTCAGTTCGGAGTTGTACCTCCTTGACTATCTCTACAATAGTAGATTGAACCTCCGTTGTAAATAGTCTATGTCCCGATTCACTCGATAACTTCACCTCTAACTCCATCCTAGCCATCTCTGTTATTAACTCAGTTTGAGCCGTTAAAATAGATAACTTTTCCTGACCCTTCCTACTGAAGGCATCGACCACTACATTGACTTTTCCAGGGTGATACAAGATTTCACAGTCGTAATCCTTTATCAACTCCAGCCATCTCCTTTCTCTCATATTCAACTCCTTCTATGTGAAGATATGTTTTAGACTCTTATGGTCTGTGTATATCTCACATCTCTCCTCGTATAAGTAATGCCTCCATATCTTCAAGGCAAACACTACCGCGGCTAATTCCAGATCATGAGTAGGATAAACTTTCTCATAATCATTCAACTGCCGTGATGCATACGCAATGACCTTGCCATTTTTCCTGAGCACGCAACCAAGTCCTCTATGTGAAACATCGCTATAAACTACAAAATTCCCTGTATCATCGGGTAAAGATAATACATATACTTAACTCAGCCTTTTCTTCTGTTCTTGGAAACTGTCTTCACACTTCTCCGTCCACATGTACTTCATTGTCTTCCTTGTCAAATTAGTCAACGGAGTAGCTATCTTCAAAAAATCTTGACTAAATCTTCGATAGTATCCCGCTAAACCTAAGAAACTCCACACCTCGGTCAGCGTTTTTAGCTATTTCCAATGTCTACTAAAATGCCTTCACAGTCGATAACATGACCTAAAAATTATACCATTTCCAGCCAAAATTTACACTTAGTGAATTTCTCATACAACTTCTCCTTCCTTAGTGTCTCCAGCACTACTCTTAGGTATTCATCATGATCTTCTGGGGTCTTAGAATAGACTAGAATATCATCGATAAACATAACGATGAACTTGTCCAAATACTGTTTGAACACTCTGTTCATCATATCCATAAATGCAGCTGGTGCATTAGTCAACCAAAATGACATCATCAGGAACTCGTAATGGCCGTAACGAATCCTGAATGCTGTCTTAGGTATATCCTCATTTCAAACCTTCAACTGATGATACCCCATTCGCAAATCTATCTTATAAAAATATTATGCCCCTTTCAACTGATCAAAGAGATCATCGATCCTGGGCAATGGGTATTTATTCTTTCTCGTTAACTTGTTCAACTCTCGGTAGTCGATACAAAGTCGTAACGATCTGTCCATCTTTTTCACAAATAGTACCAGTGCTCCCCACGGTGAAACACTCAGTTGAATGTACTTCATATCCAACAGTTCTTGTAACTGTACCATTAACTCCTTCATCTCCACTGGCGCCATACGGTACGGTGCCCTGGAAACTAGTGCCGCTCTTGGCACGATATCTATTACAAATTTGATCTCCTTATCTGGTGGAAGACCACGCAATTCACTTAGAAATACATCCATGAATTCTTTCACTATAGGTATTTGTTCCATCATTGCTCCCACCAACATGGCACAAATAGCCTACACATCCATTCCTTAACAACTTCCTAGTTTGTGTCATGGTAAGACAACACGAACGTCTCGACGATTTATTACCGTAAAACACTACATTTGGTTGTCTCAACATTCTAATTTTTACACATTTATTTTGGCAATCTATTATTGCACCATGGTTGAACAACTAATCCATTCCGAGAATTACATCGAATTCTCCCGACTTTATCGGTATCAAATCTATCGATAATTTACAACCTCGTATATCTACACAACAACTCCTATAGATATCTTAAACATGAATTATTTCTTTATTCGCTACCTTGATATTCAACGGTACATGCAATCTTTCAGGAAGTAATCCTAAGTGCCTAGCAAAATCACATGCTATGAAAGAACAAGTAGCACCCGAGTCAAATAACACGTAAGCATTTATGTCGTTAATCGGGATAATACCTGCAACTACATCCCCGGATGCAACTGCATGTTGGACCATCATGTTAAAGGTATGAGACATCGGCCTACCCGTCTGCGCTGGACCACAAATAGCTAACTTACCGCTATTAGCGCCCTTATTCCTATCCGTCCCCTTCTTTGGGCAGTTCTTCTCCATGTGATCAGTTGATCCACACACGAAGCATCCATGATTTTTCTTTGAACTTGGACAGTTAGGAGAAAAGTGTCCATCCTGTCCACACTAGTAACATACAGCTTTCCCCTTTAGACAGACTCCTAAGTGAGTCTTCCCACAGTTCTTGTACGCCTCCATCCTTCTCTTAGGATCCCCTTGCTTCACTCCGGTATTATAACATTCCAGAATTTTAAATGTAATGTTAAATATTTATTGATTTATATAAATATTTAATGGATGTGATTATCGGTAAATAAATATTTTTTTAATTGATTTAATTTTATTTGGAGAATTATTTGTTTAATAAATAATTGATGAATTAAGGAGATGATTATTATATTGATTTTTCAATTTAATGGTTAACTGTTTGTATTGTGTTATGTGATTAAAGGATTTATTTAATTAATTATGAATTGAATTAATTAAAATAAATAGAAAGCTTGATTAAATATAGTGTGACAAATAACTATATTATAAAGAGTTATTAAAATAAATTAAAGTAGTTTAATTTAGTTTTTAACAAACAAGGCTTAATATATTAATTCTTTAATATTTAAAGGGTTTTTGCCAAACAAGCCTTATGGCTTTTGGGATTTCTAGTTTTTATTAAATAAACTAAATAAAATAAATTAAAATAATAAATATAATATATTTATGTTATAGACGTTTATCCTAATAACTGATATTACTTATTCTGAGTATTAAGCCTATGTCAATTTTTTTTATTATATCATTATGCATACCAGTTGGTTTCTATTACGCATTCTAATTTCCAAGTTGAGAGTATTGAGTTTTGTGAGAGCTTCAGAGGGAATTGAGAGAGAGTTACGAATTTTCACTGCAATTCCAGTGTTTGGCAACGATCTTCTATAAGCAATTTGAAGGTATGTTAACTCTATATTATATATACATATATGTGTTCTATGGCAACTATTTTAGATTCCGTGAATTGTAAATTTATTAAATTGTTGCTTTACAATGGATTACTTGTGGTTATACATGTTCATGATGATAGAGATTATGTTTACACAATAATTGAATGCTAAATTCATTTGACAATAGGAAGAAATAATGTCAGTATATATATGTTTTCATGTGTGGCTATGTAAGTATCAATTTTAGTGGCTAAATTGTAAGTTAAAGATTAAATTAAAGCTTGTATATGTTAGTTCATTGAGATACGAACATAACGTAATTGGAATGAGATGATTTGGCCAACTAATGAATTCACAGTGATGATTTTTAGGATGAATGTCACGAAAATTGAGTTTTTATGAAAAACATGAATTTTGAGAAATTAAAATAGTGTTAGTTGGTGTTAAATTGTTGTAATTGGTTGTAAATGTGAGCAATCATGTTTATGATAGTTGTATAATTATTTTACGTGTTAATATTACTGTCTATTGGGTGAAATTTGTGTTTGTTGGGCTAAAGTCAGCTATTGTTCATTAGCCTTCTCTCTCTGTCGAACACCGGCCAAGTAAATTGTCGTTGTCAAAGAAAAAAATGCGATCTTGCACCGGTCCCAAGTTTTATATGGCGGCAATTGCGCCCCATACCCTGGTTTGAGATTCTGACTTCTGTTATTTCTGCAGATTTGGGAAAGTGTCATAACATGGTCTGAAATTGTGTTAGCATGTTAAATGTGTAATGTTAAGGTTAACATAACATAGTGAGTTGTGGTTAGTAAGTTCAAGGTTGCAAAAATGATTAGTAAAGCGAGAATGTGTTATGGGATAACTTAATTTATACAATAAACGTTGGTGAAGTGTTGTGATGATTAACACTTGGGAATTCTGAAATGTAAAGGGTAGCATAAGGCTTGTGTTAAAATAACAAGTTTAGCTAGTAATGCGTTTTATATTGAAAAGTGAATATTATTATGTATAATAGATGTTATGGTTTTAATACTGTTTATAGGTGAACGTGAGTTTAATATTTTAGCTTACGCTCTAGGCAATTTTTCTAACTCTACACTTTCGTTGAGTTAATTCTATTGTTATATTGTATAATTTCATGCTTTTGATTGAGCAAGCTTCTTATCTTAACTATTATTGAACAAATCAATTGTTACTAAAATTCATTCGACCAAACTCTAACTCTAATGTTATTGGAAATTCTTATAGATTGATTCATTCTAACTTGTTTACAGTTAAGTAAGTTTCTTAAGTTCTATTATTGTATAATGAACGTAGTTTTGAATTCTAGTCTCTATTATTGAACTGTTTTAATTCCTTGCATGAGTTAATATATTATTGGGCAAGTTTTTAGTTTCCAGCTTGCTATAAGTTAACTGTATGTTCAGGAATATCATTCTAATGTTATAAGACTCGAACCTTAGCTTATTTTACTGTTCAAGCAAAGGTTAACCATTTTATTCATTTATAAAATGCTTATGCTCCATAGTTATTTCAAGCATGAGTTTGATATGTAGAATCAGTTCATTTATGATTCTCAAATGTTCTAAGTTATGTTATTATTAAACAACTATTGTATTATCAAGCATTGTTTATTCAACTAGTTCCCTAGTTGATGATCATTAAACTTCAATTACCCTTGAAAGCTTATCCAAACCAAACATTCTTTGGTGCTGACTTGTACTCTAAATACTGAGATGAATAACCCTATGTTTAGGGGTTTACGCTAAGCGTTGAAATGGTTGTGAACAACACATTGTACGAAGGATTGATCCCCCTAAGTACGTGGAGTCCTTATAGTCATATGACTATTAAAGTTAAAGTTGAAAGATTACTTATAACTGTGGACATGGTTCATGGTCATTTGACCCTCAGTAGTATGTTTAAGAATGTTAATAGCATATCATTCAGTTCTATTGAGCCTATTATTTGGCAAATGCTGTAATGTTAATAGAACATATCATTCAGTTCTATTGAGCCTATTATTTGGCGAATGATGTAAAGATATTTATTCTTATTCCAAGTGAGCTTTGTTTGCTCACTCTTGCATGTTTATACATTTATTGCAGCTATGGTTGAGAAGGTAGATAAACCTACAACTAGCAAAGGAAAGGGAAAAATGTATAAGTGATGAAGACTTGTAATTTTGTTTTATCGTTATGATGATAGACTTTTAATAATGACGTGATGTAATAATTTAATTTCCGCACTTGAATGATTGTATAAAAGGTTAGAGAACCTGGGAGATAATGTTTTTATTAAAGTAATCCTGTATGGGCAGGTTTTTATTATTTAATTTATTATGATTGGGTAGTTAGATATGAATGTTTTGATTACGTGAACACCAAATCTTGAGGTAATGAAGTACCAGGATTTGGGGGTGTCACAAGTTGGTATCAAAGCTTTAGGTTATGAACTTAGGTGGGGAAAAGCCTTAGGAAGTAACCTTTGAAAAGATAGTGGTGATTAACTCTTATCGAGTTTTAAGGAAGAAATAATAAAACACTTATGTGATTATGTGTTTATACTTATGTGCTCGTGAGTGTCGAGTAGTAATGATTAATAATTGAAACTTAAAATTTTGTTGTCAGGATGACTAATGTCGGAAAATCCAGTCAGGCTAGGGAGGATAGACCTCAGGTGCCTACAGAGGAGGAGTGTCGCAACATTCATGTTATTTGGGAACAACTACTTCCACGGGAGTCAGCCCAGTTGGTCACAGTGGTTGAAGACGAGGATGATGATGTGGAGACGGATGAGGAGGATCCCGTTGAGTTGCCACAAGAGGATGAGGAGGAGTTGATTCCACTAACCTCAATAGCTGCTCGAATGTACGATGAAGTCTACGACCATAACGTTGAACTTCAGGATACAGTCGAGGAATTGCAAGAGATAATAGCTGAACAACAAACTTCAATAAAACAGAAAGACGATGACATCCAGGATCGTGAGGAAAGACTGACTAATGTCAAGGGGAAGCTAGAACAGACTGAAGGAGAGAAAGAATAACTGATTGAAGAGGTCGCTGAATTAAAAAATAAGCTAAGGGAAGAAGATACGAAGAGGGAAAGAGCCGAGAATGCATATGAGGAGATGTTTCAACGAGCCGGGATAGTGGTGAAAGACGCATAGGCAAAGAGAATGAAGATGGAAGAGATGAATAGAGTATTCAACACTGTGTTTAATCTAGCTCAAGATCGGGTCATGGGTTATCTGATTCAATTTGAGATGCTGCCATCGTACGTATTAGATCGCAGAACAATGTTTGGGATTACGGAGGAAGAACGTAGTAAGGCTAAGCAGTATCTTAATAGAACATCGTAGTTGTTATGCGAGTAATACATGTTAAATAAATTGTAAATCCCAAGTGTTTTGTGACCTATGGGATATGATGATGATGATGTTGTCCTGAAACTTTTGTAGTTCAGGAAAGTAATGTAAATAGTAGTGATGCTATTGTTTTATATTTTCAAAGAGGTTATGAATAAATAAAAGTTTTTATTTTATTCAAAGTGTTACGTGATTATGTGGCTATTTCTTTTGTGGAGGCAAGTTAAGTAGAAATTACTTAAAAGAGTTGAATAATAATCTAATGGGTGTTTTTTTAACAGAAAATGCCTCCCAGACGTCAACAACCAGGATAGAGAACCACTGAAGGAACCAAAAATAACGACAATGTTGATGCTAACCCCATTCAACAATTAGTGACGTTACTGATAGGAGCGTTGCAGGATCAACTATAGAACCAAGGTACAACGTTTAAGGAGTTCAAGGCGGTTGGACCACCTGAATTTCGTGGGTCAGTGAATCCAGTCGAGGCACAGACTTGGATTATGGAGATAGAAAAGGTGTTCGATGTTGCTAGGGTAGGGGATGATCAGAAGTTTGCTTTCGCAATATTCATGTTGAAAGCAGAAGCTAGTTATTGGTGGCAGGCCAATAAAACTCAAGAAGAACCAGGGATGATGACTTGGGATAGGTTTAAGGAGATATTCTTCGAGACCTATTTTCCTGAGAGTTCGAAGGGTCACCGGAAGTGCGCTTTAGAATCAAGCAGGAACGATGATTAAGTCTAAGTATGCCACTAAATTCAACGAGTTGGCGAGGTTTGCGCCTTATCAAGTCAGCACGGACGAACGCAAGGCGAAGAGGTTTGAATAGGGACTGAAGCCCTGATTGTAGAGTAGGGTTTCCCTATTTCAATTGAAGACTTTCGTAGCAGTGATGAAGAAAGCAATTATCGCTGAAGGTTGAGGCGAGGCATTGACAAAGTTCAATCAGGAATATAAAAAGAAGAAGAATGAGGTCAAGATTAAGAATGGAGGTGGTAGTGGTGGAAACAACAACAACAACTTGAAGAGGAAGTGGAATGGAAACGTGGGTGCTGGAAACCAGCAGGGTAACCAGCAAAACAAAACGTTTGAAGCATGTGCTACATGCGGGAAGTTTCACAAGGGTGCATGCTTGATGGGGAAATGAGTATACTTTAATTGTGGCCAAGAGGGTCACATCGCCCCATATTGCACTCAACCTAAGAAGAACGTGTGCTTCACATGTGGATCCAAGGATCACTTTGCTCATGAATGCCCTAAGAAGAAGGATGGAGTGACCACCAGAAGCAATGGAGGTAACAGTAGAGGTACAACATCAAACAAACCCATAGCTAGAACCTTCAACATGACTGTGCAAGATGATGTGCAATCAAAAGATGTCGTGTCAGGTATTATCCCAATCAATGATATTGATGCTTATGTATTATTTGATTCAGTTGCTACTTGCTCGTTTATCTCTGATGAATTTGCTAAGAGGTTAGAATTGCCTAGAGAAGAACTGAATTTCCCTTTGAACATAGAAATTACGAATAAAGAGATAATCTCTGTTAGATTCGTATATAAGAACTGTAGGGTGAACATTAAGGAGAATATCTGGATGGTAGATTTGATTCCGATTAGACTGAGAGAGTTTGATGTTATTTTGGGAATGGATTGGCTGTTCAAATATGGAGCGGTAATTAATTGCCAAAAGAAGTGTGTAAACCTTATGACCCCATCAAAGGTAGTATTTTATGGTAGCAAGTCACCTAGACAAATGAAATGTCTGACGATTAGGCATGTTGTTGAGTCAAGGTTGTGTGCGCTATTTAGCTTACATAGTCGATATTCAGAAGGAGAATGTGAAGCTGGAAGAGATACAAGTGGTGAGGGATTTTGACGATGTATTTCTAGAGGATTTTCCAGGACTTCTGCCTGACAGATAAATTGAGTTCGTGATCGACTTAGAGCCGGGGACAGCACTGATATCAAAGGCCCTGTACAGAATGGATCCAGTAGAAATAAAGGAACTGATGGTACAATTGCAAGAATTGTTAGACAAGAAGTATATTCAACCAAGCGTATCACCGTGGGGAGCGCCAGTGTTATTCGTGAAGAAGAAGGATGGGTCAATGCGTCTTTACATTGATTATAGAGAATTAAACAAAGTCATTATTGAAAACAAATATCCATTGCCAAGAATAGATGACTTGTTTGATCAGTTGAAGGGTGCTAAATACTTCTCGAAAATAGATTTGAGAAGTGGGTATCACCAGTTAAAAGTGAGGAAGGAGGATATACCACGAATGGAATTCAGAACTCGATATGGACATTACGAGTTTCTGGTGATGTCTTTTGGTTTAACCAATGCACCTGCTGCATTCATGGATTTGATGAATAGGGTGTTTAAACCATTCTTAGACAAGTTTGTAGTGGTATTCATTGACGACATTCTGGTGTATTCCAAAACACAAGAAGAACACGTGGAACACTTACGTTTGACATTGGAAACACTAAGAAAGGAAAAGTTGTACGCAAAATTCTCTAAGTGAAAATTTTGGCTAGACCGTGTGCAATTTCTTGGGCACGTGATTGACAAAGATGGGATTTCCGTGGATCCATCAAAAGTGGAAGCTGTAATCAATTGGGAATAACCAAGAACACCATCAGAAGTGAGGAGTTTCTTGGGACTGGCCGGTTATTACAGATGATTTATTCAGGATTTTTCTAAGATAGACACTCCATTAACAAATTTGACCAGGAAAACTGTGAAATTTGTTTGGACGGAGAAATGCGAAGAAATTTTCTAGGATTTGAAGAAGAAATTAACTATGGCACCTGTGTTGTCATTACCAGATAGTACAGGTAATTTTGTGGTGTATAGTAATGCCTCAAATAAAGGGTTGGGATGCGTTATTATGCAGAACGACAAAGTGATTGCGTATGCATCAAGACAACTGAAGGATTATGAGAAAGGTTATCCGACTCATGATTTGGAATTAGCTGTAGTAGTATTTGCTCTCAAGATATGGAGACACTATCTCTATGGAGAGAAATGTGAAATCTACACAGACCATAAAAGTCTGAAGTAGATTTTCACACAGAAGGACCTGAATATGAGTCAAAGGAGATGGATGGAATTGATAAAGGATTACTATTATGAGATCTTTTTTCATTCGGGTAAAGCGAATGTAGTTTCAGATGCTTTGAGTAGGAAAGGTTGGGAGAAGTTGATGCTAATAACTACTCAGGAAGAGCTTATTTCAGCAATGGCAAAACTAGAGGTGGAAATCAAATTTCCAAAGGAATACGATGAACGACTATTTCAGATAGATGCCAGTCCAACTTTGGTGGACAAAGTGAAGAATGCTCAACTACAAGATAAAGAATGTGAAACAATCAAAGAGAAAGTGTTAACGGTAGTGATGTAAGATACAAGATCGATACTGAAGGACTACTACGATTCGAAGAAAGAATTTGGGTTCCAGCAGTGCCAGAGCTTAAAGACGAAATCTTGACCGAAGCACACAAAACAAGATATTCGATTCATCCAGGAAGTACAAAGATGTATCAAGATTTGTGGCGACATTTTTGGTGGCCGACTATAAAAAGAGACGTTGCAGAATGCGTTGCAAAATGTTTGACGTGTCAGAAGGTGAAAGCTGAACATCAACGACCAAGCGGGTTATTTCAAACATTGGAAATACCAGAATGGAAATTAGAGCATATCACAATGGATTTTATTGTAGGACTTCCAATGACTCAGAAAGGATACGATGCTATATGGGTGATAGTGGACAGACTAACAAAATCTGCACACTTTTTGCCAATAAAGATTAGATTTAATCTTGATCAACTAGCGAAACTGTACGTTAAAGAGAACGTGTCAAGACATGGAGTTCCAGTGTCAATTGTATCAGACAGAGATCTAAGGTTCACATCAAACTTCTGGAAGAGACTACAAGAATGTATGGGAACACAGTTGCGAATGAGTACAGCATACCATCCGCAAACCGACGGGTAAAGCGAACGAACTATCCAAACATTGGAAGATATGCTGAGAGCACGCATCATGGATTTCAAAGAAAGCTGGGATGAACATTTACCGTTGGTAGAATTTGCCTACAACAACAGTTATCAAGCGAGCATCGGCATGCCACCTTACGAGGCATTGTACGGTAGAGAGTGCAGAACTCCACTGTGCTGGGATGAAGTCGGTGAACGCCAACTGTTAGGACCATAACTGGTACAACAAATTGTTGAAGTTGTCAAACTCATCAGGACAAGATTGGTAGCAGCCCAAGACAGACATAAAAAGTATGCCGATCAACATAGGCAGAATCGCGAATTTGAAGTAGGAAATTTCGTTTTCCTAAAAGTTTCTTCTTGGAAGGGGAAATTCATTTTGGCAAGAAAGGAAAGCTCAGCCCAAGATTTATTGGACCGTTTGAAATACTACGAAGGGTGGGGGGAAGTGGCTTATGCGGTAGCTCTACCTCCAGAGTTGGAAAATATTCCTAATATTTTTCACATTTCGGTGTTACGACCGTATAAACCTGATTACAAGCACGTGATCAAGTACGAACCATTGTAATTAGATAAAGATTTGTCTTATGAAGAAGTTCCTATCCAGATAGTCGACAGGAAAGAACAAGTGCTCATAAATAAAGTGATACCTTCTGTGAAGGTGATATGGAGAAACCACAATATCGAAGAGGTAACGTGGGAACTCGAAGCTGAAATGATGAAAAGTTACCCTCAGTTATTTGTTTAATCTATGGCTTGATTACGGGGACGAATCTTTGTAAGTAGGGGAAAATGTAGCGATTTGATTGTTTGAATTGTGATTCGAGGATGAGAATCCTTTTAAGGAGGAATGATGTAACATTCCGAATTTTAAATGTAATATTAAATATTTATTGATTTATATAAATATTTAATTGATGTGATTATCGGTAAATAAATATTTGTTTAATTGATTTAATGTTATTTGGAGAATTATTTGTTTAATAAATAATTGTTGAATTAAGGAAATGATTATTATATTGATATTTCAATTTAATGGTTAATTATTTGTATTGTGTTATGTGATTAAAGAATTTATTTAATTAATTGTGATTTGAATTAATTAAAATAAATAGAAAGCTTGATTAAATATAGTGTGACAAATAACTATGTTATAAGGAGTTATTAAAATAAATTAAAGTAGTTTAATTTAGTTTTTAACAAATAAGGCTTAATATATTAATTCTTTAATATTTAAAGGGTTTTTGCCAAACAAGCCTTATGGCTTTTGGGATTTCTAGTTTTTATTAAATAAACTAAATAAAATAAATTAAAATAATAAATATAATATATTTATGTTATGTACGTTTATCCTAATAACTGATATTACTTATTATGAGTATTAAGCATATGTCAGTTTTTTTTATTATATCATTACGCATACCAGTTGGTTTCTATTACGCATTCTAATTTCCAAGTTGAGAGTATTGAGTTTTGTGAGGGCTTCAGAGGGAATTGAGAGAGAGTTACGAATTTTCACAGAGAATCCAAAGTGTTTAAGAATCGATTATGCCTATAAGCAATTTGAAGGTATGTTAACTCTATATTATATATACATATATGTGTTCTACGACAACTATTTTAGATTCTGTGAATTGTAAATTTATTGAATTATTGCTTTACAATGGATTACTTATGGTTATACATGTTCATGATGATAGAGATTATGTTTAAACAACAATTGCATGCTAAATTCGTTTGACAGTAGGAAAAAATAATGTCAGTATATATATGTTTTCATGTGTGGCTATGTAGTATCAATTTTAGTGGTTAAATTGTATGTTAAAGTATAAATTGAAGCTTGTGTATTTAGTTCATTGAGATACGAACATAACGTAATTGGAATGAGATGATTTGGCCAACTAATGAATTCACAGTGATGATTTTTAGGATGAATGTCAAGAAAATTGAGTGTTAATGAAAAACATGAATTTTGAGAAATTAAAATTGTGTTAGTTGGTGTTAAATTGTTGTAATTGTTTGTAAATGTGAGCAATCATGTTTATGATAGTTGTATAATTATTTTACGTGTTAATATTACTATCTATTAGGAGAAATTTGTGTTTGTTGGGCTAAAGCTCTGCCATCTTTGCTCATTAGCCTTCTCTCGCCTCTATCACTTCAAAAGCAATTCTTGCCAGTACGTACCACAAGGAAAAATGAGCAAAATGGCCACGGCCCTAAGTTTTGTATGGGCGCAGATGCGCCATACCCTGGTTTGAGATTCTGACTTCTATTATTTCTGCAGATTTGCGAAAGTGTCATAACATGGTCTGAAATTGTGTTAGCATGTTAAATGTGTAATGTTAAGGTTAACATAACATAGTGAGTTGTGGTTAGTAAGTTCAAGGTTGCAAAAATGATTAGTAAAGCGAGAATACGTTATGGGATAACTTAATTTATACAATGAACGTTGGTGAAGTGTTGTGATGATTAACACTTGGGAATTCTGAAATGTAAAGGGTAGCATAAGACTTGTGTTAAAATAACAAGTTTAGCTAGTAATGCATTTTATATTGAAAAGTGAATATTAGTATGTCTAATAGATGTTATGGTTTTAATACTGTGTATAGGTTAACGTGAGTTTAATATTTTAGCTTACGCTCGAGGCAAGTTTTTTAACTCTACACTTTCGTTGAGTTAATTCTATTGTTATATTGTATAATTTCATGTTTTTGATTGAGCAAGCTTCTTATCTTAACTATTATTGAACAAATTAATTGTTACTAAAATTCATTCGAGCAAACTCTAACTCTAATGTTATTGGAAATTCTTATAGATTGATTCATTCTAACTTGTTTACAGTTAAGCAAGTTTCTTAAGTTCTATTATTGTATAATGAACGTAGTTTTGAACTCTCGCTCTATTATTGAACCTGTTTTAATTCCTTGCATGAGTTAATACATTGTTGGGAAAGTTTTTAGTTTCCAGCTTGCTATCAGTTAAATCTACGTTCAGGAATATCATTCTAATGTTATAAGACTCGAACCTTAGCTTATTTTACTGTTCAAGCAAAGGTTAACCATTTTATTCATTTATAGAATGCTTATGCTCTATAGTTTTTTTAAGCATGAGTTTGATATGTAGAATCAATTCATTTATGATTCTCAAATGTTCTAAGTTATGTTGTTATTAAAAAACTATTGTATTATCAAGTATTGTTGATTCAACTAGTTCCCTAGTTGATGATCATTAAACTTCAATTACCCTTGAAAGCTTATCCAAACCAAACTTTCTTTGGTGCGGACTTGTACTCTAAATACTGAGATGAACAACCCTATGTTTAGGGGTTTACGCTTAGCGTTGAAATGGTTGTGCACAATACATTGTACGAAGTATTGATCCCCCTAAGTACGTGGAGTCCTTATAGTCATATGACTGTTAAAGTTAAAGTTGAAAGATTACTTATAACTGTGGACTTGGTTCATGGTCATTTGACCCTCAGTAGTATGTTTAAGAATGTTAATAGAACATATCATTCATTTCTATTGAGTCTATTATTTGGCAAATGTTGTAATGTTAATAGAACATATCATTCAGTTCTATTGAGCCTATTATTTGGCGAATGATGTAAAGATATTTATTCTTATTTCAAGTGAGATTTGTTTGCTCCCTCTTGAATGTTTATACATTTATTGCAGCTATGGTTGAGAAGGTAGATAAACCTACAACTAGCAAAGGAAAGGAAAAAATGTACAAGTGATGAAGACTTATAATTTTGTTTTGTCGTTATGATGATAAACTTTTAATAATGATGTGATGTAATAATTTAATTTTCGCACTTGAATGATTGTATTAAAGGTTAGAGAACCTGGGAGATAATGTTTTTATTAAAGTAATCCTGTATGGGCATGTTTTTATTATTCAATTTATTATGATTGGATAGTTAGATATGAATGTTTTGATTACGTGAACACCAAATCTTGAGGTAATGAAGTACTAGGATTTGGGGGTGTCACAGGTATTCCCAGAGTTAAATCCCTTCCTCTTTTGGCCTTCGCCACTACCACTTCCTCCTTCAGCCTTCACTCCTCCATCTATATTTCCCTTATTCTTCTTCTCCTGGTGGTATTGGTTTAAAGCCTCGTTACCACCTTCGGCAATTATTGCCTTCTCCAATATGGTCCCAAAAGAATTACTTTGGAATACAGATATTTGGCTATAGATCCAGGATTTCAAGCCCTGCTCAAACCTCCTAGCCTTCCTCACCTCGATGTCCACCTGAAGTGGAGCAAATTGCGCCAATTCATTGAATTTGGCAGCGTATTGGGGAACTGTCATTTCCCCTTGTTTCAACTCCAAAAACCGCATCTCCATCCTCCCCTGCATACGCGTGGGAAAGTAGTTCTCGAAGAAAATTTCCTTGAACCGTGTCCACGTTAGGTTTTCTATTCCGGCCCTAGCCTGGTTCGCCTCCCACCAGAAATTGGCCTCTCCTTTCATCATATGAGTGGCGAAAGCAACCTTTTGCCCCTCGTCGACATTTGCAATTACAAATGCCTTCCCTATTTCCTTTACCCAACTCCGGCAGACCGACACTCTTAAAATCCTTAAAAGTAGTAGCTCATACTACTGCATGATTTACGCGTATATTAGCCACGTTCCTATTAAAAGCGGTCGTTAACAAGTTAACGAACTCTTGTATTGGGTTAACCGGACCTCCCTCCGGTTGATTTACATTTGCATCTTGATTTCTTTGTCTCATTCTTGGCGGCATTTTTCTGTTAAGATAAACAACACATCAATATTACTTTCTTCTTGTTAGTTAGTTATTATTCATTATTAAACAATAACTTCAACTCATTGCACAATATGTTCCATAAAAAGGATTATATTAATTTGCTTGCTTATAGTATAATACTACATCATTCGTTTTTACACAGCCTTAACTGATTACATTACTATCCCGCAATTGCTTTCCAAAAATTGGGATTTACAAAAGACTACCCTTTGATATACAAAAGAGGGTTTTACGTCACTACTAGATACATTATATGTACATATCTAACTCCACTCTAGATACTACTAGGTTACTTCTGCCTTATGGCATTCTCAAAATCTGTGTTGGCAAGACTGGTAATAATATCTCGGTTGATAGTATACCTGCCTCTATCGGATACCTAGCTACTTGCTACTGGAAATCCGCGTGAGAACTCCTATGAATATAGGACATCCTCCCTGTCTTTTACTTCTTGACCTTTAGCTCCTTCTTGAGCTCAAAGGTTGCTTATTTCAGCACGTGGACCTTGTCCTTTGCTAAAACTCTTTCATCGTGCTCCTCCTCCCACATGGACTCCATGCTTTTCTTATTCTCCAGGATTTCCTGGACCTCTTCCTTCAGTTCTCTAACCTCCTTTCCCAACTGGATGTTTCTATCCAACAAGGCCATAAATAGGGTTTTCATTGCCTCCCCTGGAGTCACCACTTCTTCAAGTGCTACGGTCTTGAATGACACTGCCTCCACCTCCTCCTCTGACATTCCATCGAACATGGACATAAGGTCTAAGTCTTCCGAGTCTCCAGACTCGATCACAACCACTTCGGGCTCTTCTGCTATAGGGGTAGGTAAGATCTCTATTTGGTTCACCGATTCCTCACTTACTACATGTATATCCCTATACATTTTGTTTTCTCCTAACATCTACTACAAAACAATTTAGTTTGATTAGTACACGTCAGTAGAATAATAAAAACACATATCACATTTAATGCATTTTTAGGGTTAACTTCATCTTTTACTTCTTTAACTTTTCTTACAGTTATGACGTAAGGTTCTTTTTCTCCCCTTAAGTTTTATAACCTCTTGCTTTGATACCAACCTGTGATGCCCCTAAATCCGGGTATCTTCCAACCCGACATATGGTGCTACACGGTGCTACAGTTCACACATTCATCTAATTAAAATACCTCAAAAGAGTGAAAATGTCTTATATATATTCCAAAATAATATTCCAATTCCCAGGTTCGTTATAACCATTACATGTTTGCTTGTCATAATATCAAATAATTACAATATTACAACTATACTATTACGAAGGAAATCTAACTGATTCACTTAGCCTTCCCTTTATCTTTACTAGATGCTTCTATCTGCTTTAGGCCTTAGCTGCATTCATATGGTTCAAGCAAGAATGAGCATAACTAGCTCAATAAGTATGATAATTTCATTTAACAATATGCTTGAAACATACAAATCGTATATCTTCAATAACTAAACAATAGTTATGAAGTACTATCGATAATTCAAAATAACACTTCTCTTTTCTGTAAAACGTTTCACAATGAACAATATTCAGTAAACATCAATATTGGTCCAAGACCTTGAGCATTTCATTCTTTCTTTGAAAAGGACAACCCGACACCAAGTCCATAAGTTTGGCATATCTTACGAGCACGTCTAGGTGATCAACCTATAATACTCTATGTTGTACAACACTACTTTCTTTAAACGTATGTACGTTTAAGGTTTGGCAACCTGACATGCCTGTCGTTTGACGAAAAAACATTTATTTATGCATACTCAGTCTTCCTTTGAAAACCATACCAAAAATTGTTTGGCAAAACTTAACAACATTGATAGATTATAAGAAATCCGTAAAACATTTTAAGTCTAGCCGAAGGAATTGGCATCGACTTCATCATACATCAATTCATGCGTAAGGTACATGAATTACAAAGTTTATCCAAAGAATTCAGACAAGGGTCAGAATACTTTCCTTTGGCGTCTTCTATTGTCAATACAAATTCTCTTTGATTCTTTAAGGTCTCTACAATAAATGATCACATAACATACTACATTAGGTCGTATATAATCAAGTAAGGTCATTACTATATCTTACCATTCTTCTCAATTTAATCGTTCGTTAGATGTGTTTTACATTGGTTACAGTTTATCGCATTGTTTTACATTCACGTTCTCTCATTAACCTTTAGTTATATTACTTAAGGTTTTTAACATCATTTAAGGATGTTACTTCACGTGTATTAATGTTATAATTCATCATAAATCAACCCACTTCTTTTTTATCTTTATAAGCTTCCCTTTCTAGTTCCTTCTTATTGTTGGCGATGCGGCGCCGACTTACCAAACAAGTCTCGCGCTACGGCATGACTTCCTAGTAGCTAAGTCATGGACTTGTAGCCATGGCCAATCCTCTATACCACAAAATTACCAACATGGATGCCACTCAGTAGTGGTTGAGTACTTACAAGCGTCACCAAGACACCTAATTTTTTCTCCGGTCACATTGCACATGACCATTCTCGAGCCTCGGAAATTGTTTGATAGACTTCTTGCTTAATGAACTTCCCGGACTGATAAATTGTTCATTTCAAGTCCGAATTGGCTCGTTCAAAAGCCATTAGCTCAAAAATCATATGAACTAGGTGCTCATATAAGAATTTTACATTTTCGAATCCGTTAACACAGAATTTGTAAGACCCCGAATTTTATGAAATAAAAGTATTCAATTTTTTCTTATAATTACTATTCAGTAAATGGTTAAATTGATAAAAGTTTAAAGTTAAGGGTGATATATGAAATTTTTTTAAAATAAGCAAGTGGTTATAAAATACTCATTGTTGTCGGGTCGTTTGGTCGTGGAATATTCTTCTGCGGGGAATATTCATATTTACCTACAAGCAAACCTTTTGTGGGCCCTATAATTGAAAGCGATTGATGAAGAAAACGACAAGTATAAGTTGTTTACAAATAATCTACGTTAGTCGTTACTGCTAACATCACTGAATACCTTGGTTGAAACACACGAATACACGTTGTTTGCACAAGAAGACATACTGCAGATTGCACCAATTATTGATTCTTACGTAAAAGGCACTACTCAATAATTGTTACGTAATTATTGTTCAATATTTTATTTTTGATTCAATAATTGTTGCGTTGATATTTTATATTATTGTTGTTTTAATAATTGTCACTGCACAATATTTTCTATTATCAAATTAATAATTTATATTATTTGAATAATATTATTAGATATGATTATTGGAAATGTCTAGAAAGTTTTGTCTAAGGAGAGGTTTGGTCACCTAATCATGCGCTACTTAGTAAGGAGAAATCCTTATTGGAAAGCCCCTCTTCTTTGGGAACCCACCGGTTTTCAGTATTGTGATTCTGTAATATTATTTGTGAATAATTAATTATTGATTTATATGATAAGGAAAATATTCATTTTATGTGGATATAGATGGAGAAATTTTTTTAAAGTGACAATTGTTGAAAATCGATATTTTATCTTTTCTGATAAAATAATATTTTATTATATTATTATAATATAATAATGGTGATATTTTACAATGAATGTGGGATATATGAGTATATGAGGAGAAAGAGTATTTTTGTTGCATTAAATGATTAACACATGTTTTGTGTGTCATGGACCCATTTATCGATTTAAATTTGATTATAGTATGTAAAATCGCTCGTTTATGGATTTCGGTCAATTTCTGTTTGGAATTTGGAAAACCTTTCTTCTGTAAAGTTGTAGATAATGGAATTTGATTCGAATTTTCTGACAAAAGGGCTATTTATTATTAATTATTGAAGTTCCGAAATAATTGATTTTTGGAAGTTTAAAATATTTTAAATATAAAAAACATTTTTTGTATTGTTGGTGGGTTGTAAACATGCTGAATTGGATGATTCAAAGGTTGGCGTGAAAATTTAATATATATATTATTAATTTATTAAATTTTCTACTTTGGTGTTCTAAGCAATTTCCTATAAATAGGTGCTTAGGTAAGAATTGAAAAACACACTAGAAACTGAAGTTTTCTCTCTACTTCTCTCTCTATATTATCGAGTGTATTCTTTTGAGTATTTTGATATCTTGAGTATTGCTATACGGTGCAAGTTCGTTCAGCGTTATTCAAGTCAGAAGTACTGTTCTTTTGAGGTAAGGGATAGTAAGGAATAGTGAGGAATTTTAAGGGATTGTAAGGGAGATTATTTTCTTCATAAATGATATTATTTCTTCAATATCATTATGCCGAAATATTGGTTTGAACTTTTTATCAAATTTAGAACATTTTCATGTCGGGGTTACTATTCACGAGTTACTATTCATGAGTGATGAGTGAGTTTTATACCCATGAATTGGATACATTCGGGCTTAATTTATTGTTGTTCTTAAGTCTTTTAGGATGTTTTTATGTGTTTGTGTCTATTCAAGCATGTTTTATATTGTTTTGTAGGATTTGGGACAAAAGTTACATGGATCGATGTTTGGGGTGGCTAGATTCGCGTTTTCGGCTTGCCATTTACATAGCAGTAATTTCAGAGCCAATTTGACTATATCTCCTGACATTATTTCGGAAAACTCAAATAATGAAAGTTGTAGATCTACTTCTCCTCTTTCCGGAACATCTTGAATCATCGAAATCGGAGTTCGGACGAAGAAGTTATGGCCATTTTTCCAAAGGACGCCTGAGCAGAAAATGTCGGATTTTGGGCCGGCCACGGGCGCCCATTTTAGGCCTATGCCCAGCCAGGGCGCTGGGGACAGAGATTGAGCGCCGTGCCAGTCTTTGTCAGCGGGAAGAAGGGCTTGGTGATGGCTCTGACGCTGCGTTTTGGGCGAATTTTGACACCTTTTTGACTCAAATAGGATCGGGTTTGTTCCTAAGCTAAAAATTGGACTTGTAACCTATAAATACATGATGTAAGGCATAAAATAAGGGGGATTACATAGCTTAACCTAGATTAAACACTCCTTTAGATTAGAAAATAACCCTAGTTCTTATTAGTTTTGAGATTGAAGCAACTTGGAGACCATCAAGATCAAGAGCAAGAGCAAGAGGGGAGCATCAGATTTGGTCGACAATGATTCTATTCTCTTCTCTCATCTTACTTTTATCTTTTGATGTCTATTCAACAGGATTCTTGGTTTTAATTCATTAATTATGAACTAACTATTTTTGAGATTTCAATTGAACTTTTTATGGCTATGAATTAGTTATTCATTATATTCTAATTATTTATGTTAAAGTGAGTTGTTTATCTTGCCTTATGCTTATTGATTAATTATCCGATCAAGAATTACTTTGTTACTCTAGAAGGAATTGGAAGAGGAATTCTAGGGTTAGAATCGGGCAAGATATCATGTGACTTAGTTATTTGCATGATGAATAATTAGGTTTGTGAATTGAATGGAAATATCGGTTATTGCATGTAACATATATAGGAATTGGGATTGGAAAGAGTTTAATTCAATTGTTTTGCATAGAAATAGTAAGATTAATCGGATTAAATAGAAGGCAATTGATCACTTGGAAAGGACTTTTGGCATTTGAGAATTCCTGTTAACAATTCAAGAGGGCATAATAATTGGGATAATTGGATAATTGATTTATAATTCATAATTGGGATATTGAAGTCTTAATCTTTATTTATTTGAATTCATTCGTTAAAATCTTAGTTTTAATTAGTTAATTTAGTTTTCTTAATTAGAAAAAACACGATTTGAGATTGTTTAAATAAAATTGATTTGGTTAAGAGTTAGTATTTGGTAATTTTTATTAAATAATTCCTCGTGGGAACGATACTCTACTTTCACTTTATTACTTGTTGATCGTGGTATACTTGCGTAACGTATTCATTGATTCTGTAAATCGATCAACAAGTTTTTGGCGCCATTTCCGGGGAATTAATTTAATAATTATTTACCAATATTAATTTCAATCAAATTAGTCTTAATTTAAACATTTTATTTTTATTTTTAATTCTCTTCTATATTTCTCTCTTTTCAGGTACCATGGATGACTTTGTGTATCAATGGCCATACACGAACATGACTCAACCAAGGGGAGTGGAGATTGAAAGACTCGAGAAACTTTCTGCATTGTCAGCACAGATTGAGACACTTTCGAGGATGTTTGAAGCTTTTGAAGCTCAGCGTCGTCAAAGTATGGTGGTTACTTGTGATTATTGTGCTGGAAATCATATGAGTCATCAATGCACCATCAGTTTCGAGCCGGTACAGTATAGTGGTGATTACCCCAATAATTATGTCTATCCCAACAACTATCATCAGGATTGGGGTATCACCCGGATTTTTCATGGAGTAACAATCAAGATCAATTTTATGCTCCAAGTCCAACATACCCACAAGATTTCTTGTGTCCAACTCCACTACAACAGGAAGAACATTCAAATTGGGAGGAAGCCTTGGAAAAATTTATTAAAGCTTCTGAAAAAAGGAATGAGGAACAAGACAAGAAAATGAATCAAGTAGAGCTGAATTTGCAAAGCCAAGGGGCGTTGATCAAGAATTTGGAAAATCAAGTGGAACAGATAGCACATGCGTTGAACAACCGCCTCAATACACACTGCCCCTATGACATGGATTCCGGCCCATGGTGAGCCCGAGCCAAATCTACAACCGGATGAGCCACGAGATGAAAAAGAGGAGACAAGTGGGATAATGACAACAAGGTTGAAGAACTAATTGTGAGAACCAATGATGATGAGCCAATGTTATTTATGCCTCAAGTGCCTTCTCCTCCACAGTTCAAGAGTCCGGTTAGATTTGCAAAACCTTGTCCGATTGGTAGTCATGTCGTCGGCAATACTCTCTGTGATGTAAAAGCAAGTACACCTTCGAAACCATGGTGCGATGAGCTAGAGAAGATAGAAGAAGAAATTGTTGTGTCCTGATAAAGCCTCTATGCCGTAATATATTCATGACACCTGATGGAGAAACCACCTAGATGCTGGACGTTCTTGAATGTGATCTTATCTCAAGAAAGCATTCTAGGTGACTTTAATACAATGGCTATTGTAAATGGGAACCTACCAAAAGCTATATTATTTCCGATGGATGGAGGGTTCCTCAACTTTCAGAGGGGAATTGGATAGAGAATTGAAGAAGTCAGTGAGACTATAAAACAAGCGCTTATTGGGAGGCAACCTAAGTTTAATTTTTATTTTAGTTTTATTAAGTTTTATATTAGTACTTTTGAATTTGCATTTATTTAGGATTTAATAAAATTGCTTCTATCATGGTTTTACTGAGTTATTCAAGTCAAATTCAAGTGTGGTGCCCAATTTGTTCCATGTGCTTAGCCTTATTCTCCAAACTTATGGCAAGGAGAAGATTGCTATATTTTCGTGAAGTCCTCTGCTTTAATTTTTTCTATTTCACTATTGAGGACAATGTCTAGTTTAAGTTTGGGGCATTTTAGTGTCGATTGCATATAGTTAGTTATTTACATTGTAGTTCGTTATGTTTTCGGTTATTTACATTTAGTTGTTGCATTCGTTTTTTTTTTTTTTAAAAAATAATTTAAAATCGCAAAAATAGTAGTTAGTTTACTATGTTTGTTGCAGCTTAGTTTATATTTGCATGATTCAAATCGTTAGATAGTAAAAGTCTATTTTGGCCAAATGATGAGACCGGATAAGTAGATAAGTATAGTATTGAATATTCAAAGCTTTGATGTGATTTCTTGTTATGAATTGAATCTTTTCTGCTTAAATCGGTATAATCAAGGTTAAAGACGTTAATAACAAATATGTTAATCGATTAAGTTTAAATTGATACATAATGGATTTCTTAAGTATAATACTAGTGTGAAGGAATGAAAGACATGAATAAAGCTGAGATGGCTAAATTTTGATAAAAACATAAGTTTGGGGGAAATTTTGGGGTATATAAGCTTTAAAAAAAAAAAAAAAAATGTTGAGTCTTGTGGTGGGTCGAGGAGAAACACTCCCCATAAACACAAGCGTGAGATGGAGCGTGAAACGACTCACCAACCATCTATAAAAAAAAAAAAAAAAAAAAAAAAAATTACTGTGGCTAGTTTTGTTTGGGGCCTTTGTTACTTGAGTAACGCTCAAGGGGTATCTTAAAACCTAAGCGCCCTAAGGTCTTATATATGGTCCAGGAGTCGTTGGTCGAAAGCTCGCTAAGGGGTGACATTTGTTAGCCTAATGGAATGAGACATTGCACGCTTATGGTTAAAAAAAAACAATAAAACGGGAAAAGAGCAAAAAGCCCCGTAATGAAAAGTAAAGCATAAGTATCCCGTATTGACTCTTGAACTTGGTGGATGTTTGACTTTAGTTGATATAGCTTGTTCGTGAATTTTGTGAATTTGCACCGTATGATGCCTTCAAAGATATCTATTATGTCTTAAATTTGATTTTATATCGCTTAACATTGTTGTGGAGCACACACGCACTATATCGTTGATAATGACCTAAGATTTGATGATTGATTGGGAAATTACCGATTTGTTTTAATATGATGTATTATCATGTTTACTTGATTTCTCTAAGGCCTTGAATAGACTTGTTTCGCATATTACCGTTGGATTCGTGAGGCATATAGATTAGTTTCATTACATTGCATTGCATAACATTTTTGTGTTTTTGCTTGAGGACAAGCAAAGATTTAAGTTTGGGGGTATTTGATGAGTGAGTTTTATACCCATGAATTGGATACATTCGGCTTAATTTATTGTTGTTCTTAAGTCTTTTAGGATGTTTTATGTGTTTGTGTCTATTCAAGCATGTTTTATATTGTTTTGTAGGATTTGGGACAAAAGTTACATGGATCGATGTTTGGGGTGGCTAGATTCGCGTTTTAACTTGCCATTTACATAGCAGTCACTTCAGAGCCAATTTGACTATAGCTTCTGACATTATTTCGGAAAACACAAAGAATGAAAGTTGTAGATCTACTTCTCCTCTTTCCGGAACATCTTGAATCATCGAAATCAGAGTTCGGACGAAGAAGTTATGACCATTTTCCCAAAGGACGCCGAGCAGAAAATGTCGGATTTTGGGCCAAAGTCGGGCGCCCATTTTAGTTTAACATGTGCTTCAAGCGCTCAGAGCAGAGTTTGAGTTGTTGTGAGTTTGCCAAGCAACTGAGCGAAGAAGGGCTTGGTGATGGCCTCCTGACGCTGTTTATGGCTATCTTGACACCTTTTTTTGACTCCAAATAGGATTGGGTTTGGTCCTAAGCTAAAATTGACTTGAACCTATAAATACATGATGTAAGGCATAAAATAAGGGTGGATTACATAGCTTAGCCTAGATTAAACACTCCTTTAGATTAGACAATAACCCTAGTTCTTATTAGTTTTGAGATTGAAGCAACTTGGAGACCATTGAAGATCAAGAGCAAGAGCAAGAGGGGAGCATCGATTTTTGACAACAGATTCTATTCTCTTCTCTCTTCTTACTTTTATCTTTTGATGTCTATTCGGTTGTGGATTCTTGGTTTTAATTCATTAATTATGAACTAACTATTTTTGAGATTTCAATTGAACTTTTTATGGCTATGAATTAATTATTCATTATATTCTAATTATTTATGTTAAAGTGAGTTGTTTATCTTGCCTTATGCTTATTGATTAATTATCTGATCAGTAATTACTTTGTTATTCTAGAAGGAATTGGAAGAGGAATTCTAGGGTTAGAACTGGGCATGATATCATGTGACTTAGTTATTTGCATGATGAATAATTAGGTTTGTGAATTGAATGGAAATATCGGTTCGCCGCATGTAACACATAAGGAATTGGGATTGGAAAGAGTTTAATTCAATTATTTTGCATAGGAATATAGCAAGATTAATCTGGATTAAATAGAAGGCAATTGATCACTTGAAAAGGACTTTTGGCATTTGAGAATTCCTCAACAATTCAAGAGGCATAATAATTGGGATAATTGGATAATTGATTTATAATTCATAATTGGGGATATTGAAGTCTTAATCTTTATTTATTTGAATTCATTCGTTAAAATCTTAGTTTTAATTAGTTAATTTAGTTTTCTTAATTAGAAAAAACACGATTTGAGATTGTTTAAATAAAATTGATTTGGTTAAGAGTTAGTATTTGATAATTTTTATTAAATAATTCCTCGTGGGAACGATACTCTACTTTCACTTTATTACTTGTTGACCGTGTATACTTGCACGTATTCATTGATTGCGAAATCGATCAACAATGAGTTATTATTTACGAGTTACTATTCATGAGTTACTATTCATGAGTTACTATTCACGAGCTACTATTCACGAGTTACTATTCACGGGTACTATTCACTACAAAATTGGTTTCTTTTTCTAACCAAATTATAGTTGATTTATGAATATTACTCTGGAGATTAAATCTATATGCTGATTATATTGATTTTATTATCATATATAACATTTTTATAACTTTATGCTGAAATTCTCTTTCACTGGAGTGTAAAGATGGGTAGATTATTGGTATGATCATGACTAGGGTTCTCTTTGGCCAGTAGTGAAAAGTTGAATTGTGACTGGTATGATCATGACCATTGAATTTATAATGAAATATTTTTAGCTTAAGTGTAAGGTGAATTGATCAACATGGTTATAATTATGGTTTATATAAATTTTGAAATGATTATGTATTTCTTTGAGATATGAATATCTTTGGCCCCAGAAAGCAAAAGATTACCTCATTGTTGAATATCTTTGGCTGTAGTGCAAAGATGAATCATTGTTGATGAATATCTTTGGCCCGTGGTGCAAAGATGAATTTATTAGTATGATTATGAACGAACCGTGATTTGGTATAACCATGATCTTTGATGTTTCGTAAAGACAGTGATGAAAATTATCTTCGTCCTGAATGCGAAAAGGAATTTAGAACTACAATTATGATTATGAGTTATTCACATGATTGTGGACATGAACTGTTGATTGATGTTACAGGGTTAAAATATTGTTGGTGGACTTTTAACATGGAGAAGATAATAGACTTTATGGTCTATTTGACTCTTCTAATGGATTGCTCGTTCCACTGCAACTATGGTTGAAAAGTTTTATCATCTACCATATGTTCTACATCTCTGATTTATTACTGTTGAAGGCTATTGATAATTTATTTATCTTTAGTCATAATATTCTTTATTGAGCTAGTTGTGCTCACCCTTTTGCTTCACAATTCCTTTCGTAATACGTAAATTAGCCGTCGTCGAGCGGGATAACAGGAATAAAACGGTGGTCATCATTTAGTAGTTCTATTTGTTGAATTAAATAGGGTGAAGCGAACCCAACGTTGGAAGGGTGTTTTGCCACTATCATACAAGATGTCTAATGACACACAACCTCGTGTCATCATAAGACAGGGTTGTTCTCATCCACTTGCTTTGAGTATATTTACTGAGCACTACCTATATAATCTTGGTGTTTGTTTGGAGTTTAATTCCCAATTAGAGACAAAGTGGAGATAATGATATGTCAAGAGAAGACTCACCATCTAAAGAATATGATAGTAATCTTCTCGTTTTTCTTTGGGGTCTATTGGGTCAACCAAGGATAATTCTGTGGCCATATGATATCTATCATAACCTAGAAGCATGGCCTCCCATGTACGAAGGTTTCCTTGAATACTTCCCAAGGATTCTAATTTCTAAAACAGTTTTTGACTATACCTTTATGTAAGGTGTCATTATGAGGTCTTCATCTACTATTGGGACATGAGTCTAACCGGTATATATTTGTATTTAAACTCATAGTTTAAGTGTTGTCTTATCTTGCACGACAATTGTATTAATAAAGTTGTAGTTATTTTCTGTACCATGTATTTGGCGACTCAGAATGGGTTGGATGGAATGGACCTATTTTGGGGTTGTCACAAAATTCACCGTGTAAGTCTATTTTTACAAAAACGATAAACGTTCGTGAATGTTCATAGCTCGTTTCTTCGTTCTAAGTCAGAATTTGACCAATTTTGAGTCTGCAACTCTAAAATGCAAACTTAGACTATTCCCCATCGAAAAATAACGTTTCCGAGTTCAATGTTAACTTTTGACTTCCATTCCGAGAATTTCACGATTTCGACGATTATTGTCTAATCTCGTAAATTTCGCCATAACTTCGTTACTTGAGATTTTTACACCGTTTCAAATGTATTCATTCCATTGTCACAACACATATAATCTAAACCTATAAATGATGGTGTTAAACTTGTCCATCAACAACAACATAATCTAATTCTTTAATGACTTTTAATGGTTTATAACTTTTATACTTATGATTTCCCTTTCACATGGTTTATTAAGGTTTCATCCATTAATAACCGCCCTTATTATTCCTTAACAAACATGCTCTACCACTACACGCTTCTCTAATAATGTTGAAGAGATGGAGAATTATGGTTTAAAAATCATTACCTTTGAAGTTCTAGTTTGGTTTTTCTTCTTCCTCTTGTTCTAACAAAGTTCTAGCTTTTCTCACTTTTCTCTCTCAATAATTTGTAAGCTCTAGGATGTTAGTGTATTTTGAACAAGCAAAATAATCTAGCAACCTTCTCTTATTTATATGAAATCCAAAGTGAGTGCAATTTGGATAATAAGCCATCCCACCTCCTTTCTCCACCTCCTTAATCACCTCCTTACTATTCATCCTTGGTCACCAAGTAAAACCACTTTACTTGGTCACCAAGATGGTTGCCATGTGATCCATGGGGCCCACATGGGTTACCCCATGGGTTTTTCTTACACATTGGTTCGATCCACGGATCCGGTTCTTAATTTGGGCCTAGGTTTTAATAACCTTGGCTTAACCCTTGGGCTTGCAATATCAAACATTGGCCTTTAACATTAATTCACTTGGGTTTGTACAATTCCTACACAAATCCTACAAGTCCAATCTAATTGGCTTAAAACCTTATAACGTATTATACACATATTCTGTGACGACCCCAAAATAGGTATACAACACCCATTCTGAGTAGCCAAATACATGGTATAGAAAGTAAACTACAACTTCAATAATACAATTGTCGTGCAAAATACGACAACACATACTGTGAGTTTAAATACAAATATTGTCTTCTAGACAATATCCACACTCAAATAAGTCCTCATTAAAATTATTGATACACTATTTTACAAAATAGTGAGGACTACTAAAACAACTATCTTGAATCATCACTCCATACCCCTGGCTTAGTTCCTCGCTAAATTCTCTCCTCCCGAAAGAACAATGGAACAAAAGGAAAAAGGTGAGCTCAACTAGCCCAAGAAGAATATTATGACTAAGATAATATACAACAAATTATCATTAGTCTTCAACAGGGAAAAATCTGATAAAATATAATAGACAACAAGTTTTAGATCACCAACTGCAGCGGAAACATTAATCCATTAGAAGAGTCAAGTAGAGAATGAGTTCTACTATCTTCTAAGATTTAAAAGTCCATCATCAATATTTTATCCCTGTAACATCAATCAATATACATCTTGGATTAAATTTTCATCTTTGCACTACAGGCCAAAGATATTCATTTGTATCACTAGTTGGTCGTGTTCATCTCAATACCTGTTTATCTTTGCACTACGGGCCAAAGATATTCATTAGGTAATCGTTCATCTTTGCACTACAGGCCAAAGATATTCATCATTTAATCATTTATCTTTTTTCATGTGCCAAAGATATTCATAATATATCATTTTAGGACCGAGGATGATGAAAATATATTAAAGAAAAAAATCCAAAGAAACAAAATAACAAATATTAGAGATTCAGACATACGGTTTATCAAAGATCAATAATACTCCATAATAACCAATTTCAAGCAAAATTCAAGAATAAAGATCAAAACATGGATATAATCAAAGATAGTAACCATAATAGACATCTTGGACAAAAAGGAGAAAATTCCATTTTTCAGTAAATAGTGCCGTATTTGTGAATAGTGTTGTATATGTGAATAGTGCCGTATACGGGAATAGTAACCCCGACACAAAAAGTTCCAAATTTGATAAAAAGCTCAGATCAATAATTCGGCATAATGATATTGAAGAAATAATATCATATATGAAGAAAATAACATCCCTTACCTCAAAAAGACAACTTCTGACTGGAATACTGGATATAGTGCTGAAGGAACTTGAGCCATATATCAACACTCAAAGTATCAAAATACTCACAAGAATACGCTCGATAATATATAGAGAGAAAGAGAGAAAGCTTATGTTTTTTGGTGTGATTTTCAATTATAACTTAGCCCTCTATTTATAGGAAAATATTAGCACGCCGAAGCAGACTTGACTCATAGCAGGTGATGGCTTCACCACCACTTATTCCACCCACCAAAAATCAGCCATCTTTCCCAACAACCAAAAGTGGGGCCCACCCATTTCTAGAATTTTTCACTAAAATCATTTATAAACCTAATTTCCTAATCAAACTTCTTAAAATTCATAACAAATCATTCGCTCATTTTTACGGTTCAAAATTTGTGAACATATACTCAACTTATATATGTATAACATATCCAAAAATCACAATGATCCAAATATTGATTAAAATTTATAACTCACACAATAAAGTCAAAGAACACCGATTTGATCTTTTAATACCTCAATCCGGCAAAATACCGATAAAATACCTCAACATTAATTCCTTAATTTATAACCACATCAATAAATCCATCATTTATATCCACATCAAATAAATATTTCATTATCATATAGATCAATAATTAATTATTTACAAATAATATTACAGAATCACAATAATGACAACCTGGCGCTTTCTGTGAAAGAGGGGGCTTTCCGATAAGGATTTCTCCTTACTGGCGCGCAATTAGGTGACCAAACCTCTCCTTGACAGAAGTTTCTAGACATTGCCAATAATGCTATCTAATAATATTATTCAAATAATATGAATTATTGATCTGATAATGGAGATATTATGCAGTGACAATTATTGAAACAACAATAATATAAAATATCAACGCAGTAATTATTGAATCAATAAAATAAAATATTGAACACACACTAGCGAAGGATATTACTCGTCTCTCCCTTCCTAGTTCATATCTCGGATCTCCGCCAGAGATCATATCCCTAAGCTCTGATACCAACTGTGACGACCCCAAAATAGGTATACAACACCCATTCTGAGTCGCCAAATACATGGTACACAAAACAAACTACAACTTCAATAATACAATTGTCAAATTGCAAAATACGACACACACATATACCGTGAGTTTAAATACAAATCTGCTTTCAGACAATATCCACACTCAGATAAGTCCTCATTACAATTATTGATACACTATTTTACAAAATAGTGAGGACTACTAAAACAACTATCTTGAATCATCACTCCATACCTCGGCTAGTTCCTACTAAATTCTCTCCTCCTGAGAAGAACAATGGAACAAAATGGAAAAGGGTGAGCTCAACTAGCCCAGTAAAGAATATTATGACTAAGATAATATACAACAAATTATCATTAGTCTTCAACAGGAAAAAATCTGATAAAATATAATAGACAACAAGTTTTAGATCAACAACTGCAGTGGAAACAACAATCCATTAGAAGAGTTAAGTAGAGAATGAGTTCTACTATCTTCTAAGATTTAAAAGTCCATCATCAATATTTTATCCCTATAACATCAATCAATATACATCTTGGATCAAATATTCATCTTTGCACTACAGGCCAAAGATATTCATTTGTATCACTAGTTGTTCATGTTAATCTCAATACATGTTCATCTTTGCACTACGGGCCAAAGATATTCATTAGGTAATCATTCATCTTTGCACTACAGCCAAAGATATTCATCGCTTAATCATTTATCTTGCACTGCATGTTTGAAAGATATTCAAGAATATCATCATTTAGGACCGAGGATGATGAAAAATATATTAAAGAAAATGAATCTAGTGAAACAAAATAACAAATATTAGATATTCGTATTACAGTTTATCCAAGATCAATAATACTCCATAATAACCAATTTCGAAGCAAAATTAAAGAATAAAGATCAAAACATGGATACAATCAAAGATAGTAACCATAATAGACATCTTGGACAAAAAGGAGAAAATTTCATTGTTTAGTGAATAGTGCCGTATTCATGAATAGTGTCGACATCGTGAATAAAGACCAAGTATATGTGAATAGTAACTCTGACACAAAAGTTCCAAATTTGATAAAAGTTCAGATCAATACTTCCAAGATAATGATATTGAAGAAATAATATCATATATGAAGAAAATAACATCCCTTACCTCAAAAAGACAGTACTTCTGACTGGAATACTAGATATAGTGCTGAAGGAACTTGCACCGTATAGTAACACTCAAAGTATCAAAATACTCACAAAAATACGCTCGATAATATATAGAGAGAAAGAGAGAAAGCTTATATTTCTGGTGTGATTTTCAATTCTAACTTAGCCCTCTATTTATAGGAAAATATTAGCACGCCGAAGCAGACTTGACATGCTACCTGATGGCTTTACCTGCTAGTATTCCACCTACCAAAAATCAGCCATATTTTCCAACAACCAAAAGTGGGGCCCACCCATTTCTAGAATTTTCCACCAAAATCATTTATAAACCTAATTTCTGAATCAGTCACCTCTTAAAATTCATAACAAATCATTCGTTCATTTTTAACAGTTCAAAATTTGTGAACATATACTCAACTTATATATGTATAAGTTATCATAAAATCACAACGATCCAACAGTTAGATTAAAAATTATAACTCACACAATAAAGCTGTAAGAACACTGATTTGATCTTTTAATACCTCCAATCCGACAAAATACTGATAAAATACCTCAACAATAATTCCTTCATTTATAACCACATAAATAAATCCATCATTTATATCCGCATCAAATAAATATTTCATTATCATATAAATCAATAATTAATTATTCATAAATAATATTACAGAATCACAATAATGACAACCAGGCAGTTCCCAGGAAATAGGGGGCTTTCCGATAAGGATTTCTCCTTCATCGCGCGCCAGCTAGGTGACCAAACCTCCTCGATGATGAAGTTTCTAGACATTGCCAATAATGCTATCTAATAATATGAATTATTGATCTGATAATGGAGATATTATAGAGTGACAATTATTGAAACAACAATAATATAAAATATCAACGCAGCAATTATTGAATCAATAAAATAAAATATTGAATAGTAATTACTGTAACAATTATTGAGTAGTGCCTTCTCACGTAAGAATCAATAATTGAAAAAAAAATATGTACAATACCGTGTGCTACTATGCAACAACGCCAGATTACTTTACTTTACCAATCAAGGTATTCCAACAAAGGTTAATTGCAGAACGATTACTGTTATTTATTTATAAAAACTCAATTTTGTCGCTTTCTTCATTCCCCGACAGAAAGAATATTCCACGACTAAACGAATATTCCCCGACAAAAATAAATATTTTATAACCACTAGCATATTTTGAAAATTTTGTATATTTCACCCATAACCAAAACATTATATCAAATTAACACCTGATTATTCACAATAATAAATAGAGACAATATGATTTTATTCATTAAAAAGTTGGGGTCTTACAACCTCCCCTCCTTATGAAATTTTGTCCCCGAAATTTACGTACCAGGTATTTCAAAGAGTTGAGAATACCTTGCTTTCATTTCAGATTCTATCTCCCGGGTTATCATGATTTCTCCATTGCTCATCTCCTGTATTTCAGATATCATATCCCTAAGCTCTAATACCAACTGTGACTACCCTAAAATAGGTATACAACACCCATTCTAAGTCGCCAAATACATGGTACAGAAAGCAAACTACAACTTTAATAATACAATTGTCGTGCAAAATACGACAACACATACTATGAGTTTAAATACAAATATTTTCTTCTAGATAATATCCACACTCAAATAAGTCCTCATTACAATTATTGATACACTATTTTACAAAATAGTGAGGACTACTAAAACAACTATCTTGAATCATCACTCCATACACCGGCTAGTTCCTGTTAAATTCTCTCCTCCTGAGAAGAACAATGGAACAAAAAGGAAAAGGGTGAGCTCAACTAGCCCAAGAAGAATATTATGACTAAGATAATATACAACAAATTATCATTAGTCTTCAACAGGAAAAATCGATAAAATATAATAGACAACAAGTTTTAGATAAACAACTCAGAAGTGAACAAAGAAATCCATTAGAAAGAGTCAAGTAGAGAATGAGTTCTACTATCTTCTAAGATTTAAAAGTCCATCATCAATATTTTATCCCTATAACATCAATCAATATACATCTTGATCAAATATTCATCTTTGCACTAATGTGCCAAAGATATTCATTTGTATCACCAAATTGGTCATGTTCATCTCAATACATGTTCATCTTCGCACTCTACGCCAAAGATATTCATTAGGTAATCGCTCATCTTTGCACTACGTGCCAAAGATATTCATCAGTTAATCATTTATCTTTGCACTACAGGCCAAAGATATTCAGTAATATCATCATTTAGGACTGAGGATGATGAAAAATATATTAAAGAAAATGAATCTAGTGAAACAAAATAACAAATATTAGATATTCAGACATTCACAGTTTATCCAAGATCAATAATACTCCATAATAACCAATTTCGAAGCAAAATTAAAGAATAAAGATCAAAACATGGATACAATCAAAGATAGTAACCATAATAGACATCTTGGACAAAAAGGAGAAAATTTCATTTTTCATGAATAGTGCTTATTCATGAATAGTGTCAGATATATACGTGAATAGTCAGATCACGTGAATAGTAACCCACACAAAAGTTCCAAATTTGATAAAAAGTTCGGATCAATACTTGATAATGATATTGAAGAAATAATATCATATATGAAGAAAATAACATCCCTTACCTCAAAAAAAACAAAGATTTTGATTTGAAATCGATATAGTCTTTGAAGGAACTTGCAATCGTATTGCAACACTCAAAGTATCAAAATACTCACAAGAATACGCTCGATAATATATAGAGAGAAAGAGAGAAAGCTTATGTTTCTGGTGTGAATTTCAATTCTAACTTAGCCCTCTATTTATAGGAAAATATTAGCATGCCGAAGCAGATTTGACCTCCTACCTGATGGCTTTACCTGCTACTATTCCACCCACCAAAAATCAACCATCATTCCCAACAACCAAAAGTGGGGCCCACCCATTTCTAGAATTTTCCACCAAAATCATTTATAAACCTAATTTCCTAATCACCACCTCTTAAAATTCATAACAAATCATTCGCTCATTTTTAACTGCTCAAAATTTGTGAACATATACTCAACTTATATATGTATAACATATCCAAAAGTCACAACGATCCAACTACGATTAAAATTATAACTCACACAATAAAGTCAGTAAGAACAACGATTTGATCTTTTAATACATCCAATCGACAAAATAATCGATAAAATACCTCAACATTAATTCCTTAATTTATAACCACATCAATAAATCCATCATTTATATCCACATCAAATAAATATTTCATTATCATATAAATCAATAATTAATTATTCACAAATAATATTACGTAATCACAATAATGACAACCAGTGCGCCTCAGGAAAGAGGGCTTTTCGATAAGGATTTCTCCTCATCGCGGCGCAATTAGGTGACCAAACATCTCCTTGACAGAACTTTCTAGACATTGCCAATAATGCTATCTAATAATATTATTCAAATAATATGAATTATTGATCTGATAATGGAGATACTCTACAGTGACAATTATTGAAACAACAATAATATAAAATATCAACGTAGCAATTATTGAATCAATAAAATAAAATATTGAACAGTAATTACTGTAACAATTATTGAGTAATGCCTTCTCACGTAAGAATCAATAATTGAAAAAAATTATGTGCAATATCGTGTGCTACTGTGCAACAACGCGTATTACTTTACTTTACCAACCGGGTATTCCAACAGTGTTAACGGTAACGATTACGCCGTTATTTATAAAAAATCAAATTTTTCGTTTTCTTCATTCCCCGACAGAAAGAATATTCCACGACCAAACGAATATTCCCCGACAAAAATGAATATTTTATAACCACTTGCGTATTTTGAAAAATTTGTGTTGACGTCGGGATTTTTGGATGTCCCTTTCCGTTACTTGTTCGTTGGTGTTCTCATTTTAGGTGAGATTTGTTTGAAAAAACAAGTGAAAAAGTTCCGACATGTATAATGTCGACGATGGATCGCAGAGTCGCCATTGGTTTTTAAATGGTTGTACCAACATTAATCGAGAAAAGGTTTGCACATCGACCCAAAGGATGTGACACTAATATACTGCTCTATTCAAACCGAGATTCATTTTGGGTCCGGACTTGGTTATCTGCGGGGAAGGTGTTAGAACCACCTCGACATCCGTGTTACCACGGTGACCGCCTCTTTTCAAGAAACTATTATCTGAGTGTGTGTGTGTGTGTGTGGGTCAATGTGCTATTATATGAAAGTTGTGCGAGGCCTCTTTCGAACCTATATACACAGGATTTGATGTAAAAATTCAGTTTTTAGCAAGATATGGCAATGA
This sequence comes from Panax ginseng, assembly GCA_020205605.1. Lineage (NCBI taxonomy): Eukaryota > Viridiplantae > Streptophyta > Magnoliopsida > Apiales > Araliaceae > Panax > Panax ginseng. Next base: position 72,867,713 of record CM035141.1, read on the forward strand.
TGTTTTATAAAAGAGGTTTTTCAAACCCTGATGCTCAATAGGAATTGAGACCTTTTACACCTCCATTTTTATTAAGTGAGCGACTGAATTGATTTTTATTTGACGAATGCGAGGCATCCGTACGAAAATAATATATATAAATAAAATAATGTCGACTTCCTCGTGGGTATGGAAATCATCTGAGAAAATACAGACATCGCAGAATAATTTTACAAGTCGCTTACAATTTGAAAATGTCCATCACGGAACCGAAATCTAGATCCAATGAAATGAATCAGGATCACATGATTCCTAAAGCATATAATATTGCAATTTGTATAATAAAGAATAAGCATGTATATATATAAAAGCGGTAAATATATATATATCGACAAGATCACCAACCACGAGAAGTACCTACATGGGGATAAAAATATAAATAAAGTCAGAGATATGGTCAACCGCCACGAAGGAAACTCCAAAGGGACAAAATGTAAATAAAGTCATAATGCGGTCAATCACCACGATGTAAAGTCCGAGGCAGTGACTAAATGTAAAGAAAGTCAGAAAAGCGATCAACTGCCATGAAGGAACTCTGTGTAGATAATATATATATATATATATATATATATATATATATATATTTATAAATGCACCGATGTAAAATCTGTGCTCATCGAACATAGTTCGACCACAGCTTCATATATATATATATATATATATATATATATATATATATATATATATATATATAAAAGCGAGTAAACGCACTGCATCAAGTTCAGGCTCATCTAACAAAGTCCCACACACGGTTGATGTATATAAGTATATATATATATATATATATATATATATATATAAAAAAGCGAATAAACGCATTGCATCAAGTCTAGGCTCATTGAACAAAGTCCACACACACAGCTTGATATATATATATATATATATATATATATATATATATATATATATATATATATATATATATATATATATATATAAGTGAATAAACGCACTGCATCGAAATCTAGGCTCATCGAACAAAGTCCCGACATGTACAGCTTAATATATATAAGTATATATATATTAAAGCAATAAACGCCTAGATCAAGTCTAGCTCAATCAAGGCATAACTCGATAATGTTAGTCAATATATATATATATATATATATATATATATATATATATATATATATATATATATATATATATATATATATATATATATATATATATACATATATACATTTAGAAATGAAACCACTTGGATCAAGTTCTAGCAAAAGCAAGCAACACGACTCTCAACGTGTAGAAGGGTGTGTGCAAAGATGAAGAGAAAGACTCTAAATTGTGTGAGAAGGCTTACAATCGGTGGTGATAAAAAGGGCTTCATATCTTTAGAGTGGATAAACACCGGCTTTTGTTGGTACAAAAGAGGCTATATATGAGCTCACGTGTGTTTGAAAGTGGGAAAATACACTGTGTATGGCGAAAAGCAGAGCAAATTGTGCGTTTTCCCGTGTTTTTTCATTAAAATTAGCACCCCAAGCCTCTTATTTATAGGCAAAGGTGTGCAGCAGTGTACCTAACAGGCAAACCGCAGTAGTGTACCAGAGAAGGTCAGTCGGCCCGATTCTATCAGTCGTCGTCTCTCAATTATGTGCATTCGTACAAATCGTAATGTCCACTCGGATTTTGAGAAGTGCAATCCGCATCCGCTTGGAGGTATTCAGACCTATTTCGGACCGCCGTTGTTGAGAGTTAGTCACGATGGCATGGGATTAGAGTTTGTACGAAGTCTTTGAAGATGGGACGATGCCCTCCGGTCTTCAATCTTCAACTTTCATCCGTTACCCAGCATAATAGTCACTCGGGATTGGTTAGCCTTATGGGACATTGTTGTGTAGAGACGAGACGTGGCATCGTTTTGGACGAGATGACAATGTTGCCCCTCACCGGTGTTACTGCCGGATTGGGCCGATAAGCAGACGTTGCTCAGACTTCGCTGAGATTGGACTGCTGCATTTATTGAAGACCCTCATTGTCATCTTTGAGGTGTGCATGTCTTCCCGATGTGATTGCCGTGTTGGCACAGTGTATTTTATTGTGAGTACCGAGATTTAAAGCTGATGGCATTTGAAACAAGTATTTTTGGGGTTATCTCTGAAACTGCATTCCTTGGGGTTATCACCAAGGTTGGTGGCTATTCCCATGGTTGGGACTGAGACTGGATACCACGGGGTTATCTCCGAGATTAATCGGTCTTCTCCTGGTGTGTCCTCAGATTGTATCCGCAGGTCTCGGGTTAAATCCGAGGTTGAAACTCAAGCACTCCCAGTTGCGATCCGGTTAATGCCAACTTCCTAGAGTGTCCGGTATGGATTTGGATTGTCTTTCAGGGTTCTCTCTTAAAAGACGAATTTGTCCACTTGTAATGTTAGTAACAGTAGTACAGAAAATTTCGAGTGTCTACAGATGCCCCTCTTTATCATACTCATGCTTGGCGATGCATTGGTAAGATAAAGAATCCTAGACACTTGAAACGCAACAAGATAAACATGGTACTATGGATAGTAACATGATGCAAATGTATGATGCATGTGTACGGGGTTGTGGCCCAACATACTGGGGATGATAGCTGGTTCCATGTTGCTTCAACTGGGGATTGGCAATACCGACTAGATCTGATGTGCAAGCCGAATATGTTAGGATATTGGTGTTGGAGTTTTCACCAAATTCATGTGTTCTTGATAACGACTTGATACTGAAGGGGTATCTCTTATGTGTAAGAGATCTATGGGGATAAAGCTTGATCTATTTGAGGATGTGTATAACATATTCCATCATCTATCCTCTTTGATATTGTTGACCTCTCCTGGTTAGTATCGCCAGAATATGTCATGATTTTGTTGGATTTACTGCCAACAGCAAATGCTATCAGGGATGCCTAACCTTCGTTGACTTATGAACCAACGGCTGAAACATCTTGTGGGATATGCTATCAAGGTTGCTTGACCTTCGCTGACGTGTGAATCAACGGCTGAAACTCTGTGAGGAGATCGTCAAGGTTGCTTGACCTTCGCTGGCGTGTAGATCAATGGAGCATTATACGTTGTGACTCCGTCGGGATCCGCCGGGGAATATGAGCATCCGGTATGAGAACCTCAAACAAATTTATAGCTCGACAGTGTTTAAACGCTTATCTACCGAATGATGTCAAGGTTGCTTAACCTTCATTGATATGTGTAGTCAACTACCGAGCATGCATTGCCACTCCCTCCCGGAGATATAGGTTATAACCCCGGCCGGGACCTATTGGGGATGCATAAGACGCATCGCAACTACCGAACGGTTCTCAACGCTTCGATGGGTTTACCTGCCATCGGCGGAAATAATGTTAAGGCTGCTTGACCTTCATTGATAGAATTGTTAACGGATGAACGTGTTGTAACCCCCACCGGGGATCTACGTTGTAACCCTCGTCGGGGACTCACGTTGTAACCCCCGTCAGGGACTCACGTTGTAACCCCCGTCGGGGACTCACGTAGGGTAACGACCTAGAGTCGGCGGCATCGGACCTATATAAAGTATTACCGAATGTGATTTGTGACAACTGAGGTCACTGGCAGAGTATACCATGTGTTCAGGCGACTACCAATGAATGATGTGCAGATTCAAAGTCTCATCTGAGAAGACCAGGATTGTATGCTATTTTTCTCAATCGCATGGCATTTTTATTCCTGATTTGACCTTTCTAGCCCGTAAGAATTCTGTTTCAACTCGAACTGGTCCGAGCCAGAGGGGTGGGAGCTCTATTTAGGAGAGCGTGCTATTAGGAGCACCACAGGGGAGATTCGTATACCGATCTTGCCTCCTGTCAGGCGTTATTGGCCTATATCACAGTCACCTGCCATTGATATTCCATTGTTGGGAGTTGACGGCTTTTGATTTATCGTAGGGTCCATGTACTCGTGAGATATTCCAAATACCGGTGGCTCCCTCACACTATTGGGGCCCAAATCCGTGCCACACACAGCTTCATGGGGACATGGTTCCCGGATCATTGATGATGACCGATTGGGTAGCTTGTGTTCGAGCTCCACCCATATGACCCAGATTGATAGCTTGACCTTTAGGTTGGATCGTGCATAGATATTTATTCAGCATTTGGACAGAGATCCAGTAGAGGCGGAGACATTTGTTCCTTCCAGCTCCGGTGCTGGCCCCTCAGACGACCCATTTGATTTTTCTGGCGCAAATCATCCCCTTTATAGGCCTGTTATCCCTGTTGATAGAGATCCGGTGACTCAGGAGGTGTTACATTAGGTAGACAGGATTGAGGATGTGGACATCGAGACCATTGTCTTCTTCTGATTTGTATTCTCGCTATATCTTTTGATAGGCCTCTGTTAGATATTGGGTGGAAGTTCCCTATTCTCGCTATATCTTTAGATAGGCCTCTGTTAGTAGTAGGGTGTTTGGGCCCCATTTTCATGTATTTGTAGCTGTGTAGAGCTGATGTATTAGATGATGATATATTTAGGAATGTATGCACCATTTTTTTCATTCCCTATATCATATTGACATCCATTATCTGTTATGCATGTATCATGTTATGCATATGTATGTATGTCCAGAGATACTCAGTATTGACCCCTGGATGGTCTTATGACACGGCCCGCACAGATGTCTTCTTCGACAGTTAGCCTTATAGATCATACCCCACCGTCAATAGTGGCATTGGGTATGCGCTCGTGGTACGATAGCATGTCACCACCAGATAGGGTGACTGTAGATTTGTTATTGTAGCATACCATGACACTTTTGGCATTTCAGGTTCCTGTAGGATTTGTAGATGGGATGCTAGAGCATTGGCTAGGACATAAGCGGTGTATTTCGCTTTGGCACCCATGAGTTGACTCCTACCCGGAGGAGTACGCCTGGTTGATCGATGCCGCCTTCTGACCGACCTTGCAGACATGGCTTTGGGAGACATGAGTAGATTTATTCATGACTCTCACCGGATTGAGGCATAGAGTGGTGCAGATGAGTCGACATCCCGCTATGTGATCTCTCGCCGCTTTCTCGTGATGATTTGGTGCGAGGATAGCTACTCATAATATTCGTGGATTTAATCGTGGTTTGAGGATCATTGGCGTTTGGCCAGAGTTGATGTACTGATACTATGTGTACTATCATACGTGTACATGCCAAGGTACATGGATGAGATAGATATAGGCATTATCATGGCGGTGAGAGCTCTTAGGGAGGGTCGTACCATTGTACCTATGATCGTGGTAGAGACCTTGCGATCAAAGATCCCATCGTCGTATTTCACGTCCGTGTATTTACTGGGGGAGTTCTACTCATGTCAGATGTGTGGTTTATGTCACACTTATGACCGGTTGGTACCTTTTAGATGGCACGGTATTGTTTCACCCTATGAGATGGCTATGTCGTATTCCTTTCATCCATCGGAGTATGTAGATGCTTAGTCCTGGTCCGTATTATTGGCAGATATCCGAGATCCATTTAGCATATTGTCGCGTGCTCGGGCTTTGCTCACCATACAGACTTCATTACTCATGCTCCGCATGGATTTCCTCCCTTTAATCGGTTTGAGGGCGATGACTTATCATCCATTGGCCGTGATGTCGTAGTTTGACCAGTTCCAGGATTTTCATCCCTTCGAGGGGCGCAAGTCATTTCCGACTTCGATACCTCTCACCGAGGATGATCTCGTGTATATGCTTGTTGGGATCACAGCGTGAGCTAGTTGCTTTTCCGCCAATCGTCCTGTTATTCAAAGAGAGTACTTCGTATGGATAGAGATGGAGGTTTTATCTACCACAGCAGATTTGCAAAGACATCGAGATTGAGTCAGGCGATGTAGAGCCTATAGAGGGCATTGATACCTACATCGAGGAGGATACTGCTATTGGGTTGCCAGCATTTCTTCCGGATTCTCCTAGTATCAGTACTTTTGTGATCCAGCACTCGGCACCGTATTTAGAGCAGAGTCTTCATCTGATGACCTTTGAGAGAGACCGGATTTGATCTATGATGTCGACTGCTCTTGATGTGAGGGATGCCGCCCTATTAGAGAGAGACGAGGCATTAGCTCGTAGAGATGCCGCTGTTGTTGAGCGGGATGAGGCCAGGTCAGACAGAGATGCAGTGATAGTCGAACGGGATAGTGCTATATCTTCCCGGGATGTGGCTGTCATAGATAGTACTGCAGCGAGGTCCCTTACCACTGGTATGATCGCAGAGATGAGCGCTTACATCGATGAGCATATGGTCATCATGCAGATGGCTACAAATCTGTTGGGTCGTGTGGATATTCTCATGCAGGAGACCACAGCTTTACCTCCTTCTTCTGAGAGGGATGCCATGTTGGTCTTGCTAGCTCGCATGTACCCTGATTCGTAGATGATCTTGCATTTACCTGCACAGACTAGCTTAGCAATTTTGTCAAGTACAATTCATATTGTATATATATCAAACAACATTATATATGATAGGGAAATATATTTTTGGATCACTTCCCTTTTAGATATGCCTTGCTATTTTCTTGATATTTTGCTTGCTGCTTCAGGACTTGTGATCTGGATGAATTCTGAATTCTTCCTTGGTGGATGGACATTGAGCTGTCTTTGGATAGTTCAGAATGGATCATCGATCTATGTATATCCCTACCATCTTTGGTGTCTTGGGACTTGTTTTTGAATGGAAATATGAAGAGGAATGTGGCTTTCCTCTATGAGATTGACCGCACCACAGATGGTCGCCAGTACTTCTATTTAGGAGAAGCCTAGTTAATTCCACCTCTTATGGTTTAGTATTGCTCTTCGAGGTATGACCGCAGCTTAGATGGTCGCTGAATCTCCTATTTGGGAGGAGTTCAGGTAATTCCATCCCTTTGGTCTGAAGCCGAATGAAATGTAGTGGATTGAAAGAGAATCCCAATACCCGCTGACAATGGTTTGTATTTTGGTAGGGGGTGAGACCGCACCATGAATGGCTACCTACGTACTCTTATTGAAGAGGAGATCAGTGTGCGCATAGTTCGAACTCAAAAGAGGTTCAATGATGTATATATTGATATGGTGTAGGAATATTTTTGGTTGTTTTTGTTTTTGTAAGGAGAAGAGGTAGAAATGTTTTTGTTGTTTTTGTTTTATTGCATGCACTGCCATGTAACATGGTTGCCCACGTACTCCTATTGAAAGAGAGATCAGGTCAACGTAGTTCACCCTCGGTGAGAATAAAAGCATAATCCCATGTGTAGTCGAAAAGTGGAGGAGGAGAAAGTTTAATCCTAGGTTGAGGATAAATCTGCAGGTGAGAGAAGTTTGATCCCATGTATGGGTAGCCAAACTGCGAACGCAAGAGGTTTAATCCACGGTGGGATGACCTAAGTTGTATGAGCGCAAAGGAGAAAGTCAGGCTGCTGGCTTGAAGAGTATGTTTCCCTGAGGGGCAAAGTGTAGCAAGTTGTAGGTGGTAAAGGGTTAAAGAACCGGAATGACTGGTGACCTGATGATGATGCACTAGGGTGTTTGCTGGTTACTTCAGACATAATACCGTTTCACGGTGTCTGAGTTGATGAGTTGAGGAAATTCATCGCTGTCCATTTCTTGTAATCTGAGAGTGCCTCCTGTTAATACTTCTTTGACAATAAACGGACCTTTCCAGTTAGGAGCGAATTTTCCTTTGGCCTGATCTTGGTTGTCAAGAATCTTCTTCAGAACCAAGTTATGTTGTTTAAATTGCCCGTAGCCGGACTTTTTTGTTGTAGGATCTCGCGATCCTTTCTTCAGTATATAATGACCATGGAAGATAGCCATGGTTCGCCTTTTCGCTCATCGTAGAGACAATTGGTGATACCTGCTTTGTACCCATTGGTTTTAATCCACCGAAAGGCCGATCAACACTCCGAGAGATTCCATCTCAACTTCTATGGGAGCACCGCTTCCATCCCATAGGTTAAAGCGTAAGGGTTTCCCAGGTTGAAGTACGCATTGTGGTTCTTCAGAGGGCTAACGTGAGTAAGAGGCAACAGTTAGGCCAATCTTTGTGGTTGGTTGACATCTTTTGCATAATCTTCTTGATATTTTTGTTAGCCGCTTAATGGCACCATTCATCTTCGGACGATAGATGACATAGTTAAGATGTTTGATGTGGAATTTACTGCATAACTCCTCCATCATTTTGTTGTTGAGGTTTATGGCATTGTCTGACACAATCACCTCTGGTTGTCCATATCGACAAACGACATTGTTTCTGATGAAAGCAATGATGACTTCTTTAGTGACCCTGGGGAAGGAGGCTGCTTCTACCCACTTGGTGAAGTAGTCGATCATGGTGAAGATAAATCGATGACCATTACTGGCTTTAGGCTCAATGGGCCCTATAACGTCCATTTCCCACATTGAGAAGGGCAAAGGCGAACTCATATTGTGGAGCTCCCGTGGAGGGGCGTGTATAACATTCCCATGAATCTGGCACTGATAGCATCTTTTGACGTGGTAATGGCAATCAGCCTTGAGAGATAGCCAATAATGTCCTATCCTGAGGACTTTCTTGACAAGGAGGGGGCCACTCATGTGGGGGCCACAGACTCTGCCATGGATTTCATCCATAAGCCTTTGGGCTTGATCTTTGTCTAGACACCTGAGGAGATCTAGTCCTGCATCTCTTTCATAGAGCGCATCTCCACTCAAGTAGAACTTCATAGCAAGTCGATGGATCCGCCTTTTCCCAATCAGGCTCGCCTCAGCGGGTGTAGATCCATCTCGCAGATATTCCTTAATATGCTGATACCAAGGAGGTTGGATGGGAGGTAGCTCATCTGATACTTCTCCAATGTAATTTCCATAGGCTGGGGCCTTGCGCAGGGAAATTGTGACGCTTGGCAAGTGTTCCTTGTCTGATATGCGAATCAAGGAGGCCAAAGTTGCTAATGCATCCGCGAAATCATTCCTATTACGAGGAATGTGTAGAAAGGAGATTTCTTTGAACTCCCAAGCCATCTTCAAAACCTGCCGATGGTAAGGCACCAAATGTAGTTCCTTGGTTTGATAGACTCCAGTGGATTGTCTGATTACCAACTCCGAATCTCCAAGGACGCTTAACGCTTGATGCCCATTGAACGGCAAGTTTTAGCCCCATGAGACAACCTTCATATTCAAACAGATTGTTGGTGGCCGACAAATCGTAATTTGATTTCAACAGAGATATTTCTTTCGCCAGTATCGATACTAGAATTGCTCCACCAGTAACCTTCCATGTTAATGACTCCATCAAAATACATCTTCCATGATTGGCATGTATTGTACTGATGGTGTTGCTGCACTGTCATTACTCCTTCATCGGGGAAATATGTTTCCAAGGGTTTGAAATCTCCTGAAGGTACGGTGGCCAGTTGATCTGCGATTCCTTGACCTTCGATGGACTTTTGAGTCACATATACGATGTCAAATTATTGTAGGATCAATTGCCATCTGGACAGCCGGCAATTCAACATGGGTTTGTTGAACACGTAATTGAGAGGATCCACGCGAGATATGAGATGGGTTGTGTGACCATGGAGGTAATGTTATAACCTCATGGAAGCCCATGCTAAAGCACAACACGTCTTCTCGATCAGAGTGTACTTGTGTTCACTGCTGCTGAACCTTTTGCTGAGGTAATAGATAGCTCGTTCTTGGCCTCTATCGTCTTTCTGTCCCAGCATACAACCCATGGCATTATCACTTATGGACAGGTACATGAACAGGGGAACATCATCCCTGGGTGGTACCAAGATAGGAGCTTTAACTAGCTATTTCTTGATTGTAAGGAAGGCATTCTGGCACTCATCATTCCATTTCATGGAGGAGTTCTTCCTTAATAATTTGAAGATTGGCTCACAGGTTGCCGTGAGTTGGGAGATAAACCTGCTGATGAAGTTGATCCTTCCCAAAAATCCACGTATTTCCTTCTTTATCTAAGGAATGGGCATTTCTGTGATGGCTTGGATTTTGGTAGGATCCAGCTCAATTCCTTTGTGGCTGACTAAAAATCCTAGCAACTTTCCTGACTTGACGCCATAGGCGCACTTAGCTGGATTCCACTTCAAGTTGTACTTACGCAACCTGTTAAACAACTTTCTGAGATGGTCTAGATGGTCATCCTCCTTCCGGGACTTGACAATGATGTCATCCACGTAGATCTCAATCTCTTTATACATTAAGTCATGGAAAAGAGCCATCAAAGCTCGTTGATAGGTAGCTCCGACATTGATGAGGCCGAATGACAACCGTCTATAGCAAAAGGTTCCCCAAGGAGTGATGAAAGCAGTCTTCTCACGATCTTCCTCGGCAACAATGATCTGATGGTACCCCGTAAAGCAATCAGCAAAGGAGTACATGTCGTATTGCGTAGTATTGTCAATGAGAATGTGGATAAATGGCACGGGAAAACTATCTTTTAAGCAAGCTTTGTTCAAGTCCCGGTAATCCACGCAAACTCGCACCTTCCCTCCAGGTTTAGGTACGGGCACGACGTTGGATATCCACTCAGGATATGTAGACACCATGATGATGCCGTCTTGAAATTGTTTCACAATCTCTTCTTTCACCTTTAAACTCCACTCAGGTTTCAATCGCCTGAGCTTTTGCTTGACTGGCTTAAATCCCTCTTTAATGGGAAGGCGATGAAGGACAATATCAGTGGATAAACCCACCATGTCTTCATGAGACCATGCAAACACATCCTGGAATTGTGTTAATAGCGTAACCATATCATTCCGTTGGTTTGGGGTAAGGTCTGAACCAATCTGGATTAACTTAGGGCTTTCTAAGGTTCCAAAATTGAAAGAAGTGGTTTGATCAAGGTTGGGTTTGGGTTTGTCTTTAACCCATTCTTGAATTTCTGGAGGCACCTCAATGTTATCCTAGGGATCCATCAAGGCTGAATTCATCTCTACATCAAAGGTACAATCCTTGTGTAGGAGAGGCATCGTATCCGCAAATACAGGCACACCTAAATTCAGAGTCCTGAAACAAAATATGCTTTCACTTAGTATATATGAAATGCGTTGATCATACACAGTGTTAGCATATACTGGAAAAATAAACTGCTAATATTGTATAGAAAAGTAAGAAGTAATTATATCTACAGGGCAGAAAAGGATTTCTGCCTGCTTTACCCTTGTCGACCAAAGAAAGGAATGTTATTCCAATTGGTAAGGGTAAAGTCCGGGTGGACCGCAGTGATGGAGGGATTGTCATCATCCTCCTTGTCCCGAATGATGGCCATTACATCAGGGCAGTCATCATCTGGGTGTATATGTTGGTATGTTCATCATGGACAATGATGCGCATGCCTGACATTATTCGAACAACGTTTTCCTTGATTCTTCGCTCCTCTTCTTCGATTGTGGGATTTGGAATAACGATTTTCTTTTCCTCCACCGGTTTCGGCTAAGGAAATAACATGGCCATGACATTGGCTGGCACCTTTACTGGAGGTTGTGCAGACTCGGAGTTTGAAGGCGAAGCCAAACGCCACATGGTTGAAGCCAAAGGAATCTGCTGATGCTTATGAGGATTCCTATTACTAGAGCTGGCAGAATAGCCTAGTCTAGTTGTTCCAACTTGCTTGGTTAAACGAATGGGGTACTGGATACCCTGGCCATCTTTACCCAACCCTTGTCCTGGCTTATAACCTACCGACATCATTTCTTGAGTGGCTGACATCACCTCATCAGAAATGTGGGGTTCGAGCAATGGTGCTCCAATAGCGTGGTATTGGGTGTTGCTTATTTCCAAAGCATGAAAACTGACTGGTTCTACGTCTGCATTGGCATTGATGAACGGTATATCCCCATGCTGAGGAATCTCTGGTTCAGCGTTGACCGTGACCAGGCTATTGTTGATAATGTACTTCAGTTGTTGGTGAAGGGTGGAGGGGACTGCCCCTGCTATGTGAATCCATGGTCGTCCCAAGAGCAGGTTGTATCCCGAATCTATCTTGAGCACATGGAAGGATACGCAGAATGTATGAGGGCCAATTTTGATTGACAGCTCAATTACTCCAACCGAGTTATGGCGGGCTCCATCAAAAGCTTTGATGATAGTATGGCTACTCCCAATTTAGTTGAGATTGATATTCATCTTCACCAAGGTGGCATATGGGCAGATATTCAGAGAGGAACCTCCATCTATTAATACTCCAGCCACCATATATCCGGAGGATAAGACCGCAATGTGCAACGGTTTGCAATGACTGGTCCCTTCGGATGGTATGTCATCATCAGTGAAGGATATCACATTAGTGTTAAAAATGTGATCAACCATGTGTTGAAAATTTTCTGTATCCACTGATGTCGGAAGATAAGCTTCTCCCAAAACCTTTAACAAGACCTTCCGGTGATTCTCGGAAGTTAGGACCAAGTCCAAAATTGATATTTGTGGTGGTGCTTCCTTCAAGCTTAAAACCACCGAGGCTTCGTTATGACCCACGGCGCGGAGGAATTTTTCAATCTTCTCCATGGGTATTTTCTCCTTTGATTTGGTGGTGGGGTTCATCACCCGATGGGGAAGATACAGTGGATTTTCCTTCGACACTGCAGCAGTGGTATGTGAGGTGGATCCTTCACCTTCTCCATAATTCCACGGAACCTTGCACAAGATAACAATAGGATATTGTGCTCTGCATGGAAAGTTGATTGGCTCGGGAGTGGCCACTTTCAAAGGATTGCTTCCTCCTTTGAGCTGAATTATCGGTGTTGTAAGAACAGTATTAATCCCTTCACCTCCAGTAGATATAACTGCTATCACACTTTTCCACTTAGTAAGGCCTGCATTTTCACTTGCTTGTAACACAGTGTCGTTATCTGCCAAGCGCAGTACACCACTGTCGATTAGATTTTGAATAAGGTGGCGGAGTGCCCAAAGATTCTTCCGTCTTTGTGACCGCGAGATCGGTAGTAGTGGTATTGACATACTCCATCAGAGTTGTACCATCCCGAACGGGGGTTGATTGGAGGTAGAAGGGAACTGATCCTTCCTTCATTGATTCACATGTGAAGGATTTCCTCCATGGGTTGGCCCAAATTGGTGAATTCCCATTTGTTGGCGAAATCCCGACGGGCTTTGGCATTTACTCTCTTCGTCACTTTGTCTTCCAGCATTTCATTTTCTGAAAAGGAAGAGGGAATATTCATGATGATTGGTAGGAGACTGGCATGCTCATGGCTAATTAATTGCCGAGTCACTTGATGCTGATAAGTCACCAGTTCCGCCAATTGCTCAATTTGTTTGCCAAGAGCTTTGATCTTTCGTTCCATTGTGAATTAAAACTTGGCATAATCCCATTTGTCACCACCGTCTTTGATGGTTTGGGGTAGTCACAGCTGAAGTTGGAACTCTGTCCACTGCTCCAATTAATCATGTTGACCTCTTCTTCTTTGTGTTGAGGAAGAGGGTTGTCTTGTACGTGAGGCTGATCGGGTTTGGTGACTACGATCTCTCCATTATCTATTAGGTCCTGGATCTTGTGTTTCAAGGACCAACAATCCTGAAAGTCATGGCCAGTGCCCCAAAGATGATAAGCACATTTCCTAGCAAGATTGAAACCCGTCCCATTAGTAATTTGGGTGGAAGAAGATGCGTAATTTTCTTATGTGTTGTCGGAAGATTAAGAATGTTCTCGAGGGTATCACCTAAGGGTGTAAACACTTTCGATGGCGTTTATTTCTCTACCTTTTGCATCGGAGGGTTTGCATTTGTCGTTTGCAAAGGAGTGTAGTTTCTCCTTTGAATGGGCATACTTTGATTTCCTTTTGTCCCTGTAGTATCAGGGAAACATCTTCCTCTTTCTTTTTATGGACCCTCCGGGGGTTGTTCCCATAATTTCCAGATTGGATGTGATCAACAACAACTTTGAGTGTTGCTAGGTCTTGAATCTTTCCTGAATTCAACCCCATTTCAGCCATCTCCCTGTGTTTAACCATTTTAGAAAACGATTTGCCGATGCCAGCTAAAACTCTCTCATAGAAGGGAGCTTCTTGTATGTCTATGAATGTCATGACCATTTTTGACTCTGTCATGGAAGAACTAACTTGGGCAGCCAGGCGTCTCCACCTTTGGGCATACTCTCTGAAAGACTCATTAGACTGTTTTTTGATTTTGGTAATTTGATACCGATCGGAGCCATCTCGAGTTTGAAAATCAGATTGAGTGAGGAAGGCATGTGCTAGCTCTTCCCAACTGTGAATTTTGGAGTTGTCTAATCTTGTGTACCACCACTAACGGGCTTCTCCAGTTAGACTATTTTGGAACAATTGCATTCTGAGTTTTTCATCCTCTATATAGGATCCCAGTTCTCCAATAAAGACTTTTAAATGTGTATAAGGATCCCCTAACCCTTCATATTTTTCAAAATCAGGAGTTTTAAATTTTTTACGGATAGTGAACACCGTGAAAATTACATAGATCGAGATATGAAACACTCCGTGTGTTCCAATTCCTTTGATAATAGCGAAGGGTCTCTTCCATATGGAGGACTTTCTTTTGATGTCACCATTATCTCGGATCTCCAAAGTGGAATGGGTAGCATCCTCGCGCTTTTGTTGGTCGTATCAATTGTGGCTCTGGTATGGTAATGACCGGAATTCCTCCTTGTGTGGAGGGCTCAGTATGTACGGGTATTTTCTGACCATGTGTAGAGTGGTGTAATTCTTTTAATAGAACAGCCAAATCTGTAATCTGTTTGCTTAACCCATCGAATTCTTTGCGAGAAATCGGATTAAGTTCAGTCTGGTCGGATGACGACATGATTGACTGTAGGCCTGTTGCCTTTTTGGACTTTGACCGGGTAGTAGGTCCGATTGATTCCCTGTGAAAGACTGGCATAGGTTAGTCCTTAGGGAAGGTGTATAATGAAATGCTATGTGATGTGTCCATTTTAGGATTTTTATCCTGCAAAACGGGTGTCAACTGTTTGTAGCATGTATGTGGACATATTGCTTCATATTTCTCATTACATGGAGATAGATATGGAATGAAATTATAAGTAATTGTGTTTACATGTAATTGAAATGAGGGCATGAAGAGACTTTCCTTCGTTTTGGGTTTATCAGAGGCTGACCTATCTTAGGTTACTCTCGCGGCTTTTTGGCATGAAGGTTCCCAAATCATCGTAATCTACTAGATGGGAAGTTAATCCGGTCGTTCAACTGGAGGCGAATTTGGGTGGTGCCTTTCCTGAGCCTCGGAGAATTAGTCTTCTCACGAATCCAGTAATCAAACACCGATGGGATAGCCTCCTGGTGGAGGGACCACACAACATACATTCACATACATCGCGTCTCACCATATGAAATGATGACATGTGCGAAGCACTAATATCATAAGCAGTTTATAGTGCGAAGCACTAACATCACACGCATATATGATGCGAAACACTAAGCTCAAACAAGACATGCATTAGTACACATTCATCCAATGTAAATGCAACATCCACACATAAGCAGATAACAGTTTTGAAAAGATTGTAGTAGCGGCTTAAATCCTCTTACTGGAGGTCCCCAGCGGAGTCGCCACCTGTCGACGTCGGGATTTTTGGATGTCCCTTTCCTTTACTTGTTCTTTGGTGTTCTCATTTTAGGTGAGATTTGTTTGAAAAAACAAGTGAAAAAGGTCCGACATGTATAATGTCGATGATGGGACTATTAAGAATAGCCAGTTGGTTTTTTAAATGGTTGTACCAACACAACCGAGAAAAGGTTTTCATATTGACCCAGTGATGTAACACTGATATACGGGTCGGCGAAACCAAGATTCATTTAGGGTCCGGGGACTTGGTTATGCGGGGGGAAGGTGTTAGGCACCCCCCGACATCCGTGTTACCACGGTGACCGCCTCTTTTCAAGAAACTATTATCTTAGTGTGTGTGTGTGTGGGGGGGTCAATGTGTTTGTTATATGAAAGTTGTGCGGGCCTCGAACCTATATACAGTTTGAATTTATGTAAAAATTTAGTTTTTAGCAAAATATGGCAATGATGTTTTATAAAAGAGGTTTTTCAAACCCTGATGCTCAAAAGGAATTGAGACCTTTTACACCTCCATTTTTATTAAGTGAGCGGCTGAATTGATTTTTATTTGACCAATGCGAGGCATCCGTACGAAAATAATATATATAAAGAAAATAATGTCGACTTCCTCGTGGGTATGGAAACCATCTGAGGAAATACAGACATCGCAAAATAATTTACAAAAGTCACATACGATTGAAAATGTCCATCACGGAAACCGAATCTAGATCCAATGAAATGAATCTATGATCACATGATTCCTAGGCGCACAGAATATTGCAATTTCTATAACAACAATAAGCAGGTATATATATAAAAGCGGTAAATATATATATATACAGACAGGATCACCAACCACGAAGCACCTCCATGGGGGATCAAAAATATAAATAAAGTCAGTAGATACGATCAACCAACCGCCAAGGAAAAACTCAAAGACGTAATGTAAATAAAAGGCATAATTGCGGTCAATCGCCACTTAAGTAAACTCTAAGCGGACTAAATGTAAAGAAAGTCAGAAGCGATCAAGCGCCACGAAGGGAACTCGAGCGAGGACAAAATAAATAAATAAATATATATATATATATATATAAAGCGATAAACGCACTTACGGATGTAAAATCCGGGCTCATCGAACATAGTTAGACCATAGTTTATATATATAAGTATATATATATATATATATATATATATATATAAAAGCGAAATGCAAACCATATTCACATCAAGTCTAGGCTCATCGAACAAAAGTCCGACACACGCTTGATATATATAAGTATATATATATAAAAGCGAATAAACGCACTGAATCAAGTCTAGGCTCATCGAACAAAGTCCGACACCTTACACAGTTGATATATATAAGTATATATATATATATATATATATATATATATATATATATATATATATATATAAGTTTAATAAACGCATAGATCAAGTTCAGGCTCATCGAACAAAGTCCGATGCACAATTAATATATATAAGTATTTATATATTAAAGCGATGGCAGCTCGGGCCAAGTTCAGGCTCAATCGAGGCATAACTCGATAATGTTAGTCAATATATATATATATATATATATATAATACATATATCTGATCGAATGAAACCATGGACCAAGTCCGTGCAAAGCAAGCAACACGACTCTCGGCGTGTAGAAGGGTGTGTGCAAAGATGAAGAAAGAAAGACTCTAAAGTGTGCGAGAAGGCTTACAATTTGGTGATAAAAGGGCTTCTATATCTTTAGAGTGGGTAAACACTAGGCTTTTGTGGGTACAAAAGAGGCTATATATGAGCTCACAGTGTTTGAAAGTGGGAAAATACAATCATGTGATGAGTGTAGAGCAAATTGTGCGAGGTTTTCCGCTCTTTTTTCTCTTAAAATCAGCACCCCAAGCCTCTTATTTATAGGTAAAGGGTGCCGCAGTGTACCATAGGGGTTTGGTCCTACCCGATTCTGTCCAGCCCAGTAGTCTCAAAATCGTGCACTCGAACCTTCAGAATGTCCACTCGGATTTTGAGAAGTGCAATCCGGGCATCCGTTTAGAGGTATTCAGGACCTATTTCGGACCGTCGTTGTTGAGAGTTGTACGATGGCATGGGATTAGAGTTTGTACGAAGTCTTTGAAGATGGGATGATGCCCTCCGGTCTTCAAGCTTCAACTTTCATCAGTTACCCCGCACAATAGTCACTCGGGATTGGTTAGCCTTATCGGACATTGATGCGTAGAGATGAGACGTGGCATCGTTTTGGACGAGATGACGATGTTGCCCCTCACCGGTGTTACTGCCGGATTGGGCCGATAAGCAGACGTTGCTCAGACTTCGCTGAGATTGGACTGCTGTATTGGTTGAAGACCCTCATTGTCATCTTTGAGGTGTGCATGTCTTCCCGATGTGATTGCGTGTTGGCACAGTGTATTTTATTGTGAGTGCCGAGATTTGAAGCAGATGGCATTTGCAACAAGTATTTCCGGGGTTATCTCCGAAATTGCATTCCTTGGGGTTATCACCAAGGTTGGTGGCTATTCCATGGTTGGGATCGATCCGGATACCTCGGGGGTATCTCCAAGAGATTAATCGGTCTTCTCCGGTGTGTGTTCGTATTATTGTCCGCAGTGTCTCGGGTTAAATCCGAGGTTGAAATCAAATTACTCCCAGTTACGATCTGGGGTTAATCCTGAACTTTCGGTGAGTGTCCTGTATGGATTTGGATTATCTTTCAGGGTTCTCTCTTAAAAGACGAATCTGTTCTCCTGTAATGTTAGTAACAGTAGTACATAAAATTTTGAGTGTCTACAATTTGTACATTTCACCCATAACCAAAGAATTATATCAAATTAACACCTTATTACTCACAATAATAAATAGAGGAAATTTGATTTTATTCATTAAAAAGTTGGGGTCTTACAACCTCCCCTCCTTATGAAATTTCGTCCCCGAAATTTACATACCTGGTATTTTAAAGAGTTGAGAATACCTTTCTTTCATTTCAGATTCTATCTCCTCGGCCATCATGATTTCTCCATTGCTCATCTCCTGTATTTCAGATATCATTCTAGAATACAGCTTCAAAACAAGGGTTAATTGAACAAATTAACATATCACATAATATCCTGATATTATGACTGACCAACAAATAAGCTTAGGTAGGACACACACTAGCGAAGGATATTACTTGTCTCTCCCTTCCTAGTTCTAATCCCGGATCTCCGCCAGAGATTATATCCCTAAGCTCTGATACCAACTGTGAAGACCCCAAAATAGGTATACAACACCCATTCTGAGTCGCCAAATACATGGTACAGAAAGCAAACTACAACTTCAATAATACAATTATCGTGCAAAATACGACAACACATACTGTTAGTTTAAATACAAATATTGTCTTCTAGACAATATCTACACTCAAATAAGTCCTCATTACAATTATTGATACACTATTTTACAAAATAATGAGGACTACTAAAACAATTATCTTGAATCATCACTCCATACCCTGGCTAGTTCCTGCTAAATTCTCTCCTCCTGAGAAGAACAATGGAACAAAAAGGAAAAGGGTTAGCTCAACTAGCCCAGTAAAGAATATTATGACTAAGATAATATACAACAAATTATCATTAGTCTTCAACAGGGAAAAATCTGATAAAATATAATAGACAACAAGTTTTAGATCAACAATTGCAGCGAAAACAGCAATCCATTAGAAGAGTCAAGTAGAGAATGAGTTCTACTATCTTCTAAGATTTAAAAGTCCATCATCAATATTTTATCCATGTAACATCAATCAATATACATCTTGGATCAAATATTCATCTTTGCACTACATGCCAAAGATATTCATTTGTATCACCAGTTGGTCATGTTCATCTCAATACATGTTCATCTTTGCACAGTAGCACATGGTATTGCACATTATTTTTGAATTATTGATTCTTACGTAAGAAGACATTACTCAATAATTGTTACAATAATTATTGTTCAATATTTTATTGATTCAATAATTGCTACGTTGATAATTTATATTATTGTTGTTTCAATAATTGTCACTACACAATATCTCTCATTATCATATCAATAATTCATATTATTTGAATAATATTATTAGATATCATTATTGGCAATGTATAAGGAAGTTCTGTCTAAGGAAAGGGGTTTGGTCATCTAATTGCGCTCCAGTAAGGAGAAATCCTTATCGGAAAGCCCCCTCTTTCCTCTGGGAATGACCTGGTTGTAATTATTGTGATTCTATAATATTATTTGTGAATAATTAATTATTGATTTATACGATAAGAAAATATTTATTTTATGTGGATTTAAATGAAGGAATTTCGCATGAAATAATTGTTGAAAGTTTGACAATTATTTTTCTCTGACAAAATATTCATTCATATATATTATTATAATATATTGTTTAATAATAATAATAATATTATATATATATATATATATATATATATATATATATAAAAACAAGTGGTGGGTGTAGTTATCCTTTTTGGTAGGCTTTGAAGTTTCAAAGAATGAATGCTGTAGAGAAGAAAAAAAAGTCTCCGTATTTAATTTGTTGAAATGAAAGTGTGGAAAAATCACCCGTATATGGATTTCGGTTATTTTCTGTTTGGAATTTGGAAAACCTTTCTTCTACAAAGTTGTAGAGAATATATTTTCCTATGGAATGGACATAAAATTCGTATTTGTTTTGATAAAAGGAATTTTTATCATGAATTATTAAAGTTTCGGAAATAAATATTTTCTTAATTAAAACATGGTTGGGCCCCACTTTTGTATTTTTTGGAAATTTGCTGAATTGGTGGGCCCCACTTATGGTGGCTGATTTTTTTTCAAACAAGTGTGTAGAAAAATATAATATTATTTTATTATTTTAGTCTGCTTTGGCGTTCTGACATTTTCCTATAAATAGGTGCTTAGGTTAGAAATTAAAATCACACTTGAAACATAAGTTTTCTCTCTCTATATTATCGAGCATATTTAGATACTTTGAGAGTTACTATTCAGTGCAAGTTTCCTTCAACATTACATCTGATATTCCAGTCAGAAGTACTGTTCTTTTGAGGTAAGGAATGTTATTTTCTTCGTAAATGATGTTATTCTTTCAATATCATTAATTATACTGAAATATTGGTATGCATTTTTTTGTGGAATTTCTACCTTTTTCATGTCGGGGTTACTATTCACGTATACGACACTATTCATAGAAAAAATAAATTTTTTTTCTTTGTCCAAGTTGTCTATTGTGGTTACTATCTTTGATTGTATCCATGTTTTGATCTTTATTTTGTGAATTCTGCTCCATAATTGATTATTATGGAGTATTTTTGAACTTGGATAAACTGTAGTACGAATCCCTAATATTTGTCCTTTTATCTCACTGAATTTGTTTTCTTTAAGATATTTTTCATCATCTTCAGTCCTAAATGATGATATTACTGAATATCTTTGGCCTGTAGTGCAAAGATGAATGATTAACTAATGAATATGTTTGGGCCGTAGTGCAAAGATGAACAAGTGTTGAGATGAACATGACCAACTGGTGATACAAATGAATATCTTTAGCCTATAGTGCAAAGATGAATACTTGATTCAAGATGTATATTGATTGACGTTACATGGATAGAATATTGATGATGAGATTTTAAATCTTAGAAGATAGTAGAATTCATTATCTACTTTACTCTTCTAATGGATTGCTGTTTCCGCTGCAGTTGTTGATCTAAAACTTGTTGTCTATTATATTCTATCAGATTTTTCCCTGTTGAAGACTAATGATAATTTGTTGTATATTATCTTAGTCATAATATTCTTTACTGGGCTAGTTGAGCTCACCCTTTTTCTTTTTGTTCTATTTTTCTTCTCAGGAGGCGAGAATATAGGGGGAACTAGTCGGGGTAAGGAGTGATGTTTCCAGTCAGTTGTGTTAACAGTCCTCACTATTTTATAAAACAGTGTGATAATAATTGTAATGAGGACTCCTTTTGAGTTTGAATAATGTCTTTTAGACAATATTTGTATTTAAACTCACAGTATATGTGTTGTCGTATTTTGCACGATAATTGTATTAATGAAGTTGTATTTGTTTCTATAATATGTATTTGGTGACTCAGAATGGGTGATGTATACCTATTTTGGGGGCATCACAGTTGGTATAAGAGCATAGGGATATGGTCTCTGGCAGAGATCGGGGAATAGAACTAGGAGGGGACAGACGAGTAAATCCTTCGCTAGTGTGTCCTACCTAAGCTTATTTATTTGGTCGGTCATAATATAGGGATATTATGTGGCATGTAAATTTCTTTAATTAACCCTTGTTTTATGGCAGTATTTTAAAATTGCAGCTGAAAATTTTAACAATGGAGAGAATGAGACCGTGGAGACACCTTTAATCACCAACCAGGGGAACGTGCAACAGGAAGGCAATATTCCTCTTGTAAACAACACTACCGAACAAATGATGAATGATGGAATGTTTAGAAACTTTTTACAGTTCATGCAAAATCAGACGAGGGAGACTCATGTACAAAATACGGCTGGAAATGATAGCAATGCGAGGCTTGTCACATCCAAGCAGTTCAAAGAGTTGGGACCACCATAATTTTTGGGAAAGCCGGATCTGATCATGGCGGAAACGTGGGTTAAAGAAATTACCAAGATATTTGATGTCTTGGGATGCATGGAGGAACAGAAGGTTCCATTCACCACCTTTATGTTTCGTGGTGAGGCAGACTACTAGTGGGAGTCTGTGAAGCGTACCCAGCCAGTCGCACTCAATATGTCTTGGGAAAAATTTCAGAAACTTTTCAATGACAAGTACTTTCCTGAAAGTAATCGTCATATGAAGGAGGAAGAGTTTATTAGACTAGAATAGAATAACATGACTGTGTCCCAGTACGAGGCTAAGTTCACAAAGTTATCCATGTTTGCACCTCATTTGGTAGAGAATGAAGAACGTATGATGCGGATGTTTTTGAGAGGTCTGAAACCTGAAATTTGATAATATCTTATTTCTCATAAATTTTCTTTATATTCAGATGTTGTGAACAAGGCTCAATTATTAGAGCGAGATAATGAGTATGTTCAACTGAGGGACCACAACCAGGGTCATACCGGTGGCAGCAATCATCGGAGCAATGACAACCAGCGGGGAGGAAAACATTCAGACAAAAGAGGTAACCACTCTGGTGGTAATCGTGGCCATGATAGTAGAAGAAACGAGTCGGGGGGAGATTTCAAAAAGAGAAGGTACAATAATGATAACATGAAGACATCATTACTAACGTCAACTATTTCTAGGGGAGGAGAACGATCACTGGTTGTTTGTTATAAATGTGGGAAAGAGGGACACATCAGTCCAAACTGCCCACAAAAATCTAAGGTGTGTTATAACTGTGGAAAGGAAGGTCATATAGCTTGTCTTATAGCGAAACCAAGTCCAATGGGGATGGTTACTCCAATGGCTGTCCCGGACAAGTCAAAGTCGGTGGTTCCTGGAAGGGCGTTTGTCGTGACTGCCCAAAATACGAGGAACCTGAACGAGGTGATCACAGGTAAGCTAATCATAAACTCTTATGAAGTATATACCTTATTAGATACCGGTTCTACCTTTTCTTTTATCTCTCCTACTTGTGCTCAAAGTTTGAACTTGACTCCGGAGAAATTAGACTTTGACTTATTTGTTGAGACTCCGTTAGGAGAAACTTTCATTACATCTACTGTTTATAAATATTGCTTGATCCAAGTTGGTACCATCACATTACCTGTCGATCTTACTTCTTTGAAAATACTTGCATTTGATGTGATTTTAGGGATTGATTGGTTAACTCTTCATTATGCAAAAATTGATTATTTTCGTAAGGTTATTAGTTTTCATATTCCTAACCAACTTGTTATGCGGATTCAAGTAACCAAACCACTAAAGTCAATCACTATCATATCAAGCCATAAAGCTATTCGTTTATTGAAAATGGATGTCAAGCTTTCTTAGCCCATGTCACGAACTTGAACAAAAACACGTTAGATTTGAATAATATTTCTATTGTTAGTGAATTTCCTAATGTATTTCCTGAAGAACTTCCCGGTCTACCCCTAGAATATGAAGTTGAATTCTTTATTGACCTCGAACTTGGTACAAAGCCCATTTCTAAAACCCCATATCGAATGGCTCCTATTGAACTTCAGGAGTTAAAGGTCCAACTACAGGAGTTGTTAGACATCGGTTTCATTCATCCTAGTACATCTCCTTGGGGTGCTCCTGTTTTATTCGTAAAGAAGAAAGATGGGAGTATGCGACTTTGTATTGACTACCGGGAATTGAACCATGTCACCATCAAGAATAGGAATCCGCTACCTCGCATTGATGACCTGTTCGACTAGTTGCAAGGAGCACAATTCTTTTCAAAGATCTATCTTCGTTCTAGATATCATCAGCTGCAGATTAAAATAAGCATATTCCAAAGACTGCCTTCAAAACTCGGTACAAGCATAATGAATTCTTAGTCATGCCTTTTGGATTGACTAATGCTCTTACCGCTTTCATGGATATGATGAACCGTGTGTTCAAGGAATATTTGGACCAGTACGTTGTTGTCTTTATTGATGACATCCTCATCTATTCTAAAAGCCGTGAAGATCATGAGCGCCATTTGAAGCTGGTACTTCAAAGACTTCATTTTAACAAGCTATATGCCAAGCTAAAGAAATGCGAGTTCCGGCTTGAGGAAGTAGCATTCCTTGGGCACGTGGTATCAAAATATGGAGTATCTGTTGACCGGGCAAAGATTGAAGCACTACAAAGTTGGGAGCAACCAAAGTCGGTGACTGAAGTACGTAGCTTTCTTGGCTTAGCTGGTTATTATCTTAGATTCGTGGAAGGATTTTCTTGAATTGCTACTCCGTTAACTCGGCTGACTCGAAAAGATACAAAATTCGTAGGGAGCGAGGAATGTGAGAAGAGTTTCCAAGAGCTCTAGAGGAGACTCATTTTGGCACCTGTTCTGACAATACCATCTGGTTCAGATGGATTTGTTATCTACAACGATGCTTCAGGCAAAGGGTTAGGGTATGTTCTCATGTAACATGGGAAAGTCATAGTCTATGCCTCACGATAACTCAAAGAATATAAGAGGAATTATCCTACTCATGATCTGGAGTTGACAGCAGTCGTTTTCGTGTTGAAGATCTGGAGACACTACCTGTATGGGGAGAAAGTGGAGATCTATACAGATCATAAAAGCCTCAAATATTACTTCACCCAAAAGGAACTTAACATGCGACAACGACGTTGGCTAGAGCTGTTGAACGATTACGATTATACCATCCAATACTATCATGGAAAAGCGAACGTAGTAGCTGACACATTGAGTAGAAGATCATATGCGGGTACAAGTGCGATATTATCAACGCAAAGGCCCATTTGGTATGACTTACAAAGGATGGAGATACAGTTAAAGACTCCAAGGACCCACGTGATGAAGTAAAATATACGAGTAAAACCGACTTTAATCGATAAAGCTAAAACTGCTCAAACTACGTACTTGGAGCTGATGCGTATGAAGAAGAAAGTGCAAGAAGGTGTTGTTCCAGAAGCAAGAATCAATGAAGAAGGAATACTTCGAGTCAACTCCAGACTTTGTGTTCCTAACGATTCTAACTTGAAACATAGAATCATGATGGAGGCACAAATTACACCGCTTACAATCCATCTTGGGAGTACCAAAATGTATCATGATCTTCGACATACATTTTGGTGGAGCAATATGAAGAGAGATATTGCAGAGTTTATCTCGAGGTGTTTAACGTTTCAATGTTTAAAGGCGAAGCATCAAGTGCCAAAGGGTCCATTGTAACAACTTGAGAATCCAAAATGAAAGTGGGAACACATTACTATGGATTTTGTTACGGGTCTTCCCAAGGTTTTTCAAGGCATATATGCGATTTGGGTTATTGTTGATAGATTAACCATGTCTGCTCATTTCTTGCCTATACGGGAGACTTATTCCCTTGAACGTCTTGCTCGTATGTACGTGAATGAGATTGTGAGATTGAATGGCATGCCTCTATCCATAGTTTCAGATCGTGACCCAAGATTCACTTCACGATTTGGGGTTAGATTACAGAAAGATATGGGCATGGATTTACGATTCAGTTCGGCATACCATCCTCAAACGGACGGGCAATCAGAAAGGACTATTCAAACTCTTGAAGATCTATTTAGACTTTGTGTCCTAGATTTCAAAGGAAGTTGGGATAAGTACTTATCATTGGTGGAATTCTCCTACAACAACAGTTATCAAGCAAGTATAGGCATGGCTCCATTCGAGGCGTTGTATGGAAGAAAATGTCATTCTCCAGTATGCTGGGATGAGGTGGGTAAAGCAACGTTGTTGGGACCAAAATTGGTACGAATAACTATAGAAAAGAGTTATGCGGATCTTCAACGAAAGGATGTGGAATTTAATATTGGGGATCATGTATTGTTACGTATTGCTCCATGGAAGGGAGTTACAAGATTTGGGAAGAGAGGAAAGCTCAATCTAAGATTTATTGGTCTATTTGAGATTCTTGACCGAATACGAAATGTGGCCTATAGACTCGCATTACATGTCTCGTGTTCATAATGTTTTTCATATATCTATGCTTCGTAAATATGTGAAAGACCCGAACCACATTAGTGAGTTAGAACCAGATGAGATGGCCGAAGATTTAACATACGAGGATGTACCTGTTAAGATCTTGGATAGGAAAGAGCATGTCCTACGCACCAAGGTTATACCAGAAGTTAAGGTTTTATGGAGGAACCATGCTATTGAAGAAATGACCTGGGAGTTGGAATCAGAAATGAAAGCGATGTATCCTCACCTTTTCGAAACACCAAGTATGTACGCCAATTTCGATGATGAAATTTTATAAGGAGGGGAGGTTGTAAGATCCCAACTTTTTAATAAATAAAATTGAATTTCCTCTATTCATTATCTTGAAACAATAAGGTGATAATTTGATATAATACTTTGGTTATGGGTGATATGTGCAAATTTTGCAAAATAAGTAAGTGGTTATAAAATATTAATTATTGTCGGGGAATATTCATTTGGTCGTGGAATATTATTGTTGTTGGGGAATATTCGTACAACGGCGCAGCCATTTGTGGGCCTCATAACGAAAAACGGTCGGATAAAGAAAACGACAAGTTTGAGTTTTTATAAATAACGGCGTAATTGTTACCGTTAACACTGTTGGAATACCCGGTGGTTAAACTACGATGTCTACGCGTGGTTACAGGATGAGGCCAATCAGATTGCACAATATTTTTGGATTATTGATTCTTACGTAAGAAGGCACTACTCAATAATTATTACAGTAATTACTGATCAATATTTCATTGATTCAATAATTACTACATTGATATTTTATATTATTGTTGTTTTAATAATTGTCACTGCACAATATCTCTCATTATCAGATCAATAATTGATATTATTTGAATAATATTATTAGATAGCATTATTGGCAATGTCTAAGGATGTCCTGTCTAAGAAAATGGGTTTGGTCATCTAATTGCGCACTAGTAAGGATAAATCCTTATCGAAAAGCCCCTCTTTCCTGGGAACGACCTGGTTGTCATTATTGTGATTCTATAATATTATTTGTGAATAATTAATTATTGATTTATACAATAAGGAAATATTTATTTTATGTGGATATAATTAAAGGAATTTTGCATGAAATAATTGTTGAAAGTTTGGCAATTATCTTTCTTCGACAAAATATTCATTCGTATATATTATTATAATATATTGTTTAATAATATATATATATATATATATATATATATATATATATAAACATGTGGTGGGTGGAGTTGTCCTTTTTGGTAGGCTTTGAAGTTTCAATGAAGGAATGCTGCAGAGAAGGAAAACAAAAGCCTCCGTATGTATTTTGTTGAAATGAAAGTGTTGAAAAATCATCCGTATGTGGATTATAGTTATTTTATGTTTGGAATTTGGAAAAACTTTCATCTACAAAGTTGTAGAGAATTTAATTTCCTATGGAATGGACATAAAATTCGTATTTTTTTGATAAAAGGACTATTTATTATGAATTATTGAAGTTTCGGAAATAAATATTTTTTTGAATTAAAACATGGGTGGGCCCCACTTTTGTATTTTTTGGAAAATTGCTGAATTGGTGGGCCCCACTTGTGTTGGCTAATTTTTTTTCAAAGAAGTGTGCGTAGAAAAATATAATATTATTTTATTATTTTAGTCTACTATGGCGTTCTGACATTTTCCTATAAATTGGTGTTTAGGTTAGAATTGAAAATCACACCAGAAACATAATGTGACGCCCCCAAAATTAGGTATACATCACCTATCTTGAATCGCCAGATACATGGTACAAAATTCAAATACAACTTAATAATACAACTGTTGTGAACAATACGACAAAACATAAACTGTGAGTTTGAATACAAATATTGTCTACTAGAGATTATACAAACTCAAAAAGGAGTCCTCATTACAATTATTATCACACTATTTCACAGAATAGTGAGGACTACTAATGCACCATCTAGGACCATCACTCTGTTCCCCGACTAGTCCCAGCTATATTCTCATTTCCTGAAGAGAACAGTGAAAGAAAGGGTGAGCTCAACTAGCCCAGTAAGAAATATTATAACTAAGATAATGTAGAATAATTTATCGTTAGCCTTCAACAGTGTTAAACTGATAAAATATAATAACTATCAATTTTAACTGTAGCGGAACAAGCAATCCATTAGAAGAGTCAAGTAGGGAATAAAATCTACTATCTTCTATGATTTAAAAGGTTTTTCATCACTTTTATCGCTGAGACTCAGCTTAATAAATAATCCACATCATCAAATCATCCCTGCACTACAGGCCAAGGATATTCTTTAGTATCACGACCACGAATTATCCATGCACTACGGCTAAAGATAATCATGTTTTTATCAACTGTCCTGATCATGCCATAAAATAATTCATCTTTGCACCCTTGGCTGAAGAGAATCCATAGCCATAATCATACCAAAAACTATCCATCAATGCACTACGGACCAATGAGGACTTTTTCCACATCATTTGTAACATTACAGTCATGATTATACCGAATAATCCCTCGTCATAATCATACCAAGTTCATCTATGCACTACAGGCCACAGATGACTTTCAACATAATATAAACATGAGGATGATGACAATGACATAATAATTCAATAAAACAAGTTCAAGAATTAATTTATCCGAGGAACCAATAACGTCCCAAATTGTCAACATGATATCGCTTTGGGAGTAACATTCAAGAATGCTCGGGAAGAATATTTCCATGAAAAGATCTTTGGATGAAGTGCAAATATCAAGGATATTCCACTAATTTTATGGAGTATAGAAGTCAAAACTTTAACTTAACCGAGTATAATAAAGAATGGAATAACAAAATCACCATGCATGTGGTACTTGGCATGACAAGTTATTCCAACGTAATAATAATAATAATTTAATCGGTCGAGCAAAAATTACTTAACGACGGATATTCCAACGAGAATAATACATAACGGAACCAGTCCGTAAAATGCATGCAGACGGGATATTCCAATGAGAATAATAAATAACGAAATCGGTCCCACGTAAAAGCATTGCAGACGAGATATTCAACAAAATAATAAAGAATGAAATATTAGAAGAATTTCACCATGTATGCAGTACTTTTCATAGACAGGTTATTCCAACATAATAATAAAGAATGGAATAACAGAAGAATTTCACCAAGTATAGGGTAGCCCGCATATACAGGTTATTCCAAAAGAATAATAAATAATGGAATAACAGAAGTTCTCTTCATGAATACAAAAGAAATAATACCTCTTACAAGTACAACAAATAATATCCCCTACCTTAGAAAGAAGAGTACTGGATATAAAAGTAGTGAAGTAGCAAAACACTTTTCTTCTTTCTCTCTATAGTTTCTCTCTCTAGAGTTTTAGTGAATTCGTAAAAAATAATGAATGAATGAGCTTCTATTTATAAAAAAAATGGACTGCATAGTAACTAACTCATGAACGGTCCAGATTGATTTACTTTAATCGACGGTCCATATTTAAAGCAAAATCTTTTAAATAAAATATAATATATTCTATTTATAATCTAATAAAATGAATAACTTTATAAAAGATTTTACTATGCAAATCTTGTCTTGAAGCACTATGCAAAATAAAATATAATATATTCTAATTATTGTCTAATAAAATAGATAACTTTATAAAAGTATTCTATTTTATATAAAAAATTTTATTTTACAAAACACTACGCAGGCACTTATGCAACACTATGCATAATAAAATATAATATATTTTATTTATAGAATAACTTTATAAAAGTATTCTATTTTATATAAAAAGATTTTACTATTCAAAACACTATATAGACACTATGCAACACTATGCATAATAGAATTTAATATATTCTCTTTATAGAATAACTTTATAAAAGTATTCTGTTTTATTACATTAATAATACCAATAAAAAAAAATTTGAGTGACTTATCACGTAAGCATCAATAATCAATACCGTGTGCTACTATGCAACCATGCGTATTACTGTACTTTTAACACCGGGTGTTTCAACAGTTAACGGTAAAACTTTCGCCGTTATTTTCATAAAGTATTTTTGTCGTTTTCTCAATCCGATAATAATTCCGTTGTGGTGTCCACCAATGATTGTGTCGTTGTATGAATATTCTCTGTTAAAACAAATATTCCCCGACCAATCGAATATAATATGACAACTTGCATACTTTGCAAAATTTATAAATACTACCCACAACTATAACATTATCTCAAATCCACACCATAATATTAAAAAAATATTTCGAGAAAATTAAATCTTTATTCATAAAATCTAGGTCTCACAATCTCCCCTCCTTATGCAATTTCGCGCTTAAAATTTACGTACGTACCTGATATGCCGAAGAGGTGAAGATACCTTGACTTCATTTCAAATTATAATTCTTGAAGTATAACCTTTGAGTGTTGAATACGATCCTTCTTATCCAAGATTTTAACACGTATCTCCTCATACGTTAAATCTTCTGATATATCGTTTAGTTCTAATTTAATAATGTGGTTCGGGTCGTCCACATATTTATGTAACATCGATACGAAAAAAAAACGTTCTGAACACACAACATCCTGATCATGCCATAAAATAATTCATCTTTGCACCCTTGGCCGAAGAGAATCTATAGCCATAATCATACCAAAAACTATCCATCAATGCACTACGGACCAATGAGGACTTTTTCCACATCATTTGTAACATTACGGTCATGATTATACCGAATAATCCTCGTCATAATCATACCAAGTTCATCTATGCACTCTGAACCCTGAGATGACTTTCAACATAATATAAACATGAGGATGATGACAATGACATAATAATTCAATAAAACAAGTTCAAGAATTAATTTATCCGAGGAACCAATAACGTCCAAATTGTCAACATTATCTTTTGCTTTGTGGAGTAAAATTCAAGAATGCTCGAAGAATATTTCCATGAAAGATCTTTGGATGAAGCGCAAAATATCAAGGATATTCCACTAATTTTATGGAGTATAGAAGTCAAAACTTTAACCAACTGAGTATAATAAAGAATGGAATAACAAAAGAAATCACCATGCATGCGGTATTGCATGACAAAGTTATTCAACGAGAATAATAATAGCGGAATAAGGTCGGGCAAAATTATGCAGCGATAGGATATTCCAATGTAATAATAAATAACGGAACCAGTCCTGCGTAAAATGCATGCAGACGAGGATATTCCAATGAGAATAATAAATAAACGGAACCGAATCCGTAAGTAAAAGCGCGCATGACGAATATTCCAACGAATAATAAAGAATGGAATATTAGAAGAATTTCACCATGTATGCGATTACTTTTCATGATAAAGTTATTCCAACATAATAATAAAGAATGGAATAACGAAGAATTTCACCAAGTATAGGGTAGCTTGCGTATCTGAGTTATTCAACAGAATAATAAATAGTGGAATAACAGAAGTTCTCTTCATGAATACAAAAGAAATAATACCTCTTTTGAGTACAACAAATAATATCCCCTACCTTAGAAAGAAGAGTACTGGATATAAAAGTAGTGAAGTAGCAAAACACTTTTCTTCTTTCTCTCTATAGTTTCTCTCTCTGAAGTTTCAAAGTGAATTAAGTAAAAATAATGAATGAATGAGCTTCTATTTATAGAAAAATGGTACATAGTAACTAACTCATGAGCAGCCCTAGGATTAATTTACTTTAATCTGACGGTCCATATTTAAAGCAAAATCTTTTAAATAAAATATAATATATTCTATTTATAATCTAATAAAATGAATAACTTTATAAAAGATTTTACTATGCAAATACTATGAAGGCACTATGCAAAATAAAATATAATATATTCTAATTATTGTCTAATAAAATAGATAACTTTATAAAAGTATTCTATTTTATATAAAAATTTTATTTTAAGAAACACTATGCACGAACTATACAACACTATACATAATAAAATATAATATATTTTATTTATAGAATAACTTTATAAAAGTATTCTATTTTATATAAAATGATTTTACTATGCAAAACACTATGTAGACACCATGCAACAATATGCATAATAGAATTTAATATATTTTCTTTATAGAATAACTTTATAAAAGTATTACATTTTATTACATTAATAATACCAATAAAACAAAATCGGTGACTTATCACGTAAGCATCAATAATCAATATCGTAATGCTACTATGCAACCATGCAGTATTCTTGTACTTTTAACCATAAAGGTGTTTTCAACGATTAACGGTAAAACTTTAAATCGTTATTTTCATAAAGTATTTTTGTCGTTTTCTCAATCCGAAGCAATAATTCCGTTAATAGGGGTCCACCAATGATTGTGTCGTTGTACGAATATTCCCTGTTAAAACAAATATTCCCCGACCAATCGAATATAATATGACAACTTGCATACTTTGCAAAATTTATAAATACTACCCACAACTATAACATTATCTCAAATCCACACCATAATATTAAAAAAATATTTCGAGAAAATTAAATCTTTATTCATAAAATCTAGGGTCTCACAATCTCCCCTCATGAAATTTCATGCTTAAAATTTACGTACGTACCTGATATGCCGAAGAGGTGAAGATACCTTGACTTTATTTTAAATTATAATTCTTGAGGTATAACCTTTGAGTGTTGAATACGATCCTTATTATCCAAGATTTTAACACGTATCTCCTCATACGTTAAATCTTCTGCTATATCGTATAGTTCTAATTTAATAATGTGGTTCGGGTCGTCCACATATTTATGTAACATCGATACGAAAAAAAAATGTTCTGAACACACAACATACTTGGCGATAAAACGAGTCTATAGGCCACAGTTCCTACTTCATCGAGGATTTCAAAAGGGCCAATTAAATCGAGGGTTGAGATTTCCTCTTTTCGTCGATTCTTGCTTCTAGAATAATGCCCTCTTGAACCTTCTTCTTCACATTTATCAACTCAGGGTGTGTAGCTTGAGCGGCTTTAACTTTATCGATTAAAGTCGATTCTACTCGTATATTCATTATCTTCACTTGGGTTCCTAGAGTCTTTAACTCTATCTTCATCATTTGTAAGTCATACGAAATGGGCCTTTGTGTTAACACCATCGCACTCGTAAATGCATACGATCTTCTACTCAACGCGTCAGCTACCACGTTCGCTTTCCCACGATGGTATTGAATGGTACGATCGTAATCTTCAATAGTTCGAGCTAACGTCTTTGGCGCATGTTACATTCATTTTAGTTGAAGAAATATTTGAGGGTTTAAGAAATGGATTTTTTACTGGGGTCAATACAAAATTCGATTTCACGCTCTGGGGTAGGCCAAGAAGTCTTCAAGAATACGTCAGGAAATTTATTAATGATAGAATTATCATTCAAAACTGTGACTCTCATCCAAGACTTGGATAGCACGTCACATTGATACCTATCAACTTGCCATCGTCATTCACGACATCGCTTCTCTGAAAAATCCGGCGGCGGTGCATTCCACACAAGAAAGTCAACAACGAAAGGACTGGGGCTCTTTACTTATGGCTTGATATGACAATGATTGACTTTAGTGGTTTGGTTTCTTGAATTCGCCATAACGGTTGGTTAGGAATATGAAAGCTAACAACCTTACGAAAAGCATGATGAGTAGTTAACCAATCAATTCCTAAAATCGCATCAAAGGCAAGTATTTTCAAAGAGATAAGATTGACAGGTAACGTGAAAGTGTCGATTTGAATCAACAAGATTTATAAATAATGGATGTAACGAAGGTTCCTCCCAACTAAGTTTCAACAGATAAATCAAAATCTAACTTCTCCGGAGTTAAATTCAAACGTTGAGCGCAAGCAAGAGAGATAAAAGAATAGGTAGAACCAGTATCGAATAAGGTATAGACTTCACAAGAATTTATAATTAACTAACCCGTGATAACTTCGTTCGATTCCTCGTCACAAACTCCCTTAAACTACCGAATTTGACTTGTTCGGGACAGTCTTTGGTGTCGTCATTACCACTGGAATTGACTTTTGCTATAGGGCATATTCCACCCTCAACTGCTTCGTCGTACTCCTTAGCCTTCGATCCATATCGAATTGGAGTTGACCGCAATGTATAGGGTAATTCAAAACTCGATGATGGGTTCTCCCAATTGCTGTCGAAAAAGAGAAATACATATCATCTATTTTAGCTTTCTTGGATCGGACTTCTCTTTCCACAATATCAACGCGTCGTGTGGGTTTTACCCATGCATCTTGTCGACGTAGGGATTTTTGGGTGTCCCTTTCTGTTACTTGTTCTTTGGTGTTCTCATTTTAGGTGAGATTTGTTTGAAAAAACAAGTGAAAAAGGTCCGACATGTATAATGTCGATGATGGACTGTTAAGAGTCGCTAGTTGGTTTTTTAAATGGTTGTACCAATGCAGAAAAGGTTTTCACATTGACCCGATGATGTGACAACTGCTAAAAGCGAATTCGGTGAAAGCAAGAGATACATTAGGGTCAGGGGACTTGATTATGCGGGGAAAGGTGTTAGGCACCCGACATCCGTCATTACCACGGTGGCCGCCTCTTTTCAAGAAACTATTATCTGAATGTGTGTGTGTGTGGGTTAATGTCTTTTACATTATATGGAAGTTTTATGAGGCCTCGTTCGAACCTATATACATGGGGTTTGAATTTATGTAAAAATTCGGGTTTTTAACAAGATATGGCAATGATGTTTTATAAAAGAGATTTTTTAAACCACGATGCTCAATAGGAATTGAGACCTTTTACACTCCCATTTTTATTAAGTGAGTAATTTGAATTGATTTTATTTGACGAATCTTGAGGCGTCAAATGCGAAAATAATATAAAAAAAATAATAATGACTTCCTCGTGGGTATGGAAACCATCTGAGGAAATTGGACACCTGAGAATAATTTACAAAGGCACTTACAGTGAAAATGTCCATCACGAGGCCGAATCTAGATTCAATGGGATGAATCTGTGATCACATGATTCCTAGGCTCACAAAATCTTTAGGTTTATATGAAAGCGATGGCGGTATATATATAAAAATTTGTAAATATATATATACAGAAAAGATCACCAACCACGAAGCACCTCCATGGGGGATCAAAAAATGTAAATAAAGCTGTTAAAAGCTATCAACCATCACGGAGGAAACTCCAGGAAGGAATGAGAATGTAAATAAAGTATAAATCTGTCAAGATTTACCACAAAGTAAACTCCGAAAAAGGCGAAAATGTAAAAGAAAGTCATAAGCGATCAACCACCACAAGTAAACTCCAGGTGGGACATATATATATATATATATATATTTATATATATGAACTATGGTCGGACTCAGTTCGATGAGCTTGGATTTTATATCCGGTAGGTTTACTCCCTTATATATATATATAGCGAGTAAGCACTGAGATCAAGTCTGAGGCTCATCGAACAAAGTCGACTACACATTGATATATATATATATATATATATAAAAAGCAAAATAACGTGCAGGGCCAAAATCTAGGCTCATCGAGCGAAGTCGACACCTGATTGATATATATAAGTATATATATATTAAAGCAATAAACGCTCGGGGCAAAATCTAGGCTCAATCGAGGTATAACTCAATAATGTTAGTCAAATTATATATAAATATATATATAATATATATATATATATCTGGTGATGAAATGAAACCACGGATAGAAGTCCGGCAAAGCAAGCAACCAACACGACTCTCAGCGTGTAGAAGGGTGTGTGCAAAGATGAAGAAAAGACTCTAAAGTGTGTGAGAAGGCTTATAGTAAAATTAAAAAAGGCTTCTATATCTTTAGAGTGGGTAAACACTTGGGCTTTTTGGGTACAAAGAGGCTATATGTGAGCTCACGAGTGTTTAAAAGTGGGAAAATACATTTGTATTGCAGTGTAGAGCAAATTATCTGAGGTTTCCCGTCTTTTCTCTTAAAAAATCAGCACCCCAAGCCCTCTATTTATAGGCAATATGAGCCGCAGGTGTACCAGAGGCGGGTCGGGTTGTCCCGGGTTTGTCGGGTCGGATCGTCTCGAAGTATGTGCACTCAGACACTGTAATGTCCACTCAATTTTTCAGAAGTGC
Source organism: Panax ginseng (assembly GCA_020205605.1). Lineage (NCBI taxonomy): Eukaryota > Viridiplantae > Streptophyta > Magnoliopsida > Apiales > Araliaceae > Panax > Panax ginseng. The sequence continues at coordinate 72,904,033 of CM035141.1, forward strand.
AATTCGGGCATCCGTTTGAGGTATTCAGGACCTATTTCGGACCGCCGTTGTCGAGAGTTGTACGATGGCATGCGATTAGAGTTTGTATGAAGTCATTGAAGATAGGACGATGCCCTCCGGTCTTCAAGCTTCAACTTTCATCCGTTACCGCGCACAATAGTCACTCGGGATTGGTTAGCCTTGTGGGACATCGTTGCATTGAGACGTGACATGGCATCATGTTTGACGAGATGACGATGTTGCCCCTCATCGATGTTATCGCCGGATTGGGCTGATAAAGCAGACTTCGCTGAGATTGGACTGCTGCAATTGTTGAAGGTCCTCATTGTCATCTTTGAGGTGTGCCTGCCTTCCCGATGTTTATTGCCGGGTTGGTGCAGTGTATCTCGTTGTGAGCACTGAGATTGAAGCTGGTCACATTTGAAACAAGTATTTTCGGGGTTATCTCCGCAACTGCATTCCTTGGGGTTATCACCAAGGTTAGTGGCTATTCCCATGGTTGGGACTGAGACTGGATACCTCAGGGTTATCTTCGAGATTAATCGGTCTTCTCCGGTGGTGCCAATATTGTATCTGCAGGCCTCAGGGTTACATTCGAGGTTGAAATCGTTACTCCAAGATTGTGATCCGGGGTTGATGCCGAACTTCCGATAGTATCTGGTATTGATTCGGATCGTCTTTCAAGGTTCTCTCTTAAAAAGGCGAATCATCCTCCTATGACGTTAATGTAATGTAGTCTGAGAGAAAATTTTGAGTGTCTACAGATGCCTCTCTTTATCATACTCATGCATGGCGATGCATGGGTGGGATAAAGAATCCTAGACACTTGAAACGAAATAAGACAAAAATGGTACTATGGATAACAACATGATGCAAATGTATAATGCGTGTGTACGGGGTTGTAGCCCAACACGCTGGGGATGATTGTTGGATCCCTGTTGCTTTAACTGGGGATTGGCAATATTGAATAGATCGGATGTGTAAGTTGAATCTGTTAGGATGTTAATGTTGGAGTTATCACCAACTTCCTGTGTCCTTGATAACGATTTGATCCTGAAGAGGTACCTCTTATGTGTAAGAGATCTATGGGGATAAAGCTTGATCTGTTTGAGGATGTGTATAACATATTCCATCATCTATCCTCTTTGATAACATTGTCATTTTCTGGTTGGTATCGCCAGCACATGTCAAGATTCTGCTGGATTTACTGCCAACAACAAATGTTGTCAGGGGTGCCTGACCTTCGTTGACGTGTGAATCAACAACTGAGACTCTGTGAGGAAATCGTCAAGGTTGATTGACCTTCGCTGATGTGTGAATCAACAGAACATTGTGTTGTGACCCAGCAAGAGGGATCCATTGGGGAATCTGACGATTGGGTATGAAAACCTCGAAACGACTCTATATAGCTCGATAGGTTTGAACGCTTCTGAAATAAATGATGTCAAGGTTGCTTGACCTTCACTGTCATGTAGATCAACGGAGCATTGCGTTGTGACCCCCGTCATGGATCCGCTGGGGAATACGAGAAGTTGGGTACGAAAACCTCGAGCAACTCTATAGCTCTGATAGGTTTGAACGCTACCGACTGAAATGACATCAATGTTGCTTGACCTTCGTTGATAGGCATGTCAACGGATGAACGTGTTGTAACCCCCTCTGGGGATTTACGTTGTAACCCCCATCGGGAACCCACATTGTAACCCCCGTCGGGGACCTAGGTTGTAACCCCCGTTGGGGACTCATTTAGGGTAACGACCCGAAGTTTGGCGGCATCAGACCTATACAAGGTATTGCCGTATGTGATTTGTGATAACTGGAGTCATTGGTAGGGTATACCTTGTACTCAGGCGACTACCAATGAGTGATGTACAGATTCAAAGTCTCATCTGAGAGGACCAAGATTGTATGCAGTTTTGCTCAATCGTGTGGCATTTTTCTTCTCAATTTGATCTTTCTAGTCTGTAAGAACTCCGTTTCAACTTGAACTGGACCGAGCCGAAGGGGTCAGATCCACATAGGGGTGCCACAGGTGCACCTACTGCAGCTGCAGGTGGGCCTGCGGCCAGGCATGGATCATAAATTCCAGTAGGCTTTACTTCACAAGTCATTTTCACCTTGTTTCACTTTAGAAAAACCGCGAGCCATCTTCAGATCTGCTGAGTTCGGGCTGCTTTCTGCAAATTCAATCACCGTACAAGTGTTCTACACTATCATGGTAACGCATGCATGTGTTTTTTTCCAGTTTTTGTCCGTTAGATTGTGAGATATTGCACGAAATGCATCTAAACACATAGTAGTGATTATGTATGCACATATGACTTGATAAAAAATATTTAATATAGTAAATGTTAGTATTAAACCATGCTGAACATAATGATGTGAAAAAAATTGACTTCTGAGACAGTCAAATTGGCACCTTTTTCTGCTATTTTTTGTCCTATTTGAGGTCCAATGAGCAAAAGGTAGAAAGGCAAAGTACTCCTAGCATTGAGGTTGGTCTTATGCATAATGATTTTGATTTTTAATGCATATATTATGTATATGACTTTAGGGGCGGTGTGTGCTTCTTGAATGGCCACCTAGACATGCACAGTGTGCATGTGGATAGTCCTATTTTCAAAGGGGACTATGGCAAAAAATTTCCAAATGTAGGCATTGGGTAGTCATGCATTCTAACTCTATTATATGCTAAAGTAAATGCATGCATACATGTAGTCATATAATGCATTTTAGAAAGCTCCAGGTAAGGAAATACCACACCCTTTCTCAGGTGATTTGGAGACTTGTTGTCCAGATATTATGGATCCGGATCAGCCGAAAGGCGATTCTATAGGGCCGCTTACCGGCGTCTGACGGAGGGCTTCAAGTGCCTCGTCCCCTACATTAGGCGGCCTCGTCGGTTGGTGGAGGTGTGATCGTCTGTCCGATACATCGTTCGCGGCGTTGAGGACGAGGAGGCAGATATTTTGATTGAGGATCTCGCTTCTGCTGCACATGTCCCTCACAGGGAGCTTCCGAGCATTCAGGTGGTGAACCCAGAGTTGCTGGGTGATTTGGGCAGACATTCATCGATGTATTTGCATGATAACGAGGTATGGCGTTAGACTTTGATCTTCCTTCTTTTCTATTGATGAGGATTAAAGGGTTTTGATGTTGATCTGCATTTCATGCAGGTTCCAGGATTTACACAGCCTCGAGGGAACGTGTTTAGCATCCACTCCATGTACCAGGCGCTTCATCTTGACTATAGAGCAGTAGTGCATGAGTGGGGATTTGGGGCATTTTTCTCCATCCTTCCCCGTCGCTGTCCCTGGGGTTACCTCAGGGCATTGTCTGAGCGATGGTTTCATCAGACTCAGTCACTCCACCTACTGGATTGCGAGGTGATGATGATGCCTATGGATTGACGATTTATCACAGGTATAGAGTTTGGAGGGGAGCCAGAGCCTTGCATGGCGAATATCACCCCCTACTGCCGTCCGATCCTTACTAGGAGTTTTGGTGGGGGTGCTCAAGGGCAGGACTGTCCGTTCAGGTCCTTTGAGCGTAGATGCTATGAGTGGGCTATTGAGTGAGCCCATGCCTAATGACGTCAGGATCAGGGATCATTTTCTGCGGTGATTGTTCCTGATGATCATTTGAGGCTTCTTCATAGCAGATAACTCTTCCACGGTATCTTTCGCTTTGGTCAGTGCCACACGCGATGTGGACCGTATTGGAGAGTACGATTGGGGCTCTTACACCTTTGCCTATTTTCTTCGGGGCATGCGCATACGCTCACAGGGTTTGACTGAGGCTTGGCTAGGATTTTACCCATTTTTTGTGATGAGTATTTCTCTTATCTTTTCCCATTCATAGGTTAAGAGTGTTTACTGATAGCAGATGTTTTTCCATTGTGTTGGCAGTTTTGGGCCTATGAGAGGCTCCCATGTTTGTGTCCTGTGAGCGTGTTAGGTTTAGATACCTATCCACGAGGGGCGACGATGGAACCATTCTATTCTCGTAGAGGTCCCTCATATCTAAAGGGATTCACTCGGTCTTATGTATCATTTGGAGTTCTTGTGGTGGTACCATTACGTGGATTCCCTATTCAGGGGATCATTTGACCATCAGCTTTGAGGATGGACATCCGACCGGAGTCGAGTATTTGATCTCTACCAGGAGAGTTCTTCTCTTCACTGATGGAGGCTGGGAGCTCTATTTGGGAGAACGTGCTATTAGGAGCACCATAGGGGAGATCCGTATATCGATCTTGCCTCCTGCCAAGCGTCATTGGCTTGTATCACAGTCACCCGTCACTGATATCCCATTGTTGGGGGTTGACGACTTTGCATTATCAGAGGGCCCATGTACTCAGGAGATGTTCCAGCGTTGGTGGTTCCCTCGCACTATTGGGGCCCAGTCCCGCGCCACATAGTTTATGGGGGATATGGTTCCAGGATCTTTGATGATGACGGATTGGGTAGCTTGTGTCCGAGATCCGACTCATTTGACCAGTTGATAAACTTGACGGCGGTTGGATCGAGCACATGTATTTATTCGGCATTTGGGCGAGATCTAGCGAGGCGGAGTCATTTGTTCCTTCCATTTCGGTCTTTGGTCCCTCAGATGACCCATTTGGTTATACCAGCGTAGATCCTCCTCTTTATAGGCCTGACATCCCTGTTGATAGAGATCCAGTGACTCAGGAGGAGTTACATCAGGTGGACAGGATTGAGGATGTGGACATCGAGACCCTGGTCTTAGTCTGATGTGTATTCTCATTACATCTTTTGATAGGCCTCTGTTCGCAGTAGGGTGGTTGTGCCCCATTTCCCTGTATTTGTAGCTGTACAGAGCTGATGTATTAGATGATGATATATTTAGGAATGTATGAACTATTTTTCATTCCCTATATCATATTGTCATCCATTATCTATTATGCATGTATCATGTTATGCATATATATGTATGTCCAGAGATATTCGGCATTGACCCCTGGATGGTATTATGACACGGTTCGCACAGATGTCCTCTTCGACAGTTAGTTGTATAGATCATACCCCACCGTCATTGGTGGAATTAGGTATGTGATCATGGTACGATAGCATGTCACCACCAGACAGGGTGACTGTAGATCTGTTTCTGCAGCATACCATGACCCTTTGGCATTTCAGATTCCTGCTGGATTCATAGATGGGATGCTAGAGCATTGGCTACCTGATAGCAGGTATTCCATTTTGGCACCCATGAGTTGGCTCCTACTCTGGAGGAGTATGCACCTTTGACAATGCTGCCCCTAGCCAGACCTTGCGTACATTTAGCTTTAGGAGACATGAGTAGACGATTCATGACTCTCACAGGATTGAGGTGCAGATTAGTGCAGGATGAGCTGACATCTGGCCACGTGATCTCTCAGTGTTTTCTGTATGACAGATTTGGCGCGGAGGATAGCTACTAACGACATTCTGGGGATTTCACCGTGTTGGAGGATCATTGGCGTTTGGCCAGAGTTGATGTACTGATTCTATGTATACTGTCATATGTGTACATGCCGCGGTATGTGGATGAGATAAATATTGGTGTCATTATGGTTGTGAGAGCTCTTAGAGAGGGTCGCACCATTGTACCTATGATTGTAGCAGAGACCCTGCAGTCGACATCCTATTGTTGCACGTATCCTACAGGAGTGTTTATAGGGAGTTCGGTTATGTTGTACGTGTGGTTTATGTCACACTTGAGACCGATTGGTACCCTTAGATGGCACGGGTATTGCTTCTCCCATGATGTGGCCATATCATACTCCTTTCAGCCATCGGAGTGTACAAATTCTCAATCCTGGTCTGCATTTTTAGCAGATATTAGAGATCCATTTAGCATATTGCTGTGCTCGGGGCTTTGCTCACTATACAGCTTCATTACTCACGCTTCGGGTATGGATTTTCTCGCTCTGGCTGGCTTGAGGGGCGTGACCACTTATCACCCATTGGCTGTGATATCGCAGTTCGACTAGTTCCAGGATTTCCATCCTTTTGAGGGGGCGATAGGTTAGCATTCAGCTTCTCGATATCTCTCAGCAGAGGATCGATCCCGTGTGTATGCTTGTTGGGATCGGCGTGAGATAACTACTTTTTCTTTCGGTCGTCACGGCCGCTTACTGCGAGAGTATTCCGCATGGATGGAGACAGAGATTTTATCTACGCAAAGATGATCTGCGATCTGGGACATTGAGTCGAGACGATCACGAGAACCCACAGAGGACATTGATACCTATATCGGGGAGGAGCCCCCTGCTAGGTTGCCAACATTTCTTCCAGATTCTCCTAGTACTAGTACTTTCATGATTCAGCACTCGGCACAGTACTTAGAGCAGAGTCTTCATCTGATGACCTTTAAGAGAGACCAGATTCGATCTATGATGTCGACTGCTCTTGATGTGAGGGATGCCGCTCTATTAGAGAGAGACGAGGCATTGGCTTGTAGAGATGTCGCTGTTGCTGAGCGTGATGAGGCCAGGTCAGCCATAGACGCAGTGATAATTGAGCGGGACACCGCCATATCTGCCCGGGATGTAGCCGTCATAGATAGTACTGTAGTGAGGTCCCTTACCACTAGTATGATCGTATAGATGAACACTTATATTGATGAGCATATGGTCATCATGCAGATGGCTACAGATCTGTTGGATCGTGTGGATATTCTCGTACAGGAGACCACAGCTTCACCTCCATCTTCGGAGAGGGACGCCATATTGGGCTTGTTAGCACGCATATACCCTGATTTGTAGATGAGCTTGTATTTACCCCTGCATGCACTAGCTTAGCCATTTTGTCATGTACGATTTACATTGTATATATATCAAACAACATTATATATGCCAGGGAAATATATTTTTGGATCACTTCCCTTTTAGATATGCCTTGCTATTTGTTTGGTATTTTGCCTGCTGCTTCAGGGCTTGTGGTCTTGATGTATTCTGAATTCCTCCTAGGTGGATGGACATTGAGTTATCTCTGGATAGTTCAGAATGGATCATCAATCTATGTATCCCTACCAACTTTGGTGTCTTGGGACTTGTTTCTGTTATGGAAATGTGGAGAGGAGTGTGGCCTTCCTCTCTGAGATTGACCGCACCATAGATGGTCGCCAGTACTTCTATTCAGGAGAAGCCTAGTTAATTCAATCTCTTATGGATTGGTATTGCTCTTTAAGGTATGACTGCAACTTAGATGGTCGCCGAATCTCCTATTTGAGAGGAGTTCAGGTAATTCCATCCCTTTGATCTGAAGGCGAATGTAGTGGATTGAAAGAGAATCCCAATACCAGTTGACAATGGTTTGTGTTTTGGTAGGGGGTGAGACCGCACCATGAATGGCTGCATATGTACTCTTATTGAAGAGGAGATCAGGTCTGCGTAGTTCTAACCTGGTGTAAGAGGTTCAAAGCTGTGTATGGCAGAAATGGTGTAGGAATGTTTTTGGTTGTTTTTGTTTTTGTAAGGAGAAGAGTGTAGAGATGTTTTTGTTGTTTTTGTTTTATTGCAACCGGGCCATGTAACATGGTTTCCTACGTAATCCTTTTGAAGAGGAGATCAGGTCGACGTAGTTCACCCCTCAGGGCGAGAAGAAAAGTGCAATCCCATGTGCTGGTCAGAGTGCGGGGAGGAGAAAGTTTAATCCTAGGTTGAGGATAAACTGCAGGTATGAGAAGTTTGATCCCAGGTAAGGGTAGCCAAACTGCAAACGCAAGAGGTTCAATCTGTGGTGGGATGACCTAAGTTGTAGGAACGCAGAGGATAAACCAGGCTGCTGGCTTGAAGAGTACGTTTCCCTGAGGGGCAAAGTGTAGATAAGCGGTATGTGGTAAAGGGTTAAAGAACCGGAATGACTGGTGACCTGATGATTATGCACCAGGGTGTTTGCTGGTTACTTCAGACATAATACCGTTTCACGGTGTCTGAGTTGATGAGTTGTGGAAATTCATCACCGTCCATTTCTTCCAATCTGAGAGCACCTCCTGTCAATACTTCCTTGACAACAAATGGGCCTTCCCAGTTAGGAGCGAATTTTCCTTTAGCCTAATCTTGGTTGTCAAGAATCTTCTTCAAGACCAAGTCATGTTGTTTAAACTGCCGTAGCCGGACTTTTCTGTTGTAGGATCTGGAGACCCTTTGCTGATATAACTGACCATGGAAGATAGCCGCGATTCGCCTTTCGTCTATTAGAGACAATTGGTGATACATGTCTTGTACCCATTGGTCTTCATCCAGCTGAGCGTCGATCAACACTCTCTGAGAGATTCCATATCAACTTCTATGAGGAGTACTGCTTCCATCCCATAGGTTAAATCGTAGGGGGTTTCCCTAGTGGAAGTACGCATTGTGGTTCTGTACGCTAACAGAGTTAGAGGCAATAGGTCATGCCAATCTTTGTTGTTGGTGGACATCATTTGCATAATCTTCTTGATATTTTTGTTAGCCGCTTCAACATCACCGTTCATCTTCGGTCGATAGATGACAGAGTTGAGATGTTTGATGTGGAATTTATAGCATAATTCCTCCATCATTATGTTATTGAGGTTTTTGGCATTGTCTGACACAATCACCTCTGGTTGTCCATATCGACAAACGACATTGTTTCTGATGAAAGAAATGATTACTTCTTTAGTGACCCTGGGGAAGGAGGCTGCTTCTACCCACTTAGTGAAGTAGTCGATCATGGTGAAGATAAATCGATGACCATTACTGGCTTTAGGCTCAATGGGCCCGATGACGTACATTCCCCACATTGAGAAGGGCCAAGGGGAACTCATATTGTGTAGTTCCCGTGGAGGGGCGTGTATAACATTCCCATGAATCTGGCACTGATAGCATCTTTTGACATGGTCGTTGCAATCAGCTTTGAGAGATAGCCAATAATGTCCCGTCCTGAGGACTTTCTTGACAAGGAGGGAGCTATTCATGTGGGGGCCACAGACTCCGCCATGGATTTCATCCATAAGCCTTTGGGCTTGATCTTTGTCTAAACATCAGAGGAGACCTAATCCTGCATCTCTTTTGTAGAACGTATCTCCACTCAGATAGAATTTCATAGCAAGTCGATGGATCCGCCTTTTCTCGGTCGGGCTCGCCTCATCGGGTGTAGATCCATCTCGCAGATATTCCTTGACATGTTGATACCAAGGATGTTGGATGGGAGGTAGCTCATCCGATACTTCTCCAACGTAATTCCCATAGGCTGGGGCCTTGTGCTTGGAAATGATGACGCTTGGCAAGTGTTCCTTATCTGATAGGCGAATCAAGGAAGCCAAAGTTGCTAATGCGTCTGCAAAGTCATTCCTATTACGAGGAATGTGTATAAAGGAGATTTCTTCGAACTCCAAAGCCATCTTCAACACATGCCGATGGTAAGGCAGCAAATGTAGTTCATTGGTTTGATAGATTCCGGTGGATTGTCTGATTACCAACTCCGAATCTCCAAAGACAGTTAACACTTTGATGCCCATTGAGCAGGCGAGTTTTAGCCCCATGAGACGACCTTCATACTTTCAATATTATTGTTGGTGTGACAAACTATAATTTGATGGCGACGGATATCTTTGCTCCCCCCGTATCGATATTAAAAGCGCTCGGCTCGAACCTTCCATATTGACTCCATCAAAATACATCTTCCATGATTGGCGCGTATCGTACTGATGGTGTTGCTGCACTGTCATTACTCCTTCATTAGGGAGATATGTTTCCAACGGTTTGAAATCCCCTGAAGGTGCGGCGGCCAGTTGATCCGCGATTCCTTGACCTTTGATGGACTTTTGAGTCACATATACGATGTCAAACTGTTGTAGGATCAAGCTGCTGCTCTGGATAGCCGAAGCAATTTAACATGGGTTTGCTAAACACGTGCTTGAGAGGATCCACGGGATATGAGATGGGTTGTGTGACCATGGAGGTAATCTTTGTAACCTCATGGAAGCCCATGCTAAAAAGCACAACACGTCTTCTCGATCGAGTGTACTTGTGTTCATCGCTCTTGAACCTTTTCTTTGAGGTAATAGATAGCTCGTTCTTGGCCTCTATTGTCCTTCTCGTCCCACAATGCACCCCATGGCATTGTCACTTCTGACAGATATATGAATGGAGGGAATATCGTCCACTGTGGTGGTACTAAGGCAGGAGCTTTGACTAAATTTGTTTCTTGATTGTAAGGAAGGCATTACGGCACTCATCATTCCATTTCATGGAGGAGTTCTTCCTTAATAGCTTGAAGATTGGCTCACAAAGTTGTCAGACTTGGGAGATAAACTCATTGATGAAGTTGATTCTTCCCAAAAATCCCCATATTTCCTTCTCTGTTTGAGGAATGGGCATTTCAGTGATGGCTTGGATTTTGGCAGGATCCAGCTCAATCCCTTTGTGGCTGACTAGAAATCCTAGCAACTTTCCTGATTTGACGCCAAAGGCGCACTTAGCTGGATTCAACTTCAAGTTGTACTTACGCAACCTGTTGAACAATTTTTTAAGATGGTCTATATGGTCATCCTCTTTCCAGGACTTGACAATGATGTCATCCACGTAGATCTCAATCTCTTTATGCATTAAGTCATGGAAAAGAGCCATCATAGCTCGTTGATAGGTAGCTCCGGCATTGATGAGGCCAAATGACAACCGTCTATAGCAGAAAGTTCCCCAAGGAGTGATGAAAACAGTTTTCTCACGATCTTCCTCGACAACCATGATCTGATGGTACCCCGCAAAGCAATCAGCAAAGGAATACATGTCGTATTGTGCAGTATTGTCAATGAGAATATGGATAAATGGCACGGGAAAGCTGTCTTTTAAGCAAGCCTTGTTCAAATCTCGGTAATTCACGCAAACTCGCACCTTCCCTCCAGGTTTAGGTACGGGTACAATGTTGGATATCCACTCAGGATATGTAGACACCATTATGATGCCAGCTTGAAATTATTTCACAATTTCTTCTTTCACCATCAAACTCCACTCAAGTTTCAGTCGCCTGAGTTTCTGCTTGACTGGCTTAAATCCCTCTTTTATGGGAAGCCGATGAAGGACAATGTCAGTGGATAAACCCACCATGTCTTCATGAGACCATGCAAACACATCCTGGAACTGGGTTAATAATGTTACCATGTCATTCCGTTGGTTTGGGGTAAGGTCTGAACCAATCAGGATTAACTTAGGGCTTTCTAAGTTTCCGAGATTGAAAGAAGTGGTTTGATCAAGGTTGGGTTTGGGTTTGTCTTTGACCCATTCCTGAATTTCTGGAGGCACCTCAATGTCATCCTGTATATCCATCAAGGCTGAATTCATCTCTACATCAAAGGTACAATCCTTGTGTAGGAGAGGCATCGTATCCGCAAGTACAGGCACATATAAATTCAGAGTCCTGAAACAAAATATGCTTTCACTTAGTATATATGAAATGTGTTGATCATACATAATGTTAGCATATACTGGCAAAATAAACTGCTAATACAGTACAGAAAAATAAGCAGTTATCATATCTACAGGGCAGAAAGAGTTTCTGCCCGCTTTACCCTCGTCGACCAAAGCAAGGAATGTTGTTCCAATTGGCAAAGGCAAAATCTGGGTGGACCGCAGTGATGGAGGGATTGTCATCATCCTCCTTGTCTCGAATGATGGCAATTACGTCTGGGCGATCATCGTCTGGGGTGTATTTGTTGGTATGTTCATCATGAACAATGATGCGTATACCGGACATCATCCGTATGACGTCTTGCTTGATTATTCGTTCCACTTCTTCCACTACAGGATTTGGAACGAAGTTTTCTTTTCCTTTCACCGGTACCGGCTTGGGACATAACATAGCCATTACATTGGCTGGCACCTTTACGGGAGGTTGTGCGGACTCAAAGTTTGAAGGTGAAGCCAAACTCCACGTGGTTGAAGTTGAGGGAATCTGTTGATGCTTATGAGGATTCCTGTGACTAGAGCTGGCAGAATAGCCTAGTCCAGCTGTTCGACTTTGCCTGGTTAAATGAATTGGGTACTTGATACCCTGGCAATCTTTACCCAACCCTTGTCCCGGCTTATGACCCAACGACATCATTTCTTGAGTGGGCGATATTACTTCGGCAGAAATCTTGGGTTCGGCCAGTGGTACTCCAATAGCATGGTATTGGGTGTTGCTTATTTCCAAAGCATGAAAACTGACTGGTTCCACATTCGCATTGGCAATGATGAATGGCATGTCTCTATCTTTGAGGAATCTCCTTTCGGCGATGATCGACCCAAAGCTATTGTTGATAATGTATTTCAATCTGTTGGTGAAGAGTGGAGGGACCTTACCATGTGAATCCATGGTGGATCCCAAGAGTAGGTTGTATCCGAGTCTATCTTGAGTACATGGAATGATCTGCAGAATGTGTGAGGACCAATTTCGATTGGCGACTTTCAATTACTCCGAATCGAAGTTACTGGCGGGCTCCATCAAAAGCTTTGATGATAGTATGGCTACTCCGAATTCGGTTGAGATTGATGTTCATCTTCACCAAGGTAGCATATGGGCAGATATTCAGAGATGAACCTCCATCTATTAAGACTCATGCTACCATATATCCGGAGGACAAGACCGCAATGTGCAATGGTTTGCAATGACCGGTCCCTTCGGGAGGTATGTCATCATTAGTGAAGGATATCACATTGTTGTTGAAAATGTGATCAACCATATGTTGAAACTTTTCTGTGTCCACTAATGTTGGTAAATAGGCTTCTTCTAGAACCTTCAGCAAGACCTTCCGATGATTCTCAGAGGTTAGGACCAAGTCCAAAATTGATATTTGTTATGGAGCTTCTTTCAAGCTTAAAACCACCGCAACTTCATTATGTCCCACAGTGCGAAGGAATTTTTCAATCTTTTCCATGGGTATTTTCCCCTTAGATTTGGTGGTAGACTTCATCACCCGTTAGGGAAGATACAGTGGATTCCCCTTCGACACTGCAACAGTTATATGTGAGGTGGATCCTTCACTTTCTCCATAATTCCACCGAACCTTGCGCAAGCTAACAATATGATATTATGCTCTTCATGGTAAGTTGATTGGCTCGGGAGCGGCCACTTTCAAAGGATTGTTGCCTCCCTTGATTTGAATTGTTGCACGTAACACAGTATCGTTGTCCGCTAAGCGCATGACACCACTGTCGATCAGATTTTGAATAAGGTGGCGGAGTGCCCAACATTCTTCTATACTGTGACTGCGAGACTGGGAGTGATATTGACATACTCCATCAGAGTTGTACCATCCCAAACGGGGGTTGATTGGCGGTAGAAGGGAACTGATCCTTCCTTCATTGATTAACATATGAAGGATTTCCTTCATAGGTTAGCCCAGATAGGTGAATTCCCGTTTGTTGGCGAAATCCCGACGAGCTTTGGCATTTGCTCTCTTCGTCACTTAGTCTTCCAGCATTTCATTTTCTAAAAGTGACGAGGGAATATTCATGACAAGAGGTAGGATACTGGCATGCTCCTGGCTGATTAACTGACGAGTCACTTGATGCTGATAAGTCACCAATTCTGCCAATTGTTCGATTTGTTTGCAGAGAGCTTTCACCTTTCGTTCCATTGTGAACTGGAACTTAGCATAATCCCATTTGTCATCACCGTCTTTGATGGTCTGGGAGGAATCACAGCTGAAATTAGAACTCTGTCCACTGTTCCAATTAATCATATTGACCTCTTCTTCTTTATGTTGAGGAAGGGGGTTGTCCTGTATGTGAGGTTGATCTGGTTTGGTGACCATGATCTCTTGTCTATCAGATCCTGGATCTTGTGTTTCAAGGCCCAACAATCCTGAGTATCATGTCCAGGTGCCCCGACATGATAAGCATATTTCCTAGCAGCATTAAAACCCCGTCCATTAGGGCTGGCTAGTGGAAAAAGATGTATAATTTTCTTCTGTGTTGTCAGAAGATTTAAGATGTTCTCGAGGGTATCCCCCAAGGGGGTAAACACTCGAAGGCGTTTGATATCTCCACCTTTTGGTACCGGAGGGTTTGCAGACTGTGCTGAAAAGGGAGTGTAGTTTCTCCTTTGAATAGGCATGTTTTGATTGCCTTTTTTCCCCTGCAGTATCAGGGAAACATCTTCCTATTTCTTTTTATGGACCCTCCGGGGGTTTTTCCCATAATTTCCAGATTGGATGTGATCCGCAACAGTTTTGAGTGCAGCTAGGTCTTGAATTTTCCCTGACTTCAATCTCATCTCAGCCATCTCCCCATGTTTGACCATTACAGAAAATGGTTTGCCGATGCCGGCTAAAACTCTCTCATAGAAGGGAGCTTCTTGTATATCTATGAATGTCATGACCATTTATGATTCGGCCATGGCAGGACTAACTTGGGCAGCCAGGCGTCTCCACCTCTGAGCATACTCTCTGAAAGACTAGTTTGACTGTTTCTTGATCTTGGTAATCTGATACCGATCAGGAGCCATATGAGTTTGGAAACTGTATTGAGTGAGGAAGGCATGTGCTAGCTCTTCCCAGCTATGGATTTTGGAGTTGTCTAATCTTGTGTACCACGAACGGGCTTCTCCAGTTAGACTCTTTTGGAACAATTGCATTCTGAGTTTTTCATCCTCTGTATAGGATCCAAGTTCTCCAATAAATACTTTTAAATGTGTGTAAGGATCTCCTAACCCGTCATATTTTTCAAAGTCAGGAGTTTTAAATTTTTCTGGGTAATGAACACCAGGAAATATACACAGATCAGCATATGAAATACTCCCGTGTGTTCCAATTCCTTTGATAGCGTGAAGGGTCTCTTCCATTTGGAGGACTTTCTTTTTGATGTCACCGTAGTCTGGATCTCCAGTGGGATGGGCGGCATCATGAATTTTGTTGGTTGTATCCAACTGTGGTTCAGGTATGGTAATGACCTGGGTTCCCCCTTGTGTGGAGGATTCAGCATGTACGGGTATTTTCTGACCCTGTGTAGACTGGTGTAATTCTTTGAGTAGAACATCCAAATCTGTGATTTGTTTGCTTAATCCATCGAATTCTTTGCGAGAAACTGGATTAAGTTCAGTCTGGTCGGATGACGACATGATTATTTGTAGGCTGTTTGCCTTTTGGACTTTGAGCGGGTAGTAGGTCCGATTGATTCCTATGAAAAAGACTGGCATAGTTTAGTCTTTAGGGGATGTATATAATAACATGCTATGTGATGTGTCCATTTTAGGAATTTTATCCTGCATAACGGATGTCAACTGTTTGTAGCATGTATGTGTACATATTTCTTCATATTTCTCATTACATGGAGATAAATATGGAATGAAATTACAAGTAATTGTGTTTACAAGTAATTGAAATGAGAGCATGAAGAGACTTTCCTCCGCTTTGGGTTTATCAGAGGCTGACCTATCTTAGGTTACTCTCGCGGCTTTTTGGCATGAAGGTTCCCAAATCATCGCAATCTACTTGATGGGAAGTTAATCCTGTCTTTCAACTGGACCGAATTTGGGTGGTGCCTTTCTTGAGCCTTGGAGAATCGGGCTTCTCACAGTCCGAAGAATCAAACAAGCGGGATAGCCTCTGGTGGAGGACCACACAACATACATTCACATACATCGCGTCTCACCGTATGAAATGATGACATGTGTGAAGCACTAATATCACAAGCAGTTATGGTGCGAAGCACTAGCATCACACGCAGATATGATGCGAAGCACTAAATCAAAACATGCATTCGTACACATTCATCCAATTAAAATGCAACATCCACACACAAGCAGATAACAGTTTTGAAAAGATTGTAATAGCGGCTTAAGTCCTTTTCTTTGGAGTCCCAGCAGAATCGCCACTGTCGTCGCGTCGGGATTTTTGTGTGTCCCTTTCCGTTACTTGTTATTCGGTGTTCTCATTTTAGGTGAGATTTGTTTAAAAAAATAAGTGAAAAAGGTCTGACATGTATAATGTCGACGATGGATGATAAGAGTCACCAGTTGGTTTTAAATGGTTGTACCAACACAATGAGAAAAGGTTTGCACATTGACCCAAATGATGTGACATTTGCTAAACGGGTCGATGAAATCTGAGATTCATTAGGTGCAGGGACTTGGTTATGCGGGGAAGGTGTTAGGTACCCCAGGCATACGTCATTACCGGTGATCGTCTCTTTTCAAGAAACTATTATCTGAATGTGTGTGTGTGTGTGGGTCAATGTCTTATATAGAAGTAGAATGAGGCCCTCGTTCGAACCTATATACACAGGGTTTGAATTTATGTAAAAATTCAGTTTTTAACAAGATATGGCAGTGATATTTTATAAAAGAGGTTTTTTTAAACCCTGATGCTCAATAGGAATTGAGACCTTTTACACTCCCATTTTTATTAAATGAGTGACTGAATTGATTTTATTTGACGAATGCGAGGCATTCGTATGAAAATAATATACAAAAAAATAATGTCGACTTCCTCATGGGTATGGAAACCATCTGAGGAAATTCAGACACCACAGAATAATTTACAAGCTGCTTACAGCTGAAAATGTCCATCACGGGAACCGAATCTAGATTCAATGGGATGAATCTATGATCACATGATTCCTAGGCTCACAAAATACTGCAGTTTATATGAAAGTAGTAAGCAGGTATATATATAAAAGCTGTAAATATATATATACAGACAAGATCACCAACCACGAAGCACCTCCATGGGGGATCAAAAAATATAAATAAAGCTGTTAAAAGCTATCAACCACCACGGAGGAAACTCCAGGCGGGACAAAATGTAAGTAAATCTATAAATATGGTCAACTGCCACAAAGTAAACTCCAGGCAGGACGAAATGTAAAGAAAGCTGTAAAAGCGATCAACCACCACGAAGTAAACTCCAGGTGGGACAAAATATGTATATATATATATAAAAGCAATAACGCACCAGATGTAAAATCCAGGGCTCATCGAACCGAAGTTCGACCACATTCATTCATATATATATATATATATATATATATATATATATATATATATAAGCGAGTAAACGCATTTTATATAAAATCCAGGCTCATCGAACAGAGTCCGACCACAGTTCATATATATATATATATATATATATATATATATATATATATATATATATATATAAGCGAGTAAACGCACCAGACCGAAGTCTAGGCTCATCGAACAAAGTCCGACACACAGTTGATATATATAAGTATATATATATATAAAAAGCAAGTAAATGCACTGCATCAAGTCTAGGCTCATCGAACGAAGTCGACACACATATATTGATATATATATATATATATATATATATATATATATATATATATATATATATATATATATATATATATATATATATATTAAAGTAATAAACGCTCCGGACCGAAATCTAGGCTCAATCGAGGCATAACTCGATAATGTTAGTCAATATATATATATATATATATATATATATATATATATATATATACAGACTGAAATGAAACCACGGACCGAAGTCCGGGCAAAAGCAAGCAACACGACTCTCAACGTGTAGAAGGGTGTGTGAAAAGATGAAGAGAAAGACTCTAAAGTGTGTGAGAAGGCTTACAACTGACTGCTAAAAAAGGCTTCTATATCTTTAGAGTGGGTAAACACTGGGCTTTTTTGGGTACAAAAGAGGCTATATGTGAGCTCACAGGTGTTTAAAAGTAGGAAAATACACTGTATGGCTAGTGCAGAGCAAATTGTGCAGGGTTTCCCCGTCTTTTTATCTTAGAAAATCAGCACCCCAAGCCCTCTATTTATAGTCGTAGGTGTACCAGAGGCGGGTCGGGTCAGCCCGAGTTTTTCGGGTCGGATCGTCTCGAAGTACGTGCACTCAGGCACTGTAATGTCCACTCGATTTTTTAGAAGTACAATTCAGGCATCCGTTTGAGGTATTCAGGACCTATTTTGGACCGCCGTTGTCGAGAGTTGTACGATGGCATGGGATTAAAGTTTGAACGAAGTCATTGAAGATGGGACGATGCCCTCCGGTTTTCAAGCTTCAACTTTCATCCGTTACCCCGCACAATAGTCACTCGGGATTGGTTAGCCTTGTGGGTCATCGTTGCGTTGAGACGTAACGTGGCATCGTGTTTGACGAGATGACGATGTTGCCCCTCACCGGTGTTATCGCCGGATTGGGCTGATAAAGCAGACTTCACTGAGATTGGACTGCTGCAATTGTTGAAGGTCCTCATTGTCATCTTTGAGGTGTGCCTACCTTCCCGATGTTTATTGCTGGGTTGGTTCAGTGTATCTCGTTGTGATCGCCGAGATTAAAGCTGGTCGTATTTGAAACAAGCATTTCCGGGGTTATCTCCGAAACTGCATTCCTTGGGGTTATCACCAAGGTTAGTGGCTATTCCCATGGTTGGGACTGAGACTGGATACCTCGGGGTTATCTCCGAGATTAATTGGTCTTCTCCGGTGGTGCCAGTATTGTATCTGTAGGCCTCGGGGTTACATTCAAGGTTGAATTCGTTACTCCCAGATTGCGATCCAGGCTTGATGCCGAACTTCCGGTAGTATCCGGTATGGATTCGGATCGTCTTTCAGGGTTCTCTCTTAAAAGACGAATCTGTCTTCCTGCAACGTTAGTAACAGTAGTACAGAAAATTTTGAGTGTCTAAACATCTTTCATTCTCACTCGTTCAGTTGTTTCTTCTTTCAGCTGCTCCTTGACATTTGAATTCTCATATTCCAGCTTTAATATCATATACTCGCTAAAGAGCGGTCTGTTCATTATCGCACATCGTAAATACAATTTTGAATTATTACATTCCTTTGCTCCACGACCGCCTTCCGTTCTTGACTTTCTTTCTAACTCATGAATACGATTTTGCAATTCTACATTTTGATCAATAAGTTCTTCTAATAAATCCTCCTCGGGTTTCTCTTTCTTCCTCGGTCTCGATTCTTACCTTTATGACTAGCTTGAGTGCAACTTTTAATTCCTCAATCACCACATGGATATCTCTAATCACATTATCTTGGTTGGTGATTAGAGGTGTCTCCACGGTCTTATGTTCTCCATTTTTATTCTCAACATTCTCGGATGTCATTTTCCAATAATGTCACAAAACAAGGGTTAATTGACATGTCACATATTATCCCTATACTCTGACCGACAAATTAAATACCAAATAAACTTAGGTAGGTCATAATAGCGAAGGAATGACTCGTCTCTCCCCTCCTAGTTCTTGTCTCACATCTTAGCCAGGGATCATATCCCTAAGCTTTGATACCAACTGTGACGCCCCCAAAATTAGGTATACATCGCCCATCTTGAGTCGCCAGATACATGGTACAAAATTCAAATACAACTTAATAATACAACTGTCGTGTACAATACGACAAAACATAAACTGTGAGTTTGAATACAAATATTGTCTACTAGAGATTATACAAACTCAAAACGAGTCCTCATTACAATTATTATCACACTATTTTACAGAATAGTGAGGACTAATAATGCACCATCTAGGACCATCACTCTGTTCTCCGACTAGTCCCAGCTATATTCTCATTTCCTGAAGAGAATAGTGAAAGAAAGGGTGAGCTCAACTAGCCCAGTAAGAAATATTATGACTAAGATAATGCAGAATAATTTATCATTAGCCTTCAACAGTGTTAAGCTGATAAAATATAATAACTATCAAGTTTAACTGCAGCGGAACAAGAAATCCATTAGAAGAGTCAAGTAGGGAATAAAATCTAATATCTTCTATGATTTAAAAGGTTTTTCATAACTTTTATCACTGAGACTCAGCTTAATAAATAATCCACATCATCAAATCATCCCTGCACTACAGGCCAAGGATATTCTTTAGTATCACGACAATGAATTATCCATTCACTATGGCTAAAGATAATCATATTTTCATCAACGGTCCTGATCATGCCATAAAACAATTCATCTTTGCACCCTTGGCCGAAGAGAATCCATAGCCATAATCATACCAAAAACTGTCCATCAATGCACTACGGGCCAATGAGGACTTTTTCCACATCATTTGTAACATTACGGTCATGATTATACCAAATAATCCCTGGTCATAATCATACCAAGTCCATCTATGCACTACAGGCCACAAATGACTTTCAACATAATATAAACATGAGGATGATGACAATGACATAATAATTCAATAAAACAAGTTCAAGAATTAATTTATCCAGGAACCAATAACGTCCAAATTGTCAACATGATACTGCTTTGTGGAGTAAAATTTATGAATTCTTAGAAGAATATTTTCATGAAAAGATACTGGATGAAGCGCAAATATAAAGGATATTCCACTAATTTCATGGAGTATAAAAGTCAAAACTTTAACCAACTGAGTATAATAAAGAATGGAATAACAAAAGAAATCACTATGCACGCGCGGTATTGCAGATGACGAGTTATTCCAACAGAATAATAAATAACGGAACTGTCGTCCCAAGAGAAACGCATATATATGATATTCCAAATGAATAATAAAGAATGGAATATTAGAAGAATTTCACCAGTATGCAAGATTTTTTGCATAAACAAAGTTATTCCAACATAATAATAAAGAATGGAATAATGTAAGAATTTCACCAAGTATAGGGTAGCTCACAGATACAAAGTTATTCCAACAGTAATAATAAATAATGGAATAATGTTCTTCTTCATGAAAACAAAAGAAATAATACCCCTTACGAGTACAACAAATAATATCCCCTACCTTAGAAAGAAGAGTAATGGATATAAAGGTAGTGAAGTAAAGTAACACTTTTCTTCTTTCTCTCTATAGTTTCTCTCTAGAGTTTCAAAGAATTAAGAAGAAATAATGAATGAATGAGCTTCTATTTATAGAAAAATAGACCAAGATAGTAACTAACTCATGAACGGTCCAGATTGATTTACTTTAATCTGACTTCATTCCATATTTAAAGCAAAATCTTTTAAATAAAATATAATATATTCTATTTATAATCTAATAAAACGAATAACTTTATAAAATATTTTACTATACAAACACTATGCAGCACTTATGCAAACACTATGCATAATAAAATATAATATATTCTAATTATTGTCTAATAAAATAGATTACTTTATAAAAAGTATTATGTTTTATATAAAAGATTTTACTATACAAAAACACTATACGAGGCACTATGCAACACTATGCATAATAAAATATAATATATTCTATTTATAGAATAACTTTATAAAAGTATTCATTTTTATATAAAAAGATTTTACTATATAAAACACTATGTGTAGACACTATGTAACACTATGCATAATAGAATATAATATATTCTATTTATAGAATAACTTTATAAAAGTATTCTGCTTTATATAAAAGATTTTACAGATTATTACATTAATAATACCAACAAAAACCGAAGTGACTTATCACGTAAGCATCAATAATTAATACCGTAATGCTACTATGCAACCACGCCAGACATCGTACTTTTACTACCGAGTAGTTCAACAAAGATAATTCGGTAAAACTTCCGCCGTTATTTTCATAAAATATATTTGTCGTTTTCTTAATCCGACAATAATTCCGTTGCGGGGTCCACCAATGATTGTCATTGCACGAATATTTCCTGATAAAACAAATATTCCCCGACCAATCGAATATAATATGACAACTTGCATACTTTGCAAAATTTATAAATACTACCCACAACTATAACATTATCTCAAATCCACACCATAATATTAAAAAAATATTTCGAGAAAATTAAATCTTTATTCATAAAATCTGAGGTCTCACACATAAGTTTTCTCTCTCTATATTATCGAGCGTATTTTTGTGAATATTTAGATACTTTGAGAGTTGTTATTCAGTGCAAGTTTCCTTCGGCATTACATCCGATATTCTAGTCAGAAGTACTGTTCTTTTGAGGTAAGGGATATTATTTTCTTCGTAAATGATGTTATTGTTTCAATATCATTAATTATACCGAAATATTGGTATGAATTTTATTATGGAATTTCTACCTTTTTCATGTCATGGTTACTATTCACGTATACGACACTATTCACGAATACGACACTATTCATAAAAAAAATAAAATTTTCTTTCTTTGTCTAAGTTGTCTATTGTGGTTACTATCTTTGATTGTATCCATGTTTTGATCTTTATTTTCTGAATTCTGCTCCACAATTGATTATTATGGAGTATTTTTGAACTTGGATAAACTGTAGTACGAATCCCAAATATCTGTCCTTTTGTCTTACTGGATTCCTTTTCTTTAAGATATTTTTCATCATCCCCAGTCCTAAATGATGATATTACTGAATATCTTTGGCCTGTAGTGCAAACATAACTGATTAACTGATGAATATCTTTGGCCCGTAGTGCAAAGATAAATAGGTGTTGAGATGAACACGACTAACTGGTGATACAAATGAATATCTTTGGCCTGTAGTGCAAAGATGAATACTTGATTCAAGATATATATTGATTGATGGTACAAGAATAAAATATTGATGATGGACTTTTAAATCTTAGAAGATAGTAGAATTCATTCTCTACTTGACTCTTCTAATGGATTGCTATTTCCGCTGCAGTTGTTGATCTAAAACCTGTTGTCCATTATATTCTATCATATTTTTCCTTGTTGAAGACTAATGATAATTTGTTGTATATTATCTTAGTCATAATATTCTTACTGAGATAGTTGAGCTCACCTTTTTTCTTTTTGTTCCATTTTTCTTCTCAAGAGGCGAGAATATAGCGGGAACTAGTCGGGGTATGGAGTGATGTTTTCAGTCAGTTATGTTAGCAGTCCTCACTATTTTATAAAATAGTGTGATAATAATTGTAATGAGGACTCCATTTGAGTTTGAATAATGTCTTTTAGACAATATTTGTATTTAAACTCACACTATATGTGTTGCCGTATTTTGCACGACAATTGTATTAATGAAGTTGTATTTGTTTCTGTACCATGTATTTAGCGACTCAGAATGGGTGATGTATACCTATTTTTGGGGCATCACAGTGTTTGCCATAACGGAAATATTATTACATATTCCATCCTCTCTTATTATTCTATCGTTACGTATTTGTCAGAAGTTAAAAAATAATTCTCGAGCAGAAATACGTGAATAGTGTTTTTTGGAAAATTTCTCGAAAAGCTTTTGTAAGACCCCCAACTTTTATGAATAAAGATGAATTTTCTATAAATATCATTTTTGAATATTATGGAATGAATTTGATATAATGTTATAGTTGTGGGTAATATTTATAAATTTTGCAAAGTACGCAAGTTTTTATATTATATTCGATTGGTCGGGGAATATTCGTTCTAACAGGGAATATTCATACAACGACGCAATCATTGGTGGACCCTACGTTGAATTTATTGCCTGAGTTAGAAAATGATGTAAATATCTTTTATAAAAGTATCGGCGAGAAGTTTTACCGTTAAACCTGCTTAAATATCCTATTGGTAAAAAACGATGTCTGGCATGGTTGCATAGTAGCACACGGTATTGATTATTAATGCTTAAGTGAGAAGTCACTCAGTTTTGTTTAATTATTGCTACAGTAATTGCTGCATAGTATCTCACGTTATTTGATTCAATTATTATCAATATTTTATATATTATTAAATAAATAATTAAGATGACAAGTTATTCTAATTATTATATGCATAATTAACAATGTCTAGAAAGTTCTATCGAGGAAAGGGGTTTAGTCACCTAATTGCGCGCCAAAAGGGAGAAATCCTTATCGGAAAGCCCTCTCTTTCTCGGGAACGATCTGGTTGTTAATAGTGTGAGTTATAATAATATGAATAAACGTTGTTAAAAATATTGAGGAAATTTTTATGAAGTATTTGTTGTAAATTTTGCTAATTATGGATCCCCATTTACTCAATTTTCAAAATAATCGGTAGAAAGTTATTCAGTATATATAAAATATGGTAGGACCCACCTGTTACAGAGACATGTTGGTGGGAGGGGAACACGTGGGGTCCACGTAGGAAGAAAGAAAAATGGGGGGGGGGAATCTTGAAAATTTTTCACGGGAGTTGTTTTTTTCAAATTGTTAGAGTTTATGTCCTAGAGGCCAATTATTTGATATAATTGCTTAACGTTTTGATATTATATTTGATTGAATAAATGAATGATTTTATTATGGTTTTATTTACTGCATTATATAAATGTTAACATAATAAAAATCCTTAGAATAGTGATACAAATTATATAGTTTCAAGTATGTGACTTGAACATGAGATTATATAATTATAATTAGTATCATTGTTCTTAAATGTCGCTAGTCGAGTATCATTGTTGATGGGACAACAATGATGCATTAAGACTAGTATGTGGATTGACTGATGACCAAATCTCATTGGTCATAAATATATGACATATTAAGTCAATGCATAGGAACATGTTAGAGAACGATGTACTGGACAGACCCACCATGAGAATTCTATGTGGAGCATTATGCGAAGTGTCATTAGCAATTCTCATAGTGACAATGATGTAATGGTCCTTCGACCTAAAATCACTATATTTCTTCACGGGAATTTATGTACTTTGATATCATCAAATGTCACTTTTAATAGGGTGGACTATAAAGGTGATTATTGGGTACATCATGAATCGTGTGAGGAATATGAGTGATTTAGATGGAATTTAACCCTCCTATGTATTAGGGGTGATATCCATAGGCCTCTTGATTGAGTAGGACTATGAAATGCATGGCCATGCTCGAATAGTGATTTGTTTCATATAGTCTACTCATTGATCAAGAAAAACTCAGATTAAATTATGAAGAGTATGACACATTCCATGACTCGAGTTTAATCTAGGATATTAAGGTTAAAAGGATTAAATTACATTGAAATATTGGTCACGAAAAGGTTGCATCTAATCATCGATCTTATTATTACTTGGGTAGCAATGATGCATTACTAGATGCCGCTCACTTTTTATAATTTTATAATATGATTTTCAAATTATTGCCAATGTAATAATAACCTATAGGGTCACACACATAGAACATAATTTTAAAAGGAAATTAATTTAAATTGTAAGGATTTAAATATATCAATATGATTGATAGTATTTTATATCACGAATTTAAATTAACAAGGATAATTTGTATATATGTATATTAATTAAGACTTGATTAAGATATATATATATATATATATATATATATAAATATAAATTGGATTTTAATAATATTAGGTTTTGATTAATTCCTCCTAACTACTATATATATGATATATATCGGTCATTTTAGGGATTACGCTCAAAATACAAAACCCTAGTCGCTTCTTGAGAGAGACTAGAGAAATAGTTTCAAAAATCCTCATCCTTAGTGGCTAATCTGCTGGTTCCTTCTTCTAGAGATCATGTGATCGATTCACTTGAGCGTTCGTGTGGATACCGTAGAGGCGCAGTTCGTTTGGATTGCATTGGAGATTCGACCGCATCAATTCCTACTTCATAATCGGTATAATCTTTTACACACTGAATTAATTTCTGTTTTGCAGGGATCCTGTTTGGGTTTCGGATTGTTTTGTTCAATTTATTTTTCGTTGTGAATTACTTTGATGTGCCGAAAACACTACATGTGGTATCAGAGCTACTTGCGAAATGATTAATTCAAATTACGTGTTTTATTATTTTCGATATATATGATATGTGATCATATAATTTTACCGATCTGAAATTAATTATAGTGCTTTCGATATATATTATATATGATGATACAATTTTATCGATCTGAAATTGAGTATATGATATTCTGTATGTAGACATATTCTGGTATTATGAATATCAGTAATAGATATACATGTATATTATGTTCTGTTAATTGTATCTTAAATGGTGTTAAAACAGTATACAACTTATGTTCTAATTGGATTAGAAGCATGAAGATTCAGTTTAATATGATTAATTGAAACTGGACACATATGATATGTACTGGGTGTATAGTTATTATGGGTGTTTTGGTGGATTAAAATATATGATTATGAAACTGTTTCAGAGATTTGTATGGAAAAATTCTACAATACAGATTGTAGTTCGAAAATCAGCCGGACCACCGCTAAGGGGGGAGACCCCCCCTTGGACCCCCTGTCAGAATGCATATGGATGGTCGTGAACTCCCAATATGTTATATATAGTTTTCTTTAATTATATATAAAATGTTATGTGCTTATTGTGATATGCATGGTACACAGTTATGGCCTTTTGACCCATAAGTTAGTTGTTTTTGGTTTTGAAATACGGCTTGCATGTCGTGCCTTTCTATAAATTCTGATGTAATATTCTCTTCTCATCTAAATCCCCTCGAATGTAACTCAAGGTTTCTTTATGTCATGTAATAATCTATTATTATGAAGATGACAAGATGAAGGACACGATGGAAAGATGATGATGGAGAGGAGGCACTTGCATGAGGAAGATCCAAGGAAGCTACTATTTTGAGATCTTTTACCACCTTAGATTGACCTTCAATCTTCCATTAGCTTGAAAACATTGACAGTGGATTGGGCCATAACTGTGACACATTTAATTTTGTACTTTATTTATGCTTGTATGCGATATGATAAATAATGTGAGACCCCATATTTTATGAATAAAGATTTAATTTTCTCGAAATATTTTTTTAATATCATGGTGTGGATTTGAGATAATGTTATAGTTGTGGGTAGTATTTATAAATTTTGCAAAGTATGCAAGTTGTCATATTATATTCGATTGGTCGGGGAATATTTGTTTTATCAGGGAATATTCGTGCAATGACACAATCATTGGTGGACCCCGCAACGGAATTATTGTTGGATTGAGAAAATGATAAAAATATTTTATGAAAATAACGGTGAAAGTTTTACCGTTAATACTGTTGAACTACTCGGTAGTAAAAGTATAGTAATACGTGTGGTTGCATAGTAGCACACGGTATTACTTATTGATGTTTACGTGATAAGTCACTCAGTTTTGTTGGTATTATTAATGTAATAATACAGAAAATCTTTTTATATAAAATGTAATACTTTTATAAAGTTATTCTATAAATAGAATATATTATATTCTATTATGCATAGTGTTGCATAGTGTCTACATAGTATTTTGTATAGTAAAATCTTTTTTATATAAAATGTAATACTTTTATAAAGTTATCTGCTTTATTAGACAATAATTAGAATATATTATATTTTATTATGCATAGTGTTTTGCATAAGGTTCTGCATAGTGTTTGCATAGTAAAATCTTTTATAAAGTTATTCATTTTATTAGATTATAAATAGAATATATTATATTTTATTTAAAAGATTTTACTTTAAATATGACCATCGATTAAAGTAAATCAATCTGGACTGCTCATGAGTTAGTTACTATGCAAATTCATTTTTCTATAAATAGAAGCTCATTCATTCATTATTTCTTACTTAATTCACTTAAACTATAGAGAGAAACTATAGAGAGAAAGAAGAAAATGTTCTCGCTACTTTACTACTTCTATATCCAAGGTTTTCTTTTCTAAGGTAGGGATATTATTTGTTGTACTAGTAGAGAATATTATTTGTTGTACTTTCATAAGGGGTATTCTTTCTTTCTTATTCATGAAGAGAACTTCATTATTCCATTCTTTATTATTCTCGTTGGAATAACCTCGTATACGCCGGATACCCTATACTTGGTGAAATTCTTCTTCATTATTCCATTCTTTATTATTATGTTGGAATAACTCTGTCTATGCAAAAGTAACGCATACATGGTGAAATTCTTCTAATATTCCGTTCTTTATTATTCTCGTCAATATCCTCATCTGTATGGCATTTACGCCGACTGGTTCCATTATTTATTATTCATCGTAATATCCTGCATCAGACGCTTATACCGGACTCGTTCCATTATTTATTATTCTGGAATCTCGTGCGTCAAGCGCTTACGCTTTAACTCGGTTCCATTATTTATTATTCTCTTGGGAATAACTCGTCTGCGGCAGATCTATCACACGCATAGTGAATGCTTTTGTTATTCCATTTTTTATTATTCTGTTGGAATAACCTGTCTATGTGGATTACCACATGCATGGTGAATGATCCTTTGTATTCATTCCATATTAAATTGTGGAAATGATCTCAGATATCGTTGAATTACCGTATTAATGTGAAGATCCATTTGCGCTTTATATATTCTATTATACTCGCTGGTTAAAGTTTTAACTTCTATACTCCATGAAATTAGTGGAATATCCTTGATATTTGCGCTTCATCCAAAGATCTTTTCATGGAAATATTCTTCCGAGCATTCTTGAATTTTACTCTACAAAGAAGTATCATGTTGACAATTTGGACGTTATTGGTTCCTGGATAAATTAAATCTTGAACTTGTTTTATTGAATTGTTATATCATTGTCATCATCCTCATGTTTATATTTTTGAAAGTCATATGTGGCTTCAGAGTGCATAGATGGACTTGGTATGATTATGACTGTGGATTATTCTTGTATAATCATGACCGTAATGTTACAAATAATGTGGAAAAAGTCCTCATTGGCCCGTAGTGCATTGACGAACAGTTTTTGGTATGATTATGGCTATGGATTCTCTTCGGCCAAGGGTGCAAAGATTAATTGTTTTATGGCATGATCAAGACCGTTGATGAAAACACGATTATCTTTGGTCGTAGTGCATGAATAATTCGTGGTCGTGATACTAAAGAATATCCTTGGTCGTAGTGCAGGGGTGATTCAATGATGTGGATTATTTATGAAGTTGAGTCTCAGCGATAAAAGTGATGAAAAACCTTTTAAATCATAGAAGATAGTAGATTTTATTCACTACTTGACTCTTCTAATGGATTGCTTATTCCGGTGCAGTTAAACTTGATAGTTATTATATTTTATCAGTTTAACACTGTTGAAGGCTAATGATAGTTTATTCTGCATTATCTTAGTCATAATATTTCTTCTTGGGCTAGTTGAGCTCACCTTTTCTTTCACCGTTCTCTTCGTGAAATGAGAACGTAGTTGGACTAGTGGGGAACAAGAGTGATGGTCCTTGATGGTGCATTAGTAGTCCTTACTATTCTCCGTGAAATAGTGTGATAATAATAGTAATGAGGACTCCTTTTGAGTTTGTATACTCTAGTAGACAATATTTGTATACAAACTCACAGCTTTATGTTTTTGTCAGATTTGTACCTACTATTTGTATTATTAAGTTGTATTTGAATTTTGTACCATGTATCTGGCGACTCAAGATGAGTGATGTATACCTAATTTTGGGGGCGTCACAAATAATGTGCATGCTTAATAAGATTAAAATTGGTGAGATCTAAATTAATTTATAAAATCCCTCAATAAATTATTAAGTCTAAATCAGATGCCTTCCAATGAATAACACTCATCAAGACCTTGATCAATGGATGTAGGTTTGCCAAAGCAAAGTACCCTATTTATCTAGGTAAGATGCGATAAGATAATTGTGATATCCAAACTGTTAAAAGCATTGGGCCCGACTTAACTAAGTTATCTCAATTGGATTGTGGACTTAGAGGCATGGAGTTTGGTAGGTACCATTAGATGGACTAGAAACAAATGTTGTTTAGCAAACTATCCAGGAGTTATATATGATATAATTGACAAAGGGCTGTCTACCTAAATAATTGTGTTTTAGATTAGCCAAAGCTAACTTAAGGCATAATAAAATATGGATCTTGGTTCACTAGAAAGATTTAATAGAAAATGCTTTCCGAATTAATGGCGAGGGCTATTAATTTGAATAAAATAGTGGGAGGTATATTTTGAATGTACTGTTATCAATTACATAATATCAACTCGCAATTTGACTTATTGTTGATCGATTTAGCATCAATGAATACGCAAGTATACACTAACAACAAGTAATAAAGTGAAAGTAGAGTATTGTTCCCACGAGGAATTATTTAATAAAACTCACCAAGTACTAATTCTTAACCAAACTAATTTTATTTAAACAATCTCAAATCGTGTTTTTCTAATTAAAAAACTAAATTAACTAATTAAAACTAAGATTTTAACGAATGAATTCAAATAAATAAAGATTAAGACTTCAATATCCCCAATTATGAATTATAAATCAATTATCCAATTATCCCAATTATTATGCCCTATCAAATTGTTAACAGAATTCTCAAATGCCAAAAGTCCTTTTCCAAGTGATCAATTGCCTTCTATTTAATCCAGATTAATCTTGCTATATTCTTATGCAAAACAATTGAATTAAACTCGTTATAATCCCAATTCCTTATGTGTTACATGCTATGAATGATATTTCCATTCAATTCACAAACCTAATTATTCATCATGCAAATAACTAAGTCACATGATATCATGCCCAGATTTAACCCTAGATTTCCTCTTCCAATTCCTTCTAGAGTAACAAAGTAATTATCGATCAAATAATTAAGCAATAAGCACAAGACAAGATAAACAACTCACTTTAACATAAATAATTAGAATATAATGAATAACTAATTCATAGCCATAAAAAGTTCAATTGAAATCTAAAAATAGTTAGTTCATAATTAATGAATTAAAACCAAGAATCCACAACCTAATAGACATCAAAAGATAAAAGTAAGATGAGAGAAGAGAATAGAATCTGTTGTCGAAATCGATGCTCCCTCTTGCTTTCTTGCTTCTTGATTTTCAATGGTCTCCAAGTTTAGCTTCAATCTCCAAAACTAATAAGAATTAGGGTTATTTTCTAATCTAAAGGAGTGTTTTCTCTAGGCTAAGCTATGTAATCTCTATTTATATTTATGCCTTACATCATGTATTTATAGGTTACAAGTCCAATTTTTAGTTTAGGAACAAA
The DNA here is from genome assembly GCA_020205605.1 of Panax ginseng. Classification (NCBI taxonomy): domain Eukaryota; kingdom Viridiplantae; phylum Streptophyta; class Magnoliopsida; order Apiales; family Araliaceae; genus Panax; species Panax ginseng. The sequence goes on from CM035141.1 coordinate 72,934,860, forward strand.
CCCAATCCTATTTGAGTCAAAAGGTGTCAAATTTACCAAAAGCGGCGTCCAGTCAGCACCAAACCTTTCCCCAAAGGCCTCAAATACTGGAAACTACAATTGAGTTCGCCTCTCTAAGCCCCCAAGGCTGACAATGCACTAAGAGTAAGCGCCTTGCTACCGACTCCAAAATCCGACATTTTCTGCTCCGACGCCCTTTGGGAAAATGGTCATAACTTCTTCGTCCAACTCCGATTTTGATGATTCAAGATGTTCCTAAAGAGGAGAAGTAGATCTACAACTTTTATTCTTTGTGTTTTCCGAAATAATGTAAGAAGTTATAGTCAAATTGGCTCTGAAGTGACTCTATATGTAAATGGCAAGTTTAAAACGCGAATCTAGCCACCCCAAACATCGATCCATGTAACTTTTGTCCCAAATCCTACAAAACAATATAAAACATGCTTGAATAGACACAAACATATAAAAACATCCTAAAAGACTTAAGAACAACAATAAATTAAGCCCGAATGTATCCAATTCATGGGTATAAACTCACTCATCAAATACCCCCAAACTTAAATCTTTGTTTGTCCTCAAGCAAAAACACAAAAATGTTATGCAATGCAATGTAATGAAACTAATCTATATGCCTACTTAATCCAACAAAGAATGATGTAAAACAAGTCTATTCAACCTACTTAGAGAAATCAAGTAAACATGATAATACATCATATTAAAACAAATCAAGAATTTCCCAATCAATCATCAAATCTTAGATCATTATCACCGATATAGTGCGTGTGTGCTCCACAACAATGTTAACTCGATATAAAATCAAATTTAAGACATAATAGATATCTTTGAAGGCATCATATAAAGGCAAATTCACAAAATTCACGAACAAGCTTTATATCCAACTAAAGTCAAACATCCACCAAGTTCAAGAGTCCAATCTGGGATACTTATGCTTTACTTTTCATTACGGGGCTTTTTGCTCTTTTCCCGCTTTTATTGTTTTTTTTTTAACCATAATCGCGTAATGTCTCATTCCATTAGGCTAACAAAGTTGTCACCCCTTAGCGAGCTTTTGACCAACGACTCCTGCACCATATAAGACCTTAGGGCGCTTAGGTTTTAAGATACCTTCTCAAGCATTTTACTCAAGTAACAAAGGCCCCAAACAAAACTAGCCACTTTAATTTTTTCTTTTTCTTTTTTTTTTTTATAGATGGTTGGTGAGTGCGTTTCGCCCATCTCACGCTTGTGTTTATGGGGAGTGTTTCTCCTCAACCCACCACAAGACTCAACATGTTTTTTTTTTTTTTTTTAGCTTATATACCCCAAAATTTCCCCCAAACTTAAGTTTTTATCAAAATTTAGCCATCTCCGCCTTATTCATGTCTTTCATTCCTTCACACTAGTATTATACTTAAGAAATCCATTATGTATCAATTTAAACTTAATCGCTTAATATAGTCATTATTAACGTATAACCTTGATTATACCAGCCTAAAACAGAAAAGATTCAATTCATAACAAGAAATCACATCAAAGCCCTAATATTCAATACTATACTTATCTACTTAACTCCGGTCTCATCATTGGCCAAAATAGACTTTTACTATCTAACAAATTGAAATCATGCAAATATAAACTAATCAAGAACAAACATAGTAAACTAACTACTATTTTTATGATTTTTAAATTTTTTTTTTTTTAAACAAAAAAACTGAATGCAAAACTAAATGTAAATAACCCGAAAACATAACGAACTACAATGTAAATAACTAACTATATGCAATACTGACACTAAAATGCCCCCAAACTTAAACTAGACATTGTCCTCAATGGCTACAATAGATAGAAAAAATTAAAGCAGAGGACTTCCACGAAAATATAGCCATCTTCCTCCTTGTCCGCTAAGTTTGGAGAATAAAGGCTAGACATGGAACAAATTGGGCACCACACTTGAATTTGACTTGAATAACTCAGAAAACCATGATAGAAGCAATTTTATTAAATCCTAAATAAATGCAAATTCAAACTACTAATATAAAACTTAATAAAATTAAAAATAAAAATTAAACTTGGGTTGCCTCCCAATAAGCGCTTGTTTTATAGTCTCAAATGACTTCTTCAATTCTCATCCAATTCCCTACGAAAAGTTGAGGAACCCTCCATCCATCTAAATAATATAGCTTTTGGTAGGTTCCCATTTGTAATAGCCATTGTATTAAAGTCACCTAGAATGCTTTCTTGAGATAATATCACATTCAAGAACGCCCAAAGATCTAGTGGTTTCTCCATTGTGTCTCCATGAATATATTCTCGCATGTAGGCTTGTCGACACAACAATTTTTTCTTCTATCTTCTCTAGCTCATCGCACCATGGTTTCAAGGTGTACTTGCTTTTACATCACAGTAGAGTATTGCCGACTATGACTCACTAATCGGACAAGGTTTTGCAAATCTAACCGGACTCTTGAACGTGGAGGAGAAGGCACTTGAGGCATAAATAACATTGGCTCATCATCATTGGTTCTCATAATTAGTTCTTCACCGACCTTGTTGTCATTATCCCCACTTGTCTCCTCTTTTCATCTCATGGCTCATCCAGCTTTGTAGATTTGGCTCTGCTCACCAACGGCTCTAATCCATGTCATAGGGCCAGTGTATTGAGGACTGATTGTTCAACGACGTCTTATCTGCTCCACTTGATTTTCCAAATTCTTGATCAACGCCTCGGCTTTGCAAATTCAAATTTACTTGATTCATTTTCTTGTCTTGTTCCTCATTCCTTTTTGCGTAAGCTTTAATAAAATTTCCAAGGCTTCCTCCCAATTTGAATGTTCTTCCCATTGTAGTGGAGGTGGACACAAGAAATCCTCGTGGTATGTTGGACTTGGAGCATAAAATTGATCTTGATTGTTACTCCATGAAAATCCGGGTGATACCCCAATCCTCGATGATAGTTGTTGGGATAGACATAATTATTGGGGTAATCACCACTATACTCAGCACTCTACCGGCCCGATGGTGCATTGATGACTCATATGATTTCCAAAGACAATAATCACAAGTAACCACCATACTTTGGACGACGCCGAGCTTCAAAAGCTTCAAACATCCTCGAAAGTGTCTCAATCAGGCTTGACAATGCGTAAAGTTTCTCGAGTCTTTCAATCTCCACTCCCCTTGGTTGAGTCATGTTCGTGTATGGCCATTGATACACAAAGTCATCCATGGTACCGAAAAAGAGAGAAATATAGAAAGAGAATTAAAAATAAAAATAAAATGTTTAAATTAAGACTAATTTGATTGAAATTAATATTGGTAAATAATTATTAAATTAAGTCCCTAAGAATCTACGCCAAAAAACTTGTTGATCGATTTCGCAATCAATGAATACCGCAAGTATACACTTCCAACAAGTAATAAAGTGAAAGTAGAGTATTGTTCCCACGAGGAATTATTTAATAAAAATCACCAAGTACTAATTCTAACCAAACTAATTTTATTTAAACAATCTCAAATCGTGTTTTTTCTAATTAAAAAACTAAATTAACTAATTAAAACTAAGATTTTAATGAATGAATTCAAATAAATAAAGATTAAGACTTCAATATCCCCAATTATGAATTATAAATCAATTATCCAATTATCCCAATTATTATGCCTACTTTAATTGTTAACAGAATTCTCAAATACCAAAAGTCCTTTTCCAAGTGATCAATTGCCTTCTATTTAATCCAGATTAATCTTGCTATATTCTTATGCAAAACAATTGAATTAAACTCACATAATCCCAATTCCTTATGTGTTACATGCATGTAATGTATATTTCCATTCAATTCACAAACCTAATTATTCATTATGCAAATAACTAAGTCACATGATATCATGCCCGCCTTCTAACCCTAGAATTCCTCTTCCAATTCCTTCTAGAGTAACAAAGTAATTATCGATCAAATAATTAAGCAATAAGCATAAGACAAGATAAACAACTCACTTTAACATAAATAATTAGAATATAATGAATAACTAATTCATAGCTATAAAAGTTCAATTGAAATCTCAAAAATAGTTAGTTCATAATTAATGAATTAAAACCAAGAATCCACAACCTAATAGACATCAAAAGATAAAAGTAAGATGAGAGAAGAGAATAGAATCTGTTGTCAAGAACTGATGCTCCCCTCTTCGCTTCTTGCTCTTGATCTTCAATGGTCTCCAAGTTGCTTCAATCTCCAAAACTAATAAGAATTAGGGTTATTTTCTAATCTAAATGAGTGTTTTCTCTAGGCTAAGCTATGTAATCTCTCTTTATTTTATGCCTTACATCATGTATTTATAGGTTACAAGTCCAATTTTTAGTTTAGGAACAAACCCAATCCTATTTGGAGTCAAAAAGGTGTCAAAATTACTTCAAAAACGCTAGCCCAGCCCGCACTCAAACCCTTCCTCAAATACCAAATACCAAGCAACAAAGATCGAGTTCGCTTCTAGCGCCCCATACCGAAAATGCACTAAGAGTAAGCCGCCGGTCGACCCAAAATCCGACATTTTCTCGCTCCGACGTCCTTTGAGAAAAATGGCCATAACTTCTTCGTCCGAACTCCGATTTCGATGATTCAAGATGTTCTGAAAGCGAGAAGTAGATCTACAACTTTCATTCTTTGAGTTTTTTTGAAATAATGTCAGAGATATAGTCAAATTGGCTCTGACGTGACTCATCGTGTAAAATGGCAAGTCGAAAACGCGAATCTAGCCACCTAAACATCGATCCATGTAACTTTTGTCCCAAATCCTACAAAACAATATAAAACATGCTTGAATAGACACAAACACATAAAAATATCCTAAAAGACTTAAGAACAACAATAAATTAAGCCCGAATGTATCCAATTCATGGGTATAAAACTCACTCATCACTTATTATTTTGGCACTTATAAATTGTAGATATCAATGGCAAACAACAACAACACAAGTAGTCTTTCACTACGATCAGTCCTTGAGAAGGACAAGCTAAGTGGAATTCATTTCCTTGACTGGCATAGGAACTTGAGGATTGTCCTCAAACAAGAGCCGCCAGCTATATGTCCTCGATGGGCCCATTCTCGCAAAGACCAAATGTCCATCGCACTACGCAAGGAGCATAATGCTTATAAGAAGCATCAAAATGATGCTCTGGACGTGAGTTGTCTCATGCTAGCAATCATGAACGCTGAGCTTTAGAAGTAAAATGAGTTTTTGGATGCTTATGAGATGATCGAGCATCTCAAGAAATTGTTCGAAGGGCATGCTCAATAGGAGAGGTATCATACAAGCAAGGCATTGTATCACTGCAAGATGGGTGAACGTGATCCAGTTGGTCCACATATGCTAAAAATGATTGGGTATATTGAGTACCTTGATAGGTTGGGTTTTCCAATCACTCCGGAAGCCCAAACAGATCTTGTTTGGCAATCCTTGAACATCAGCTACTCTCAATTTGTTATGAATTATCTTATGAATGAAATTGAGAAACCCCTTACTGAGTTGTTGAGCATGTTAAGAACTGCTGAGAACAACATGAAAAAGGTAGGACCCGCTCCCATAATGATGGTGCAAAAGGGGAATGCTAAGGGAAATTGGAAAGGCAAGAAGAAGATAGGATCTAAATCTTTTGCAAAACCCAATTCCAAAACCAAACATGCTTTAAAACCTAAAGGTGAGGTGGCTAAAGAAGGTGAGTGTCACTTTTTTGGAAAACCTGGACACTGGAAGAGGAATTGTCATGCTTATTTGGAAGATGTGAAGAAAAGGAAAGGAAGTACGACTTCTGATTCAGGTATATATGTTATAAAATTCAACTTTTCTACTTCTACATCATGGGTATTGGATACTAGATGTGGTTCTCACATTTGTGTTAATGTGTAGGAACTTCGAAGGTGTATGACTTTGGCAAAAGGAGAGGTTGACCTACGAGTTGGGAATGGAGCAAAAGTTGTTGCACTGGCCGTAGGAACTTTTCATTTATCTTTGCCCACTGGGCTAATATTAGAATTAGAGGATTGTTATTATGTGCCTGCTATAATCAAAAACATTATTTCTGTTTCTTGTTTGGACAAGAAAGGTTTTTCATTTATAATAAAGAACAATCGTTGTTTGTTTTACTTAAATGATATTTGCTATGGTGTTGCACAATTGTTTAACGGTCTCTATATTCTTGATTTAGAAATACCTATCTATAACATAAATACAAAACGATTTAAATCAAATGATTCAAATCCGACATATCTCTGGCATTGTCGTTTAGGTTATATAAATGAGAAACGCATATCCAAACTCCATAAAGATGGGTTCTTGGATTCATTTGATTTTGAATCATATGAGAAATGCGAGTCTTGTTTATTAGGCAAGATGACTAAAGCCATTTTCACTGGACACAGTGAACGGGCTAGCGATGTATTGGGACTTATACATAGTGATGTATATGGACCCGTGAGTTCGTTAACAAGAGGTAGGTTTTATTACTTCATTACATTTACTGATGACTTTAGTAGATATGGATATGTGTATCTTATGAGACATAAATCCGAATCCTTTGAAAAGTTCAATGAATTCAAGAATGAAGTTCAAAACCAATTTGGCAAAATCATAAAAGCCCTTTGATCCGATCGAGGAGGTGAATACTTAAGCCAAGACTTTGATGACCTTCTAAAGGAGTGTGGTATTATATCACAGTTTACTCCACCTGTAACACGACAATGGAATGGTGTATCTGAGAGGAGAAATTGTACCTTGTTGGACATGGTACGATCAATGATGAGTTATACAGATCTTCCAATAAGCTTCTGGGGTCATGCCCTAGAGATAGTTGCATTCACACTTAACCGTGTTCCTACAAAGACGGTTCAGAAGACACCATATGAGATGTGGATCGGGAAACGCCCTAGTATGTCGCTCATGAAGATTTGGGGTTGCAGGCGCTTGTTAAACGTCCGGATTCTCGACAAGCTCGGACCCAAATCTGACAAATGTAATTTTGTGGGATACCCAAAGGAAACAAAAGGGTATTATTTCTACAAACCTTCTGAGAACAAAGTGTTTATTGCTCGAACTAGTATTTTTCTAGAAAGAGAATTTGTCTATAAAGGAAACAGTGGGAGGAAAATAGAACTCGAAGAAATTCGAGAACCACAAAATATCATTGAACCTAAGTTGGAACGTGAGCAGGAACAACAAGATATTGTGTAAAGTGAACCTGCTCAAATTACACAAGGAATTCGTAGATCTGGTAGGACACGCCAAGATTCCAAGAGATATTATGGATATCTGGTGACTCAAAACGGCGATGTGATGCTCATAGATCAGGATGAGCCAGCTTCCTACCAATAAGCTATGAATGGACCAGATTCTGAGAGATGGCTTGAAGCCATGAGATCTGAAATGGACTCCCTGTATACTAACCAAGTATGGACTTTGGTTGATCCACCCGAAGGGATAAAACCTGTAACACCCCCAAATCTTAGTACTTCATTTCCTCAAGATTTGGTGTTCACTTAATCAAAACATTCATTTCTAACTACCCAATCATAATAAAATTAAATAATGAAAACCTGCCAATACAAGATTAAACTTAAATAAAAAAAGATCTCCCAGGTTATCTAACCTTTAATTACAATCATTCAAATGCGGTAATTAAATTATTACATCATTCAAAAGTCTATAACGATAAAATAAAATTACAAGTCTTCATCACTTGTACATTTTTCCCTTTCCTTTACTAGTGGTAGGTTCATTGACCTTTTTACCCTTAGCTGCAAATGAGTATATAATATGCAAGACTGTGCAAACAAGGCTCACTTGAAATAAGAATGAATAACTTTACAACATTACAACATTTGCCAGAAATAGGCTCAATAGAACTGAATGATAGGTTCTATTAACATTTTTAAACATACTACTGAGGGTCTAATGACCACGGATCATGTCCACAGTTATAAGTAATCTTTCAACTTTAACTTTAACAAATATAAGACTATAAGGACTCCACGCACTTAGGGGGGATCAACCTTTCAGTACAATGTATTGTGCACAACCATTTCAACGCTAAACGTAAACCTCTAATAAAAGAGTTGTTCATCTCAGTATTTAGAATACAAGTCCGCACCAAAGTAAGTTTGGTTTGGATACATTACAGGGTAATTTAGAATTCAACGATCATCAACTAAGGATTAGTTGAATACAAAAGAACTAACTGTATGCTATGGAATAATCATAATTGAATCGATATTTGTAAATTAATATCATGCTTTAGGAATAATCTAATAGCATAAACATTGAATAATCATAACATAATTTGATTTGAACAATATTAAGTCAAAGTTATTGATAATTGGATACCAAGCATGCATAATGAATAGTAATTTGAACGATAAAGTTGTTCAACACTAGAATATTAAAATATAGCGATTGCATGCTAAATAATAAGTTACATATAAAAGAAACTTGCTCAATACTAAATATACGATTTAGAATACTTGCATCCCTATGAACAATTAGATACAAGAGCTTTCTCAATAATAAACCATCTAGCTCTACGAAAGTGTAGAGTTAGCCACTTGTATAATTGAATTTGAATTAAAAGCAATAATGTACTCAACGAAATTGAACTTGCACAATGAAGTTTTAGAGTTAAAAAACTTGCATAAACAACTAACTCAATGAAAGTATGGAGTTAGAAAACTTGCTCAAAAGAGTTTAAATATTCACACAATTATAAAAGTAGAGTTAGAGAACTTGCCTTTAGCACAAGCTAACCCTTACCACTTGAATCTCAATACCCTATATATATATATATATATATGTCATCATGACATAATTAGTCATTACCAACATTTTATATCCATATAAACAAATATATACATCATGTAGGTTAAATTACCAATTCACATAATCAAACTATGTTAATACTTGTTAACCCTTGCTAACATGCTCATTCATAGTTTAATACTACTGAAATCATCATTTAACATTCCTATTATTAACACATAACATTTATTTTCAAACTTTGTGTAATAAACTAAAATTGTCGAATATTCTAATCGTTTTACGCTAATCACATTGCAAGGCACTGACATCAATTACATCACGATTATCAAATAAGCAATGCTTACACAAGGCATATGGCAGGCCATTTACACATCTATGAAGGAAGCAGCTCTTAAAAAGTCTAAAAACCCAAACTCTACGCCAAGCTCTCAAGAACAAGATGAACAAAAAGCCAAATTGGCCTACAAGCTCCAATCTAATAAGCTAATTAACATGTAATTCATACAGAGACTTCATGTAAACATATTGTAAAGACTCCTAACATGATTCTACCCATAAAATAATATAAACATCAAATTTACAACACCCAATTTCAATGTTTTTGGCAAAAACTCCATTTTTGACATTTTTAATGAAAATCAACACTGTGATTTTGTTTTTCAATCAAAATAGTAAATTCAAAATACCATAGTTATGATTATACATACTCTATCAAATTCAATAGTCAATTTCTCAATTTAACAACTAATTAAACATTACTTTTTACTTTAAACTAAGCCATATTCATATATATTTTCATATGAACTCACTGTGATATATTTTTCTTCACAATTTACATACATACATAAAGTAATTGATTATAATCATACATAACCTATGAAAAATAGTTTTAGAACAACAATCATCATCTAAAGCTAGATACACAAGAAATTCATCATCCATAACTATTTACAAAGAACTTTTTGGAGAAGAAAACTATACTTTAAAAATAAAATACAAGGATTAATATCCTACCTTTGATTAAGAAGATTATGGCTATCCTTTTGATTATCCAGCTTCTTTTCCCCAATTCCTTTCTCAAATTCTCTAGCCTTCCTTCCTCTCTTCTTTTCTCTATGTAAACTCTCTTCTTCTCTTCCACTGAGTTCTTTCTTCCTAACTCTAACTACATACTAACAATATAACGTATAATAATAATATAGGTATTAAATATATAATATAATTCTAACTTTAACTGACATCAGTTATATTTTATTTAAAAATCAAAAGCCATAAGGCTTGTTTGGCTAACATACCATTAACTTATATAAAAGCTAATTAAAATAAATCAATTAATCCATATACCTTGTTTGATAAAACACACTATTAGATTAAAGACTTAATATGCATTAAAACTTGTTTGGCCAAAACTAAATTAAACTCCTTTAATTTATTTTAATAACTCCTTTATAGCAAGGTTATTCGTCACACTTTCAATAAATTAAATAATCAATCAATTCAAATATTAATCTATTAAATTACTTTAACACATAATTCATTATCACAAAATTATAATTTCTTTATAATTATAATTTTATTTAATCCACTAACACCTTTATTTTAATTACAAATTCCAATTAAAATATTATAATTCATTTAATCATTATTAGCTTTCTAACTTAATTATTAAATTAAATTAATATATAATCTCATAACAATTAATTTTCTTAGCTCCTTAATTATTTATTCAACAAATAATTAACTAAACCACATCAACTCAAATTGAACAATTATTTATTCAACAATAAACATATCCATTAAATACTTATATAAATCAATAAATATTTAATATTATAATTTAAAATTCTGGAATGTTACATCATTCCCTCCTTACAAGGATTCTGTCCTTAGAATCACAACTCAAATAAATCATTCGTTACATTCTTCCCTACTTACAAAGATTCTGTCCCCAGAAACGAAGACACAGATTAAACAAATAACTCAGGGTTCTTCTTTCAACATTTTCTCTTCGAGTTCCCACGTAGCTTCTTCAGCGTTGTGGTTCCTCCATATCACCTTCACAGAAGGTATAACTTTATTCCCCGAGCACCGTTCTTTCCTCACAACTATCTCGAATAGGAATCTCTTCATAAGACAAATCTTTCTCAAATCGCAACGGCTCGTATCGATCACGTGTTTTGTAGTCGGGTTTATACTTGGTCAGAATATTGTAAATGTGAAAAATTGTGAATGTTTTCCAACTCGAGGTAGAGCTACCTCGTAAGCCACTTCTCCCACTCTCCGCAAAGACTTCAAAGGGTCCAATAAACCTCGGGCTTAGCTTTACTTTTTTACCGAAAACAAATTTTCCCTTCCAAGGAGAAACTTTTAGGAATACAAAAGTTCCTACGCTGAATGCATCGATCTTGTCTGTGGTTGATCAACATACTTTTTCTCGTCTGTCTCGAGTCGCTACCAATCTTGTCTCGATGAGTTTGACAACGTTAGCGGCTTTGTTGTACTGCTTCGGGTCCTAACAAATGGCGCTCACCGACTTCATCCCAAAGATAGTGGAGTTCTGCACTTTCTCATCGTCATAATGCCTCGTAAGGTGGCATGCCGATGTCAGATGGTAATCACTGTTGTTGTAAGCAAATTCCACCAACGGTAAATGTTCTTCCCAAATTCCTTTAAAGTCCATGACGATGCTCTTAGCATATCTTCCAATGTCTCGAATTGTTCGTTCGCTTCGTCATCTCTGCTTATGGATGATAAGTCGTACTCATTCGCAAATCGTGTCCCCATGCATTCTTGTAGTCTCTTCCAGAAATTAGACGTGAATCGCGGATCTCTATCGGACACAATTGATACTGGCACTCCATGCCTCGAAATGATCTCTTTAATTTACAATCTTGCCAATTGATCAAGATTGAATCTAATCTTTATTGATAAAAAGTGCGCTAATTTCGTTAGTCTGTCCACTATAACCCAAATCGCATCGCATCCTCTCTGAGTAGTTGGAAGACCCACCACAAAATCTATCATGATGTGTTCCCACTTCTATTCTGGTATTTCCAACGGTTGAAGTAATCCGATGGGTCTTTGATGTTCGGCTTTTACTCTTTGACATGTCAAGCATTTCGTTACACAATCTGCAACGTCCCTTTTCATATTCGGCCACCAAAAATGTCGGCGCAAATCTTGATACATTTTTGTGCTTCCTAGATGAATTAAATATCTTGAGCTATGACCTTCGGTCAAAATTTCTTCTTTCATATCTCGGTGTTCGCCGAACCCGATTCTTCCTCAAACCGTAGTAGTCCTTCGGTATCGATCTTGTATTTTACATCACTACCCTTAATAAGATTCTCTTTGATTTTCCCACACTCTTCATCTTGTAGTTGAGCATCCTTCACTTTGTCCACTAAAGTTGGACCGACTTCTATCTGGAATAGTTGTTCGTCAGATTCTTTTAGAAATTTGATTTCCAACTCCAATTTTGTCATTGCTGAAATGAGCTCCTCCTGAGTTGTTATCAGCATCAACTTTTCCTGACCTTTCCTGCTTAAAGCATCTGTAACCACATTCACTTTGCCCCGATGATAAAAGATCTCACAATCGTAATCTTTTATCAATTCCATCCACCTTCTTTGACGCATGTTCAAATCCTTCTGAGTAAAAATATACTTCAGACTTTTTTGGTCTGTGTAGATCTCACATTTCTCTCCATAAAGATAGTGTCTCCATATCTTAAGAGCAAATACAACTGCAGCCAATTCCAAATCATGAGTCGGATACCCTTTCTCATAATCTTTCAGTTGTCTTGATGCATACGCAATAACTTTGTCGTTCTGCATAAGAACACAACCCAACCCTTTGTGTGAGGCATCATTATACACCACAAAATTTCTCAGATTATCCGGTAATGTCAACACAAAAAAGCCACACTTAGCTTCTTCTTCAAATATTTGAAACTCTCTTCACATTTCTTCGTCCAAACAAATTTTACAGCCTTCCTTGTCAAATTTGTTAGCGGAGTGGCTATCTTAGAAAAATCTTGAATAAATCTTCTATAATAACCGGCCAGTACTAAGAAACTCCTTACTTCTAACGGTGTTCTTGGTTGTTCCCAATTGATTACAGCTTCCACTTTTGATGGATCCACTGAAATCTCGTCCTTGTCAATAACATGACCCAAAAATTGTACATGATTGAGCCAAAATTCGCACAAAGAGAATTTTGCGTACAACTTTTCCTTTCTTAGTGTCTCCAATGTCAAACGTAAATGTTCCACATGTTCTTCTTGAGTTTTGGAATACACTAGAATGTCGTCAATGAATACCACTACAAACTTGTCTAAGAATTGTTTAAACACCATGTTCATCAAATCCATGAATGCAGCAGGGGCATTAGTTAAACCAAAAGACATCACCAGAAACTCGTAATGTCTATACCGAGTTCTGAATGTCGTTCGTGGTATATCCTCCTTCCTCACTTTCAATTTGTGATACCCACTTCTCAAATCAATTTTCGAAAAGTATTTAGCACCCTTCAACTGGTCAAATAAGTCATCTATTCTAGGTAACGGATACCTATTCTTAATAATGACCTTGTTTAACTCCATATAATCAATGCAAAGACGGATTGATCCGTCTTTCTTCTTCACGAATAAAATCGGCGCTCCCACGGCGATACGCTTGGTTGAATATACTTCTTGTCTAGAAATTCTTGCAACTGTACCATCAGTTCCTTCATTTCTACCAGAGCCATTCTATACGAGGCCTTCGATATTGGTGCTGTTCCCAGTGCCAAGTCGATCACGAACTCTATTTCTCTGTCAAGCGGAAGTCCTAGAAAATCCTCTGGAAACACATCTTCAAATTCCCTCACCACTGGTATTTCATCTAGTCTCACATTCTTCTTCTGAGTATCGACTATGTAAGCTAAATAGCCCACACAGTCTTGACTCAAAAATTTCTTGGCCTGCATAGTCATCAGACATTTCATTTGTCTAGGCGACTTGCTACCATAAAATACTACCTTTGACGGAGTCATAAGGTTTACACACTTCTTGTGACAATCAATTACCACTCCATATTTGAACAGCCAATCCATTCCTAAAATAACATCAAACTCTCCAAGTCTAATCGGAATCAAATCTACCAAAAAGTTATTCTCTTTAATATTCACCCTACAGTTCTTGTATACGAATCTAACAAGGATTACTTCTTTATTCGCAATTTATATGTTCAAAGGAAGATTCAGTTCTTCTCTAGGCAATTCTAACCTCTTAGCAAATTCATCAGATATAAACGAACAAGTAGCACCCGAATCGAATAATACATAAGCATTTATATCATTGATTGGGATAATACCTGACACTACATCTTTTGATTGCACATCATCTTGCACAGTCATGTTGAAGGTTCTGGATGTGGGTTTGTTTGATGCTGCAGGTCCTGTAATGGCCCATGTACCTCCATTGTTACCTCCATTGCTTCTGGTAGTCACTCCATCCTTCTTCTTAGGGCATTCATGAGCAAGGTGATCCTTGGATCCGCACGTGACGCACGCATTCTTCTTTGGTTGAGTGCAATTTGGGGCGATGTGACCCTTCCCGCCACAATCAAGCAAACTCATTTCCGATCAAGCACGCACCTTTGAAATTTCCCGATATCGCATACATGCTTCAAACTTTTTGTTTTGTTTGGTTACCCTCCGGTTTCCAAACCCATGTTTCCATTCCACTTCCTCTTCAAACCGTTGTTGTTGTTGTTGTTGTTTCCACCACCACCACCACCTCTATTCTTAATCTCATTCTCATTCTTCTTCTTCTTTTGTTCTCGATTGAACTTTGTCACCGCCTCACCTCCACCTTCAACGTAGTAACGCTTTCTCCATCATCACTGCCAAGCGTCTTCAATTGGAACAGGAAACCTCATCAGACATCCAGGGGCTTCAAATCCTCGTTTCAAATCTCTTCGCCTTCACGCCGTCGTTTGTTCCTACTTTAATTCCAGAAACTGCACTTCTAACTGACTCTTCGAACTCTCCAAAAAATAGGTGTCGAAGAACAACTCCTTAAACCTATCCCAGGTCATCACTCCTGGCCCTTCACTAGTTTTATTGGCCTGCCACCAATAACTAGCTTCTGCTTTCAACATGAATGTTGCGAAAGCAGTCTTCTAGTCATCCCCTACCTTAGCGACATCGAATACCCTTTCTATCTCCATAATCCAGGTTTGTGCTTCGACTGGATTCATGGACCCACGGAATTTAGGTGGTCCAACCGCCTTGAAATCCTTAAACGTTGTACCATGGTTTTGTGGTTGATTCTGCAACGCTCCTGTCAGTAGCGTTACTAGTTGTTGAACGGGGTTACCATCAACATTGTCGTTATTGGTTCCTTCAGTGGTTCTCTGTTGTGGTGGTTGACGTCTGGGAGGCATTTTCTGTTAAAATATATTCATTAGATTATTATTCAACTCTTTTAAGGAATTTCTACTTAACTTACCTCTAAAAGAAATAACCACATAAAACATAACACTTTGAATAAAGTAACAACTTTTATTTATTCATAACCTTTTTGAAAACATAAAACAATAGCATCACTATTATTTACATTACTTTCCTGAACTACAAAAGTTTCAGGACAACATCATAGTCATATCCCATAGGTTGCATAACACTTGGGATTTATAATTTATTTAACCTCTCTCTCATCGTACAACAACTACGATGTTCTATTAAGATACTTCTTAGCCCTATCACGTTCTTCCTCCATGACCCGGAACATTGTTCTGCAATCTAATACATATGATGACAGCGTCTCGAACTGAATAGGATATCCCATGACCCCGAGCTCAATTAATTGCGGTGTTAAATACTTTATCCATCTCTTCCATCTTCATCCTCTTTGCTTGTGTGTCTCTTGCTGCTAATCTGGTTCGTTGAAAAGCTTCCTCATAGGCATCTTCAGCTTTTTCCCTCTTAGCAGCTTCTTCTCTTAGCTTGCTCTTTAGTTCAGTGACTACTTCGATCAATTGTTCTTTCTCTCCATCGGGCCTCAGATTTAGTTTCTCCTCGACATGTATCGACTGTTCTTCACGATCCTGGATCTCGCCGCCTTTTTGTGTCATTGCGCTTTGTTGTTCACCATACTATCTCTTGTAACTCCTCAACTGTATCCTGAAGTTCCACGTTACGGTCGTAGACTTCATCGTACATACGAGCAGCCATCGAGGTTAGTGGAGTCTCCTCGTCCTCGTCCTCGTCCTCGTCATCCTCATCCTCATCCTCCTGTGGTAACTCAATGGGATCCTCCTCATCTGTTTCCACGTCATCATCCTCATCTTCAACTACTGTGACCAATGGGCTTGACTCCTATGGCAGAAGTTGTTCCCAAACTACCTGAATGTCACGAGGCTCCTCCTCTATAGGCATTTGAGGTCCCTCCTCCCTAGCCTGACTGGATTCTCCGACATTAGTCATCCTGACAACAAAGTTTTAAAGTTTTAATTATTAACCATTACTACTCAACCCTCACGAGCACATAGTTTATAAACACATAAGCACATAAGTGTTTTATTACTTTTTCCTTAAAACTCGTTAAGAGTTATCTCCACTATCTTTTCAAATGTTACTTCCTAAGGCTTTTCCCTCCACCTAAGGTTCATATCCTAAAGCTTTGATACCAACCTGTGACACCCCCAAATCCTGGTACTTCATTTCCTCAAGATTTGGTGTTCACTTAATCAGAACATTCATTTCTAACTACCCAATCATAATAAAATTGAATAATGAAAACCTGCCCATACAAGATTAAACTTAAATAAAAAAAGATCTCTCAGGTTATCTAACCTTTAATTACAATCATTCAAATGCGAAAATTAAATTATTACATCATTCAAAAGTATATAACGATAAAATAAAATTACAAGTCTTCATCACTTGTACATTTTTCCCTTTCCTTTGCTAGTGGTAGGTTCATTGACATTTTCACCCTTACCTGCAATGAGTATATAATATGCAAGACTGTGCAAACAAGGCTCACTTGAAATAAGAATGAATAACTTTACAACATTACAACATTTGCCAGAAATAGGCTCAATAGAACTAAATGATAGGTTCTATTAACATTTTTAAACATACTACTGA
This sequence comes from Panax ginseng, assembly GCA_020205605.1. NCBI lineage: Eukaryota > Viridiplantae > Streptophyta > Magnoliopsida > Apiales > Araliaceae > Panax > Panax ginseng. The sequence continues at coordinate 72,951,796 of CM035141.1, forward strand.
GGGTCTAATGACCACGAATCATGTCCACAGTTATAAGTAATCTTTCAACTTTAACTTTAATAATCATAAGACTATAAGTACTCCACATACTTAGGGGGATCAACCATTCGTACAATGTATTGTGCACAACCATTTCAACGCTAAGTGTAAACCTCTAATAAAAGAGTTGTTCATCTCAGTATTTAGAATAAAAGTCCTCACCAAAGTAAGTTTGGTTTGGATACATTACATGGTAATTTAGAATTCAACGGTCATCAACTAAGGATTAGTTGAATACAAAAGAACTAACTGTATGCTATGGAATAATCATAATTGAATCGATATTTGTAAATTAATATCATGCTTTAGGAATAATCTAATAGCATAAACATTGAATAATCATAACATAATTTGATTTGAACAATATTAAGTCAAAGTTATTGATAATTGGATACCAAGCATGCATAATGAATAGTAATTTGAACGATAAAGTTGTTCACCACTAGAATATTAAAATATAGCGATTGCATACTAAATAACAAGTTACATATAAAAGAAACTTGCTCAATACTAAATATACGATTTAGAATACTTGCATCCCTATGAACAATTAGATACAAGAGCTTTCTCAATAATAAACCATCTTGCTCTACGAAAGTGTAGAGTTAGCCACTTGTATAATTGAATTTGAATTAAAAACAATAATGTACTCAACGAAATTGAACTTGCATAATGAAGTTTTAGAGTTAGAAAACTTGCACAAACAAATAACTCAATGAATGTATGGAGTTAGAAAACTTGCTTGAAAGATTTTAAATATTCGCACAATTATAAAAGTAGAGTTAGAGAACTTGCCTTTAGCACAAGCTAACCCTTACCACTTGAATCTCAATACCCTATATATATGTCATCATGACATAATTAGCCATTACCAACTTTTTATATCTATATAAACAAATATATACATCATGTAGGTTAAATTACCAATTCACATAATCAAACTATGTTAATACTAGTTAACCCTTGATAACATGCTCATTCATAGTTTAATACTACCGAAATCATCATTTAACATTCCTATTATTAACACATAACATTTATTTTCAAACTTTGTGTAATAAACTAAAATCAATCTGAACCATTCGCTTAACTCAAGATTGGGCGCCACGCTTTACATCATTGTCGAGTGTCATGCGCATACAGTCAAAGCCAACGATTAAGCGCATCATACAGTATGCCTTGACTATAATGTGAAACTAAACTTATATCTTTGGGCCATGGCGAACAAAAAAGCCAAATTGGCCTACAAGATCCAATCTAATAAGCTAATTAACATGTAATTCATACAGAGACTTCATGTAAACATATTGTAAAGACTCCTAACATGATTCTACCCATAAAATAACATAAACATCAAATTTACAACACCCAATTTCAATGTTTTTGGCAAAAACTCCACTTTTGACATTTTTAATGAAAATCAACACTGTGATTTTGTTTCTCAATCAAAACAGTAAATTCAAAATACCATAGTTATGATTATACATACTCTATCAAATTCAATAGTCAATTTCTCAATTTAACAACTAATTAAACCTTAATTTTTACTTTAAACTAAGCCATATTCATATATATATTTTTATATGAACTCACTGTGATATATTTTTCTTCACAATTTACATACATACATAAAGTAATTTATTATAATCATACATAACCTATGAAAAATAGTTTTAGAACAACAATCATCATCTAAAGCTATATACACAAGAAATTCATCATCCATAACTATTTACAAAGAACTTTTTGGAGAAGAAAACTATACTTTAAAAATAAAGTACAAGGATTAATATCTTACCTTTGATTAAGAAGATGATGGCTATCCTTTTGATTATCAAGCTTCTTTTCCCCAATTCCTTTCTCAAATTCTCTAGCCTTCCTTCCTCTCTTCTTTTCTCTCTGTAAACTCTCTTCTTCTCTTCCACTCAGTTCTTTCTTCCTAACTCTAACTACGTACTAACAATATAACGTATAATAATAATATAGGTATTAAATATATAATATAATTCTAACTTTAACTGACATCAGTTATATTTTATTTAAAAATCAAAAGCCATAAGGCTTGTTTGGCTAACATAATAAAAATAACCCATTAACTTATATACCTTGTTTGGTAAAGCTAATTAAAATAAATCAATTAATCCATATACCTTGTTTGATAAAACACTATTAGATTAAAGACTTAATATGCATTAAAACTTGTTTGGTCAAAACTAAATTAAACTCCTTTAATTTATTTTAATAACTCCTTTATAGCAAGGTTATTCGTCACACTTCCAATAAATTAAATAATCAATCAATTCAAATATTAATCTATTAAATTACTTTAACACATAATTCAATATCACAAAACTATAATTTCTTTATAATTATAATTTTATTTAATCCACTAACACCTTATTTTAATTACAAATTCCAATTAAAATATTATAATTCATTTAATCATTATTAGCTTTCTAACTTAATTATTAAATTAAATTAGTATATAATGTGACGAACTAGATTTTTGTAAATTAATTTTTAATATTTATTGAATTAAATAAATATTTTCTAGGATTTAATTAGATGTGATAATTAATTGATGCAGTTGTGATAGATTAATTTAATGATATGTGTTATATTTATTAAATTAATGTAGAGAATATTTATTATTCAAGTATGTATTTATGTGAGCTTATTGAATTAAATGAAATATTTAAGTAAGCATGATGTTATTTTAATTAATTTAATTATTAATTAGAGAGTTAATAATTTGACATTAATTATTAATGAGAAATTTAATTATGTGACTGTCGACGTCAGGATTTTTGGATGTCCCTTTCCGTTACTTGTTCTTTGGTGTTCTCAGTTTATGTGAGATTTGTTTGAAAAAATAAGTGAAAAAGGTCTGACATGTATAATGTCGACGATGGACTGTTAAGAGTCGCCAGTTGGTTTTTTAAATGGTTGTACCAACACAACCGAGAAAAGGTTTGCACATTAACCCATCGATGTGACAACAAGTATATACTGCCTGAAATCGAGATTCGCTTAGGTCCGAGGACTTGGTTATCTTGGCGAAGGTGTTAGGCACCCCCCGACATCCGTGTTACCACGGTGACCGCCTCTTTTCAAGAAACAATTATCTGAGTATGTGTGTGTGTGTGGGTCAATGTGCTGTTATATAGAAGTTGTGTGAGGCCTCGTTTGAACCTATATACACAGGGTTTGAATTTATGCTCAATAGGAATTGAGACCTTTTACACTCCCATTTTTTATTAAGTGATCGGCTGGATTGATTTTATTTTGACGAATGCGAGGCATTCGTACGAAAATAATATACAAAAATAATGTCAACTTCCTCGTGGGTCTGGAAACCATCTGAGGAAATTCAGACATCGCAGAATAATTTACAAGTTGTTTACAGCTGAAAAATATCCATCACGGGAACCGAATCTAGATCCAATGGGATGAATCTGTGATCGCATGATTCCTAGGCGCACAAAATGTTGCAATTTGTATAAAAGCAATAAGCAGGTATATATAAAAGCGGTAAATATATATATACGAACATGATCACCAACCACAAAGCACCTCCATGGGGATCGAAGGTAAATAAAGTCATTAAAAGCTATCAACCGCCACTTTGAGCAAACTCAAAGTGACAAAAGCGTAAATAAAAGTCAGAAGAGATCAACTGCCATGAAGAAAACTCAGTAGATTTAATATATATATATATATATATATATATATATATATATATATATATATATATATATATATATATAAGCGAGTAAACGCATGGATATAAAATCTGTGCTCATCGAATGCAGTCAGACACACGCTTAATATATATAAATGTACATATATATATATTAAAGCAATAAACACTCTGCATCAAGTTCAGGCTCATCGAACAAAGTTCACACACAATTCATATATATATATATATATATATATATATATATATATATATATATATATATATATATATGTGTAAAGCAAATAAACGCGCTCATCAAGTATAGGCTCAATCGAGGCATAACTCGATAATGTTAGTCAATATATTATATATATATATATATATATATATACAGACTAGAATGAAACCACGAATCGAAGTCCGGGCAAAAGCAAGCAACACGACTCTCAACGTGTAGAAGGGTGTGTGCACAGATGAAGAGAAAGACTCTAAAGTGTGTGTGAGAAGGCTTACAGCTGACTGATAAAAAAGGCTTCTATATCTTTAGAGTGGGTGAACACTAGCTTTGTGAGTACAAAAGAGGCTATATATGAGCTCACATGTGTTTAAAAGTGGGAAAATACACTGTATGGGCGAGTGCATATCAAATTGTGCAGGTTTCCCCGTCTTTTTCTCTTAGAAAATCAGCACCCCAAGCCACATATTTATAGAGGTGGGAGCCGCAGGTCTACCTATGGCACCTAGTAGCAGGTGTACTGTGGTCACTGGGTGCCCCCAGGCGATGTGGGTGCCGCCAGTGTAGTAAAGTATGTGTCTGCTGATGTTCATTGGTCGCTTCATAACTTTCAATCCGGGAGTCCGATGGAAGCGTGCCATACTATTCTAGAAAGCTATTTCCGAGAGCTATACAATGATATATGATTTGACCTTTTTTTATTCCAGGAAAATGGGTCCATGACCAAAATGGCATTCTCGGGTTTCCGTCAGGCAATCCGGTGAGCCATTTTGTGTAGTATGCCCTCCGGAGTTAAGATGTCGCTCTTGTGGGACTTCCTTTGAAGTATTTTGAGTGTATTTGATTTGAAGTGAAGTTGAGTTGGCAAAATGACCATTTTTCCCCTCCCGGGGTTATCTCTGTGTTTCACATTTTAGAAAGCGATCGCTTCTCGTGGTTATCTCGAGGTTGGCTTCTTTGCCGACTTTGACTATCCTCAGGGTCATTTCTGAGGTTGGCTCAACCTATTCCTATGGTTGGGACTGAGACTAGATACCTCGGGGTCATCTCCAAGATTAATCGGTCTTCTCTGGTGTGTGGTCCGATATTGTATCTGCAGGCCTCGGGGTTTTCTTCGAGGTTGAATTTGGTTACTCCCAGATTGTGATCCGGGGTTTGATGATGAACTTCCGGTAGAATCTGGTATGGATTTGAATTTTCTTTCAGGGTTCTCTTTTAAAAGACAAATCTGTCCTCCTGCAATGTTAGTAACAGTAGAAGAAAATTTTGAGTGTCTACAGATGCCCCTCTTTATCATGTTCATGCAATACAATGGAATGGACATGATAAAGATTAGTAGACACTTGAAACATGACAAGGTATTTTAAATGATGTAAATCGCAATGTAGTGAATGTGTATGATGAATATGAAAATGTTTTCGCAAATCGCAGTTCGTAAATCGCACATCGTAAATCGCACATCGCACATCGCTTTTTGCATTTGGCCAAATCGGACTTCGCAACTCGCATATCGCATTTCGCATATCGCATCGCAAATCGCATATCGCAAACCGCATATCACATATCGCAAATCGCAATGTAATGAATGTTAAAATGTATTTGCAAATCGCTTTACCTTTTACCGATCATTACTGCTGCAGATGCTGGTGTTGACTCCAATGGTTTGGCATTTAATCGCTGATGCTTGTTTGATGAAGATAAGTTGAGATGTTTTCCACATCTCTGATGGGGATAACGTTCTGAAATCACCAGACCCTCCCGATGTATTCGTTGGTAGTTGCAACGGTGACTATCCTGCTGATCGCCAAACTTTTCCAGCTCCCACTCGAACGGTGGTATACGAAGCTTTCATCGCTGAACTGTGTTGATGTCGCGTTGTATTGATGGCAATGGTTTAGAATACCAGATCTTCCGATATCTTCGCTGAAGTAATATTCCACGGATTACTTCACTAGACTTCGCCGGATGTTACGTTAGATTGATGACAACCACCAGATGTCTCATCCTTTTTGAGGTGATTTGGAGTCTCATTTCGCTGTTGGGTACTTGTGCCCCATTTCCTTAAGCGTTTGATTCGCAACTCGGCTGAACTGATAACTTGAATGTCTCTGAAATCCCTGGAGGGTGTAATTCATTCTTTCGCTGCCCAGATTTGAACGTCGGTGTAGAGGCCTCAACTTACAAGGACTTAACGCATGTTGATGGTGTAGATTTCATTCGCTAGGCCGTTCGTTGTTGACCTTCTGCTTCTGAGTTAAGAAATTCTTTCTTTTGAGAAGTTTCCCCTTCTTTCGTAGGGGCATGCTTATGTCGCCGTGATTTCTTTCATTCCTTGGAATCGTAAAATTCCCCAGTCCTTTCGCAAGTTGTTGATGGGGATTCATATGAGAAACTCTCTTTGTTGATGAAGTCGCGAGTGAGGAATATCTGAATCGCCATTGAGATGATGATGGACCATGCTGATGGCGCTGACTTGTGCATCTTCCACTTTAGGATGGTTGATAAATGCCCCAGTGTTGAGTTGTCACTGCTTCTAAGATTACCCCAATCTTGATGTAAGGGACCCAATATCCAGTTGTCACCAATTTTGAAATTTCCCCAGCCTCGCTTGTTGTCTGGGATAGTTGCTTTGATAGATGAGCTGATAAGATGCTGAGATCGCAAGAAGCTTTTACTTCTGGACCATCTGGGAAATAGGTAGTGGATATGGGCTTTGATATTGACAGCTCTTTCTGGTAGAGATGTCACGTTGATAGAGAGATGATGCTTTAACTCATAGGGATATTGTTGTTGCTTAGCGGGATGACGTTATATCCACCCGAGATATCGCATGTAGTTGGTAGTGGATCTGTTGGCTCGTGTGGAAACCCTTGGGTAGGAGATCACGGTGTTACCTCCTTCTTCTGACAGGGAATTCATGTTGGACTTGATAGCCCGCATATACACTAATTTATAGATGGGCTTGTATTTTCCTGCACAGACTAGCTTAGCCATTTTATCATGTACAGTACACATTGTATATATCAAAAAACATTATTTATGGAAGGGAAATATATGTTGATTCACTTCCCTTTTAGTTGTGCCTTGCTACTTGCTTGATATTCGCTTATTTCTCTAGGATTTTATGATCTGGATGTATTTTGAACTCCTCCTTGATCGATGAACAGTGAGATGTCTCAGGATTTTCAGAATGGATCGTCGATCTGTGTGTATTCCCTACCATCTTTGGTGTCTTGGGACTTGTTTCTGTATGTGGCTATGGATAGGAGTGAGTTTGTTTTTTCTATGGTGAGACCGGACCATATAACATGGTTGCCTACGTACTCCCATGTATTAGGGAGATCAGGTCGACATAGTTTGCCCCTGGTATAGGGTGGACTGCAGGTGAAAAGTTTAATCCCATGTACAGGATAAATTGAAGGTGTGAAAGGTTTAATCCTCGTGGGATAAAAAGTTGTAGGAAATGAAGTGAAACTAAATTTCTTTGGTTTGAAAAGTGTGTTTTTCCACGAGGCGGAGATGAGTAAAAGGAAAGGTTGTATGTAGTGAGGGTTAAAGAACTCCAAAATGACCGGGTGATCGATGATCCAAAACCGGGATGTTTGCTTGATGGTAACCTCAGACATAGTACCGTTTCACGGTGTCTGAAATGATTAGTTGTAGAAATTCATCGTCGTCCATTTCCTATAATCTGAAAGCGCCACCTGTCAATACCTCCTTGACAATAAACGGGCCTTCCTAGTTTGGAGCGAATTTTCCTTTAGACTGAGCTCAGTTGTCAATGATCTTCTTTAAAACCAAGTCGTGTCGTTTTGAACTGCCTTAGTTGGACTTCTTTGTTGTAGGATCTTCTTTACAAGTAGAGGGCCGCTCATGTCTGGGCCACATACTACACCATGGATCTCATCCATGAGTTGATGAGCTTGGTCTTGGTCCAGACATCTGAGGAGACCTAGTCCTACATCTTTTTTGTAGAATGCATCTCCGCTCAGGTAGAATTTCATAGAGAGTCTATGGATCTGCCTTTTCTCAGTCAGGCTTGCCTCAACGGATGTAGATCTATCTTGTGAGTGCTCATTGATATATTGATATCAACGGTGTTGGATGGGAGGTAGCTCATTCGATACTTCTCCAATGTAATTCCCATAGGCTGGAGCCTTTTGTTGGGCAAATGTGAGGGTTGGCATGTCTTCCTTGTCATGTATATTGACCAAGGAGGCCCAAGTTGCTAGAGCATCAAAATCATTCCTATTCCGAGGAATGTGGAGGAAGGATTTCTCTTCAAACTCCGAAGCCATCTATAGAACCTGATGATGGTAAGGCAGCAACTGTAGAACCTGTTGAAGAAATTTTTTCTTTTTTTATTTCCTTTTTTCTTTTTTCTATTTCTTTTTCTTTTTTTTTCTATTAGATCGTGGAAAAGAGCCGTATGGCTCACTGATAGGTAGCTCCGGCATTGATGAGGCCGAATGACAATCGTCTGTAAGTAAAAGGGCTCCCCAAGGCGTGATGAATGAAGTTTTCTCATGATCATCTTCAGCAACCATGATTTGATGGTACCCCGCGGAGCAATCAGCAAAGGAGTACATGTCGTATCGAGCTGTATTGTCAATGAATATGTGGATGAACGACACATGAAAGCTATCTTTGATGCAAGCTTTATTCAAATCTCTGCAATCCACATAAACTCATACCTCCCTTCCCGGTTTCGGCACAGGGACTATGTTGGATAGCCATTCAGGGTATGTTGACACCATGATGATGTCGGCTTGAAATTGTTTGACAATTTCTTCTTTAACTTTTAACCTCCACTCACGTTTTAATCGCCTGAGCTTCTGCCTGACTGGCTTGAATTCTCCTATGATGGGAAGGCGATGAATGACAATGTCAGTGGATAAACAGACCATGTCTTCGTGAGACCATGCAAACACATTCTGGAATAGGGTCAATAGAGTAACCATGTCATTCCTTTGGTTTGGTGTAAGGTCCGTACCAATCTGGACTTGTTTGGGGTTTTCTAAGGTTCCGAGGTTTAAAAGAGGTGGTTTGATCAAGATTTGGCTTGGATTTATCTTCGACCCATTCTTTGATCTCCTGAGGTATCTCATAGTCATCTTGTATTTCTATCAAGTTTGAGTCCAACTTTACATCAAAGTTACAGTCCTTGTGGAGAATAGGCACCTCATCAGCAAGTACATGCACATCTAAATTCAGAGTCCTGAAACAAAATATGCTTTCACTTAGTATATAACATTGTTCAATCACACAAAGTGTTAGCCTGTAATGACAAAAGTAACTGCTAATACTGTACATAAAAAGTAAGCAGTTATTGCTATCTATAAGGTAGAGAGAGTTTCTTCCCTTTTTACCCTCGTCGCCTAATGCAAGGAGTGCTGCTTCAATTGTCGAGGGCAAAGTCTTGGTGGACTGCAGTGATGGAGGGGCTATCATCAACCTCCTTCTCCCGAATGATGACCATTACGTGTGGGCAATCATCGTCTGGGGTGTATCTATTTGAGAAGGGTTTGTATGGGTTTTTGTTTGGTTTGATCGCACCATTGATGGTTGCCTACGTACTCCAATTGAAGAGGAGATCAGGTCTTTCGTAGTTCGGGCTTTGGTTTAAAAAGGTTCAAAGGGGTAAGTGGTGAGAAGAGTGTAGAGATGTTTTTTTTCTTTTTTATTTATTTACATGCATGGAAAATAAAAGGCATACTACAAAGAAAGTGATACCGTTCCAACATTTTCTGGAACTCGCAACTTCATCCCCTAGATTTACATCTTCTCGGCTAGTTGAGGCCTGATAGTCCAGTTGTCAGTGGTTATGTTGCCTTTCGTGCTCGTGATAGAGGTTACCCCTTAATTCTAAATGTCTTCGCTTATGGCCATAACTTGATCGCTTCCTGATTCAGTAAATTCCTCAGGGACGCTTGAAATGGACGCATTGAAAAAAGGGATGAACTCTGGATTCTTTAATGGGTTGGATTCCCCGACAATCTCACCACCTTTTTCTTCATCTATTCCTTCACCTTTTTCATGGGTTTCAAAGGATTCAACCATGAAATCTTCCTCGAACTGTTGTTGCATTTCTTGCAAAGAACTTTCCTTTTTTGTTTTTTCTTCCTTGGAAAGGATTAGTATTTCCTCTGCATCATCCAAGGTGATAAGATCAGGAACGTGGTTGATATCTTGGAACCACAAGACATTTGATGTTGTCGGGGGAATCTCCTTTGGGGATGCCTTTGTCTCTTCTGTCATTTCTTGCATTAGGATCACCCACCTTGTATTCTCAAGTGTAATTGTCGCTCATAGCCTTCACCTCATTTGTCTTTTGCCTCGAATGGACATCTTAAGCTTTTTTGGTCATGGGAAATTCTATCTCCAGCTCTCCATTTTCAATGAGATCCTGGATTTTATGTTGCAAATACCAGCATTTTTCAGTCGTATGTCCGAGTGAGTTAGAATGGTAGAGACATATCTTGGTGGAATTATAACTCTTCATCTTGGGATTTTTAGGAGGCAGCAACTCAGTAATCCTTCCTTCACTTATCAGAAAATGTAGCATTTCTTCGTTGGATTTGCTCAGAAGGGTGAATTTTCGGACTCTTTTAGAGGTTGTCTGATCTTTCATCTTTGAGAATTCGCATTCCCTCGATCGATTCTTCCGCTGGTGAGATCTTCTAGCAATTTTATCGTCCATATTTTCTTGTATTTTCAGCCTGCTTTGATCTTCTTCATTTAGCTGGCTCATCGTGGAGTCCTTTTTCTCTTGGCTTTCTGATAGTTAAGTGAAAAATTGCCTTGTTTCCTGATGTTGGCGCACTATCAGCTTAGCTAGCAGGTTCACTCTATTCTGGATCGCATCCAATTTTTGCATTACTGGCATACCCTCCTCCGAGTCTTCCCACTCTAGGACATTTGTTATGTGCTTTTGAGGGTATTCCTCCATCCTTCGTATGTACTTACGAATTGGATACATTTCAGCACTTCCTGACCCGATCATGTTTACTTCTTCCTTATCATGTCGTAACGGAAGGTTGGTGTTGACATTTTGTTGGTCAGGTTGTTCGACCACAATACTTCCACTTTCGATCAGATTTTGAATATTATGTTTTAAGGACCAACAATCATGTGTATTGTGTCCTGGAGACCCTGAGTGGTAAGCACATCTCTGGCTTGGATTGTATCTTTTGCTCCCTGGTTCTAGAGGTGGAGCTAGTTCGGTAATTTTCTTATGATCCATTAATATCTCCAATACATGTTCAAGGGAATCGCCCAGTGGAGTGAATACCCGATTTTTTGTTCTTTCGAATTTTCTTTTCCTGTCTGGGTATTGGTTGAATGCAGTATGTTGTTGAGATGGCAGATTGTCTTGCATTTTCCAAATGGGGGGACTGTAGTTTGGCCTCGTAGCTTGCCCTTGTACAACAAGGGATACATCTTCATTGCCTTTATCTGCACCCCTTGGGATCGCTTTCGAATACTTGTCATCAGATATGTTTGGCGATCGCTTCCAAAGCAAAGAAGTCTTTAATCTTTCACCCTTCAGCCCATCTCTGCCATTTCGCCGTGTTTGATCATTTCCAAAATGGCTTTCCTATGCTCAAGGGATCCTCTCATAGTAAGGAGCCTCTTGGATATCCATAAATGTCATTACCATCTCGCTTTTGTCATTGATGGAATGACTTATGCTGCTAGATGTCTCCACCTTTGGGCATATTCTCGGAAAGATTCAAGATTTGCTTTTTCACTTTAGTCACTTGATATCGATCCGGGTGCCATTTGTGATCGCTTGTCTTGATTTAGAAAGGCGTGGGCCAATTCTTCCCAGTTGTGGATTTTGGCATTGTCAAGTCGGGCATACCAGCTTAGCTTCTCCAGTGAGACTCTTTTGAAAAAGTTTCATTCTGAGGCTTTCATTTTTATCATAAGACCTTAGTTTGCCAATGTACACTTTTAGGTGTGTATAGGGATCGCTCTTTGCCCATTGTACTTTTCAAACTCGGGACTTTGAATTTGGTAGGATATTGAGCCCTCGGAATATCTGAGAGATCTGAATAGGTGACACTCCCATAATTTCAAAATCCCTTTAATTGACGAGGATAATATCCTCCATTTGTTGGACTTTCTTTCTTATATCCCAGCCTTGATCATCCTTGAGATTTGTGATTTCTTTATTGGAATGAGGTTTAGGTATTTGGGTTTCCATCTTTTTACCAATGCCCTTACTTCCCCCTAGTGTGAAGGACTCTAGTTGAGTAGGCATTATGCTGCCCTCGTGATTTTTTTACTTTGTTCTTTTAGAAAGACAACCAATTCTCGCTCTCGATTCCTTAATCCTTCAAACTCCTCTCGGGAAACAAGAGTAGGATCAGGATCAGGCTGGCCCGGTGTAGCCATGTCTAACGGTGGGATCAGTGCCTTCTTGGACTTTAAACTAGTAACGGGACCGATTGCTTCCCTGTGAAAGACTTGCATAGTTTAGTCTTTAGGGAATGTGTATAATAACATGCTATGTGATGTGTCCATTTTAGGATTTTTATCCTGCAAAATGGATGTTAGCTGTTTGTAGCATGCTAAATATGTATGTGTATACATTTCTTCATATTTCTCATTACATGGAGATATATATGGAATGTAATTACAAGTAATTGTGTTTACAAGTAATTGAAATGAGAGCATGAAGAGACTTTCCTCCATTTTGGGTTTATCAGAGGCTGACCTATCTTAGGTTACTCTCGCGGCTTTTTGGCATGAAGGTTCCCAAATCATTGCAATCTACTTGACGGGAAGTTAATCCGGTCTTTCAACTAGAGCGAATTTGGGTGGTGCCTTTCCTAAGCCTCGGAGAATCAGGCTTCTCACGAGTCCAGTAATCAAACACCGACGGGATTGCCTCCTGGTGGAGGGACCACACAACATACATTCACATATATCGCGTCTCACCGTATGAAATGATGACATGTGCGAAGCACTAATATCACAAGAAGTTATAGTGCGAAGTACTAGCATCACAAGCAGTTATAGTATGAAGCACTAAGTGCAATAAGAAAATGCATTCGTACACATTCATCAAATGTAAATGCAACATCAACACACAAGCAGATAACAATTTTGAAAAGATTGTAATAGCGGCTTAAGTCCTCTTACTGAAGTCCCCAACAGAGTCGCCACCTGTCGATGTCGGGATTTTTGGATGTCCCTTTCCGTTACTTATCACACCTAATATATATATTAGGTTACATAACGTAATTCTTACTTCACTTTTATATACAAAATAAATGTATTCACATTATATAATGTATATTTATTTAATCATACACATAATTCACATAATCATAACATATTTCACTTCTCACACTAATTTTGACTTTTCTCCATAAAAAGTCAACTATTGACTTTAACCAAAAGTCAACCTTTACACATTTTGTGTTTACTGTCCATTATGACTAAACTCGACGTTCCGGACGCAACCGAGCAGTCCATGCTTCAAAATTCTATCTCTAACTCAAATTTTGAGTTTTAAATTACTCATTTCTCATTATTAATCGTATTAACTAACGACTTTATACTTCTTCAAATTCTTATTTTCCAGTCAAGGCCAACACTCAAGCTATGTTAATTACTAACATAGTTTTATCTTGATCAATATATCATTAACTTAATTCATCATTCTTCTTGCTAAAATATATAGCACCTTACTAAGTATATATATTTCTATACATATACTCATCTTCGTTTAACCTCATAGCATCTCTTCATGTGAAATCTTATCTCCAATAATAAAATTTCCATATGTACTTATAAAACATTTCTTAGACTATTCCATTCACATCAAATTTACAGGTATCATAATACCTTATTCTTGATAATCCTTCAAGTACATATTAATTCATTTCTAGGGTTTAGAAATTTTATAACCCATATTTTCTCTATTCTCATTCGAATATCAAACCATATAGGTTTTACTTGAAAATTTTAAATAAATCCTCAAATTCCCATCTAGGTTTTATTCTTTAACCTTTATTCTAATCATTTAAGATTTTAGAAATTTTTCGGGTTGTCACATTCACCCCTTCTTCTAAGAATTTCGTCCTCGAAATTAAAGCATACTAATCTCTGCTTATTCTCTTGAGCAAAACTAGGTTTTCAATTTAACCTTTACAATTTCCTTATTCGAGGATTTCTCATCTATTATCACATTTCACCATAACTACTCACTAGGAGTTTACATCTTCTAAACATTCATCAAAACTAGGTTGTCATAATAACCTTTATTTAATCATCTCAGATTCTACTCGTACACAACGAGTTTACACTATTTCATATCCATCATCACATTCTACCACAACATTACTCTGAAGAGTTTAAAAAAAAAACTTTTCATATCTGTCTGAGGGATCATAAAAACTTTGAACTTTGAGGTTTAGGGGTATTTCTACCTGCTACCTCTTTCAATTTTGAAAGAAAGGTGTTCTACCTCTGAAACATTTCTTTAATAGGTATGTCTACAATCACGAAGAAGGTAAACTACCGATGCTGGTACTTTAGATGATCAGTCTATTGTACCTTAGTAATCTGAACGACTATATGCATCCTTAGATTGGAATATTCTATCCAATTAGTATATCCCCATTTTCAGGGTTGTTCACCTCAGACTTATCATAAGATTCCGCACCAAAACAATTTGGTTCGGCATAAGCTTTCAAAGAATACTTTGAATTTCATAAACATTTGTCTAGCTGAATCAAATAGCTTAGACACATATCAATAATTCAAATTTCAATCGAAATATTTCTGGCCAAATTCAGTTGGCAATAAATTATCTTTAAAATTCTTAAAATCATTTTGACGTCATGATACCGCACTGTATATACAGTCCGTTGAGGATTCTGTCATTTTTGTGACTTTGTCATACTACATCATACTATAGTGGGTTGACGATCCTTAGATCACATCCACACTAAGTAATTCTGCATTGATAACTCCATTATTTTTATCATGTTTGCCCCAGGTTGCATGATGCATTAATGATATAAAAAATACATTTTGATAATTCAAATCATTTTCGTCTAGCCGAATCAATTAGTATAGACTCTTCTTTAAACCGTTCAAAAACCATTGCAAATTTGTTTTATCATTTCAACAGGTAACGAGGTATCGATGGCCCGAAGTCCACGCATACACAATAGTCACCAGGAGTTGAGAATAAAAATTCATTTTTCAAAAGCACATAGTGCGTATTTAGCTTGATGTCAAAAACTTTGAAATCTAGCATAGCTAGAAGATTTGGAATACCTATGTTTCCATCATCAACTTCACTTTCTCTATTAATCCATTGCTTAATAAATCTATCTATTCATATAATCCTCAATCCTCCATTCACAACTTTGCTATACTCCAGTTCATCAAACTTACCACACATTATGAGTTCAGGAACTTGCCACAATCATATGAGTTTAAGAACTTATCCTAGTCAGACCATAGACGTCCATTCACTAAGGGGTTCAAAACATACCATATGATTATGAGTCATGAACTTACCATAAGTATGAGTTTTAAGAACTCGCAACTAACCTTATATTCTCTACCTATTCGTTATACACATAAGAAAAGAATCACCTTCTCAACATGCATATTGCAAATAGCATGACATTAGGTTCCAATGATTATCAATGTCAGAAACTAAGTGGTTGTCAAACCAAACTCGGCCACTAATCAATATAGGAAGCTAAACGGACAATTCCCCGCCCATACAAAGAATTAGTCAACCTAACCACTATATCGACCAGGAAGCTAAGTGATTCTAAAACCAAGTACAAATTCCCACTTTATACAAGGAATCATACAACTCAAATTACCGACACGAGTCCTCAATTGGAAACCCACATACTCTTAACTTTCTCTTTTCTTAATACGAATTTTCTTTAATCCGTATCTTAACATTTACCACTCTTTTCTGAGTTTACATTGTACCATTTCATAGTACCTTCTCTTTATAGCATCAAGCTATATCATGCCAATCACTTAACATATCATTTGTTATTCAATGATTTAACCTGATCACGTGGTGATCTTATTTTTGTAATCATTTCTCCTTATGCTTACGATCATTTTATTTTACGATCTTCTTATTCTTCTCTTTAATCATATTATGTTATGATTTTATTTGCACTTTTCATCTTATAGACATCGTCTATTTAGTATCACTTTTCATCTTTATTACTGGAGTTAGGTAACTCCGGATTATTATCTTTATAGCTCTTTAAGATTCTTCTTTGAATCTTCTTTATCTTTCTCTTTACTTTAATAATGAATTTCCAAAAATTCATCTCTTATCGATGAAACTCTATTCGAGTTTATTACTTATCATCTTCGCGGTTATAGCCTAAGGTACACCTACCTAAGGTTTATAACCTACAGCTTTGATACCAACTGTAACGCCCCCAAAATTGGGACAATTTCTCTCCCCGATCTTGTGCGTTAATATTATCTTGTTCTAGCTTTAAAACATTATTTAATGTGAAAATAGCTAAAAATGCGGAATAAATTTTTTTTATTTTTTTCTTTTCTTCCATTCATTCATTCCCTGAATCGCAACCTTTATAATTCTTCTTTATACTAGAAACATATTTATTATATGATTTGTATAATCTGTGCAAATGTATTAAAAGCTTAAGTCTCAATACTTCATATCTTTTCTATCGATGATTCATTTATTTTAGAATCATATCTATTCTCATTTCAGAATAAACATTCTTTATTCATTCAACATTTCAAACCGTACATAACTGCCAATTATATTTGACAAAATTATCAATCATAGATTTATACCATTTCTAATTCAAGTAAATGTATTCACTTTTGCACATCGTTCAATCTTCATCATCCGTATAGCAAGTAATATTGCTTAACATCATTAACTCCGCAAAAGTTTGTGTTTCCAAGATTGAGCTTGATGCAAATTTCAAAGAATTTAATAATCTATCATGTTTCATAGCACACAATTTCATATGCACTATATTTCCTTTATTATGCATATCTCTTGCAAACATGTATTCTTTACTATGCATATCCTACATGCAACAATAATTCCTTACAAAGCATACATTCATGCATTATACATTTCTAATTTATCGAGTTACATTATACAACACGTGATATCACATATCACATATAAATTGAGTTCCATAACCCAATTAACTTAGTCATATTTTGACTTTAACAATTCATAAAGTATGGTATGTAACTCACCACATAATCACATTTAATCCACAAACATCATAGAACCGAAAAACTTGCCTTGATTGGAGATTACCACAAAATTTAACTTAGAGTTTCTCCACAATTCTTACAGAATTATATTTACATGCACACACATATTAGATAATCGAATATGTTACAAAACATGCATGTATATTCATCAATAACAATTATTAGTTTTATACAAACTAATATTACTTATTCTTACTCAAAATGAATATTAGTTTATTTAGAAACTTAATTCATTTTAACCTTTCTAAACCAAATAAAGGTCCTCACATTTGAGTATATAAATATTTTACACTTTGAAGATTCAATCACTTATATTCCGCTTTAGGAATATCTTATGTCTTAACTCATTAATTCGTGACTTAAATAACTAATAAATAGCTTTTATAGTAAAATTCAATTTACTATATTATTCCTTTAATATAAATAATTTTTATATAATTATTTTACCTGTTCATGAGTCAACTCAAATTATTGTATTTTATCCCGCTAACACTTTCGCTTTATTTTTCTTTTTTGCAAATAGTTGTATTTTCACTATATATGAACGTATTAACCACACAAAAACATGCCATATAACATGTACAGTTATATTTTAAATATTCTCATTGATTGACCACAAATAATCATTTTATTATTATTATTATTATTATTATTTTTTTTAACCCATCATGTTTCCAAGCAATACTAAATGTGTTTCTATAAAATAATATAAGAACTCCAAACTTGGCTCAATGTTTCAAGCTTAGCTTTTAGCTTGTAGATTCAATTATATTATATTGTAACTATGTTATAGATCTTATACACTCATTTATTTAGAAATAATAACTAAAAATTTATACTAAATAATCAAATGCATCACAAATACTAAAAATGGCTCACCAAACATTTCATATAAGAATAACTCAAATCATTAAACCTGACCCTACTTCTTAACTCTTGTTTTCAATTGCTTCTTTCCGTCCTCGTAACTTTGATTCGCATTATATGTTGAAAGTTTGAATATTATATAGGTTGTATACCCACCCATTTCATCAAACTTTGCAAAGACATGCTCAAACAAAGCTCCAAAAATGCTCATTATTCTTATTTTTAATAGTTTTCGAAAAATACCTCCAGCCTACGCTTAAAACAGTCATAACTTCTTCGTTTCAAAATATTTTTGAGCGATTCTTGAGCTCACGTGAAGATAACTTCCAGGGCTACAACTTTTGTCTCACGATGCTTTTTAAAAATCTGAACATGTCAGTCCAAAAATTTAAACAAAGGAGGCTGTTCGTGATTGGTTGGACAGTTTTATTACGCTCCTTCCGAACATCATAACTACCTCATCCGGAGTCGGAATTAGTTCGTTCCAGAGTCTATGGAAAGCTTAATCAGTGTACTACAACATATCAAAAGCCCAAAAGTTTTAAAGCACAAAAAATGGACGAAATTGCCCCTGCCATTGACTGATCCAAACTGTCCATAAAACCGGACTGTTTTCACATAAATCAACACCACCCTTTTAGAAACGTGATTTTTGAGTTCTACCACTTGGGTTTACTAGCCAACACATACATCTAGAACTACTTTTTGACGGATCGTAAAAAAAATTATAGATTTAAAATGGTAAACATTCAAAATATATATAGAAATTTTGATTTTCAAAACTAGAAAAATTTATTTTTCTTTTCCTTTTGGTTTCAAACCAAATCAACACCCATCATGGGTGGATCCATACTAGAATCAAAGAAAATCACATATATCTTTGGTTTTATACACCCAAATCAAAAAAAACCCTTTCATAAAATTTCCATAGAAAGAGATTAGAGAGAAAAGTAATTTATACCTTTGCTTCTTCTCTTCTTCTTTCTTCCATGGTGATTTTCTTCTCCATCTTCTTCCTTCCTCAAGGGCGTAGCCTCTCTTCTCTTCTCTCTCTCTCTCGACTTCTTCTCTCCCATGCTCTCTCTTCTCTCTCTCTTTTTGCCGCTTTCTCCCTTTCCCTTTTCTTTTCCTTTCTTCTTTTCTCTTTCTTTCTTTTCTCTCTCTTCCTTATCTTCTCTTTTTTTTTTTATCAATAACCTAGCCTCTTAGGCCTTAAAATCTTCCAAGTTGGCTTAATCAAATTACTTTTATTTTAATTGCTAATTTACTCTTCAAATGACTAAAAAGTCCTTCCATAATTGGGCCAACACTTGGACATTTAATTAATTCCATTGGACTTGTTATTTTATTTTGCTTACTAACAAAATAACATTAGCCTTCCTCTACAAATTAAATTGGGCCATTATAATTCTTGTCCACAATTCCTTTATATAATGAGCTAGATTAATAATTTAATCGCCTTTAAACCATATTATCTACAAATCGTCACATGCTTAAATAAATTAATTGGACTTGTTTAAACAATATTACCCTTTAGTCCATTAAATCAAATTCTTTTTACTACTCTAAATAAATTGTTAAATTGGCTATGACATTATTATAGCTCATTGCTTTTAATTCTATTCCATTCTACCCTTATCATTAAATTAGGGTTTACATGCACCAAGTGAAATAAAAATTTTACTTAAGTATTATTTAATTTCTTAACCTAATTAGACTTGCTATAATTAGGCTATAAAATTAATTAACTTTTACTTAAGTAGATGTATAAAATAAATCTCTTATAATTGGTATATATTCTAAATACCATAATTCTCTCATCTCATAACCCTTTAATTTATTAAATTCTTCATTCCTAATATATAATTAGGATCACATTAGTTTATTTTATTTGTTTATATAATTAAACAAATATAAATCATCACATAATCTTCATATTCCTTTACTCACCTATTCGAATAAAATAATTTAATAAATTGTGACATGATCCACAATTCTCTTAAATTAGGTCACTAATATAAAATAAAATATTAGGACCACTAAATAACGATAACCATTTAGGTTATTTAATTATCACACCTAATATATATATTAGGTTACATAACTTAATTCTTACTTCACTTTTATATACAAAATAAATGTATTCACATTATATAATGTATATTTATTTAATCATACACATAATTCACATAATCATAACATATTTCACTTCTCACACTAATTTTGACTTTTCTCCATAAAAAGTCAACTATTGACTTTAACCAAAAGTCAACCTTTACACATTTTGTGTTTACTGTCCATTCTGACTAAACTCGACGTTCCGGACGCAACCGAGCAGTCCATGCTTCAAAATTCTATCTCTAACTCAAATTTTGAGTTTTAAATTACTCATTTCTCATTATTAATCGTATTAACTAACGACTTTATACTTCTTCAAATTCTTATTTTCCAGTCAAGGCCAACACTCAAGCTATGTTAATTACTAACATAGTTTTATCTTGATCAATATATCATTAACTTAATTCATCATTCTTCTTGCTAAAATATATAGCACCTTACTAAGTATATATATTTCTATACATATACTCATCTTCGTTTAACCTCATAGCATCTCTTCATGTGAAATCTTATCTCCAATAATAAAATTTCCATATGTACTTATAAAACATTTCTTAGACTATTCCATTCACATCGAATTTACAGGTATCATAATACCTTATTCTTGATATTCCTTCAAGTACATATTAATTCATTTCTAGGGTTTAGAAATTTTATAACCCATATTTTCTCTATTCTCATTCGAATATCAAACCATATAGGTTTTACTTGAAAATTTTAAATAAATCCTCAAATTCCCATCTAGGTTTTATTCTTTAACCTTTATTCTAATCATTTAAGATTTTAGAAATTTTTTGGGTTGTCACATTCACCCCTTCTTCTAAGAATTTCGTCCTCGAAATTAAAGCATACTAATCTCTCTCGCTTATTCTCTTATTCATAACTAGGTTTTCAATTTAACCTTTACAATTTCCTCCTTCGAGGATTTCTCATCTATTATCACATTTCACCATAACTACTCACTAGGAGTTTACATCTTCTAAACATTCATCAAAACTAGGTTGTCATAATAACCTTTATTTAATCATCTCGATTCTACTCAGTACACAACGAGTTTACACTATTTCATATCCATCATCACGTTCTACCACAACATTACTCGAAGGTTTAAAAAAAAACTTTTCATATCTCATGCGAGGGATCATAAAAATTTTGAACTTTGAGGTTTAGGGGTATTTCTACTACTACCTCTTTCAATTTTGAAAGAAAGGTGCTCTCTACCTCTTAAACATTTCTTTAATAGGTATGTTTACAATCACGAAGAAGGTAAACTACCGATCTTTGGTACTTTAGATGATCGATCTATTGTACCTTAGTAATCTGAAACGACTATATCGTCCTTAGATTGGAATATTCTATCCAATTAGTATATCCCCATTTTCGTGGTTGTTCACCTCGGACTTATCATAAGATTCCGCACCAAAACAATTTGGTTTGGCATAAGCTTTCAAAGAATACTTTGAATTTCATAAACATTTGTCTAAATTTGAATCAAATAGCTTAGACATATATCAATAATTCAATTTCAATCGAAATATTTCGCCAAATTCAAATTGGCAATAAATTATCTTTAAAATTCTTAAAATCATTTTGACGTCATGATACATACAGAGACCATATATACAAATTCGTTGAGGATTCTGTCATTTTTGTGACTTTGTCATACTACATCATACTATAGTGGGTTGATGATCTTTAGATCACATCCACACTAAGTAATTCTCGCATTGATAACTCCATCATTTTTATCATCTTTGCACCAGTTGCATGATGCATTAATGATATAAAAATACATTTTGATAATTCAAATCATTTTCGTCTAGCCAAATCAATTAAGCATAGACTCTTCTTTAAATCATTCAAAAACCATTGCAAATTTGTTTTATCATTTCAATAGTAACGAGGTGTCGATGGCCCAAGTCCACGCATACACATAGTCACACCGGGAGTTGAGAATAAAATTCATTTTCAAAAGCACATAGTGCGTATTTAGCTTGATGTCAAAACTTTGAAATCTAGCATAGCTAGAAGATTTGGAATACCTATGTTTCCATCATCAACTTCACTTTCTCTATTAATCCATTGCTTAATAAATCTATCTATTCATATAATCCTCAATCCTCCATTCACAACTTTGCTATACCCCCAGTTCATCAAACTTACCACACATTATGAGTTCAGGAACTTGCCACAATCATATGACTTTAAGAACTTATCCTAGTCGGGACCATAGGCGTCCATTCGCTAAGGGTTCAAAACATACCATATGATTATGAGTCATGAACTTACCATAAGTATGAGTTTTAAGAACTCATGAACTAACCTTATATTCTCTACCTATTCGTTATACACATAAGAAAAGAATCACCTTCTCAACATGCATATAGCAAATAGCGTGACATTAGGTTCCAATAATTATCAATGTCAGAAACTAAGTGGTTGTCAAACCAAACTCGGCCACTAATCAATATAGGAAGCTAAACGGACAATTCCCCGCCCATACAAAGAATTAGTCAACCTAACCACTATATCGACCAGGAAGCTAAGTGATTCTAAAACCAAGTACAAATTTCCCGCCCATACAAGGAATCATACAACTCAGCTGCTGACCTGAGTCCTCAATTGGAAACCCACATACTCTTAACTTTCTCTTTTCTTAATACGAATTTTCTTTAATCCGTATCTTAACATTTACCACTCTTTTCTGAGTTTACATTGTACCATTTCATAGTACCTTCTCTTTATAGCATCAAGCTATATCATGCCAATCACTTAACATATCATATGTTATTCAATGATTTAACTTTGATCACGTGGTGATCTTATTTTTTGTAATCATTTCTCCTTATGCTTACGATCGTTTTATTTTACGATCTTCTTATTCTTCTCTTTAATCATATTATATTATGATTTTATTTGCACTTTTCATCTTATAGACATCGCTCTATTTTAGTATCACTTTTCATCTTTATTACTTTAGGAGTTAGGTAACTCCGGATTATTATCTTTATAGCTCTTTAAGATTCTTCTTTGAATCTTCTTTATCTTTCTCTTTACTCTAATAATGAATTTCCAAAATTCATCTCTTATCGATTAAACTCTATTGAGTTTATTACTTATCATCTTGGCTTGGTTATAGCCTAAGGTACACCTACCTAAGGTTTATAACCTCTGACTTTGATACTAATCATTAGCCCCCAAAATCGGGACAATTTCTCTCCCCGATCTTGTGCGTTAATATTATCTTGTTCTAGCTTTAAAACATTATTTAATGTGAAAATAGCTAAAAATTCGCGGAATAAATTTTTTTTTTTTTTTTTCTTTTCTTCCATTCATTCATTCCCCTGAATCGCAACCTTTATAATTCTTCTTTATACTAAAACATATTTATTATATGATTTGTATAATCCGTGTAAATGTATTAAAAGCTTAAGTCTCAATACTTCATATCTTTTCTATCGATGATTCATTTATTTTAGAATCATATCTATTCTCATTTCGAATAAACATTCTTTATTCATTCAACATTTCAAACTAATACATAGGCGCCATTTCAAATATTTGACAAAACTATCAATCATAGATTTATACCATTTCTAATTCAAGGAAATGTATTCATTTTTGCACATCGTTCAATCTTCATCATCCGTATAGCAAGTAATATTGCTAACATCATTAACTTTTGCAAAAAGTTTGTGTTTTCAAAGATTGAGCTCGATTGCCAAAGAAATTTAACGATCTATCATGTTTCACATAGCACACAATTTCATATACACTATATTTCCTTTATATATCACTTGCATAACATATATTCTTTACTATGCATATCCTACATGCAACAATAATTCCTTACAAAGCATACATTCATGCATTATACATTTCTAATTTATCGAGTTACATTATACAACACGTCTTTATCACATATCACATATAAATTGAGTTCCATAACCCAATTAATTTAGTCATATTTTGACTTTAACAATTCATAAAGTATGGTATGTAACTCACCACATAATCACATTTAATCCACAAACATCATAGAACCGAAAAACTTGCCTTGATTGGAGATTACCACAAAATTTAACTTAGAGTTTCTCCACAATTCTTACAAATTATATATTTACATGCACACACATATTAGATAATCGAATATGTTACAAAACATGCATGTATATTCATCAATAACAATTATTAGTTTTATACAAACTAATATTACTTATTCTTACTCAAAATGAATATTAGTTTATTAGAAACTTAATTCATTTTAACCTTTCTAAACCAAATAAAGGTCCCTCACATTTGAGTATATAAATATTTTACACTTTGAAGATTCAATCACTTATATTCCGCTTTAGGAATATCTTATGTCTTTACTCATTAATTCAGGACTTAAACAACTAATAAATAGCTTTTATAGTAAAATTCAATTTACTATATTATTCCTTTAATATAAATAATTTTTATATAATTATTTTACCTGTTCATGAGTCAACTCGAATTATTGTATTTTATCCCGCTAACACTTTCGCTTTACTTTTCTTTTTGCAAATAGTTGTATTTTCACTATATATGAACGTATTAACCACACAAACATGCCATATAACTTGTACAGTTATATTTTAAATATTCCCATTGACCACACAATCAATTTTATTATTATTATTATTTTTTTTTTTAACCCATCATGTTTCCAAGCAATACTAAATGTTTTTATAAAATAATAGCAACCCAAACTTGGCTCAACATTTAAGCTTAGCTTTTAGCTTGTAGATTCAATTATATTACATTGTAACTATCTTATAATCTCCGTACACTCATTTATTAAAATAATAACCCAAAATTTATGGGTAAATAATCAAAATTTTCCTGGCATAAATACTACTAATAATATCTCACAATACAATACTATTAGTCATATAAAAATAACTCAAATCATTAAACTACCAATAAACAATTGTTTTCAATTGTTTTTCCTCTTGTTTTAATAAACTTGTTTAAACATTCCTAAAATTTGATTCATCATAACATTAGTTTGAATATTATATAGCTTGTATACAAAATATTTCAAGAACTTTCAAAGGGTCTCAAATAAATCACATTATTCCTATTTTTGGACACTTTTGATTTTCGAAAGTTTTCCAAATTTGACCTGCTAAAACAGTCATAACTCTCTTCGTTTTAAAACATTTTGAGCGATTCTTGAGCCCGTGAAGATAACTTCCAGGGCTACAACTTTTGTCTCACGATGTTTTTCCAAAATCATAACACATCAGTCCAAAAATTTAAACAAAGGTGGCTGTTCGGGATTGGTTTAACATTTGATTACACTCCTCTCCGAATGCCATAACTACCTCATCCGAGTCGAAATTAGTCCGTTCCGAGTCTATGGAAAAGCTAAATCAGTGTACTACAACATATCAAAAGCCCAAAATTTTAAAGCACAAAAATATGGACGAAATTGTCCCTGCCATTGACTGATCCAAAATTGTCCCTAAAAGCGGATCTGTTTTCACAAAATCAACACCACGACTTTTAGAAACGTGATTTTTGAGTTCTACCACTTGGGTTTACTAGCCAACACATATATCTAGCACTACTTTTTGACGGATCACAAAAAAAATTATAGATTTAAAATGGTGGATTTTCAAAGTACATAGAAATTTCGATTTTCTAAACTAGAAAAATTTATTTTTCTTTTCTTTTGGTTTCAAACCAAATCAACACCCATCATAGCTGGATCCATACATGAATCAATAAAAATCACATATATCTTTGGGTTTTATACACCCAAATCAAAAAACCCTTTCATAAAAATTCCATAGAAATAATTAGAGAAAGAGAGAAAAAAATTATACCTTTACTTCTTCTTCATCTTCTTTCTTCATGGTGATTTTCTTCTCCCTCCCTTCTTCTTCTTCCTCTCTCTCGACTTTCTCCGTGCCTCTCTCCTCCCTCTTTTTCTTTCTTTTTTCCTTTTCTCTCTCTCCCTTGCTCTCTTTTTTCTTTCTCGGACTTTCTTCCAAGATTTTGCTTAATTGCTAATTTACTTTCCAAATTTTCCTTTTTCCTTTGGACTTTTATTAATTCTCTTTCTTTCTTTTTTACTTAACATTAGCTTCCTCTACCTTATCTTCTCTTCTCTTTTTTTAATTTTGGGCTTTCAATAAATTCCCCTTAGGCCTTAAAATCTTCAAGTTGGCTTAATCAAATTGCTTTTATTTTAATTGCTAATAATTACTCTTAAAATGACTAAAAGTCCTTCCATAATTGGGCCAACACTTGGACATTTAATTAATTCCATTGGACTTGTTATTTTATTTTACTTTACTAACAAAAATAACATTAGCCTTCCTCTAACAAACAAATTAAATTGGGCCATTATAATTCTTGTCCCAATTCTTGTCCCACAAAATATAATGAGCTAGATTAATAATTTAATCGCCTTTAAACCATATTATCTACAAGTCACATGCTTAAATAAATTAATTGGACTTGTTTAAACAATATAACCCCTTTAGTCCATTAAATCAAATTCTTTTGGACTCTAAATAAATTATTGAGCTATGATATTATTATAGCTCATTACTTTTAATTCTATTCCATTCTACCCTTATCATTAAATTAGGGTTTACATGCACTCAAGTGAAATAAAAATTCTTACTTAAGTACATTTAATTTCTTAACCTAATTAGACTTGCTATAATTAGGCTATAAAATTAATTAATTAATCGAGATGTATAAAATAAATCTCTTATAATTGGTATATATTCTAAATACCATAATTCTCTCATCTAATAACCCTTAATTTATTAAATTCTTCATTCCTAATATATAATTAGGATCACATTAGTTTATTTTATTTGTTTATATAATTAAACAAATATAAATCATCACATAATCTTCATATTCCTTTACTCACATATTCGAACAAAATAATTTAATAAATTGTGACATGATCCACAATTCTCTTAAATTAGGTCACTGATATAAAATAAAATATTAGGACCACTAAATAACGATAACCATTTCGGTTATTTAATTATCACACCTAATATATATTAGGTTACATAACTTAATTCTTACTTCACTTTTATATACAAAATAAATGTATTCACATTATATAATGTATATTTATTTAATCAAATCATAATTCACATAATCATAACATATTTCACTTCTCACACTAATTTTGACTTTTCTCCATAAAAAGTCAACTGTTGACTTTAACCAAAAGTCAACCTTTGCACATTTTGTGTTTACTGTCCATTCTGACTAAACTCGACGTTCCGGACGCAACCGAGCAGTCCATGCTTCAAAATTCTATCTCTAACTCAAATTTTGAGTTTTAAATTACTCATTTCTCATTATTAATCGTATTAACTAACGACTTTATACTTCTTCAAATTCTTATTTTCCAGTCAAGGCCAACACTCAAGCTATGTTAATTACTAACATAGTTTTATCTTGATCAATATATCATTAACTTAATTCATCATTCTTCTTGCTAAAATATATATAGCACCTTACTAAGTATATATATTTTATACATATACTCATCTTCGTTTAACCTCATAGCATCTCTTCATGTGAAATCTTATCTCCAATAATAAAATTTCCATATGTACTTATAAAACATTTCTTCGACTATTCCATTCACATCGAATTTACAGGTATCATAATACCTTATTCTTGATATTCCTTCAAGTACATATTAATTCATTTCTAGGGTTTAGAAATTTTATAACCCATATTTTCTCTATTCTCATTCGAATATCAAACCATATAGGTTTTACTTGAAAAATTTAAATAAATCCTCAAATTCCCATCTAAGTTTTATTCTTTAACCTTTATTCTAATCATTTAAGATTTTAGAAAATTTTTGGGTTGTCACATTCACCCCTTTTTCTAAGAATTTCGTCCTCGAAATTAAAGCATACTAATCTCTGCTTATTCTCTTGAGCAAAACTAGGTTTTCAATTTAACCTTTCCAATTTCCTTATTCGAGGATTTCTCTTTCTATTATCACATTTCACCATAACTACTCACTAGGAGTTTACATCTTCTAAACATTCATCAAAACTAGGTTGTCATAATAACCTTTATTTAATCATCTCAGATTCTACTCGTACACAACGAGTTTACACTATTTCATATCCATCATCACATTCTACCACAACATTACTCTGAAGAGTTTAAAAAAAACTTTTCATATCTGTCTGAGGGATCATAAAAACTTTGAACTTTGAGGTTTAGGGTATTTCTACCTCTTTACCTCTTTCAATTTTGAAAGAAAGGTGCTCTACCTCTGAAACATTTCTTTAATAGGTATGTCTACAATCACGAAGAAGGTAAACTATCGATGCTGGTACTTTAGATGATCAGTCTATTGTACCTTAGTAATCTGAACGACTATATCGTCCTTAGATTGGAATATTCTATCCAATTAGTATATCCCCATTTTCGTGGTTGTTCACCTCAAACTTATCATAAGATTCCGCACCAAAACAATTTGGTTTGGCATAAGCTTTCAAAGAATACTTTGAATTTCATAAACATTTGTCTAGTTTGAATCAAATAGCTTAGACATATATCAATAATTCAATTTCAATCGAAATATTTACGCCAAATTCGGTTGGCATAAATTATCTTTAAAATTCTTAAAATCATTTTGACGTCATGATACCGCATACTTGTATATACTGATCCGTTGAGGATTCATGTCATTTTGTGACTTTGTCATACTACATCATACTATAGTGGGTTGACGATCCTTAGATCACATCCACACTAAGTAATTCTGCATTGATAACTCCATCATTTTTATCATCTTTGCACCAGGTTGCATGATGCATTAATGATATAAAAAATACATTTTGATAATTCAAATCATTTTCGTCTAGCCGAATCAATTAACATAGACTCTTCTTTAAACCGTTCAAAAACCATTGCAAATTTGTTTTATCATTTCAACAGGTAACGAGGTATCGATGGCCCGAAGTCCACGCATACACAATAGTCACCGGGAGTTGAGAATAAAAATTCATTTTTCAAAAGCACATAGTGCGTATTTAGCTTGATGTCAAAAACTTTGAAATCTAGCATAGCTAGAAGATTTGGAATACCTATGTTTACATCATCAACTTCACTTTCTCTATTAATCCATTACTTAATAAATCTATCTATTCATATAATCCTCAATTCTCCATTTACAACTTTGCTATACCCCCAGTCCATCAAACTTACCACACATTATGAGTTCAGGAACTTGCCACAATCATATGAGTTTAAGAACTTATCCTAGTCAGACTATAGACGTCCATTCGCTAAGGCGTTCAAAACATACCATATGATTATGAGTCATGAACTTACCATAAGTATGAGTTTTAAGAACTCGCAACTAACCTTATTCTCTACCTATTCGTTATACACATAAGAAAAGAATCACCTTCTCAACATGCATATAGCAAATAGCGTGACATTAGGTTCCAATGATTATCAATGTCGAAACTAAGTGGTTGTCAAATCAAACTCGGCCACTAATCAATATAGGAAGCTAAGCGGACAATTCCCTTACCCATACAAAGAATTAGTCAACTAACCACTATATCGACGGGAAGCTAAGTGATTCTAAAACCAAGTACAAATTCCCGCCATCTGAAAGAATCATACAACTCATTCTTGACATGAGTCCTCGATTGAAACCCACATACTCTTAACTTTCTCTTTTCTTAATCTGAATTTTCTTTAATCAGTATCTTAACATTTTTCCACTCTTTTACGAGTTTACATTGTACCATTTCATAGTACCTTCTCTTTATAGCATCAAGCTATATCATGCCAATCACTTAACATATCATATGTTATTCAATGATTTAACTTTGATCACGTGGTGATCTTATTTTTGTAATCATTTCTCCTTATGCTTCTGATCGTTTTATTTTACGATCTTCTTATTCTTCTCTTTAATCATATTATATTATGATTTTATTTGCACTTTTCATCTTATAGACATCGTCTATTTAGTATCACTTTTCATCTTTATTCTTTGGAGTTAGGTAACTCCAGTTATTATCTTATAGCTCTTTAAGATTCTTCTTTGAATCTTCTTTATCTTTCTCTTTACTTTAATAATGAATTTCCAAAATTCATCTCTTATCGATTAAACTCTATTTGAGTTTATTACTTATCATCTTTGTGGTTATAGCCTAAGGTACACCTACCTAAGGTTTATAACCTCTGACTTTGATACCAATCAGAGCCCCCCAAAATCGGGACAATTTCTCTCCCAGATCTTGTGCGTTAATATTATCTTGTTCTAGCTTTAAAACATTATTTAATGTGAAAATAGCTAAAAATGCTCTCCCGGAATAAATTTTTTTATTTTTATTTTTTAAAATAGCTTCCATTCATTCATTCCACTGAATACATGACCTTTATAATTCTTCTTTATACTAGAAACATATTTATTATATGATTTGTATAATCATGTAAATGTATTAAAAGCTTAAGTCTCAATACTTCATATCTTTTATATCGATGATTCATTTATTTTAGAATCATATCTATTCTCATTTCGAATAAACATTCTTTATTCATTCAACATTTCAAATCGTATATAGTTTGCCAATTATATTTGACAAAACTATCAATCATAGATTTATACCATTTCTAATTCAAGGAAATGTATTCATTTTGCACATCGTTCAATCTTCATCATCCGTATAGCAAGTAATATTGCTAACATCATTAACTTTGCAAAAAGTTTGTGTTTGCAAGATTGAACTCGACGATTGACAAATTTAACGATCTATCATGTTTCATATAGCACACAATTTCATATGCACTATATTTCCTTTATTATGCATATCTTTTTGCAACATGTATTCTTTTTACTATGCATATCCTACATGCAACAATAATTCCTTACAAAGCATACATTCATGCATTATACATTTCTAATTTATCGAGTTACATTATACAACACGTGTTATCACATATCACATATAAATTGAGTTCCATAACCCAATTAACTTAGTCATATTTTGATTTTAACAATTCATAAAGTATGGTATGTAACTCACCACATAATCACATTTAATCCACAAACATCATAGAAATCAAAAAACTTGCCTTGATTGGAGATTACCACAAAATTTAACTTAGAGTTTCTCCACAATTCCTCTGAGAATTATATTTACATGCACACACATATTAGATAATCGAATATGTTACAAAACATGCATGTATATTCATCAATAACAATTATTAGTTTTATACAAACTAATATTACTTATTCTTACTCAAAATGAATATTAGTTTATTTAGAAACTTAATTCATTTTAACCTTTCTAAACCAAATAAAGGTCCCTCACATTTGAGTATATAAATATTTTACACTTTGAAGATTCAATCACTTATATTCCGCTTTAGGAATATCTTATGTCTTTACTCATTAATTCAGGACTTAAACAGCTAATAAATAGCTTTTATAGTAAAATTCAATTTACTATATTATTCCTTTAATATAAATAATTTTTATATAATTATTTTACCTGTTCATGAGTCAACTCGAATTATTGTATTTTATCCCGCTAACACTTTCGCTTTACTTTTCTTTTTTGCAAATAGTTGTATTTTCACTATATATGAACATATTAACCACACAAACATGCCATATAACTTGTACAGTTATATTTTAAATATTCCCATTGACCACACAATCAATTTTTTTATTATTTTTTTTATTTTTTTTTAACCCATCATATTTCCAAGCAATACTAAACATTTCTATAAAATAATAGCAACCCAAACTTGGCTCAATGATTTTCAAGCTTAGCTTTTAGCTTGTAGATTCAATTATATTACATTGTAACTATGTTATAGATCTTATACACTCATTTATTTAGAAATAATAACCCAAAATTTATGGGTAAATAATCAAAATGCATCACAACGCCAAAAATGGCTCACCAAACACTTCTATAGCAGTGGACCCCTCACTTCTTAGCTCTTGTTTTGATAGCTTCTCATTCCTCGTAACTTTGATTCGTTTATGTTGAAAGTTTGAATATTATATAGGTTGTATACCCACCCATTTGAAACTTTAAAATAAATCAAACAAAGCTCCAAAAATGCTCATGTCATACTTAGCTTTTTAATAGTTTTCTAAATTTTGACCCTATTATTTAAAACAAATGTCATAACTTCTTCGTTTCAAAATATTTTTGAAAGATTCTTGAGCCCACGTGAAGATAACTTCTAGGGCTACAACTTTTGTCTCACGATGTTTTTCCAAAATCCGAACATGTCGGTCAAAAATTTAAACAAAGGAGGTCATTAGGGATTGGTTGAGACGATTTTATTACGCTCCTTCCGAACATCATAACTACCTCATCCGAGTCGAATTAGTCCGATTCTGAGTCTATGGAAAGCTTAATAAGTGTACTACAACATATCAAAAGCCCAAAAGTTGTAAAGCACAAAAAAATGGACGAAATTACCCCTGCCATTGGTCGATCCAAAGCGTCCCTAAAACAGGAATTTGTTTTCACATAAATCAACACCACGACTTTTAGAAACGTGATTTTTGAGTTTTACCACTTGGGTTTACTAGCCAACACATACATCTAGCACTACTTTTTGACGGATCAGAAAAAAAAATTATAGATTTAAAACGGTAAACATTCAAAGTATATAGAAATTTCGATTTTCAAAACTAGAAAATTTATTTTTCTTTTCCTTTTGGTTTCCAACCAAATCAACACCCATCATGGGTGGATCCATACTAGAATCAAATAAAAACACATATATCTTAGGGTTTTATACACCCAAATCAAAAATCCATTTCATAAAAATTCCATAGAAAGAGATTAGAGAGAGAAAAGTTATACCTTTGCTTCTTCTTTCTTCTTTCTTCCATGGTGATTTTCTTCTCCATCTTCTTCTTCCTCAAGGGCAGCCGCCCTCTCTTCTCCCCTTCTCTCTCACGGTTCTTCTCTCCCATGCTCTCTTCTTCTCTCTCGGCTTTTGTCGTTCTTCTCCCTTTCCCTTTTTCTTTTCCTTTCTTCTTTTCTCTTTCTTTCTTTTCTCTTTCTCTTCCTTATCTTCTCTTCTCTTTTTTTTTTTATCAATAACCGACCCTTAGGCCTTAAAATCTTCCAAGTTGGCTTAATCAAATTGCTTTTATTTTAATTGCTAATTTACTCTTCAAATGACTAAAAAGTACTTCCATAATTGGGCCAACACTTGGACATTTAATTAATTCCATTGGACTTGTTATTTTATTTTGCTTACTAATAAAATAACATTAGCCTTCCTCTACAAATTAAATTTGGGCCATTATAATTCTTGTCCCACACAAAATATAATGAGCTACAAGTCACATCTTAAATAAATTAATTGGACTTGTTTAAACAATATTACCCCTTTAGTCCATTAAATCAAATTCTTTTGGACTCTAAATAAATTATTGGGCTATGACATTATTATAGCTCATTGCTTTTAATTCTATTCCATTCTACCCTTATCATTAAATTAGGGTTTACATGCACTCAAGTGAAATAAAAATTCTTACTTAAGTACATTTAATTTCTTAACCTAATTAGACTTGCTATAATTAGGCTATAAAATTAATTAACTGAGATGTATAAAATAAATCTCTTATAATTTGTATATATTCTAAATACCATAATTCTCTCATCTCATAACCCTCAAGTTATTAAATTCTTCATTCCTAATATATAATTAGGATCACATTAGTTTATTTTATTTGTTTATATAATTAAACAAATATAAATCATCACATAATCTTCATATTCCTTTACTCACATATTCGAACAAAATAATTTAATAAATTGTGACGTGATCCACAATTCTCTTAAATTAGGTCACTAGTATAAAATAAAATATTAGGACCACTAAATAACGATAACCATTTAGGTTATTTAATTATCACACCTAATATATATATTAGGTTATATAACTTAATTCTTACTTCACTTTTATATACAAAATAAATGTATTCACATTATATAATGTATATTTATTTAATCATACACATAATTCACATAATCATAACATATTTCACTTCTCACACTAATTTTGACTTTTCTCCATAAAAAGTCAATTTGTTGACTTTTAACCAAAAGTCAACCTTTACACATTTTGTGTTTATCTTGTCCATTCGACTAAACTTCGGCGTTAGGGCCTTGGCCAAGCGATCCCATGCTTCAAAATTCTATCTCTAACTCAAATTTTGAGTTTTAAATTACTCATTTCTCATTATTAATCGTATTAACTAACGACTTTATACTTCTTCAAATTCTTATTTTCCAGTCAAGGCCAACACTCAAGCTATGTTAATTACTAACATAGTTTTATCTTGATCATTATATCATTAACTTAATTCATCATTCTTCTTGCTAAAATATATAACACCTTACTAAGTATATATATTTCTATACATATACTCATCTTCGTTTAACCTCATAGCATCTCTTCATGTGAAATCTTATCTCCAATAATAAAATTTCCATATGTACTTATAAAACATTTCTTAGACTATTCCATTCACATCGAATTTACAGGTATCATAATACCTTATTCTTGATATTCCTTCAAGTACATATTAATTCATTTCTAGGGTTTAGAAATTTTATAACCCATATTTTCTCTATTCTCATTCGAATATCAAACCATATAGGTTTTACTTGAAAAATTTAAATAAATCCTCAAATTCCCATCTAGGTTTTATTCTTTAACCTTTATTCTAATCATTTAAGATTTTAGAAATTTTTCGGGTTGTCACAATTACAGTCTTATATAACTTGTATAGTTATATATATATTACATATCCCTATTGATCACATCAATAGCTTCCATTCTTGTTTTTGAAATACTTTAGCATACTTCCCAAATTTTTCATCCTTTTACTTATCATAGTCATTTAGTTTTGATAAACTTTGATGTGGTTTTAGTACATGAATACATCACAACTAAAATTTACAACCCACACATAGTTTAAAACATGAGTTTTTCATCTCTCTTATATCTCACTTAAGTATTCAAAGTGAATACGAAATATATTCCATATATTGTTCATTATATTATATAATATATATGGATAAATTATAACTTTCAAAAACTTCATCCTTTATATACAATAACTATTCTTCTCTTTAATAGAGTTTGGTATGATCGTAGTATGTGAGTACATTAAAATTCTAAGTTATAATTCACTCGAAGCTTAATACATGGCATTCCATGTTCTTTGTACACAATCCAAATGTACAAGGGAGTTTATAGCGTATTTCATGTTTTGAAATAATTACAACTTATTTGGGTAACTTATAATACCCATAATACTTTATGTTTTATTTTCATATACTAATGCGTGAAATATTTTAACATCTCAAAGTAATATCAAAACAGTCCCTTTTCTTTTATTAACCCTTTTATTTCATTGGTAGCTTCATTGTTGGCTTGGTTCGGCTTAGCAGCCCCTTGTCGTCTCTTCAAGCCGGCAACCAAGCCTGGCTTGGCCCCATGGCACTCAGCTAAGCTTGGTGTGGCCTTGCTTGGCCCTACGGCCCCAAATATAGGCTAGCAGCCCCTAACTCAAGATGCATGCTATGTTCCTTGCCAAACTCTTTTTTTTATTATTCATCTAGTTATATTATATGATGAGTTTGTAATAAATACTCTATAATTGCTTATTTGGGAATTTATAAACCTATAGTTATAGTTAACTATTAACTAGGCCTTGAATTTTAAAAGGACTTTTATCATAGCCATAACAGCTTCTTGTCACTGCCAAAAGCTAACTGTTATTGCTAACTGGTAGCAGCTCTGACCCTCCTTTAATCAAAATTCAATCTCAAGACAGCTAACAAGTTGGAATAATATATAACTTATACAAACCCACAACATTAGACTGTAAGGAATAAATATAGACCGACAGGGCACCTAGCTGCTATAGAAGGTCCTTCGCTATACACTACTGATTGCCCAAAGTGATATAAGCGACTTGTTGTGCTGCTTCGCTGTGGCTCCCATTTAGCAAAGCGACTCTCTTTTTACCCCAAATTTCTTAGTAAATAAATTCCTTAACTCCAATCCCTTTGTATGTTGCAGACATTATAGAATGCTAGAAAAAGAACATTGGCCATTTGTATTTCAATCCCCTTTGGACTGCACAAAATAGTACCTTAAGGTAACTTAACATACAAAGTTTCAGTTTTTTTCATTGTAACTAGAAATTGAGTTTTGTTCTAACTTGACACGCTCAATACTCTATTTAACACCACATATGTTAACTAAATCAAGACCATGCTTTACTTTGGTCTAATAGTTACTTTTTAGCCAAAATAGTTCTTTTAGAACTTTTATCGAACAGTTAGTGGGCATAGTTTTAAGTTTCTAATTTGACAGCCATTTGTTTATGTCACAAATCCATTTTATTCTCCATATGTCTCCACACAACCAATCTATCTCCTATAGTTATACATCAAACAATAGCAGTCCAAAACACAGACAAAACATGAATGTTCAAGAAATTAGCAAACTAACAGTTTTATTTTTTTAACCAACTATTTTATTCTAATACCCAATAACCCATCCTGCTTAAACCATTATAACAGCCATATACAACTAGTCTACAAATTAATTTACAATTTTTTTTTCCAGCCTGACCCTGTTGCACTAAAATAGTCATAACTTCTTCGTTTCAAAATATTTTTGAGCGATTCTTGAGCCTACACAAAGCTAACGTCCGAGGCTACAACTTTCATTCTTTGACCATTTCCAAATTCAAAATACAGAATTCCAAACAATTTGTGTAAGGTGGCTGCCCCGAGTTGGTTAGATAGTTTTGACGCGACTATTTTGAACGGTCATAACTCTTTCCTCCAAATTCGGAATTAGTTCGTTCTGGAGTCTATGGAAAGATTATTCAATGTACTATAATACCCCAAAAACCCAGAATTTTCTAGAAATTCTAGCTAGCCCCAAATTTGTCTTTAGGGTCAGCAGTTCATAATTTTTCGGTTTTTAACATGTTTATTTCACGACCTTATTATTTCTAGCTCATATACCAAATTAGAATAAATTTTAAATATGTTATATATCATATATGAGACTGTATTTAAAAATTATAAACTTCCCATTTTGGAATCTTTAAGCTGCTCAAAACAGTGGTCAATAATGGCTTAACACACTTATTTTCAACTTTTCGTTTTGGTTTATAATAGCTTTTCGCTTTCATTTAATATGGCAAAACTCTTTATTTATCATCATATATGATATACATATCTAACCCAAGCTTTGATTTCGCTTAAAACTTGGTTTTTAACCAAAACAGTCCATATGGGACTTTTATCAAACATAACATATGCATTCTATATTTGGACAAAGATCATACATGTTTATATATATATATATATATATATATATATATATATATAATCCCAGATATTTCCTTCCTTATTACCCCTCACAACGACTACCAAACTCCTTTCTTTCTAATTCACATATATCACAATCAAACTACTAGTTTAATCACAGCAGCCCTCATTGTGAATAACATTTAATTTCTAACTTTGAATAAAATAACATAGTACTAACCTCGTTATGATGGTTTGATGAGCTGAATTCCACTCTTATGGTTCAGCTATACACCCCCTTCTTGCTGCCCTACTAGCCGAAACTAAGCCCCAACCCGGATTACATCTTGGTTCCTTGCGAAATACGGTGAAGTTTCTCTGGAAATTTTGAAGTTTCTGGGAGAGTAATAGGAATTAGAATACAACGGGGATAGAGAGTAGAGGGAGATAGCATGAGATAGTACTGCAGGTTACATGGCCTTCCCTTTTACAATCAACAGTTTGGCTTATCCTGACCTCTCTCTCCTCAATTATCAGCCGCAACCTATCAACCATATCCCCTAGAAATTGGCCCCTAAACGACCCCTTAACAGCGCCCTAAGCCCCTTAGGCACCCCCTACTTGGCAAAATGACTCAGCATATTTAGTTCTCAGCACTCACACACATAAGACACATATAATGCTTTGTTTTACATATATTACACAATACATATGTATATAATATCACATGTATTATATTATCCCCACATTTTACCTTATATCTTATAATAACATGAAATCTCATTATTATCCAAAATTAGTAATTATACAATTACAACATATATGTAATTATTTCACTAATTAATATAACGCATTGCACCAAAAATATTTCCCATAAGATGGAAACTATACATTAAATAGAAACAATTTATCTAATGTAATAAATAATTATTTTAAAATAATTTATTTCCATCAACTATGTTGACACACTCCATTTTATGAATACAAACATTTTGAACAAATTATTTTCAACAGTTTAACTGTAATAAATATAATAATATATTCACTACATTAAAAATCTGCATACATTACACTCCATAATGTAATATATGATTTCTTCAATAAAATGGTGGTTTTACATTAAGTATATATTTAATGCCACCAATTCACCACATTAAAATAATTTAATATTATAGAATAGATTATTTCAATTCTATGCATCTTATTTCCTTTAATAAATTGCCCTTGCAATTTATTTACATATAATAAATATATCATACCAATAAATTTATTAAGCATAAGCATCACATATTGCATAGCTCATACCCACTTATGCAATATAATATCATACAACATATTATCTAATAAGAATTTTATTTATTTAATTATTATTTTAATATTACCCAAAAATTTGGGTTATCACAATTACATTTAGTTTTTTCATTCAGTTCTTGAAATTAAAAAAATTGAAAAATTGAAAAAATAGTAGTTAGTTTACTATGTTTATATAGCATTTAGTACATCTTGCATGAGTCCAGCTGTTTGATATTTACAGTTTGTTTTGGCCAATGATGAGATTGCAATTGGGTAAACAAGTATAGTACTGACTATTAGAGCTTTGATGTGATTTCTTGTTCTGAATTGAGTCTTTTTTTGTTTGAAACTAGTATAATAAGGATAACACAATAAAAACAACGTGTTGATTGATTGAGTTTAAATTGATACATAATGGGATTCTAAAGAATAATGCTAGTTTAAATGAAAGAATGACAAGAATAAGTAGTGATGGCTAAAGTTAGACAAGAACCTAAGTTTGGGGGAATATTTGGGGTACATAAGCTATAAAAAAAAGTATATATAAATAAACACCGTGGCGCGCTTGTCTAGTTTTGTGGCCTTTATTACTTGAGTAAGTAAGCCCGAGGGGATTGTCTTTACACCTAGCGCCCTAAGGTCTTAATGGTCTAGGAGTCGTTGGTCGAAAGCTAGTTAATGTAGCATTGAAAATCCTAAGGGAATAAGACATTGCATAGCTATGTGTATATAAACCAAAATAAAAAAAAAAGAATAAAACGCCAAATAAGAGCAAAAAGCCCCCGTGGATGAAAAATAAAACATAAGTATCCCATGTTGACCCTCGATATTTGTAATTGCTTGATTTTAGTTGGATCTAGCTTGTTTTTGGATTTCTTAAGTTTACACTATATGATGCCTTCGAAGAGACTTGTTATGTGTTAAATTTGATTTTATATCAATTAACATTATTGTGGAGCACACACAGACTATATTAGTGATAACAGTCTAACATTTGATGATTGATTGGGAAGTTACTGATGAATTTAGATATGATGTATTATCGTGTTTACTTGATTTTTCTAAAGCCGATTGAATAGACTTGTTTCTAACATTACTGCTGGATTCGTAGGCATGTAGATTAGTTGCATTGCATAGCATTGTTGTTTTGTATTTTTGCTTGAGGACAAATAAAGGTTTAAATTTGGGGGTATTTAATAAGTAGGTTTTATACTTACTTATCCGGTATCTGTTACTTGAATTAGTTGCTTAATCTCATGTTTCTTAGTTACTTTTCATGCATTTTGTGTTCGTTTTGTAGATTATATGCTTGGGAGCTAAAATCGCAAAGAATTGGTATGAAATCGCAAAGAAAAGCAATCCGGTAATCATTTGGGCTTTCATGTTCTTGACTTGGAACTTGGATTATATTTTAGAGCTTCTTCTTAGCTTTTCGAAACAACTTAAATCATCTCAATCGGAGTTTGGATGCAAGAGTCATGACATTTGTACAAACGGACGTTAAACTTTACTATTTTGGGTGACCATTTACATAGCAGCCACTTCAGAGCCAATTTCAACATTTCTCCAATACTTATTTCGGAAAACACAAAGCACAAAAGTTGTAGATCTACATCTTGTCTTTCCGGAACATCTTGAATCATCAAAATCGGAGTTTAGACGAAGAAGTTATGGCCATTTTCCAAAAAGACGTCAGAATAGAAAAGGGACCCCGCCGGGGCGGGATTTCTCTTCAAAAAACCACCATCGGGGCAGGGGTACCAGCTGTAAAACAGAACCCTATCCCGGCGGAGTGGGCCCTTTATGCCTTATACCCCCCGTCGGGGAGGGGTTATGCGCAGAAAACTCCGTTTTTGTCCAAATTTGAGTTCGAGAAGCATTGTTTCGATCCGATTGACTTAAGGACTTCCAAGATGACTTAAAGACATATAAAGAGGCATATAAAAGGAGTAGAATCATAAGGATTATGGGAGAGAGGGAGGATTCCATTAGATTAGAGTAGAGTAGAATAGGAGAAAACACTAGTTCTTATTAGATTTGGAGATTGAAGCAACTTGGAGACCATTGAAGATTCAAAGTAGGAGCAAGGAAGGAGTTTCAAATCCATAGACAATAGATTCTATCTTCTCATCTTCTTCTATCTTTGTCTTTTAATGTGTATTCAAGTATGGATTCTTAGTTTTAATTCAATGAACTAATTCTTTGTTTGAGATTACAATGGATCTTATTGTGTAGTTTATTTTAATATGCTTCGCTATCAATTATTATGCTCTATTGTGAGGATTGTCTATTGTGATTTGGACTTAATTGCTTTATTGCCTAGCTAACAATAATCTATATGAACTCGAGAGATGAAGTTTAGATTTAGATTTGATCATGATAGCATGTGTTTATGGTTTCTGCATGGATGGAATTCAAGGTTCATGTTTAGGATAGAGATATGCCTTTACACCATATGTAATCTTATAGAGAACTTGTGCTTTGAATCCTTTTTAATTGTAATTCACATAGATATAGTGGATTAGTTAATTAGGGTGTCTTGCTTAATTCTATCATCTGTGGATTTAAGTGAGTATGAGTATTATGCATCGAGAGGTGGTTTTATCTGCTTTAGTGTTCTTGATTAACAATTCAGGATAGAAAATAATTGATGAGAAGTGTGTTAACTTAAATGAATCAATAAGTGAAGTTGTGATCTTAAATCTCCGTAATCTGATTTTTAGTTAGTGGTAATTAGAATTAGTGTAATTAAATAATTTAATTTATATAATTTGAAATTCATTCGCTTAAATAAAATTGAGTTGGTTACGAGTTAGTACTTGGTGATTTTTATTAAATAATTCCTCGTGGGAACGATACTCTACTTTTACTTTATTACTTGTTGACCGCGTATACTTGCATGTTGTGCGTAATTAGATTTTACCAAACAGTAGCACTATACATATAGATGTGGATCTTCTTGCTCGCATGGAGACCTTAGGGCAGGAGCTTATAGATTCGCCTTCAATTTCTGAGAGGGATGCCATGTTGGACTTATTATCCCGTTTATCTGCAGGTTTATAAACTAGCTTTCATTTTCTTGCATAAACTAGGTTAGCCATTTTTGTCATGCACAAGATACATTGTATATATCAATTAATATTATATTATATATCAAACAAGAATCACTTCCCTTTTAGATATGTCTTGTCACTTGCTTGATAGTTTCCATTTTCTTTATGACTTGCCATCTTGATGTGTCCCGAACTTCTCCTTGATGGAT
Organism: Panax ginseng; assembly: GCA_020205605.1. Classification (NCBI taxonomy): domain Eukaryota; kingdom Viridiplantae; phylum Streptophyta; class Magnoliopsida; order Apiales; family Araliaceae; genus Panax; species Panax ginseng. The sequence goes on from CM035141.1 coordinate 72,993,945, forward strand.
TGACCTTGAGATGTCCTAGGATCTCTTAGAATGGATCGTTGATCTTTAGGCTTTTCTGGTGTACCAGCTTTTGGTGTCTTGGAACTGGTCTTTTGATATTGTTAAGGTTTAGGCTGAGTGTTTGGCTTTCTTTCGAGGGTTCGACCTCACCATAGATTGTTGCCTACGTACTCCTGGAGGGAGATCAGGTCTTACGTAGTTCAGGCTTGGCTTGAATGGTTTGAAGCTGGTACTTTGTGCAGGGAGAGAAATATTATGGGAATTTGAGAGGTGTTTATTAGGGTTTAAGTTTTGTTTGCGAGATTTTTTGTGACGCCCCCAAACTAGGTATACATCACCCATTCTGAGTTGCCAAATACATGGTACATAAATCAAATACAAACTTATTTTATAGAATACGACAACATTGTAGCTTAGAGTTTTTTTACATGAATATTGTCTCATAGACAATATTCAAACTCAAATGAAGTCCTCATTATATTTATTATCACACTATTTCATAAAATAGTGAGGACTACTATAGCCACCATCTCGGACCGTTCACTCTGTTCCTCGACTAGCCCCGCTACGTTCTCATTTCATGAAGAGAACAATGAAAGCAAAAGGGTGAGCTCAACTAGCCCAGTAAGAAATATTATGACTAAGATAATGCAGAATAAATTATTGTTAGCCTTCAATAGTGTTAAACTGATAAAATACAATAAACATCAAGTTTAACTGCAGCGGAACAAGCAATTCATTATAAGAGTCAAGTAGAGCATGATATCTACTATCTTCTATGATTTAAAAAGGTTTTTCATCAACTTTATCGCTGAGACTCAGCTTAATAAATAAACCACATCATCGAATCATCCATGCACCACGACCAAGGATATTCATGTAATCATCAATTGTTATGATTATACCGAATAATCCCTGGTTATAATCATACCAACAACTGTCCATCAATGCACTACAGGCCATTACGGGTCATGATTATACCGAATGATTCCTGGTTATAATCATACCAATCAACAGTCCATCTATGCACATAAGCCAAAGATGACTTTCATCGCAATATAAACATGAGGATGATGACAATGATATAAGAATTCAATTAAAAGAAATAAAGGATAAATTTTTAAAGATTTATAATTTAATTTATCCAGAATTCAATAATGTCCAAATTGTCAACATGATACTGCTTTGTAGAGTAAAATTCAAGAATAATATTGTAACATAAATGATTTGGACAGCAAAGAAATCAATTTTTGTCATGAATAATTCCTCGGGTGAATAGTACCCGAGTGAATAGTACCCCGCGAATAGTACTTCGAGAATAGTATGCTATGAATAGTACTTTGTGAATAGTACTTATGAATAGTACTTTGTGAACAATACCCGTGAATAGTACTTTGTGAATAGTATCCAATGAATAATACTTTGTGAATAGTACCAAAAAAAATGAATACTACTCATGAACAGTACTCCGGCATGAAAAACTTAAAATTTAACAAGAATGTGTAGAAAATATCCTTGTGAAACGATACTAGATGAAGCACAAATTTCAAGGATACTGTGACGCCCCTAAAATAGGTATACATTACCTATTCTAAGTCGTCAAATACATGGTACAAAATACAAATACAACTTAATTATACAACTATCGTGTAAAGTACGACAAAACATAAGCTGTGAGTTTTAATACAAATATTGTCGTCTAGACAATATACAAACTCAAATTCAATATTATTACATTTATTTTCCACTATTTCACTTTGAATAGTGAGGACTACTAATGCTATCATCCGTCCGTCACTCTGTTTCTCGACTAGTCCCTGCTACGTTCTCATTTCACAGAAGAGAACAATAAAAGTAAAAGGGTGAGCTCAACTAGCACACGATGGGAAATATTATGACTAAGATAATGCGAATATATTATCGTTAGCCTTCAACAATGTTAAACCGATATAATATAACAACCATCAAGTTTAATCTGCGATGGAACAAGCAATCCATTAAAAGAGTCAAGTAGAAAATAAAATCTACTATCTTTTATGATTTAGAAGGTTTTTCATCACTTTTATCGCTGGAACTCGACAATAAATAATCCACATCATCAAATCACCCCTACACTTCTGACCAAGGATATTCTTTAGTATTATGACCATAATTATCCATGCACTACGGGCCAAGAATATTTGTGTATTCAATAATGGTCATGATCATGCCAACAACTGTCCATCAATGCACTACGGGCCAATGTGGACTTTTTCCATATCATTTGTAACATTACGGTCATGATTACACCGAATAATCCCTGGTGATAATCATATCAAGTCCATCTATGCACTATAGGCCACATATGACTTTCAACAAAATATAAACATGAGGATGATGACAATGATATAAGAATTCAATAAAACAAGTTCAAGAATTAATTTATCAAGGAACTAATAACGTCCAAATTGTCAACATGATACTGCTTTGTAGAGTAAAAGTCAAGAATGCTTAGAAAAATATTTCCATGAAAAGATACTGGATGAAGTGCAAATATCAAGGATATTCCACTAATTTCATGGAGTATAGAAGTCAAAACTTTAACCAACTGAGTATAATAAGGAATGGAATAACAAAGAAATCACCGAGTTTCTTGATAGACCATATGCGGGTTATTCCAATGAATAATAAATAATGGAATCGTCCGCAGAAACGCATTGCAGGCATGATATTCAACGAATAATAAAGACTTTAATCGGTCCCGTAAAATGCATGTTGGATATTCCAACGTAATAATAAAGATGTAATCGGTCCCACAGAAATGCAAATCAGGCGAGGATATTCCAATGAGAATAAAGAAAAGCGGAACCGGTCCGTGGTAGAACGCCTTGACATGGATGTTCCAATGAAATGATAAAGAATGGAACAACGAAGAATTTCACCAAGTATAGGGGTAGTAGCGCATATCTGATTATTCCATTAGAATAATAAAGAATGAAATAATGTAAGTTCTCTTCATAGATAGGAAAGAGAAATAATACTCCCTACCTTAGAAAAAGCACTCTTTTGGAATAGTGGGGTAGCAGACTTCTCTTCTTTTTCTATAATTTCTCTCTATAATAATTGCTCTAAAGCTTTTTGTGAATTGGTGAGAAATGAAGGAAGAATGAGCTTCTATTTATAGAAAAATATAGTTTTGATAATTTTACGCGTTTTGGGCCTCGAAAAATTACAGTACAATACCTCAAACTTTTCCTTTATTTTTAATTTAGTCATGGAAGTATTATCAAACTTGCACCATCTCCCCTAATAGTAAATAATGTGATTCAATAGTAAATTATGTGAATCAATAGTTCTAGACATGTGAAAATATGAATTACAGTATAGTACCTCCATCTAATACCTCCATTTTTAACTTAGTCATGCAAGTATTATCAATCTTGCACCAACTCCCCTAATAGTAACAAGAATGTGAAATAATTGTATACACATGTGAACAAATAGTTATACTCATGTGAAATAATAGCAATCAATTGCTCATTTATCCGGTTAAATACCCGATTGGTCAATATAACCTTCAAACATCAATTATTATCGAAATAATTGTCAATTTTCACTAACACAAATAATTTCAACACAATGAAACCATTTTTATCAAAAATATAAATTTTAAAATTTCGAAGTTTGACTTTTCCCGAAAAAGTTAACTGTTGACTTGTTGACCAAATAGTGAATTCTAGAAAATTTTGTGCTTATAGACTATTTTTACTAATTTCATCGTTCCGGACTCAAATATCACGTCCGCGTCTCCAAATAGAACTCCAAACACAACTTCAATTTTAATAACATTCATCATTAATATTATAACTCACAATATTTATCAATCAGGTCGTTCCCAAGAAAGAAGGGGCTTTCCAATAAGGATTTCTCCGTATTGGCGCGCAATTAGGTGACCAAACCTCTCCTTGATAGAACGTCTAGACATTGTAAAAAATATTGCAATTTAATAATATGAATAACTTTGTCGTCTCAATTATTGATTTAATAAAATAACATTTTATGCAGATGATACTATGACAATAATCGAATCAATAATATGAGAGATATGATGCAGCAATTACTGTAGCAATAATTGAGTATAACTGAGTGACTTCTCACGTAAGCATCAATAATCAATATCGTGTGCTACTATGCAACCACGTGTATTACTGTACTTTTACTACCGGGTAGTTCAACAGTTTAACGGTAAAACTTCCGCCGTTATTTTCATAAAGTATTTTTGTCGTTTTCTCAATCCGACAATAATTCCGTTAATGAGGGTCCACCAATGATTGTGTTGTTGTACGAATATTCCTGTTAAAACGAATATTCCCCACCAATCGAATATTATATAACAACTTGCATGTACTTTTAAAAATTTGTAAATATTACCCACAACTATAACATTATATCAAATCCACACCATAATATTCAAAAATATATTTAGAGAAAATTTAATCTTTATTCAAAAAGTTGGGGTCTTACTGACCTCCCTTCTTATGAAATTTCGTCCCTCGAAATTAGGGTGTGTACCTGGTATGTCGAAGAGGTAAGGATATCTCGATTTCATCTCAGATTCTAACTCCCAGGTCATTTCTTCCACATCGTGGTTTCTCCACAAAACTTTGACTTGAGGTATAACCTTAGAGCGTAGAATATGATCCTTTTTATCCAAGATTTTAACAGGTAACTCTTCATACGTTAAATCTTCCTCTATCTCGTCTGGTTCTAATTCAATAATGTGGTTCGGGTCTTTCACATATTTACGTAACATAGATATGTGAAAAATGTTATGAACACGAGACATACATAGCGGTAAAGCGAGGCTATACGCCACAGTTCCTACTCGATCGTGGATTAAAAAATGGGCCAATGAATCGAGGGTTGAGCTTTCCTCTCTTTCCAAATCTCGTAACTCCCTTCCATGGAGCAACAAGTAATAACACATGATCTCCAATATCGAATTCCACGTCCTTTCGATGAAGATCAAAATAACTCTTTTGTCGATCTTGTGAGGTTTTTATATGTTGTCTGATCGTTTGAATATTTTTCGTAGTCATACATACCAACTCTGGTCCCAACAACGTTGCTTCACCCACCTCATCCCAGCATACTGGAGAACGAAACTTTCTTCCATACAACGCCTTAAATGGAGCCATGCCAATACTTGCTTGATAACTATTGTTGTAAGAAAACTCCACCAATGGTATGAACTTATCCCAACTTCCCTTGAAGTCAAGGACACAAAGTCTTAATAGATCTTCAAGAGTTTGAATGCTCCTCTCCATTCGCCTCGTCCGTCTGAGGATGATATCTTAGAGCTAAATCGTAAATCCGTGCCCATAGCTTTTTGCAAACTAACCCAAAATCTTGAAGTGAATCTTGGGTCTCGATCAGAAACTATGGATACTGGCATACCATGAAGTCTTACAATCTCGTTTATGTACAAATGAGCAAGACGTTCAAGTGTATAAGTTTCTCGTATAGGTAAGAAATGAGCAGACTTGGTCAATCTATCAACAATGACCCAAATTGCATCTATGCCTTGAGAAACCTTGGGAAGACCAGTAACAAAATTCATAGTAATGTGTTCCCACTTCTATTCTAGAATTTCAAGTGGTTTCAATGGACCTTTTGGTACTTGATGCTCCGCCTTGACTAGTTGACAAGTTAAACACCTTGAGATAAACTCTGCTATCTCTCTCTTCATATTGCTCCACCAAAATGTATGTCGAAGATCACGATACATTTTGGTACTCCCAGGATGGATTGCAAACGGTGTGTTGTGCGCCTCCATCATGATTTTATACTTTAAATCAAGGTTGTTAGGAACACGAAGTCTAGAGTTGACTCAATGTATTCCTTCCACATTGATTCTTACTTGCGGCATATCACCTTCTTGCACTTTCTTCTTCATACGCATTAGCTCCAGGTCTGTAGCTTGAGTAGCTTTAACTTTATCGATTAAAGTCGGTTCTACTCGTATGTTTTCCATCATCATGTGGGTCCCTGAAGTCTTTATCTCTAACTCCATCCTTTGCAAGTCATACAAAATAGGTCTTTGTGTTGACAATATTGCACTTTCACCATATATGATCTTACCTCAAAGGCGTCCACTACCACGTTCACTTTTCTAGGATGGTATTGGATGGTATGATCATAATCTTTCAATAGTTCAAGCCAACGTCATTGTCGTATGTTAAGTTCATTTTGGGTGAAGAAATATTTGAGGCTTTTATGATCCAGTAGATCTCCACCTTCTCTCCATACGGTAATGCCTCCAAATCTTAAGCGCCAAAAAGCAATACTTGCCAACTCTAGATCATGAGTAGGGTAATTCCTCTCATATTCTTTGAGTTGACGTGAGGCATAGGCTATGACTTTCCCATGTTGCATGAGAACACATCCTAACCCTTTGCACGAAGCATAATCAGAGATGACAAATCCTCCGAGGCAGGATGGTATTGTCGGGACAGTCTTTGAAATGAGTCTCCTCTTGAGTTCTTGAAAACTCTTCTCACATTCCTCACTCCAACCGAACTTCGTATCTTTTTGAGTCAGCTGAGTTAATGGAGTAGCGATTCGAGAAAATCCTTCCACGAATCTTCGATAATAACCAGCTAAGCCGAGAAAGCTACGTACTTCAGTTACTGATTTGGGTTGCTCCCAGCTTTGAATAACTTCAATCTTTGCCGAGTCAACGGATATTCCATGACTTGATACTACGTGCCCAAGGAATGCTACTTCCGCAAGCCAGAACTCGCATTTCTTTAACTTGGCATAAAGCTTATATTCTCGAAGCTTTTGGAGTATCAGCCTCAAGTGTTGCTCATGATCTTCACGGCTTTTGGAATAAATAAGGATGTCATCAATAAAGACGACCTCAAAGTGATCCAAATATTCCTTGAATACTCGGTTCATCATATCAATGAAGGCAGCAGGAGCATTAGTTAATCCAAAAGACATGACTAAGAATTCATAATGCCCGTCATTGGGGTTCGAGGGCGGTCTTTGGAATATCCTCGCTTTAACCTTCAGCTGATGATATCCAAAACGAAGATCGATCTTTGAAAAAAATTATGCTCCTTGCAACTGATCAAATAGGTCATCAATACGTGGCAATGGGTACCTATTTTTGATGGTGACATGATTCAACTCCCGATAATCAATACAAAGTCGCATACTCCCATCTTTCTTCTTCACGAATAGAATAGGAGCACCCCAAGGAGACGTACTAGGATGAATGAAACCAATGTCTAACAATTCCTGCAATTGGGTCTTTAACTCCTGAAGTTCAATAGGAGCCATTCGATATGGGGCTTTGGAAATGGGTTTTGTCTGCGGTTCAAGGTCGATACAAAATTCAACTTCACGCTCTGGGGTAGGCCAGAAGTTCTTCAGGGGAATCGTCGGAAATTTATTAACAATAGAAATATCCTTCAAATCGGCGTATTTTTTTGTTAAATCAAGTGACATGAGCTAAGAAAGCTTGACATCCGTTTTTCAATAAACGAATAGCTTTATGGCTTGAGATGACCGTGATTGATTTTAATGGTTTGGTCGCTTGAAATCGCATAATAGGTTTATTAGGAATATGAAAGCTAACAACCTTATGAAAACAATCAATTTTAGCATGATGAGTAGTTAACCAATAAATCCCTAGAATCACGTCAAATGCAAGTATTTTTAAGGTGATAAGATAGGCGAATTAACGTCGCGATTCTGGATTTGAATCAAACAAGACTTATAAATAGTGGATGTAATGAAGGTTTCTCCTAATGGAGTTTCAACAGATAAGTCAAAGTCTAATTTCTACGGAGTCCAATTTAAACGTTGAGCGCAAGTAGGAGAAATAAAAGAATGGATAGAATCGGTATCAAATAAGGTATAGACTTCACTAGAGTTTATGATAAGCTTTCCCGTGATGACCTCGTTCAAGTTCCTTGCTTTCTGGGAGGTCACAACAAACGCTCTCCCTTGCACTACCGGCTTTGACTTTTCTAGGACGGCCTTTGGTGCCTCCATCCTAGCTGAACTTGTCTTCGGTGAACGACAAAATCGAGCTAAGTGACCTTCCCTTCCACAATTATAACATGTTTTGGACGGCATCGCGCAGTTTGGACTGATGTGTCCTTCCCCTCCACATTTGAAGTATATGATAGGTGGTCATTCTCCTTCCTTAACAACGGGTGCTGGTGCTGACGTCTTTCCATAATTGTTGAATCTTTTTTTCTTGAAATGTCCATTTTTATTGTCTTGGCTATGATTACCACCGAAGTGGTTACCATTCTGGAATGTTGATTCCCTCCACGTTCGTTGTCACCGCTTCGATGACTGATACCACTGTATTTTCATGCTACCGGCCGCTTTCTCTTGGTTGCGTTGACTCGTTACCGCGCTCCAATAACTGAGCCCTATTTACAACATCTGAGTACAAACACAGTTTATGAGAAATATGATATTGACGTATCTCCGGTTTCAAACCTCTTAAAAACATTCATGTCATTCGCTCCTCATTATCGACCAAATAGGATGCAAACTGGGATAACTCCGCAAATTTAGCCTCGTATTGCTACACGATCATATTGTTTTGCTCCAACTTGATAAACTCCACCTCTTTCATGTGACGAATACTTTCGGGAAAGTACTTGTCGTTGAATAGCTCTTGGAACTTCTCCCAAGACATCTTGAGTGCGTTAGGCTGGGTATGCTTTATAGATTCCTACCAGTAATCTGCCTCTTCACGCAACATGAAGGTGGCAAAGGGAACCTTTTGCTCCTCGGTGCATCCCAAGACATCAAATATCTTGGTGATCTGCTTTATCCATGCTTCAGCCTTAAGTGGTTTTGGCTCTCCAATAAACTCTGGTGGTCCCAGCTCCTTGAACTGTTTAGCGGTAACCGTCCGAGAGTTTCCAGTGTTTCCACCTATATTTTGGACAGGAGCCGCTCTCGCCTGATGTTGCATGAATTGCATAAAGCCTCTGAACATTCTATCGTTCATCATTTGGTCAGTGTTGTTGTTTGCATGAGGATTGTCGCCTTCCTGATGCACATTATTCTGATTGTTGACCTGTTGAGACTCAACGGTCTCTTGTGCTCCATTGCTATTCTCAATATTCTCGGATGCAATTTTCAAATACTGCCACAAAATAAGCGTTAATTGACATGCAACATATTATCTATATACTATGACCAACCAATTAAATACCAAATAAACATAGGTAGTTCATACTAGCGAAGGAATTCCAAGTCTCTCCCCTCCTAGTTCTATTCTCACATCTTAGCCAGGGATCATATCCCTAAGCTTTGATACCAACTGTGACGCCCCCAAAATAGGTATACATTACCTATTCTGAGTCATCAAATACATGGTACAAAATACAAATACAACTTAATTATACAACTATCGTGTAAAGTACGACAAAACATAAGTTGTGAGTTTTAATACAAATATTGTCGTCTAGACAATATACAAACTCAAATTCAATATTATTACATTTATTTTCCACTATTTCACTGAATAGTGAGGACTACTAATGCTATCATCCGTCCGTCACTCCATTTCCCGATTAGTCCACTTTACGTTCTCATTTCTGAAGAGAACAATAAAAGTAAAAGGGTGAGCTCAACTAGCCCAAGAGGGAAATATTATGACTAAGATAATGCGAAATATATTATCGTTAGCCTTCAACGAAAGTTAAACCGATATAATATAACAACCATCAAGTTTAATGCGGTGAACAAGCAATCCATTAAAAGAGTCAAGTAGAAAATAAAATCTACTATCTTTTATGATTTAGAAGGTTTTTCATCACTTTTATCGCTCGGACTCAGCTTAATAAATAATCCACATCATCAAATCACCCATGCACTACGGCCAAGGATATTCTTTAGTATTATGACCACAATTATCCATGCACTACGGGCCAAGAATATTTGTGTATTCAATAATGGTCATGATCATGCCAACAACTGTCCATCAATACACTATGGGCCAATGTGGACTTTTTCCATATCATTTGTAATATTACGGTCATGATTACACCGAATAATCCCTGGTGATAATCATATCAAGTCCATCTATGCACTATAGGCCACATATGACTTTCAACAAAATATAAACATGAGGATGATGACAATGATATAAGAATTCAATAAAACAAGTTCAAGAATTAATTTATCAAGGAACTAATAACGTCTAAATTGTCAACATGATACTGCTTTGTAGAGTAAAAGTCAAGAATGCTCAGAAGAATATTTCCATGAAAAGATACTGGATGAAGTGCAAATATCAAGGATATTCCACTAATTTCATGGAGTATAGAAGTCAAAACTTTAACCAACTGAGTATAATAAGGAATGGAATAACAAAGAAATCACCAAAGCTTGCGATAGACCGCATGACGAGTTATTCCAACATAATAATAAATAACGGAATCAATCCCAGTCAGTAAAGCGCATGAGACATGATATTCCAACAGAATAATAATAAAGATTTTAATCAGTCCCATAAAATGCATGTTGGATATTCCAATGTAATAATAAAGCGGAATCGGTCCGGCGTAAAAAACGCATGCATGTGGATATTCCAATGAGAATAATAAAGATTAACCAGTCCCGCAGAAACGCTTGCATGACAAGATGTTCCAACAGAATGATAAAGAATGGAACAATGGAAGAATTTTACCAAGTATAGGGTAGCCCGCGTATACAGGTTATTCCAACAGAATAATAAAGAATGGAATAACAGAAGTTCTCTTTATAGATAAGAAAGAAATAATACTCCCTACCTTAGAAAAACTGCATACTGGAATAGTGAGGTAGCAGACTTCTCTTCTTCTTTCTATAATTTCTCTCTATAATAATCGCTCTAAAGCTTTTGTGAATTGGTGAGAAATGAAGGAAGAATGAGCTTCTATTTATAGAAAAATATAGTTTCGATAATTGCACGTTTTGGGGCTCGAAAAATTACAGTACAATACCTCCAACTTTTTCTTTATTTTTAATTTAGTCATGGAAGTATTATCAAACTTGTATCACCTCCCCTAATAGTAAATAATGTGATTCAATAGTAAATTATGTGAATCTATAGTTCTAGACATGTGAAAATATGAATTACAGTATAGTACCTCCATCTATACCTCCATTTTTAACTTAATCATGAAAGTATTATCAATCTTGCACCAACTCCCCTAATAGTAACAAGAATGTGAAACAATAGTATACACATGTGAAAAAATAGTTATACTCATTTGAAATAATAGCAGTCAATTGCTCATTTATCCGGTTAAATACCCGATTGGTCAATATAACCTTCAAACATCAATTATTATCGAAATAATTGTCGATTTTCACTAACACAAATAATTGCAACACAATGAAACCATTTTTATCAAAAATATAAATTTTGAAATTTAGAAGTTTGACTTTTCCCAAAAAAGTCAACTATTGACTTTTTGACCTTTTTGACCAAATAGTGAATTCTGGAAAATTTTGTGCTTATAGACTATTTTTACTAATTTCATCGTTCCGGACTCAAATATCACGTCCGCGTCTCCAAATAGAACTCCAAACACAACTTCAATTTTAATAACATTCATCATTAATATTATAACTCACAATATTTATCAATCAGGTCGTTCCCAAGAAAGAAGGGGCTTTCCAATAAGGATTTCTCCGTATTGGCGCGCAATTAGGTGACCAAACCTCTCCTTGATAGAACGTCTAGACATTGTAAAAAATATTGCAATTTAATAATATGAATAACTTTGTCGTCTCAATTATTGATTTAATAAAATAACATTTTATGCGAGATGATACTATGACAATAATCGAATAATATGAGAGATATGATCAAAGAATTATCGTAGTAATAATTGAGTATAACTGAGTGACTTCTCACGTAAGCATCAATAATCAATACCGTGTGCTACTATGCAACCACGTGTATTACTGTACTTTTACTACCGGGTAGTTCAACAGTTAACAGTAAAACTTCCGCCGTTATTTTCATAAAGTATTTTTGTCGTTTTCTCAATCCGACAATAATTCCGTTGTGGGGGTCCACCAATGATTGTGTTGTTGTACGAATATTCCCTGTTAAAACGAATATTCCCCGACCAATCGAATATTATATAACAACTTGCGTACTTTGCAAAATTTGTAAATATTACCCACAACTATAACATTATATCAAATCCACACCATAATATTCAAAAATATATTTCGAGATAATTTAATCTTTATTCAAAAAGTTGGGGTCTTACAGATACTCTACTAATTTCACGGAGTATAGATGCAATACTTTAACAAATGAGGGTATAATCAGGAATACGATACGAAATAATATTACTCACATACTATAGAGTATGGAAGAAAATATTATTCCTTATGAATAATGAAAAAAAATATCTCTTACCTTAGAAGAAGACTGGATACTGGAATAGTGAGGTAACAGACTTCTCTTCTTCTATCTCTCTATAGCTTCTCTCTCTATAATTGCTCTTGTGAGTCTTAGTGAATTGGTGAGAATGAAAGAAGAATGAGCTTCTATTCATAGGAAAATATAGTTTTGATAATTACACGTTTTGGGGCTCAAAATATTACAGTATAATACCATCATTTTTAATTTAGTCCTGCAAGTATTATCAAACTTACACCACCTCCCGTAATAGTACATCATGTGAATCAATAGTACACACATGTGAAAAAAAATAGTTACGGTATAGTACCTTCATCTATACCTCTATTTTTAATTTAGTCATGCAAGTATTATCAATTTTGCACCACCTCCCCTAATAGTAGATGCATGTGAATCAATAGTACATACATGTGAACATATAGTTATAAGCATGTGAATTAATATCAATTAATTGCTCATTTATCTGATTAATTACACGATTGGTCAATATAACCTCCAGACATCAATTATTATCGAAATAGATGTCGATTTCCATTAACATTAATAATCCCAACACAATGAAAATATCAATTTCATCTTTAATCAGTACTAACTTATTCATCGTTAATGTGACGCCCCCAAAACAGGTATACATCACCCATCTTGGGTCGCCAAATACATGGTACTGAATACAAATACAAACTTAATTATACAACCGTTGTGTAATATACGACAATACATCAACTAAGTGTTTTAATAGGAATATTGTCCTCTAAACAATATCCACACTCAAATGAGTCCTCATTACATTTATTGTCACACTATTTAACAGAATAGTAAGGACTACTAATGCTATCATCTCGACCGTCACACCTTTCCCCGACTCGTCCCAGCTATATTCTCATTTCCTGAAGAGAACAGTGAAAGAAAGGGTGAGCTCAACTAGCCCAGTAAGAAATATTATGACTAAGATAATGCAGAATAAATTATCAATAGTCTTCAACAATGTTAAACTGATAAAATACAATAGACATCACGTTTAACTGCAGCGGAATAAGCAATCCATTAGAAGAGTCAAGTAGAGCATGATATCTACTATCTTCTATGATTTAAAATGTTTTCATCAATTTTTATCGCTGAGACTCAGCTTAATAAATAAACCACATCATCTAATCATCCTTGTATTACGGGCCAAGGATATTCATAAATCATCAATGGTCATGACTATACCGAATAATCCCGGGTCATAATCATACCAAAAACTGTCCATCAATGCATTATAGGCCACTGAGGACTTTTACCACATCATTTACAACATTACGGGTCATGATTATACCGAATGATCCCTAGTCATAATCATTCTAAGTCCATCTATGCATGTAAGCCAAATATGACTTTCATTACAATATAAGCAACAGGATGGTGACAATGACATAATAATTCAATAAAACAAGTTCAAGAATAAATTTTAAAGACTGATAAGTTAATTTATCCTACACTCAATAACGTCCAAATTGTCAACATGATACTATTTTGTGGAGTGAAATTCAAGAATGCTCAAAAGAACATTTCCATGAAAAGATACTGGATGAAGCATAAATATTTTTAGGATATTCTACTAATTTCATGGAGTATAGAAGCCAAAACTTTAACCAACTGAGTATAATAGAATATATGAAACTGCAAATGGATCTTCACCCGCCATGCGGTAATCCACGTATACAGATCATTTCCACAATTTAATAAGGAATGAATACAAAGGATCATTCACCATGCATGTGGTAATCCACATAGACAAGTTATTCCAATGTAATAATAAAGAATAGAATAATGTAGGATTCACCATGCGATGCGATAGATACGCATGCATGTTTATTCCCAATAGAATAATAAATAATGGAACCAGGTCTGGCATAAACGCACAGACAGGATATTCCGACATAATAATAAATAATGGAACCAGGTCCGGCGTAAAGGCACAGACAGGATATTCCGATAGAATAATCAATAATGGAACCAGGTCCGGCGTAAATGCACAGACATAATATTCCGACAGAATAATAAAGAACGAAATATTAGAAGAATTTCACCATATATGCGGTACTTCACATAAACAGGTTATTCCAATATAATATAAGAATGGAATAACATAAGAATTTCACCATGTATGCGGTACTTCGCATATACAGGTTATTCCAACATAATAATAAAGAATGGAATAACAGAAGTTCTCTTCATGAATACGGAAGAAATAATACCCCTTACGAGTACAACAAATAATATCCCTTACCTTAGAAAAACTGAATACTGGAGTAGTGAAGTAGCATAATACTTTTTTTCTTTCTCTCTATAGTTTCTCTCTCTAGAGTTTTAGTGAATTCGTAAGAAATAATGAAGGAATGAGTTTCTATTTATAGGAGAATGGACTGAATAGTAACTAATTCATGAACGGTCCAGATTGATTTACTTTTAAACGGACGGTCCATATTAGTTTATTATTAAAACTTAAAGCAACAGTCCATACTGATTTACTATTAAAACTTTAAACCAGTGATCCATATTGATTTACTATTATAACTTTCCACCAGCGGTCCATATTGATTTACTATTATATCTTCAACCAACGATCCATATTGATTTACTATTATAATTTCAACTAACGGTCTGAAAATTAGCACATCTCCTCATGGAATAATATTGTACCCAAAAATGATTTGGACCGAAAAGAAATATATTTTACGGGTGAATAGTACCCCATGAATAGTAACCCGTGAATAGAAACTCATGAATAGTAACTCGTGAATAGTACTCCGACACTAAAAGTGCCTCGAATACCCGATTGAACAATAAAAAATCTAGACATCAATTATTATCGAAACAAATATCGACTTCCGCTAACACAAATAATTTCAACACAATGGAACTATAAAATTCATCTCTAATCAACACGAACTTATTCATCATTAACAACTAGGTCGTTCCCAGGAAAGAGGGGGCTTTCCAATAAGGATTTCTCCCTATTGGTGCATAATTAGGTGACCAAACCTCTCCTTGACAGAACTTCTAGACATTGTAAATATTGCAATATAATAATATGAATAACTTTGTCGTCTCAATTATTGATTTAATAATATAACATATTATGCAGATGATACTGTGATAATAATCGAATCAATAATATGAGAAATATGATGCAGCAATTACTGTAGCAATAATTGAGTATTATTGAGTGACTTCTCACGTAAGCATCAATAACCAATACCATGTGCTACTATGCAACCACGCATATTATTGTACTTTTACTACTAAGGCGCGCTTCAATGCTTTTAATTCAAGAATAATTCCACCGTTATTTTTATAAAAAGATAATTTTGTCGTTTTCTTACTACGACAATACTTCTATTGTGGGGTCCACCAATGATTGTGCCATCGTACGAATAATCCCTGTTAAAACGAATATTCCCCGACCAATCGAATATTATATAACCACTTGCTTACTTTGCAAAATTTGTAAATATTACCCACAACTATAACGTTATATTATATCCACACCATAATATTCAAAAATATATTTCGAGAGAAATTAATCTTTATTCATAAAAGTTGGGGTCTTACAACCTCCCCTTCTTATGAAATTTCGTCCTCGAAATTAGGGTGTGTACCTGGTATGTCGAAGAGGTGATGATATATTGACTTCATCTTAGATTCTAACTCCCAGGTTATTTCTTTCACATCGTGGTTTCTCCACAAAACTTTGACTTATGGTATAACCTTGTAGCGTAGAATATGATCCTACTTATCCAAGATTTTAACAGGTAACTTTTCATACATTATATCTTCCTCTATCTCGGCCCTGTTCTAATTCAATAATGTGGTTCGGGTCTTTCACATATTTACGTAACATAGATATATGAAAAACGTTATGAACACGAGATATACTTGGCGGTAAGACGAGTCTATAGGCCACAGTTCCTACTCGTTCGAGGATTATAAATGGGCCAATAAATCGAGGATTGAACTTTCCTCTCTTTTCAAATCTCGTAACTCCTTTCCATGGAGAAACACGTAACAACACATGATCTCCAATATCGAATTCCACGTCCTTTCGATGAAGATCAACATAACTCTTTTGTCGATCTTGTGAGGTTTTTATACGTTGCCAGATCGTTTGAATCTTTTCCGTAGTCATATGTACCAAATCCGGTCCCAACAACGTTGCTTCACCCACCTCACCCCATCATACTGGCGAACGACACTTTCTTCCATACAACGCCTCAAATGGAGCCATGCAATACTTGCTTGATAACTATTGTTGTAGGAAAACTCCACCAATGGTAAGAACTTGTCCCAACTTCCCTTGAAGTCAAGGACACAGTCTTAATAAATCTTCAAGAGTTTGAATAGTCCTCTCTGATTATCCATCCGTCTGAGGATGATATGCCGAACTAAATCATAAATCCGTGCCCATAGCTTTTTGCAAACTAACCCAAAATCTTGAAGTGAATCTCGAGTCTCAATCAGAAACTATGGATACTGGCATACCATGCACTCTAATAATCTCGTTTATATACATACTAGCAAGACGTTCAAGTGTATAAGTTTCTCGTATTGGTAAGAAATGAGCAGACTTAGTCAATCTATTAACAATGACCCAAATCGCATCTATGCCTTGAGAAACCTTGGGAAGACTAGTAACGAAATCCATGGTAATGTGCTCCCACTTTCATTCTGGAATTTCAAGTGGTTGTAATGGACCTTTTGGCACTTAATGCTCCGCCTTAACTCGTTGACAAGTTAGACACCTTGAGATAAACAGCGCTATCTCTCTCTTCATATTGCTCCACCAAAATGTATGACAAAGATCACGATACATTTTGGTACTCCCAGGATGGATTGCAAACGGTGTGTTGTGCGCCTCCATCATGATTTTATACTTCAAGTCAGAATCGTTAGGAACACAAAGTCAGGAGTTTACTTGAAGTATTCCTTCTTCATCGATTCTTGCTTCCGGAATAGCACCTTCTTCCACTTTCTTCTTCATATGCATCAGCTCCAGGTCCGTAGCTTGAGCAGCTTTAACTTTATCAATTAAAGTTGGTTTTCCTCGTATATTTGCCATCATCATATGGGTCCCTGGAGTCTTTAACTTTATGTCCATCCTTCGTAAGTTATACACAATGGGACCTTGCGTTGACAATAATGCACTCGTGCCCACATATGATCTTCTACTCAACGCGTCAGCTACTACGTTGGCTTTTCCAGGATGGTATTGGATGGTATGCTCATAATCTTTCAACAGCTCAAGCCAATGTCGTTGCCGCATGTTGAGTTCCTTTTGAGTGAAGAAATATTTGAGGCTTTTATGATCCGTATAGATCTCCACCTTCTCTCCATACAGGTAATGCATCCAAATCTTAAGCGCAAAAACGACAGCGGCCAACTCTAGATCATGAGTAGGATAATACCTCTCATATTCTTTGAGTTGTCGTGAGGCATAGGCTATGACTTTCCCATGTTGCATGAGAACACATCCTAACCCTTTTCTTGAAGCATCACTATAAATGACAAATCCCTCCGTGCCAGATGGTATTGTCAGAACAGGTGTTGAAATGAGTCTACTTTTGAGTTCTTGAAAACTTTTCTCACATTCCTCGCTCCAACAGAATTTTGTATCTTTTTGAGTCAGCTGAGTTAATGGAGTAGCGATTCAAGAAAACCCTTCTACGAATCTCCGATAATAACCAGCTAAGCGGAGAAAGCTACATACTTCGGTCACTGACTTAGGTTGCTCCCAGCTTTGAATTGCTTCAATCTTTGTCGGGTCAACAGATATTCCATGATTTGATATCACGTGCCCAAGGAATGCAACTTCCTCAAACCAGAACTCGCATTTCTTTAACTTGTCATATAGCTTGTTTTCACGAAGCTTTTGAAGTATCAGCCTCAAGTATTGCTCATGGTCTTCACGGGTTTTAGAGTATATGAGGATGTCATCAATAGAGACGACCACAAACTGATCCAAATATTTCTTGAATACTCGGTTCATCATGTCAATGAAGGCAGCCGGAGCATTAGTCAATCCAAAAGATATGATTAGGAATTCAGAATGCCCGTACCGAGTTCTGAAAGCAGTCTTTGGATTGTCATCAGTTTTAATCTTCAACTGATGATATCTAGAATGAAGATCGATCTTTGAAAAGAATTTGGTGCCTTGCAACTGGTCAAATAGATCATCAATACGAGGTAATGGTTACCTATTTTTGATGGTGACATGATTCAACAACCGATAATCAATACAAAGTCGCATACTTCCATCTTTCTTCTTCACAAATAGAACAGGAGCACCCCAAGGAGACGTACTAGGACGAATGAAACCTATGTCTAACAATTCCTGTTGTTGGGTTTTTTATTCCTGAAGTTCAATAGGAGCCATTCGATATGGGGCTTTGGAAATGGGTTTTGTATCGGGTTCAAGGTCGATACAAAATTCAATTTCACGCTCTAGGGGTAGGCCAAGAAGTTCTTCAGGGAATACGTCAGGAAATTTATTAACAATAGAAATATCATTCAAATCTGATGTATTTTTGTTTAAATCTGTGACATGAGCTAAGAAAGCTTGACATCCGTTTTTCAATAAACGAATAACTTTATGGCTTGAGATGACTGTGATTGATTTTAATGGTTTAGTCGCTTGAATTCGCATAATAGGTTGATTAGGAATATGAAAGTTAACAACCTTACGAAAACAATCAATTTTAGCATGATGAGTAGTTAACCAATCAATCCCTAAAATCACATCAAATGCAAGTATTTTCAAGGAAATAAGATCGACTGGTAACGTGCGGTTACCGATTTGAATCAAACAAGACTTATAAATTGTGGATGTAATGAAGGTTTCTCCCAACGGAGTTTCAACAGATAAATCAAAGTCTAATTTCTCTGGAGTCAAATTTAAGCGTTGAGCGCAAGTAGGAGAAATAAAGGAATGGGTAGAACCGGTATCAAATAAAGTATAAACTTCGCTAGAGTTTATGGTTAGCTTACTCGTGATCACCTCGTTCGGATTACGCTCTTTTTGGGAGGTTACGACAAACGCTCTCCCTTGAACTACCGGTTTTGTCTTATCTGGGACACCCTTTGATGCCTCCATCCCAGCTGGACTTGACTTTAGTGCACGACAAAATCGGGCTAGGTGGTCTTCTTTTCAACAATTATAACATGCTTTGGACTGCATCGTACAGTTTAAACTTATGTGTCCTTCCCCTCCACATTTGTAACATACGACCGGCGGTCGTTCTCCTTCCTTAACAATGGGTGATAGTGCTGACGTCTTTCCATCTTTACTGAACTTTCTCTTCTTGAACTTTCCACTCCTATTATCTTGGCCATGATTACCACCGAAGTGGTTATCATTTCTGGCATGTTGATTCCCTCCACTTTTGTTGTCACCGCTTCGATGATTACTACCACTGGTATTATCGACTTGTCGGCTGCTCTCTCTTGGTTGGGTTGACTCATTATTGCGCTCCAATAATTGAACCCTATTCACAACATCTGAATACAAACACAGTTTATGAGAGATAAGGTATTGACGTATCTCGGGTTTCAAACCTCTTAGAA
Organism: Panax ginseng; assembly: GCA_020205605.1. Taxonomy (NCBI): domain Eukaryota; kingdom Viridiplantae; phylum Streptophyta; class Magnoliopsida; order Apiales; family Araliaceae; genus Panax; species Panax ginseng. Next base: position 73,013,986 of record CM035141.1, read on the forward strand.
ACATCCGCGTCATTCTTTCCTCATTATCAACCAAGTGGGATGTAAACCGAGACAACTCAGCAAACTTAGCTTCGTGATAGCTACTTGGCCATATTGTTTTGCTCAAGCTTGATGAACTCTTCCTCCTTCATATGATGAATACTTTCGTGAAAGTACTTGTCATTGAACAACTCTTGGAACTTCCCCAAGACATCTTCAAAAGGCGGTTTGAGTACTCTTTTTCGATTCCCACTAGTAATCCTCTCAGACGCAACATGAAGGTGGCAAAGGAACCTTTTCTCCTGAGCATCCCAAGACATCAAATATCTTGTTGATCGCGCTTTATCCACGCCTCACTTTTAAGTGGTTTTGGCTCTCCAAAAAACTCCGGTGGTCCCAGCTCCTTGAACTGCTTAGCGGTGACCGTCCGAGAGTTGTCAGTGTTTCCACCATGATTTTGGATGAGCCGCTTTACTTTGATGTTGCATGAATTGCATAAAGCCTCTGACCATCCCATCATTCACCATTTCAGCGGTGTTATTGTTTACATGAGGATTATTGTCTTCCTGTTGCACATTACCCTGGGCATTAATCGTTGGTGACTCAATGGTCTCATACGCGTCATTGCTTATCTCAACATTTTCGGATTCCATTTCAAATACTGCAACAAAACAAGGTTTAATTAACATATCACATATTATCCCTATACTCTGACCGACCAATTAAATACCAAATAAACTTAGGTGGGTCATACTAGCAAAGAAAATCCCCGTCTCTCCCCTCCTAATTCTTGTCTCACATCTCAACCATGGATCATATCCCTAAGCTTTGATACCAACTGTGACGCCCCCAAAACAGGTATACATCACCAATCTTGGGTCGCCAAATACATGGTACTGAATACAAATACAAACTTAATTATTCAATCGTCGTGTAATATACGACAATACATAAACTGAGAGTTTTAATGGGAATATTTTCATCTAGACAATATCCACACTCAAAGGAGTCCTCATTACATTTATTGTCACACTATTTAATAGAATAGTGAGGACTACTAATGCTATCATATGGACTGTCACTCCTTTCCCCGACTTGTCCCAGCTATATTCTCATTTTCTGAAGAGAACAGTGAAAGAAAGGGTGAGCTCAACTAGCCCAGAAAGAAATATTATGACTAAGATAATGCAGAATAAATTATCAATAGTTTTCAACAATGTTAAACTGATAAAATATAATAGACATCAAGTTTAACTGTAGCGGAATAAGCAATCCATTAGAAGAGTCAAGTAGAGCATGATATCTACTATCTTCTATGACTTAAAATGTTTTCATCAATTTTTATCGCTGAGACTCAACTTAATAAATAAACCACATCATCTAATCATCCTTGTATTACTGGCCAAGGATATTCATTAAATCATCAACGGTCATGACTATACCGAATAATCCCTGGTCATAATCATACCAAAAACTGCCCATTAATGCATTATAGGCCACTGAGGACTTTTACCACATCATTTATAACATTATAGGTCATGATTATACCGAATGATCCCTGGTCATAATCATACTAAGTCCATCTATGCACATAAGCCAAATATGACTTTCATTACAATATAAGCAACAGGATTGTGACAATGACATAATAATTCAATAAAACAAGTTCGAGAATAAATTTTAAAGATTGATAAGTTAATTTATCATAAACTCAATAACGTCCAAATTGTAAACATGATACTTCTTTGTGGAGTAAAATTCAAGAATGCTCAGAAGAACATTTCCATGAAAAGATACTGGATGAAGCGCAAATATCCAGGATATTCTACTAATTTCATGGAGTATAGAAGCCAAAACTTTAACCTACTGAGTATAATAGAATATATGAAACTGCAAATGGATCTTCACCCGCCATGCGGTAATCCACGTATACAGATCATTTCCACAATTTAATAATGAATGAATACAAAGGATCATTCACCATGCATGGGTAATCCACATAGACAGGTTATTCCAATGTAATAATAAAGAATGGAATAATGTATGATTCACCATGCGTGCGATAAATCGCATGCATGAGGTTATTCCAAATGTAATAATAAATAATGGAACCAGTCCGCATAAACGCACGCATGTGGATATTCAAGCGAATAATAAATAATGGAACCAGTCCCAGATAAACGCACGTACGTGACATTCCGATTGAATAATCAATAATGGAACCAGTCCGCATAAACGCATGCATGGATATTCCAATGTAATTATAAATAATGGAACCCGTTCCCACAGAAACGCGCGAACATGATATTCTACGAATAATAAAGAACGGAATATTAGAAGAATTTCACCATATATGCGGTATTGCGATAAACAAAGTTATTCCAATATAATAATAAGAATGGAATAACATAAGAATTTCACCATGTATCGTGATTTAGCATATACAAAGTTATTCAAACATAATAATAAAGAATGGAATAATAGAAGTTCTCTTCATGAATACGGAAGAAATAATACCCCTTACGAGTAAAACAAATAATATCCCTTACCTTAGAAAAACTGAATACTGGAGTAGTGAAGTAGCATAATACTTTTCTTCTTTCTCTCTATAGTTTCTCTCTCTAGAGTTTTAGTGAATTCGTAAGAAATAATGAAGGAATGAGTTTCTATTTATAGGAGAATGGACTGAATAGTAACTAATTCATGAACGGTCCAGATTGATTTACTTTTAAACGGACGGTCCATATTAGTTTATTATTAAAACTTAAAGCAACGGTTCATACTGATTTACTATTAAAACTTTAAACTAGCGATCCATATTGATTTACTATTATAACTTTCCACCAGCGGTCCATATTGATTTACTATTATATCTTCAACCAACGATCCATATTGATTTACTATTATAATTTCAACCAACGGTCTGAAAAATTAGCACATCTCCTCATGGAATAATATTGTACCCAAAAATGATTTGGACCGAAAAGAAATATATTTTACGGGTGAATAGTATCCCATGAATAGTAACCTATGAATAGTAACTCGTGAATAGTAACTCATGAATAGTACTCCGACACAAAAAGTGCCCCGAATACCCGATTGAACAATATAACCTCCAGACATCAATTATTATCGAAACAAATGTCGACTTCCACTAACACAAATAATTTCAACACAATGGAACTATAAAATTCATCTCTAATCAACACGAACTTATTCATCATTAATAATATAACTCACAATATTTAACAATCAGGTCATTCCCAAGAAAGAGTGGGCTTTCCAATAACGATTTCTCCCTATTGGCGTGCAATTAGGTGGCCAAACCTCTCCTTGACAGAACTTCTAGATATTGTAAATATTGCAATTTAATAATATGAATAACTTTGTCGTCTCAATTATAATTTAATAATATAACATATTATGTAGATGATACTGTGACAATAATCAAATCAATAATATGAGAGATATGATGCAGCAATTACTGTAGCAATAATTGAGTATTACTGAGTGACTTCTCATGTAAGCATCAATAACCAATACTGTGTGCTACTATGCAACTACGCATATTACTGTACTTTTACTACCGGGCAGTTCAACAGTTTTAACGGTAACACTTCCGCCATTATTTTTATAAAAAGATAATTATGTCATTTTCTTACTACGACAATACTTCCGTTGTGGGGTCCACCAATGATTGTGCCGTCGTACGAATATTCCCTGTTAAAATGAATATTCTCCGACCAATCGAATATTATATCACCACTTGCTTACTTTGCAAAATTTGTAAATATTACCAACAACTATAACATTATATTATATCCACACCATAATATTCAAAAATATATTTCGAGAGAAATTAATCTTTATTCATAAAAGTTGGGGTCTTACAACCTCCCTTTCTTATGAAATTTCGTCCTCAAAATTAGGGTGTGTACCTGGTATGTCGAAGAGGTGATGATATATTGACTTCATCTTAGATTCTAACTCCCAGGTCATTTCTTTCACATCGTGGTTTCTCCACAAAACTTTGACTTATGGTATAACCTTGTAGCGTAGAATATGATCCTACTTATCCAAGATTTTAACAGGTAACTTTTCATACATTATATCTTCCTCTATCTCGTCTGGTTCTAATTCAATAATGTGGTTCGGGTCTTTCACATATTTACGTAACATAGATATATGAAAAACGTTATGAACACGAGATATACTTGGCGGTAAGGCGAGTCTATAGGCCACAGTTCCTACTCGTTCGAGGATTATAAATGGGCCAATAAATCGAGGATTGAGCTTTCCTCTCTTTCCAAATCTCGTAACTCCTTTCCATGGTGCAACACGTAACAACACAAGATCTCCAATATTGAATTCCACGTCCTTTCGATGAAGATCAACATAACTCTTTTGTCGATCTTGTGAGGTTTTTATACGTTGCCGGATCATTTGAATCTTTTCTGTAGTCATACGTACCAAATCCGGTCCCAACAACGTTGCTTCACCTACCTCACCCCATCATACTGGCGAACGACACTTTCTTCCATAAAACGCCTCAAATGGAGCCATGCCAATACTTTCTTGATAACTATTGTTGAAGGAAAACTCCACCAATGGTAAAACTTGTCCCAACTTCCCTTGAAGTTAAAGACACAGAGTCTTAATAAATCTTCAAGAGTTTGAATAGTCCTCTCCGATTGTGCAATCCAATGCGAGGGATGATATGCCAAACTAAATCGTAAATCCGTGCCCATAGCTTTTTGCAAATTAACCCAAAATCTTGAAGTGAATCTTGGGTCTCTATCAGAAACTATGGATACTGGCATACCATGAAATCTTACAATTTTGTGTATATAGATACTAGCAAGACGTTCAAGTGTATAAGTTTCTTGTATCGGTAAGAAATGGGCAGACTTGGTCAATCTATCAACAATGACCCAAATCGCATCTATGCCTTGAGAAACCTTGGGAAGACCAGTAACCAAATCCATGGTAATGTGCTCCCACTTCTATTCTGGAATTTCAAGTAATTACAATGGACCTTTTGGCACTTGATGCTCCGCCTTGACTCGTTGACAAGTTAGACACCTTTAGATAAACAGCGCTATCTCTCTCTTCATATTTCTCCACCAAAAAGTATGTTGAAGATCAAGATACATTTTGGTACTCCCAAGATGAATTGCAAACGGTGTGTTGTGCGCCTCCATCATGATTTTATACTCCAAGTCAGAATCGTTAGGAACACAAAGTCTAGAGTCGACTCGAAGTATTCCTTTTTCATCGATTCTTTCTTCCTGAATAGCACTTCTTGCACTTTCTTCCTCATACGCATCAGCTCTAGGTCTGTAGTTTGAGCAGCTTTAACTTTATCGATTAAAGTCGGTTCTACTCATATATTCTCCATCATCACATGGGTCCCTAGAGTCTTTAACTCTATCTCAATCCTTTGTAAGTCATACAAAATAGGCCTTTGCGTTGACAATATCGAACTCGTACCCGCATATGATCTTCTACTCAATGTGTGAGCTACTACGTTCACTTTTACAAGATGGTATTGAATGGTATGATCGTAATCTTTCAACAGTTCAAGCCAATGTCGTTGCCGCATATTTAGTTCCTTTTGAGAGAAGAAATATTTGAGGCTTTAATGATCCGTATAGATCTCCACCTTCTCTCCATATAGGTAATGCCTCCATATTCTAAGCGCAAAAACGACAGCTGCCAACTCTAGATCATGAGTATGATAATTCCTCTCATATTCTTTGAGTTATCGTGAGACATAGGCTACGACTTTCCCATGTTACATGAGAACACATCCTAAACCTTTGCCTGAAGCATCAACATGAGATGACAAATCCCTCCCGAGCGGATGGTATTGCTTTCGAACAGTCTTTGAAATGAGTGTCCTCTTGAGTTCTTGAAAACTTTTCTCACTTTCCTCGCTCCAACCAAATTTTATATCTTTCCGAATCAGCTGAGTTAATGGAGTAGTGATTCGAGAAAATCCTTCTACGAATCTTCTATAATAACCAGCTAAGCGGAGAAAGCTACGTACTTTGGTCATTGACTTAGGTTGCTCCTAGCTTTGAATTGCTTCAATCTTTGTCGGGTCAACAGATATTCCATGAGTTGATATCACGTGCCTATGGAATGCTACTTCCTTAAGCCAGAACTCACATTTCTTCAATTTGGCATAAAGCTTGTTTTCACGAAGCTTTTGGAGCATCAGCTTCAAGTGTTGCTCATGATCTTCACGACTTTTGGAGTAAATGAGGATGTCATAAATAAAGACGACCACAAAGTGATCCAAATATTCCTTGAGTACTCGGTTCATCATATTCATGAAGGCAGCAGGAGCATTATTCAATCTAAAAAACATGACTAGGAATTCGTAATGCCCGTACCGAGTTCTGAAAGCATTCTTTGGAATGTCATCAGTTTTAATCTTTAATTAATGATATCGGGAACGAAGATCTATCTTTGAAAAGAATTTGGCGCCTTGCAACTGGTCAAACAGATCATCAATGCGAGGCAACGGAAACCTATTTTTGATGGTGACATGATTCAACTCTCGATAGTCAATACAAAGTCGCATACTTCCATCTTTCTTCTTTACGAATAAAACAGGAACACCCCAAGGAGACGTACTAGGATTAATGAAACCGATGTCTAATAAGTTATGCAATTAGGTCTTTAACTCCTGAAGTTCCTAAGCCATTAGATTTGGGGCTTTGGAAATGCGTTTTTTTACCGGGTTCAAGGTCGATACCAAACTCGATTTCACGCTCCGGGGGTAGGCCAGGAAGTTCTTCGGGGAATACGTCAGGAAATTTATTAACAATAGAAATATCATTCAAATCTGATGTATTTTTGTTTAAATCAGTGACATGAGCTAAGAAAGCTTGACATCCGTTTTTCAATAAACGAATAGCTTTATTGCTTGATATGAAAGTGAATGAATTTAGTGGTTTGGTTGCTTGAAGTAGCATAATAGGTTGGTTAGGAATATGAAAGCTAACAACCTTATGAAACAATCGATTTTAGCATGATGAGTAGTTAACCAATCAATCCCTAAAATAACATCAAATGCAAGTATTTTCAAAGAGATAAGATAGACAGGGAACGTGCGGTTACTGATTTGAATCAAACAAGACTTATAAATAGTGGATGTAATGAAGGTTTCTCCCAACGGAGTTTCAACAGATAAGTCAAAGTCTAATTTCTCTGGAGTCAAATTTAAACGTTGAGCGCAAGTAGGAGAAATAAAAGAATGGGTAGAACCGGTATCAAATAAGGTATATACTTCTCTAGAGTTTATGATTAGCTTTCCCGTGATCACCTCGTTCAGATTCCTCACTTTTTGAGAGGTTACGACAAACGCTCTCCCTTGACCTACCGGTTTTATCTTGTCTGGGAAGACCTTTGATGCCTCCATCCCAGCTGAACTTGACTTCGGTGCATGACAAAATCGGGCTAGGTGACCTTCTCTTCCATAATTGTAACATGCCTTGACCTATTATGTCATGGTTTGACCGATGTGTTCCTCCTCCTCGCATTTGTAACATACTTACCGAAATGATCATTCTCATTCCTTAACAACAGGTGATGGTGCTGACGTCTTTCCATCATTATTGAATTTCTTCTTCTTGAAATTTCCACTTCTATTATCTTGGCCATGATTACCACCGAAGCGGTTACCATTTCTGGCATGTTGATTCCCTCCACGTTTGTTGTCACTGCTTCGATGACTGCTACCACTGGTATTATCGACTTGTCGGCTGCTCTCTCTTTGTTGGGTTGAATCATTATCGCGCTCCAATAACTGAACCATATTTAAAACAACTGAATACAAACACAATTTGTGAGAAATTAGGTATTGATGTATCTCAGGTTTCAAACTTCTTAGAAACATCCGCGTCATTCTCTCCTCATTATCAACCAAGTGGGACACAAGCTGGGACAACTCGTCAAACTTTTCTTCGTACTGTGACACGGTCAGATTGTTTTTCTCTAGCTTGATAAACTCTACCTCCTTCATATGACGAATATGTTGGGAGAATGCATATTATGATTTGATGTTTTAATGTATATGCTCATGATTATTTGTAAAGTCCTTCTAAGTAAGATACGTACAAGGACTTAGTGATAGATCAAATTTGTTAGGTTGATCTAAGATCTTAACGTGTATCATTCTATAATAGAATGTATAGATAGAAAGATCAAAGCTGTTAGGTTGATCTTGAGATGTAATAGATAGGCTTCGAAGAAATCGTAGTGTATCATCTGATCAACATTGCAGAAGTCAAGGCAAAAACGTAGAGCTTCAAAGATCGTAGTGTGTCTGCCTTGAAAGGACTCTTCGAAAATCGTAGAGTGGTTCCAACGTTTGCCGAGCCATCTCAACGATCGTAGTGTGCTGAAAGAAACATGGAGTTTACAAGTCAACAATCGTAGTGTGCTCTCGGAAACGTAGAGTTAGAACCTATCAAGTAAATATCGTAGTGTGCAAGGGTTTAAGAGAAATCGTAGTGCTCTCAGCTGATAGCATCAGATCAAGCACCAAGGCGACAAGTCACTACGATCTGAATCATAGAGTATCATGATATGAATCGTAGAGCATCTATCTTATGTCAGAAAATGTCGAGCCTCAGGTTATGTGTGAAGACAGATTCCAATATATGAGGAATGGATTCTAGACGTTGCAGTACTCATCAGTCCCAAAGTAATATGAAATATCCTTAGTATGCAACAAAGAAGCGTATTGAAGAAGCTAAGGAAAGTACCATTGGTAAGGGGGGGAAAACACCTTTTCAGGTGTTAGGTGAGAAAGCGATGCTTACATCACAAGGGCCGTAATGCGCTTTGAAGATGTGTAGAAATGTCTCCATCAAAGATCAGAAAAGTCAAATGCATTTAATGCCTCAACGGATGGATCCAACGGATAGTTTTCAAGATCACATATATGCAGATCAGACAGATTAGAGAGAACTAAGCAAGCATTGAACAAACAACGTGAACAGCTCTCAAGCTCAACTCTACGATATGAGAATTTACAAAGCTTGCTCAGCAACTCAGTTCTTTCGAACAAGTGGTTACACAGCAACTGAGTAGCAACCATCAAGAACTTAACATTATCAACCAACTGAAGAAGAGTACCAAGTTTGCTGGACTTGAAGAGTTCGTAGTGAACTGTAAGAAAGCCAAGTCTACTGGACTTGAAGAGTTCAAGAGTGAACGAAGAAGTTCCTAGACTGCTGGTCTAGAAGGAATTTGTGTGATTCAGAAGTTGTAAAAGACATCCTTAATGGATTACCTACTTGTCGAAGTAGAAGAGTGGACTAAGAGCTTTAAGTGCTCTAAACCACTTAAAACGATTGTGTCTTTTACATTCATACCATAACTGCTATATCTGTTATAACTGCCACAACTGCCTCACTCTCATAACTCCATTGCTTGGTATAGAAGATTAAAACTAACATTTGTTCCGCTAATTTTTAATCATTATCAAAGAACAAGTTTAAAAAAAAAAGATTTTTAAATATCTATTCAACCCCCCCTTCTAGATAACTATTGTGCCAACTAGGAACTAACAATTAGTATCAGAGCAGGTTCTATTTTATAGCTTACAAGATTTAGTAGATCCAATGGCACTCGTACCAAGTGAATCCAGGACCGGGGGAGGCAGCAAGCCACCAATGTGCAACAAGGATAAATTTGCTAACTGGAAAGTCAGGATGCAAGCATACATGGACTCAATAGAGATCTATTTGAGACCGTTCAGAATGGGCCCTATATACCAACAAAGCTTGAACCAACCACTGACGATCCAAACAGAATACAAATTAAAGTTAAAAAAGAATGAACAGACACAGAGAAGAGAGTCGTCCAACTTGACAAAAAGGCTAAAAACATCCTATTCCAATCCTTAGAGGACGATCTGTTTGAAAATGTTGTAAACATCAAAACAGCTAAGGAAGTTTGGGAAGCATTGCTGATCATGCACAAAGGAACTGAAGAAGTTAGAGAGAACAAACAGTCTCTCCTAACACAGCAATATGAAATGTTCGCTCATGTGCAAGGAGAAAATATAACTGCCACCTATGAAAGATTCAATGTTCTGCTCAACTCTCTACGAGCATATGGGAAGATTTACCCTAACAAAGATTTAACCATAAAGTTTATCAGAGCCCTACCAAGCAGGTGGGATGCCAAGACCACTGTAATAAGAGAGTCAAATAATCTTAACGAGATGACAGTTCAACAACTATATGGAAATCTCCTGACATACGAGCTGGAGCTGACCCAACGTGCTGAAACCCTATCAGAAGGAAGAAGGAAGGACAAGGGTGTTGCTCTCAAGGAAAATGAAGGTGCATCAAAAGTCATCACTGGATTGACTCTAATTATGATGAAGACGATGATGAAGACTTTGTTATGCTGGTAAAGAGACTAAGAAGGTTTATGCGACAAGGCAAAATCAACAAGCCAAAGAAGGTCAGCAATTACAGCAGCCAAGAGAAAATGAATGACCTATGCTACAACTGCAAAAAAGCCTGGCCACTTTATCGCCAACTGCAACAAACCTATCAAAGAAGAACTAAAGAAGAAAACATATGCAAAGAAGGAATACAAAGGAAACAAGAGGCCTCAGAAAAGGGACAAAGGCCTGGTAACCGGAGGATCGTGGAGTGATTCAGATAATGACTCAAATGCTGACTCCAGAGATGAAGAAGAACTACAAATGGCCAATCTGTGCTTAATGACCAAACATGCAAAGGACAAACAAAACCTCAACATACATGATGTAAGTCTCGACGAGGTATTTGATTTCAACTCACCTGATGTAGATATAAATGACTTAAGAACTGCACTGCATGGCATAACCACTGATCTACATCAATACACGAAGTGGTTAAGAGTCTTATCTAAAGATCATTCACTTCTTCAAGAGGAGAAGAAGAAAGTTCAAGAAGAGTTTGAAACAATCCTTCTAAGTACTAATCTTCTTTCCAAGCTTGAGGCTGAGAATGAGACTTTAAAACAGACAAACACACTCAATGCACAAAGAGAGTCTAATTTAACCTCTAAAATTGAGGATCTAGAGAAGAGTATCTTTGCATGGAAAAAATCCTCATCATTTATGGATTGCCTGCTCTCTAGTCAGAGAAGCACATTCAATAGAATAGGCTTAGGTTTTGGAGAATCCATCTCAGAGCCTTGTGTGGAAAAGACAATAGGAACTAGCACTAGTAATGCCTTAAGTTTTGGTAGAGGCATCGTCTTTGTGAAATCCTCACAAATAGAAGAACCAGTTCAACCTCGTTGTACTGATTCTAGTTATACTCAGAGGAGTAAAGGATCTCATGCTGGCCTGGGCTTCATAAAGGAGAAGAATAACCAAACTTCTATTCACCAACCTCGAAGAATCGTAGAGTCAAGTAAGACTAACTCTACGAATTAACTGGGAAGGAATAGTAGAGGTAACGCACACTCATCACTATTTATGAAACCTAAGGATACGTGGAAGAAAGAGAATCAGTTTAACAGAAGGTTAACTAAGGAACCACACAAGTCCAAGTGGAGGATGAATCATAATACACACACAGGCATGCATCACACTAGATGTTTTATATGCAATAAATATGGTCATAGGGCTGCCAAGTGTTATTATAATTCCATGCACGTGAGACCCAAGATTAGACAAATTTGGGTCCCCAAAGGCACTAACAAAGAGGACCCATGCAAATATGGGTGCCAAAATGAAGGTTCAAATGTTTTAACAGGAAAAGAGCTCCACGACTTCAACATGGTATCTAGACAATGGATGCTCGAGGCATATGACAGGGAACAAAGCCCTTCTATCTAACTACATAGAAAAGGAGGGTCCCTCAGTTATCTTTGGACACAACGGCTTGGGAAAGACAAGAGGATATGGCTCTGCTGGCAATGGTGTAGTATCTTTCAGCAAAGTAGCATATATAGGAGGTCTCCACCACAACCTTCTAAGCATCAGTCAACTCTGCGACAAGGGTCATCATGTGACATTCCTCAACAAACAATGTCAAGTCAGAGACTTGAAGACATCTGTTGTAAAGCTAACCGGGATAAGAGAAGGAAATGTCTACACAGTGGATCTTGGTCAACCCAAGCTCAACTTCGTGAAGGAAAGGCCATGCAATGCCTGTCAGCTTGGAAAGCAAACCAGAAGCTCATTCAAGAGAAAAACTGCCAACTCTATTGTTAAGCCTCTGAAGTTGTTCCACATGGATCTCTTTGGGCCAATCCCAACAACTAGTCTTGGAGGAAAAAGGTACTCTCTAGTCATAGTCGACGACTACACCAGATTCACATGGGTATTCTTCCTAACTTCAAAGGATGAAATGAGCTCCGAATTAATCAAGATGTTCAGACTAGTGATGAACGAGAAAGGAGAGAAAATCAAGACCATAAGGAGTGATCATGGAAGAGAATTCAATTTCTCAGAAATAGACCAATTCTGCACATACAATGGCATCAGTCATAACTTCTCAGCTCCACGAACTCCTCAACAAAATGGAGTAAATTTGAAAGAAAGAATGTAACCTAATAGAGGTCGGTAGGACTCTACTAGCAAAGCAGCTGCCCCGCTTAAATATTTCAAGCGTAAGTCATCAACATCGCACGCTACACGCAAACATGTATCATTAATTCACTCTACGATCAAGAAGACGCCCTATGAACTGTGGAAAGGAAGGAAGCCAAGTGTCAGCTACTTCCATGTCTTTGGTTGTGCATGCTACATTCTCAACAATGGAAAGCGATGATCGACAAAATTCCAAACTAAAGTCGAGATTTAAGGATCTTTCTTGGGTATGCCATAGACAGGAAAGCTTACTGAGTGTTCAACAAGAAGACAATGAATGTTGAAGTCTCGATACACATCATCTTTGATGAAACTGACTTAGATAAAATAGTGCCTCAAGACACTACGACCGATAGTGCAGACACTACGAATGAAGTCGTCGAGCTCAACATTACGAGCGTAGTACCAGACAGTGAAATTGTAGAGCATGAGAATGTGATCGTAGAAAGGTCAATGCCAGACAGCGAGCCTCCACTCCAAGAAGAAGAGATAGATGTCCCAATCGGTAACAAATGGGCAAGAGATCACACTCAGGATCTAATCATTGGAGATCCGAGTGCTAGAGTCAAATCAAGAGCTGCTACTCAGAATAATTGCTTTTATCTAAGCTTCCTGTCACAAATAGAGCCAAAGAAGATAGAGGATGCTATGGAAGACTCCAGTTAGATAGAAGTCATGCAGGAAGAACTCAACTAATTTGAACAAAGCAAAGTATGGAGATTGGTACCAAGACCAAAGAGTCATCCTGTGATAGGAACTAAGTGAGTCTTCAGAAACAAAATGGATGAAGATGGGGTCATAACTAGAAACAAGGCAAGATTAGTGGCAAATGGCTATTCTCAAGAAGAAGGTATCGACTACGATAAGACATTTGCACCTGTTGCCAGACTAGAAGCCATCAGAATCTTTATTGCCTTTGCTGCCCACATGAAGTTCAAAGTCTTTCAGATGGATGTCAAGAGTGCATTTCTAAATGGAGAACTTCAAGAAGACGTCTATGTAGAGCAACCTCCAGGTTTCATCAATCCATCTCTTTCCAATTATGTCTATAGATTAGATAAAGCTTTATATGGTCTTAAACAAGCACCTAGAGCATGGTATGAAATATTGACTAACTTCTTAATTGAAAATGGGTTCACTAGAGGTAGAGTAGATACCACACTATTGCTTAGAAAGCATAAAGATAAAGTCTTACTAGTTCAAATATATGTTGATGATATTATTTTTGGTTCTACTGACGAAAAGTTATGCAAGAGATTCTCTAAGCTAATGCAGAGAAAGTTTGAAATGAGCATGATGGGTGAGCTGAATTTCTTCCTTGGACTGCAAGTAATGCAGACTGATGAAGGAATTTTCATAAACCAAGCCAAGTACATCAAAGACTTACTGAAAAATATGGCATGGAATCAGCCTCTCCCATGAAAACACCAATTGCTCCTACAACCAAGCTTGACAAGGATGAGAAAGGTAAAAGCATTGATATCACTCAATACAGAGGTATGATAGGTTCTCTTTTATACCTAACTGCCAGTAGACCAGACATAATGTTTACAACATGCATATGTGCTAGATTTCAGGCTAACCCTAAAGAGTCACATTTGTCTGCTGTAAAGAGGATCTTCAGGTATCTCAAGGGTACACCTTACTTGGGGCTTTGGTACCCCAAGGAATCCTCATTTGAACTAACAGGATACACAGATGGTGATTTTGCAGGATGCAAAATAGATAGAAAGAGTACCAGTGGCACCTGCCAACTTCTAGGAAATTGACTTGTGTCCTGGTTTAGCAAAAAGAAAAACTCAGTGTCTAATTTAACTGCAGAAGCTGAATATATTGTTGCTGGCAGTTGATGTGCTCAGATCTTATGGATGAGAAATCAACTAGCTGACTATGTGTTTGATTTCAAATCTATTCCCATACACTGTGATAACACTAGTGCCATAGCAATAACTCATAATCCTGTTATGCATTCTAGGACTAAGCATATAGAAATAAGGTATCACTTCATTAGGGATCATGTGCAAAATGGAACTATATCTTTACAATATATCCCTACTGAAAATCAACTTGATGATGTTTTTACAAAACCACTAGATGAATCCAGATTTAATAAGTTAATAAGTGAGCTAGGTATGCTAAATCTACAACCATGAGATATATGCTCTAGATTGTGCTAACCATGACAGATACAAAGGCTGAACTCAAAATCGTAGACATGATCAAGGAAAGTTGACGATCGTAAAGCTGAAAAGATAACTACCTCAACGATCGTAGCAAAGACTCAACCATCATAGTGGAGACTCAACGATGACACAAGCCCCATCAACAAAGCAAAAATGCACCATGTGATGAAAAGCTTCATAAACAAGGCAATCTCTCTAAGAGGTGCCTCAGGAACAAACCTAACCCTTGAATCTCTCCAAGAGGTTGGCCCTTCCTGAGCTTCCTTAAAAGAATGCTTTATCAAAAACTTATCACAAGGATTCGGATAGACTCGACGATCATAGGACAGACTCAACGAATGATTGGACAGACTCGACGATCGTAGGACAGACTCAACGAATTCTGGACAGAGTCAACGAATGATTGGACAGACTCAACGATCGCAAGACAGACTCAACGAATGATTGGACAGACTCGACGATCGAAGGACAGACTCAATGAATGCCGGACAGACTCGACGATTGTAGGATAGACTCAACGATCATAAGACTACCTCAACGATCGTAGTCCTCCCTAAGGACACCTCAGCTCTGAAGAAGCCAAGGGCAAATCAGTACAATCCTCAACTGACAAAATCGTATAGCCAAGCAAAAGTCGACACCTGTCCCACTAAGTGAAAAAGGAGAGAGGGAAGTTACAAGTACAAATTGAAATCGTATTTTTTGAAATCTGAAGTTCAAAATTTTATCTCTCTCTCTCTCTCAAAGCAAAAGCCCTAACTCAGAAGAAAGCTCAGTCGAATCTCACTTCCAGTTAGAAAATCAATGGCGTCATCTAAGGCTACAGACTCTGCTTTGACGAGTTCAAGACAGCTCCACCAAAATTTCACAAGACCCTGGTGCTACTGAAGAAGGCGGGTCTCGAAGAGGCTCTGGCCGAAGACACGCTGATATATCCCAAGTTAGTAAAAGAGTTCTACAAGAATGGTGTGTTTGAAAACAACACCATCACTACAAAAGTAAGGGGAGTAGAAATCAGACTGAAGGCAGAGGATTTCAATCTTGCCCTAGGTCTCAAAAATGAAGGGCATCCATACTTAGATACAGTAGACTTCCAAGAGGGACTAAGAAAAATGCATCACAAGAAAACCCCTCTGTGAAAGGGTACAAGAAGAAGGAGTTCCCCAGTCACAAATTTTTAGCCGATATTATTGGGAAATGTATATCTTCACGAAGAGCTCGGTCATGACTCGGTGAATGAAGCTCAACTTAAGCTCTTGACTGCCATGTATTATGGTATACAACTCAACTATGGAGCTATATTTCTTGAGTGGATTGGTAAGTGGATAGTAAACTCGAAGAAATCAAAAAGCCCTCAGAAGATGCTATATGGGCGTTTCTTGAGTATCATTCTACAATCTGTACTGGGTGACAAAATTGGGGATGAAGAAGGAGAAGCCATCAACCCAAATCGAAGAATGACCCAGTAGTTGTTTGAAAACTGGAAGAGGAACCCTGCTGAGTATGTACGAATGATAACAGAATCTGGTGGAAGAACTGGGGATCTGAAGAACTCAGGCCTTCCAGGAAACATGTCTGTGGTCAGGGAGATCGAAGAAGAAGAAGAAATAAACAAAGAAGAACCTTATGTCCTTACCAGAAAAAGCAAGGGCAAGAGGAAGCTAAGGGCTAGACATGTGGAAGAACCTCAAGGATCGATATACCTGTAGAGTCCTCTGATATAAAAACTCTGAGGATGCTAAGGAGAAAGCAGCAGCAAGATAAAGCAGATGAGGATCAAGCTACCATATCTCAGATCCTCAAGAAAAACAAAGTTGGTCAAAAGTCCAAAAGGCCATCAGTCACCTCAATCGTAGAGTCTCTACTGTTTGTGGAGGCCAGACCTAGCATGGTAGACAAGGAGGTTGTTGCTTCAAGCATAGTGGCTGTTGAACAGGACAAAGCTGAGATTCAAGAGAGTCATGAAGTTGTGGCTAAACCCAGCAAAGCAAGGAGAAAGCTGGTTAAGAAGTACATTCTTGAAAATAAAAAGGTGCTCGAGAAGGAAGCAAAGAGTATGGTTGCAAAAAAGGAAATATCCAGAGCCAAATCGAGAACAATGCTCCAAATTGAGGGAGATCCCTAAAATTCTCATGATAGAGAATACACCAGCTGAGGGGGTGATGATGAAGCTCAAGAAAATGCTCCACTTGAGGGGGAGCTTTTTATCTTACAAGAAGATGATCAAGTTGAGGGGGAGCCTCAAGATATCTCCATGGTAGAAGAAGATGTCCCTGCCAGAAATGAAGAGGAACCAGTAAAATATCATCAAGAACCCATTAAGATAATGGAGTCCTCCAATGAAGAAAGAGGAGAAGAAGATGATGATGATCTTCAGATCACTGGTGTAGGCAGAGATGGGTATAGAAGCTACCTATACAATCAGATGTTCTCATACCTACCCATGATGCCTTAACATCAAGCCCAAATCAACAACTCTTGGGATCACATGTTCTGGAGTTTCAAAGAATATCCAGCCATCTCAGTGCTGGCTCATGGATTCCTAGGGAGATTCCACTTTGCAAAGAAGTTGATTACCAACACCTCTTCCTCAAAGGATAAACTTGAGGTATTATCTATCCCTACTCACTTCAGAGTTAATCACTTGCCATCATCATCATTTAGTCAATTCTATGAATTCCTTGATGGTTGGAAGTGATTCTCAATCCAAGAAATCAATTCCCGATTCATGTAATCCCAAAATTACATCAAGAAGAACCATCTGACCCAACCTTATTTTGTTCCCACAAACCACCATATCTACGATCCCTGACTCTAGCCCAGTCGTAGAGTCCCAAATAGATATCATAGAGCCCCTTAGTCCAAACATTGAAACTCAGGTCCGATTCTACTCCATGTAAGATCAGTCTCAGAAAGACTCCCCACCATCCAACAATCCTCAAACCAATGATTCTCTCCCAAATCCCACAAAGGATGAGCTGAAGGAAGCAACCAAGGACATGGTCAAGAATATAGAAGAAAGCATGGAATCTCACTCCGGCCTCATTCATATCCGGCTGAATCAAATGATCATAGCTGCAAATAACTTTCCTAGTACTATGAATGCCGAGTTTACAAAGAAGCTGAGGGAAATTATCCAAGAAATTCTTAAGAGCATGAAGGACAGAGATGAGATTCACTTCCAGGTAGCCACCAAGCAAAGAGAGGTTGTTCTTGAAATGTAAAAAAATCAAGAAGTTTAAAATAAACTTATGCTGGAGAATTTCATCAACTTGAAAGCCTCAGTCCAAGAATTCCAGAAATCATATGTCAATCAGGAACTTCAGAATGACATTGTTCTCACAGCCCTCTGAAACAAAGAAGTAAGATCTGAAAAATAGCTCAAGGAAAGTAGAGAGGACATTAGTCAGACACAAAGTCAATTGAACGAGCTTGTCCAAGGAGTGAATCAACTTTTTGCAGACATTCGAACCCTTGATGCTGACATAAAGGGGGAGAATAAAGGGAAAGGAGTTCAAGGAACACAGGGAGATCAGGGCAGAGGCAGAGGAAACCAAGAAAGGGGAAGATGACAATTTTCACAAAGCCCTCCTGCAAGACAGCTCCACCAACAGACTGCACGATCAAGCAATCAGACTCAACGATCTGATTAGCAGGAAGTCTTGATGGCTCATCCTTTAAGAAATCAAGGGCCAACTATCAGCTCACCAAATATGACCACCGTAGGCCTAAGAATGCCAATTGGAGATCCTGCATTCATGAATAGGCATGAGCACAACCCGATAGTAAGTCCAAGTGAGCTGGAAGAGTTAGCCAGAAGAGATGAAGCAAGCAGGAAAAGAAGGGCTGAGGAATATGCCAATCCTCCAAGAAAAAGGTCAAAGAAATAGAGATAAGTTGAAACTTTAAATTCTTATTTATGTAAAGCTAAAACTGCAATATTTCTTGAACATCAATAAATTCATACTTATTCTCTAGAAATTTCAGCTACTCACTGAAATACTAAGTCATGTTTAAATTTCCTGCAAATGCATCTAGACACTAATAAATCATGACAACAAATCTCCTTGGTTATGTCAACATCAAATAGGGGGAGATTGTTGGGAGAATACATATTATGATTTGATGTTTTAATGTATATGCTCATGATTATTTGTAAAGTCCTTCCAAGTAAGATATGTACAAGGACTTAGTGATAGATTAAATTTGTTAGGTTGATCTAAGATCTTAACGTGTATCATTCTGTAATAGAATGTATAGATAGAAAGATCAAAGCTGTTAGGTTGATCTTGAGATGTAATAGATAGGCTTTGAAGAAATCATAGTGTATCATCTGATCAACATTGCAGAAGTCAAGGCAGAAACGTAGAGCTTCAAAGATCGTAGTGTGCCTGCCTTGAAGGGACTCTTCGAAAATCGTAGAGTGGTTCCAACATTTGTCGAGCCATCTCAACGATCGTAGTGTGATGAAGGAAACATGGAGTTTATAAGTCAATGATCGTAGTGTACTCTCGAAAACGTAGAGTTAGAACCTAGCAAGCAAATATCGTAGTGTACAAGGGTTTAAGAGAAATCGTAGTGCTCTCAGCTGATAGCATCAGATCAAGCACCAAGGCGATAAGTCACTACGATCTGAATCGTAGAGTATCATGATATGAATCGTAGAGCATCTGTCTTATGTCAGAAAATGTCGAGCCTCAGGTTATGTGTGAAGACAGATTCCAATATATGAGGAATGGATTCTAGATGTTGCAGTACTCATCAGTCCCAAAGTAATATGAAATATCCTTCGTATGCAACAAAGAAGCATATTGAAGAAGCTAAGGAAAGTACCATTAGTAAGGGGAGCAAAACACCTTTTCAGGTGTTAGGTGAGAAAGAAGTCTGCTGTGTCAGTGGGCCAGAATGCAGTTTTAGAAGATGTGCAGAAATGTCTGCATCAAAGATCAGAAAATTCAAATGCATTTAATGCCTCAACGGATGGATCCAATGGATAGTTTTCAAGATCACATATATGCAGATCAGACAGATGAGAGCGAACTAAGCAAGCATTGAACAAACAACGTGAACAGCTCTCAAGCTCAACTCTACGATCTGAGAATTTGCAAAGCTTGCTCAGCTACTCAGTTCTTTCAAACAAGTGGTTACACAGCAACTTAGTAGTGAACTGTAAGAAAGCCAAGTCTGCTGGACTTGAAGAGTTCGTAGTGAACTGTAAGAAAGCCAAGTCTGCTGGACTTGAAGAGTTCAAGAGTGAACTAAGAAGTTCCTAGATCTTTGGTCTAGAAGGAATCACATGTGATTCGAAGTTGTAAAAGACATCCTTAGTGGATTACCTGCTTGTCGAAGTAGAAGAGTGGACTAGGAGCTTTAAGTGCTCTGAACCACTTAAAACGATTGTGTCTTTTACATTCATACCATAACTACTATATCTATTATAACTGCCATAACTGCCTCACTCTCATAACTCCATTGCTTGGTATATAAGATTAAAACTAACATTTATTCCGCTAAGTTTTAATCATTATCAAAGAACAAGTGTAAAACGAAAAGATTTTTAAATATCTATTCAACCCCCCCAGATAACTATTGTGCCAACTAGGAACTAACAGAATACTTTCGGAGAAGTACTTGTCGTTGAACAGGTTCTTGGAACTTCTCCCAAGACATCTTTAGTGCGGTAGGTTGAGTACGCTTTCTGATTCCCACCAAGAATCGCCTCTCCTCGCAACATGTGTAACATTCCGAATTTTAAATGTAATATTAAATATTTATTGAGTTATATAAATATTTAATGGATGTGACTATCAATAAATGAATATTTGTTTAATTGATTTAATATTATTTGGAGAATTATTTGTTAAATAAATAATTGATGAATTAAGGAAATGATTATTATATTGATATTTCAATTAAATGATTAATTATTTGTATTGTGTTATGTGATTAAAGGATTTATTTAATTAATTGTGATTTGCATTAATTAAAATAAATATGAAAGCTTGATTAAATATAGTGTGACAAATAACTATATTATAAGGAGTTATTAAAATAAATTAAAGTAGTTTTAATTTAGTTTTATCCAAACAAGGCTTAATATATTAATTCTTTAAATTTAAATGATTTGCAAAACAAGCCTTATGGCTTTTGAGATTTCTAGTTAAATAAAATAAATAAAATAATAAAAAAATAAAATAATAAATATAATATATTTATATTATATACGCTTATGTTATAAACCGATATATTAATATCATTAGTATTAAATTAAGGTGTCGCTTTTTTTACGCATTACGATTATGTATATTGTCTAAGCCTAAACCTAAGAAAAGCTACAGAGAAAAAAATTCAGAGAATTGAGAGAAAGCTTAGGATTTTCAAGCAATTATAATGGTGTTAGTGGAGATTAGCAAGCAATTTGAAGGTATTTCTTATACAACTCTAATATATATATATATATATATATATATATATATATATATATATATATGTCTACATATGTGAACTACAGTAAAGTTTTGGCTATGCTCTATGAATTCTTTTTTCGATATTGGTTATGTAATTTAGTTATTGTGATTATACATGCTTATGATGCTAGAGTTTATGTCAATCAAGAAAATCGCATGCTAAATTCGGTTTACAGTAGGAGAAATGTTTGACAGTGTTTGTGTTCTTTATATGGCTTGAGTAAAAGTAACAATTTTAGTGGGCAATTCTTATGTTAAAGTATAACTTTAAGCTTGTATATGTTAGTTCGGTGAGATATGAGCATTATGTAATTTGAATGAGATGATTTGGCCAACTAGTGAGTTCATAGTGATGATTTCTAGAACAATGTCAAGAAAAATTGAGTTTTTGTGAAAAACATTAGTTTTGACAAATTTAAATGGTTTTAGTTAGTGTTAAATTATTTTAATTGGTTGTAAATGTGAGCAATCATGTTTATGATAGTTGTATATTTATTATATGTGTTAATATTACCGCTCATTGGGTGAAATTTGTGTTTGTTGGGCTAAAGCTCTGCCATCGCTCATAGCCTTCTCTCTCTGCTCAACAACACCACCAATCACAAGAATACTATCCCAAACCTTTGTATGGCATGCAAATGCCCGCCATACCCCGTTTGAGATTCTAACTTCTGCTATTACAGCAGACTTGGGAAAGTGTCACAACATGGTCTGAAATTGTGTTAGCATGTTAAATGTGTAATGTTAAGGTTAACATAACATAGTGAGTTGTGGTTAGTACGATCAAAGTTGCAAAAGTGATTAGTACATCGAAAATGCGTTATGTGGTAATTAGTATACATAATGAAAGTTAGACAAGTGTTGTGAAGTAAAACACTTAGAGTTTCTGAAATGTGAATGGTAATGAACATGTTATGATATGTTAACATGTCTAATAGGTATTGTGGTTCTAAAATTATGTGTAGGTGATCGTGAGTTTAATTTTATAGCTTACGCCAAGGCAAGTTTTCTAACTCTACACTTTCATTGAGCTAGTTCGTTATTACATTGTAAGTTTTTTTAACTCTACATTTTCGCTGAGTTAGTTCATTATTATAAATGCATGCTTTTGATTGAGCAAGTTTTTATCTCAAATGTTATTGAATAAGTAAATTGTTCCTAAAATCCATTTGAGCAAACTCAAACTCTAATGTTATTATTGAAATTCTCCATTTGTTGATTCATTCTAACTTGTTTACGCTTAAGCAAAGTTTCTTAAAGTTCGTGAATTTCATTTCTAATATTATAAAACTTGAACCTAGCTTATTTTATTGCTCAAGCAAAGGTTAAACCATTTTATTCATTCTATTGAATACTTATGCTCTATAGTTATTTCAAGCATGAGTTAGATATGTAGAATCGGTTCATTTATGATTCTCAAATGTTCTAAGTTATGTTGTTATTAAACAACCGTTGTATTATCAAGCATTGTGGATTCAACTAGTTCCCTAGTTGATGATCATTAAACTTCAATTACCCTTGAAAGCTTATCCAAACCAAACTTTCTTTGGTGCGGACTTGTACTCTAAATATTGAGATGAACAACCCTATGTTTAGGGTTTACGCTTAGCGTTGAAATGGTTGTGCACAATACATTGTACGGAAGGATTGATCCCCATAAGTACGTGGAGTCCTTATAGTCATATGACTAAGTAAAGTTAAAGTTGAAAGATTACTTATAACTGTGGACATGGTTCATGGTCATTTGACCCTCGAAAGAGTTTATTTAAGAATGTTAATAGAACAAATTATTCAATTTCTATTGAGCCTATGAGTTGGCAAATGTTGAAATGTTAATAGAACATATCATTCATTTATGGAGCCTTTATTTGGCAAATGTTGTAATGTTAATGTAACATATCATTCATATTATTTGAGCCTATTATTTGGCAAAATGATGTATTATTTATTCTTATCTCAAGTGAGCTTTGTTTGCTCACTCTTGCATATTTATACATTTATTGCAAACTATGAATGAGAAGGTAGATAAACCTACAACTAGCAAAGGAAAGGGAAAATGTACAAGTGATGAAGACTTGTAATTTTGTTTTATCATTGATGATAGACTTTTAATAATGATGTGATGTAATAATTTTATTTCCGCACTTGAATGATTGTATTAAAGGTTAGAGAACCCGGGAGATAATGTTTTTATTAAAGTAATCCTATATAAGCAGTGTTTTTATTATTCAATTTATTATAATTGGGTAGTTAGATATGAATGTTTTGATTACGTGAACACCAAATCTTGAGGTAATGAAGCACCGGATTTGGGGTGTCACAAGTTGGTATCAAAGCTTTAGGTTATGAACCTTAGGTGGGGAAAAGCCTTAGAAGTAACCTTTGAAAAGATAGTGGTGATTAACTCTTATCGAAGTTTTAAGGAAGAAATAATAAAACACTTATGTGATTATGTGTTTATACTTATGTGCTCGTGAGTGTCGAGTAGTAATGATTAATGATTAAAACTTAAAATTTTGTTGTCGGGATGACTAATGCCTGGAGAATCCAAAAAGCTAGGGAGGATAGACCTCGAGATGCCTATAGAGGAGGAGCCTCGAGACATTCATGTTAGTTGGGAACAACCATCGCCACGGAGTCACCTCAGCTGGTCACAAAGGGTTGAAGATGAGGATGATGATGTGGAGACGGATGAGGAGGATCCCGCTGAGTTGCCACAGGAGGATGAGGATGACGAGGACGAGAGAGGAGGAGACTCCACTAACCTCGATAGCTGCTCGAATGTAAGATGAAGTCTACGACCATAACGTGGAACTTCAGGATACAGTCGAGGAATTGCAAGAGATAGTAGTCGAACAATGCATCGCAATGACACAGAAAGATGATGAGATCCAAGATCGTGAGGAACGACTGACTAATGTCGAGGAGAAGCTAGAACAGACTGAAGGAGAGAAAGAACAATTGATCGAGGAGGTCGCTGAATTGAAGAATAAGCTAAGGGAAGAAGCTACGAAGAGGACAAGAGCCGAGGACGCATATGAGGTAATGTTTCAACGAGCCGGGATAGCAGTAAAAGACGCACAAGCAAAGAGAATGAAGATGGAAGAGATGAATAGAGTATTCAACACCATGGTTAATCGAGCTCAGGATCGGGTCATGGGATATCCTATTCAGTTCGAGACGCTGCCATCGTACGTATTAGATCGCAGAACAATGTTCCGAGTCATGGAGGAAGAACGTAGTAAGGCTAAGCAGTATCTTAGTAGAACATCGTAGTTGTTGTACGATGAATAAAATGTTAAATAAATTATAAATCCCAAGTGTTATGAAACCTATGGGATATGAGGATGATGTTGTCCTGAAACTTTTGTAGTTCAGGAAAGTAATGTAAATAGCGAAGTAATGCTATTGTTTTATGTTTTCAAAGAGGTTATGAATAAATAAAAGTTGTTATTTTATTCAAAGTGTTATGTGATTTGTGGTTATTTCTTTTGTGGAAGCAAGTTAAGTAGAAATTACTTAAAAGAGTTGAGTAATAATCTAATGGGTGTATTTTTAAATGTAAAATGCCTCCCGTGACGCCAACCACCACGACGAGAGAACCAACGAAGGAACCAACAATAACGATAATGTTGATGCTAACCTGAGCTCAACAATTAGTGACGCATCGATAGAGAGCGTTGCGTAATCAACCACGTAACCAAGGAACAACGCTTAAGGAGTTCAAGGCGGTTGGACCACCAATTTCATGGGTCGATGAATCCAAATGAGGCACGGACTTGGATTATGGAGATAGAAAAGGTGTTCGATGTTGCTAGGGTAGGAGATGATCAGAAGACTGCTTTCGCAACATTCATGTTGAAAGCAGAAGCTAGTTATTGGTGGCAGGCCAATAAAACTCGAGAAGGACCAGGGATGATGACCTAGGATAGGTTTAAGGAGATATTCTTCGAGACCTATTTTCCCGAGAGTTCGAAGGGTCAGCTGGAAGTACAATTTCTGGAACTGAGGCAGGGAACGATGACGGTATCTGAGTATGCCGCTAAATTCAACGAGTTGGCGAGGTTTCCGCCTTATCAAGTCAACACGGACGAACGCAAGGCGAAGAGGTTTGAACAGGACCAAGCCCCGGTTGTATAAAGAGGGTTTCCTATTTCAATTGAAGACTTTCGCAGCAAGAATGGAGAAAGCAATACTACCAAAGTGGAGGCGAGGCAAAGTTCAATCAGACAAAGTTCAATCAGAAGAAGAAAGTAAGAAGAAGAAGAAGAAAAACGAGGTGGAAATCAAGAATGGAGGTGGTAGTGGTGGAAACAACAACAACAACAACAACAACAACAACAACTTGAAGAGGAAGTGGAATGGAAACGTGGGTGCTGGAAACCAGTAGGGTAACCAAAGCAGATCAAGAAGTTTGAAGCATGTGCTACATGCGGTAAGTTTCACAAGGGTGCGTGCTTGATGGGGAAACGAGTATGCTTCAATTGTGGCCAAGAGGGTCACATCGCCCCAAATTGCACACAACCTAAGAGGAATGTGTGCTTCACGTGCGGATCCAAGGATCACTTTGCTCGTGAATGCCCTAAGAAGAAGGATGGAGTGACAACTAGAAGCAATGGAGGTAACAATGGAGGTACAGCATCAAACAAACCCACAGCTAGAACTTTCAACATGACTGTGCAAGATGCTGTCATGCAATCAAAAGATGTCGTGTCAGGTATTATCCCAATCAATGATATTGATGCTTATGTATTATTTGATTCGGGTGCTACTTGCTCGCTTATCTCCGATGAATTTGCTAAGAGGTTAGAATTGCTTAGAGAAGAACTGAATTTCCCTTTGAACATAGAAATTGCGAATAAAGAGATAATCCCTGTTAGATTCGTACACAAGAACTGTAGGGTGAACATTAAGGAGAATATCTTAATGGTGGATTTGATTCCGATTAGACTTGGAGAGTTTGATGTAATTTTGGGAATGGATTGGCTGTTCAAATATGGAGCGGTAATTGATTGCCAAAAGAAATGTGTAAACCTTATGACTCCGTCAAAGGTAGTATTCTATGGTAGCAAATCACCTAGACAAATGAAATGTCTGACGATTATGCAGGCCAAGAAATTGTTGAGTCAAGGTTGTGTGGGCTATTTAGCTTACATAGTCGATACTCAGAAAAAGAATGTGAAACTGGAAGAGATACCAGTGGTGAGGGAATTTGAGGATGTGTTTCCAGAGGATTTGCCAGGACTTCCGCCTGACAGAGAAATTGAGTTCGTGATCGACTTAGTGCCGGGGACAACACCGATATCGAAGGCCCCGTACAGAATGGCTCCAGTAGAAATGAAGGAACTGATGGTACAGTTGCAAGAATTGTTAGACAAAAGTATATTCAACCAAGCGTATCACCGTGGGGAGCGCCAGTGTTATTCGTGAAGAAGAAGGATGGGTCAATGCGTCTTTGCATTGATTATAGAGAATTAAACAAAGTCACTATTAAAAACAAATATCCATTACCAAGAATAGATGACTTGTTTGATCAAATTGAAGGTGCTAAATACTTTTCTGAAAATAGATTTGAGAAGTGGGTATCACCAGTTGAAAGTGAGGAAGGAGGATATACCACGACGCATATTCGTAACTCCTGGTATGGACATTACGAAGTTTTTGGTGATGTCTTTTGGTTTAACCAATGCACCTTTGCATTCATGGATTTGATGAATAGGGTGTTTAAACCATTCTTAGACAAGTTTGTAGTGGTATTCATCGATTTACATTCTAGTGTATTCCAAAACTCAAGAAGAACACGTGGAACACTTACGTTTGACATTGGAAACACTAAGAAAGGAAAAGTTGTACGCAAAATTCTCTAAGTGCAAATTTTGGCTAGATCGTGCAATTTCTTGGGCACGTGATTGACAAAGATGGGATTTCCGTGGATCCATCAAAAGTGGAAGTTGTAATCAATTGGGAACAACCAAGAACACCGTCGGAAGTGAGGAGTTTCTTGGGACTGGCCGGTTATTACAGACGATTTATTCAAGATTTTTCTAAGATAGCTACTCCATTAACAAATTTGACCAGGAAAGTTGTGAAATTTGTTTGGACGGAGAAATGTGAAGAAAGTTTCCAGGATTTGAAGAAGAAATTAAGCATGGCACCTGTGTTGTCATTACCAGATAGTACATGTAACTTTGTGGTGTATAGTGATGCCTCACATAAAGGGTTGGGATGTGTTCTTATGCAGAACGACAAAGTTATTGCGTATGCATCAAGACAACTGAAGGATTATGAGAAAGGTTATCCGACTCATGATTTGGAATTGGCTGCAGTAGTGTTTGCTCTCAAGATATGGAGACACTATCTCTATGGAGAGAAATGTGAAATCTACACAGATCATAAAAGTCTGAAGTATATTTTCACACAGAAGGACCTGAATATGCGACAAAGGAGATGGATGGAATTGATAAAGGATTACGATTGTGAGATCTTTTATCACCCGGGCAAAGCGAATGTGGTTGCAGATGCTTTGAGCAGGAAAGGTCGGGAGAAGTTGATGTTGATAACTACGCAGGAAGAGCTTATTTCAGCAATGGCAAAGCTAGAGTTTGAAATCAAATTTCCAAAAGAATACGATGAACGACTATTTTAGATAGATGCCAGTCCAACTTTGGTGGACAAAGTGAAGAGTGCTCAACTACAAGATAAAGAATGCGAAACGATCAAAGAGAAAGTGGTTGAGGGTAGCGATGTAAAATACAAGATCGACACTGAAGGACTACTACGATTCGAGGAAAGAATTTGGGTTCCAAAGAAGATGCGAGCTTAAAGAAGAAATCTTGACCAAGCACAACACAACAAGATATTCGATTCATCCAGAAGTACAAAGATGTATCAAGATTTGTGGCGTCATTTTTGGTGGCCGAATATGAAAAGAGACGTTGCAGAATGCGTTGCAAAATGTTTGACTTGTCAGAAAGCGAAAGCTTAACATCAACGACCAAGCGGGTTACTTCAACCATTGGAAATACCGGAATGGAAATGGGAGCATATCATAATGGATTTTGTGGTAGGACTTCCAACGACTCAGAAAGGATAAGATGTGACATGGGTGATAGTGGACATATTGACAAAATCTGCACACTTTTTGCCAATAAAGATTAGATTTAATCTTGATCAGCTAGCGAAACTATACGTTAAAGAGATCGTGTCAAGACATGGAGTTCCAGTGTCAATTGTGTCAGATAGAGATCCAAGGTTCACATCAAACTTCTGGAAGAGACTACAAGAATGTATGGGAACACAGTTGTGAATGAGTACAACATACCATCCGCAAACCGACGGGCAAAGTGAACGAACAATCCAAACGTTGGAAGATATGCTGAGAGCATGCATCATGGATTTCAAAGGAAGTTGGGATGAACATTTACCGTTGGTAGAATTTTCCTACAACAACAGTTACCACGCGAGCATCGGCATGCCACCTTACGAGGCATTATACGGTAGAAAGTGCAGAACTCCACTGTGCTGGGATGAAGTCGGTGAACGCCAACTGTTAGGACCAGAACTGGTACAACAAACTATTGATGTTGTCAAACTCATCAGGACAAGATTGGTAGCAACCAAGACCGACACAAAAAAAGTATGCCGATCAACATAGGCAGAATCGCGAATTTGAAGTAGGAAATTTCGCTTTCCTAAAAGTTTCTCCTTGAAGGGAAAATTCGCTTTGGCAAGAAAAAGAAAGCTCAGCCCAAGATTTATTGGACCGTTTGAGATACTACGAAGAGTGGGAGAAGTGGCTTATGAGGTAGCTCTACCTCCAGAATTGGAAAACATTCATAATGTTTTTCACATTTCGGTGTTACGATCGTATAAACCCGATTACAAACACGTGATCGAGTACGAACCATTGCAATTCGATAAAGATTTGTCTTATGAAGAAGTTCCTATCCAGATAGTCGACAGGAAAGAACAAGTGCTCAGAAATAAAGTGATACCTTCTGTGAAGGTGATATGGAGAAACCACAATGTCGAAGAGGCAACGTGGGAACTCAAAACTGAAATGATGAAAAGTTACCCTGAGTTATTTGTTTAGTCTATGTCTTCGATTCTGGGGACATAATCTTTGTAAGTAGGGAAGAATGTGACGATTTGATTGTTTGAATTGTGATTCTGAGGACAAAATCCTTTTAAGGAGGGAATGATGTAACATTCTAGAATTTTAAATGTAATATTAAATATTTATTGAGTTATATAAATATTTAATGGATGTGACTATCAGTAAATGAATATTTGTTTAATTGATTTAATATTATTTGGAGAATTATTTGTTAAATAAATAATTGATGAATTAAGGAAATGATTATTATATTGATATTTCAATTAAATGATTAATTATTTGTATTGTGTTATGTGACTAAAGGATTTATTTAATTAATTGTGATTTGCATTAATTAAAATAAATATGAAAGCTTGATTAAATATAATGTGACAAATAACTATATTATAAGGAGTTATTAAAATAAATTAAAGTAGTTTTAATTTAGTTTTATCCAAACAAGGCTTAATATATTAATTCTTTAAATTTAAATGATTTGCCAAAACAAGCCTTATGGCTTTTGAGATTTCTAGTTAAATAAAATAAATAATATAAATAAAAAAATAAAATAATAAATATAATATATTTATATTATATACGTTTATGTTATAACCAATTAATATCATTAGTATGCGTATTAAAATGTCGGGCTTTTTTTTTACGTATTATGTATATTGTCTAAGCTTAAAACCTAAGAAAAGCTACAGAGAAAAAATTTCAGAGAATTTAGAGAAAGCTTAGGATTTTCAAGCAATTCTAGTGGTGTTAGTGGAGATTAGCAAGCAATTTGAAGGTATTTCTTATACAACTCTAATATATATATATATATATATATATATATATATATATGTGATATGTACTACTAAAGTTTTGGCTATGCTCTGTGAATTTTTCTTCCAAATTTGGTTATGTAATTTAGTTATTGTGATTATACATGCTTATGATGCTAGAGTTTATGTCAATCAAGGAAATCTCATGCTAAATTCTAGGTTTATAAAGAGAAGAAATTTTTGACAGTGTTTGTGTTCTTCATATGGCTTGAGTAAAAGAAACAATTTTAGTGGCCAATTCTTATGTTAAAGTATAAATTGAAGCTTGTATATGTTAGTTCAGTGAGGTATGAGCATTATGTAATTTGAATGAGATGATTTGGCCAACTAGTGAGTTCACAGTGATGATTTCTAGAATAATGTCAAGAAAAATTGAGTTTTTTTGAAAAACATGAGTTTTGAGAAATTAAAATGGTTTTAGTTAGTGTTAAATTATTCTAATTAGTTGTAAATGTGAGCAATCATGTTTATGATAGTTGTATATTTATTATATGTGTTAATATTACTGTCTATTGGGTGAAAATTGTGTTTGTTGGGCTAAAGTCGGCTCATCGCTCATAGCCTTCTCTCAAATACGTTCATACTGCTGCTTGTAAGGCTTGCCACGGTGTTAAAGCAAAAAATAAGAATTGTACTTGGTCCCAAGCCTTTGTATGGCGCAATTTGCGCCATACCCCCTCGGTTTGAGATTCTAACTTCGCTATTACAAAGAGACTTGGGAAAGTGTCACAACATGGTCTCAAATTATGTTAGCATGTTAAATGTGTAATGTTAAGGTTAACATAACATAGTGAGTTGTGGTTAAATACGATCAAAGTTGCAAAAGTGATTAGTAAATCAAAAAAGCGCGTTATGTGGTAATTAGTATACATAATGAAAGTTAGACAAGTGTTGTGAAGTAAAACACTTAGAGTTTCAAATGTGAATGGTAATGAACATGTTATGATATGTTAGCATGTCTAATAGGTATTGTGGTTCTAAAATTATGTGTAGGTGATCGTGAGTTTAATTTTATAGCTTACGCTCAAGGCAAGTTTTCTAACTCCATACTTTCGCTTGAGTTAGTTTGTTATTATGCAAGTCTTCCAACAAGTTTTAACTCTACATTTTCGCTGAGTTAGTTCTATTTATTATAAATGCATGCTTTTAATTGAAGCAAGCTTTTTATATCAAATGTTATTGAATAAGTAAATTGTTTCCAAAATTCATTTGAGCAAACTCAAACTCTAATGTTATTTGGAAATTCTCAATTGATTGATTCATTCTAACTTGTTTATGCTTAAGCAAGTTTCTTAAAGTTCGTAAATTTCATTTCTAATATTATAAAACTTGAACCTTAGCTTATTTTACTGTTTAAGCAAAGGTTAACCATTTTATTCATTCTATTGAATACTTATGCTCTATAGTTATTTCAAGCATGAGTTAGATATATAGAATCAGTTATTTATGATTCTCAAATGTTCTAAGTTATGTTGTTATTAAACAACTATTGTATTATCAAGCATTGTGGATTCAACTAGTTCCCTAGTTGATGATCATTAAACTTCAATTACCCTTGAAAGCTTATCCAAACCAAACTTTCTTTGGTGCGGACTTGTACTCTAAATACTGAGATGAACAACCCTATGTTTAGGGGTTTACGCTTAGCGTTGAAATGGTTGTGCACAATACATTGTATGAAGGATTGATCCCCCTAAGTACGTGGAGTCCTTATAGTTATATGACTGTTAAAGTTAAAGTTGAAAGATTACTTATAACTGTGGACATGGTTCATGGTCATTTGACCCTCAGTAGTTTATTTAAGAATGTTAATAGAACAAATCATTCAGTTCTATTGAGCCTATGAGTTGGCAAATGTTGAAATGTTAATAGAACATATCATTCGGGCCCTATGGAGCCTATTATTTGGCAAATGTTGTAATGTTAATAGAACATATTATTCAGTTCTATTGAGCCTATTATTTGGCAAATGTTGTAAAGATATTTATTCTTATCTCAAGTGAGCTTTGTTTGCTCACTCTTGCATATTTATACATTTATTGCAGCTATGAATGAGAAGGTAGGTAAACCTACAACTAGCAAAGGAAATGGAAAAATGTACAAGTGATGAAGACTTGTAATTTTGTTTTATTATTGATGATAGATTTTTAATAATGATGTGATGTAATAATTTTACTTTTGCACTTGAATGATTGTATTAAAGGTTAGAGAACCCGGAGATAATGTTTTTATTTAAGTAATCTCAGATGGGCATGTTTTTATTATTCAATTTATTATAATTGGGTAGCTAGATATGAATATATGAATGTTTTGATTACGTGAACACCAAATCTTGAGGTAATGAAGTAGTCTTAGCTATATTGTCAAACAAAGTGTTAAATTGATAAAATAAAATAAACATCAAGTTTAACTGCAGCGGAATACGCAATCCATTAGTATAGTCAAGTAGAGTATAAAATCTACTATCTTCTATGATTTAAAAGGTTTTTCATCACTTTTATCGCACAGACTCAGCTTAATAAATAATCCACATCATCGAATCACCTTGCACTACGGCTAAGGATATTCTTAAGTATCACGACCCCAAATTATCCATGCACTACGGGCCAAGGATATTCGTGTATTCACCAATGGTCATGATCGTGCCAACAACTGTCCATCAATGCACTACGGGCCAATGAGGACTTTTATCACATCATTTGTAACATTACAGTCATGATTATACCGAATAATCCTTGGTCATAATCATACCAAGTCCATCTATGCACTACAGGCCACATATGACTTTCAACATAATATAAGCATGAGGATGATGACAATGATATAAGAATTCAATTAAAAGAAAGCAAAGGATAAATTTTTAAAGATTTATAATTTAATTTATCCAGAATTCAATAATGTCCAAATTGTCAACATGATACTGCTTTGTGGAGTAAAATTTAAGAATAATATTGTATCAAAAATGATTTGGACCGAAAAGGAAACAATTTTTTTTATCATGAATAGTACCTCAAGTGAATAGTAACCGAGTGAATAGTGCTCCATGAATAGTAACTTTGGAAATAGTAACCCCATGCATAGTACTCCGGCATGAAAAAGTTAAAACTTATCAAGAATGCTTAGAATAATATTTCCATGAAAAGATACTGGATGAAGCGCAAATATCAAGGATATTCTACTAATTTCATGGAGTATAGAAGCCAAAACTTTAACAAAATGAGTATAGAATTCGGAATCTAAAACGAAATAATATTACTTACATACTACAGAGTATGAAAGAAAATATTATTTTATACGAATATTGAACAAAAATAACATCCCTTACCTTAAAAAAAAGAGTATTCCAACTGGTATAAGCGGGATATGCTTGAAGAAAACTTATCTCATTTTCTATACTCAAAACTTTCTAAAACTCGAAAAGAAATACGCCAATATTATAGAAGAAGAAATCTTTGGTTCTGATGTTATTTTCAATTCTAACTAAGCATCCTATTTATAGAGGAATGAATGGAAGAATCATAAGAAATAAAATCACGAATGCAATAATTAATCTATCAATTCAATTATCAAGTAAAAAATAATATATATATATATATATATATATATATATATATATATATATATATATATATATATATATATAAGCACATGTTGTTTGAAAAAACAACTCTCCCGTGAAAAAAATTTCCGATTCCCCCAATTTTTTTCTTCCTACGTGGGCCCCACGTGTTCCCTCCCACCAACATGCCTCCATCATGTGGGGTCCTACCATATTATATATATATTGAATAACTTTCTACGATTATTTTGAAAAATGAGTAAATGGGGATCCATAATTAGCAAAATTTACAACAAATACTTCATAAAAATTTCCTCAATATTTTTAACAATGTTTATTCATATTATTATAACTCGCAATATTAACAACCAAATCGTTCCCAGGAAAGAGGGGGCTTTCCGATAAGGATTTCTCTCTATTGGTGCGTAATTAGGTGACCAAACCCCTTTCCTCGACAGAACTTTCTAGACATTGTTAATTATGCATATAATAATTAGAATAACTTGTCATCTCAATTATTGATTTAATAATATATAAATATTGATAATAATTGAATCAAATAACGTGAGATACTATGAAACAATTACTGTAGCAATAATTGAACAAAACTGAGTGACTTCTCACGTAAGCATCAATAATCAATATCGTGTGCTACTATGCAACCACACGTGACATCGTACTTTTATCACCGGTATTTCAACGGTTTAAAACTTTCACGCAGATTTTTATAAAAAGATATTTATGTCATTTTCTAACTCCGCTCAATAATTCAAAACATGGGGTCCACCAATGATTAACGTCATTATTTAATATTCCCTATTAAAATGAATATTCCCCAACCAATCGAATATAATATAACAACTTCATGTTCTTTGCAAAATTTATAAATATTACCCTCAACTATAACATTATATCAAATTCATTCCATAATATTCAAAAATGATATTTATAGAAAATTCATCTTTATTCATAAAAGTTGGGGTCTTACAACCTCCCCTTCTTATGAAATTTTGCCCTCGAAATTAGGGTACATATCTGGTATGACGAATAGGTGAGGATACCTTGCTCTCATTTCAAATTCTAACTCCCAGGTCATTTCCTCAACATCGTGGTTTCTCCATAAAACTTTGACTTGAGGTATAACCTTGGAGCGTAGAATATGTTCATTCTTATCCAAGATTTTAACAGGAACCTCTTCATACGTTAAATCTTCCGCTATTTCGTACGTTTCTAATTCAATAATATGGTTTGGGTCTTTCACATATTTACGTAACATAGATATGTGAAAAAATATTATGAACACAAGACATACTTGGCGGTAAGGCGAGTCTATAGGCCACAGTTCTTACACGATCGAGGATTTTAAATGGACCAATGAATTGAGGATTGAGCTTTCCTCTCTTTCCAAATCTCGTAACTCCCTTCCATGGAGCAACATGTAACAATACCTGATCTCCAATATCGAATTCCACGTCCTTTCGATGAAGATCAACATAACTCTTTTGTCGATCTTGTGAGATTTTTATACGTTGTCGAATCATTGGAATCTTTTTCGTAGTCATACGTACCAATTTCGGTCCCAACAACGTTGCTTCACCCACCTCGTCCCAGCATACTGGAGAATGACACTTTCTTCCATACAACGCCTCAAATGGAGCCATGCCGATACTTTCTTGATAATTGTTGTTTTAGGAAAATTCCACCAATGGTAAGAACTTGTCCCAACTTCCCTTGAAGTCAAGGACATAGAGTCTTAATAAATCTTCAAGGGTTTGAATAGTCCTCTCCATTTTGCGTCCGCTTGAGGATGATACGCCGAACTAAATTGTAAATCTGTGTCCATAACTTTTTTCAAACTAACCCAAAATCGTGAAGTGAATCTTGGGTCTCGATCAGAAACTATGGATATTGGCGTACCATGCAGTCTTACAACCTCGTTTAAGTATATACGAGCAAGACGTTCAAGTGAAAAAGTTTCTCGTATAGGTAAGAAATGAGCAGACTTGGTTAATCTATCAATAATGACCCAAATTGCATCTATGCCTTGAGAAACCTTGGGAAGACCAGTAACAAAATCCATGGTAATGTGCTCCCACTTCCATTCTGGAATTTCAAGTGGTTGCAATAGACCTTTTGGCACTTGATGCTCCGCCTTGACTCGTTGACAAGTTAAACACGTTGAGATAAACTCTTCTATCTCTGTCTTCATATTGCTCCACCAAAATGTATGTCGAAGATCACGATACATTTTGGTACTCCCAGGATGGATTGCAAATAGTGTGTTGACAAGTTAAACCGTGCGATTTTATACTTTAAATCAGGGTCGTTAGGAACACAAAGTCTGGAGTTAACTCTAAGTATTCCTTCTTCATCGATTCTTACTTTCGGGATCACACCTTCTTGCACTTTCTTCCTCATACGCATTAGCTCCAGGTCTGTGCTTGAGCATCTTTAACTTTATCAATTAAAGTCGGTTCTACTCGTATATTCGTCATCATCACATGGGTCCCTAGAGTCTTTAACTATATCTCCATCCTTTGCAAGTCATATAAAATGGGCCTTTGCGTTGACAATATATGTGACAACCCGAGAATTTTGAATATTTTTAAAATTTTTATTAATAGATTTAAGGTTCAAAAATTGAACCTAGACAGAAAATAAGTGTATGTGTTTGATATTTTTAAGATAGAATTTTGAGGATTTCAAAATTCTGTGAAGGATTTAGGTGAATTATTCATGATTAAGGGAATAAGCGAATATGTTCTGTGAATATGTGTACAGTATGTGGTTAAAGGTCAAGGGTTGACCAGATAAATGATATCTGTAACAAACCCTACGTATATATTAAGAACGTCAACGTTCGGTTAGAAAACCCTAGTGAATAACAAGAAACCCTAAAATCGGTTCTGAGACCCTAATGTCGATTTCGGGAAATTCAAAACCCTAATTCGATGTATGAAACCCTAATCTAGGAACGTAAAGGATAATTATAATGCTTAAGTGCTATTAATTATAATATTAATTAGGGTAAAGCTTAATTATTTAGTAAACCCTAAATTTAAATTTAAAAAACCCTAATTTCGGGATAAGAAACCCTAATTTATAATTCGGGAAAAAAAAACCTAAGTGTTAATTTAATAATTTAAATGTTAATTAGGAAATATTAATCCTAATTTTCAAAATCAAGTAATTAGAAAAGCCTAATCTAATTATGAAATTTAATTTCTAAATTAGAAAATTATTTTTTTTTATTAGAAACCCTAATTAGTGGTTTATAAACCCTAATGGCCATTTTGACCCTAATTATTTAATTAGCGATTGTAATTAGGAAATGCTAATCCTAATTAGCAAGATTTAAGTAATGATTAAGAAATTTTAATATAATTAGAAAATTCTAATTATAATTTTGGAAATATTAATTTTCTATTTTAAGAACCTAAATTGGAAATTTTAGAAAAATAAATTGCAACTTAAGGGTTAAACCCTAAACCCTAACCCAAAGGGTTTGGCTAATTGACAAGAATGCCATTAATTTTGTATGCAAAAAGACTAAAATGCCCTTAGTGCATTATTGTGACTTAACTTGCAAGAATTGACCTAGTGTGAGTTGGTGGCCAACCCTAAGCATAGCATTTGACAATTACCAACTATCTCAGCCGAAATTTCCATCCATTCCATTGCATCAAGTCATTTATAGAGATTAAAGAGAGAGAAATGGCCACTTACATTTTTATTTCTCTCCAAGACCTTCTCTCTCTAAAATCCGAAAATGTAGAGTGAGAAAGTGAGATAAGATAAGACATGATCAGTCCATAACTATCAAATATCAGATCATCAAGGATCTGAATCAGAATCAAAGCTTCAAAAGGTATAAGAACCATAAATTTTAAAATCTTTTGATTTGATGTTAAAAGTTGTAATTGATTGCTTAAAGATGTGTAATAAGGTGTCTTTTAGTGATCTGGGTTGTTAAATCCCAGATCCATAACATCAAAATGATCGGATTTGATGATTTTTGAAATCTGGGAAAAGTTGGAAATATGGCCTGACAAGCTAATGTCAAGGCCTGTAAATCCTTCTCTGTTTTTGCATTGTGTTGTTTTATGTTATAAATGTTTTCTATGTCATGAGGACTTTGATCTGAAACTATAAACATGGCCAGATCATGAGTGGATTGAGAGATATGAGCAGTCAAACTGCGTTGACCGGTCATAGAGACTGAGTTTCTGGGCAACCCAGAAACCCAGATCTCGTCTGACAACGTTTTCTGAGTCTTTGATCTTACCGTATGTTATTGTTTTGGTTATGTTGTTGTTTATATGTTGTAGACACGTATAAGGACTTCACACTCATGCCTTTAGATCACTAAACACCGTAACAGAATCATAGAAATTGTGGGTCAAACAAGCGTTGACCATCACGTCGGATGAAGATTCTGGGTAACCCAGATCTTCATCAGCCGAGTTCCTGACAAGTAGTTTGACCGGCCTACATCTTCGTGTAATGTTGTTGTTAGACTGATCTGAGGATATCAAATTGTTCACTGACATCTCCACTACATATGTGAACCTTCATATCACACAAAGAAATCTTAAATATGTATGGTATAAGGATCCAAAAGAGGTAGTAGCAACTGTTCTTCATTTCTGGAAAACCCAGAAATGAAGAACAGCTTTGTCAGACTTTTTAGAAGTCTAGATCTTGCTTGTGTGATGCATTATAACCCTGATGATGGTTAGATCATGTAATGTTGCATCAATACTACAGGATCTGACCATTCTAGCCTAGAAATCGACCGGAACCTAGATTCATTTGTGGTTAAACATACCAACTCGGTGACTGACTTACTTATCTGGGCAGGCTCAAGAACACACCATGAACACCTATTACGACGGGTCTGTCGCTATAGGGCCCTTTAGTGACAATTATTTTTGAAAAATAGATTAATTAATTTAATAAATCAAATTAAATGGTTTTTAATTATTAAAAATACTAAATAATTTTTGAAAAATTAATTTAAAGTCTAAAAAATAGTTTTTAATTATTTTGAGTATATTTCATAAATATTTAATATTTTTGGAATATAAATGGTATTTAATTTATTTAATTATAATATTAAATAAATTATTTTTAAATAATTTTAATACATGAAAAATCATGAAAAATAATATTATGGTAAAAGAAAATATTTTAAGTTATTTTTAGTGACTTTAATATTTTGTGATGAAATTAATTAATTAATTAATATTAATGATAATTAGTTTATTTAATAAATATATTAAATAAATTAAAGAAAATAAATTAATGTTTTATAAATCATATAAAAAGATTTAAGTGTTATAAAAATATTTTAAGTTATAAAATATAACTTTTGATATTTTATCATGAAAATATTAATATTTTAATATTAATAGCAATTATCGGATAATGAATTTAATTGTTTAAAAATCATATAAAGGTGATTTTAAGGTATTAAAATACTTTAATATATTATAATATTATGACATGTATTTCATTAATATTCGATAATAAATAAATATTAATGATAAAGGAATTATGTGGTATTTAATTCATTTAAATACGTGTTTAATGATTGAAAAATTCATGATAAATAGTAATAATTATTTAAAAATTATTACGAGTCTTCGATAAATGTTTTAACTGTTAATAACATTATTTAAGATAATTGTTAAGTGTTAAGTCAGAGTTTTGTAATAGTATAGTGTAATAATAATGTTATGTGTTAAATAAGTTATGATTTGTGTATTAAGTTAAGGTTACTCGACCTTGAGGAATAGTGTGTAAAGTTAATGTATAAACAATTTATGTTTATATCTTCCGCAAATAGTAATAGTGTTAGAATGATCGAACCGGATACGCGGTGATTCGGGACCTCTTGGATTGGTAGTCAATCATTGGTATCAAAGTCATTGGTTATAAACCTTAGGTAGGAATACCTGAGACTAATAATCGTAGTGATTAGGATAAGTACTAACTCACATAGAGTTAGTTGGTCGGTAAGATTCAAAGATGAATATCGGCAAGTGTAAAGATATAGAGTTCCCTAACTCTGATAATAAAGTTGAACAGTAGTGGTGAATAGATAGAGTCTAAAAGACTAAAAGTACAGTGATAGGAGATCGTAAAACAAAACGATCAAGATATAGAAATGAATCGTAATATATACGATGAGATCACCCCGTGATCGGATAAGGTTATAGTATGGGATAAGAATCAATCTGATGATTGGAAAGTTTACAGCAATATTGTTGTGTAAATTGATACAGATTTAGGAAAGGATTATGAATACGAGTTGAATGAAATTCGTATTGAGAAGGGGGTTAGTGTTAGGTGGGGATTCAATTGAGGATTCATGTCGGCAGCTGAGTTGTATGATTCCTTGTGTGGGCGGGGAATTGTACTTGGTGTAACATCTACTTAGTTCTAACAATGATAATCATTGAAATGTTGTGTCGCGCTATTTGATATATGCATGTTAAGACGGTGATTCCTTTCTCATGTGTATAACAGATAGATAGGTCATAGGTAGAGGATATAAGGTTAAGTACGAGTTCTTAAAACTCATACTTATGTGACATACTTGATTCATAGTTATATGAAATGTTTATGAACCCCTCAGCGAATGGACGCCAAAGGTCTCTCTAGAAAAGTTCTAAAACTCATATGATTGTGGCAATTTATGGACTCATAAGTGTGGTTTTACGAACTGGGTATAGTTTTGTGTAAATGGAGTATTAAGGATAATAAGAATAGATAGACTGTTTAACAAATGATTATTAGTGAAGACATAAGTTTTCCAAAACTCCTAGCTATGCTAGACTTCAAAATTTTGACATCAAGCTAAATACGCACTATGTTCCTTTTAAAAAAAATATGTAGACTCGTAATCATTTTTGAAACAGTTTAAAGTATAGTCTATACTACTTATTTCAGCTAGACGCAAATGATTTGATATATCAAAATATATTTTATTTATCACTCATGTACCATGTAACCTGGTGCAGAGATGATAAAAAGTTGATGGAGTTGTAAATACAGGAATACTTAGTGTAAATTTGATCTAAAATCGTTATTCCACTATTGTATGATGGGTTATGACAAAGTCATATAATGACGGCATCCTCACACGGACTGTTAATACAGTACGGCATCATAACGTCATTCTCAAAAAAATATTCAATAAAATTTAATTTGTCAACGGGGTTTGGCTACACTTAAATAATTCGATTAAATTGAATTATTGATATGAGTCTACGCTATTCGATTCAGCTAGACTAAGGTTTATGAAAACTCTAAATGTTCATTGAAAGAAATTTCCCAAACCAAATTATTTTGGTGCGGAATCCAATAAGACTGAGGTAGAATTTTTATGCCTATGGCAGTGAAGAGAAATGGATAAAATCAGTTCTTGGCCAGTACAGGACATATCGGGATAATCACCCTTTGTGTCTGTAAGTTATGACGGTTTGTGGATAAATTTCTATAAAACCTTTGCGAAAATGACAGACAAATAGTCTATATGACTCCTCAGCAAAATTTG
Organism: Panax ginseng; assembly: GCA_020205605.1. Classification (NCBI taxonomy): domain Eukaryota; kingdom Viridiplantae; phylum Streptophyta; class Magnoliopsida; order Apiales; family Araliaceae; genus Panax; species Panax ginseng. The sequence continues at coordinate 73,055,276 of CM035141.1, forward strand.
AAAATTTTTACTCTTGTGAGTGGTGTATTGGGTAGCATGAAATGTTGTGTATGTATGGTGTATGGTGTAAGGTGTAAGGTAAATTTCGAGGACGAAATTTTTTGAAGAATGGGTGAATGTGACAACCCGAGAATTTTGAATATTTTTAAAATTTTTATTAATTGATTTAAGGTTCAAAATTTGAACCTAGACAGAAAATAAGTGTATGTGTTTGATATTTTTAAGATAGAATTTTGAGGATTTCAAAATTCTGTGAAGGATTTAGGTGAATTATTCATGATTAAGGGAATAAGCGAATATGTTCTGTGAATATGTGTACATTATGTGGTTAAGGGTCAAGGGTTGACCAGATAAATGATATCTGTAACAAACCCTACGTATATATTAAGAACGTCAACGTTCGGTTAGAAAATCCTAGCGATTAACAAGAAACCCTAAAACCGGTTCTGAAACACTAATGTCGGTTTTGGGAAATTCGAAACCCTAATTCGATGTATGAAACCCTAATCTTGGAACGTAAAGGATAATTATAATGCTTAAGTGCTATTAATTATAATATTAATTAGGGTAAAGCTTAATTATTTAGTAAACCCTAATTTTAAATTTAGAAAACCCTAATTTCGGGATAAAAAACCCTAATTTATAATTCGGAAAAAAAACTAAGTGTTAATTTAATAATTTTAATATTAATTAGGAAATATTAATCCTAATTTTCAAAATTAAGCAATTAGAAAACCCTAATCTAATTACGAAATTTAATTTCTAAATTAGAAAATTATTTTTTTTTCTATTGAAAACCCTAATTAGTGGTTTATAAACCCTAATGACCATTTTGACCCTAATTATTTAATTAGCGATTGGAATTAGGAAATGCTAATCCTAATTAGCAAGATTTAAGTAATGATTAAGAAATTTTAATATAATTAGAAAATTATAATTATAATTTTGAAAATGTTAATTTTCTATTTTAAAAACCTAAATTGGAAATTTTAGAAAAATAAATTGCAAGTTAAGGGTTAAACCCTAAATCCTAAAATGGTCCAAATTATAAACCCTAACCCAAACCCTAAACCCTAAGGGTTTGGCTAATTGATAAGAATGCCATTAATTTTGTATACGAAAAGACTAAAATGTCCTTAGTGCATTATTGTGACTTAACTTGCAAGAATTGACCTATTGTGAGTTGGTGGCCAACCCTAAGCATAGCATTTGACAATTACGAGCTATCTCAGCCGAAATTTCCAGCCATTCCATTGCATCAAGTCATTTATAGAGATTAAAGAGAGAGAAATGACCACTTACATTTTTATTTCTCTCCAAGACCTTCTCTCTCTAAAATCCGAAAAATGTAGAGTGAGAAAGTGATATAAGATAAGACATGATCAGTCCATAACTATCAAATATCAGATCATCAAGGATCAGAATCAGAGTCATAGCTTCAAAAGGTATAAGAACCCTAATTTTTAAAATCTTTTGATTTGATGTTAAAAGTTATAATTGATTGGTTAAAGATGTGTAATAAGGTGTCTTTTAGTGATCTGGGTTGTTAAATCCCAGATCCATAACATCAAAATGCTCGGATTTGATGATTTTTAAAATCTGGAAAAAGTTGAAATATGGCCTGACAAGCTAATGTCAAGGCCTGTAAATCCTTCTCTGTTTTTGCTTTGTGTTGTTTTATGTTATAAATGTGTTCTATGTCTTGCGGACTTTGATCTGAAACTATAAACATGGCCAGATCATGATAGGATTGAGAGATATGAGCAGTCAAACTGCGTTGACCGGTCATAGAGGCGAGTTTTCAAGCAACCCGAAACCCGATCTCGTCTGACAACGTTTTCTGAGTCTTTGATCTTACTGTATGTTATTGTTTTTGTTATGTTGTTGTTTATATGTTGTAGACACGTATAAGGACTTCACACTCATGCCTTTAGATAACCAAACAATAACGAAATGTAATCATAGAAATTGTGGGTCAAATTGAGTTAATGACCATCACGGATGAAGATTACAGGTAACCCAGATCTTCATCAGCCGAGTTCTGACAAGTAGTTTGACCGGCCTACATCTTCGTGTAATGTTGTTGTTAGACTAATCTAAGGATATCAAGTTGTTCACTGACATCTCCACTACATATGTGAACCTTCATATCACACAAAGAAATCTTAAATATGCATTTTATAAGGATCCAAAAGAGGTAGTAGAATTTGTTTTTCATTTACGAGAACCCGAAAAACACCTATATACTTACGATACTTTGCGTAAGCCATAGTAGAATCCTTTAGTGACAAATTATTTTCGGAAAATAGATTAATTAGTTTAATAAATCAAATTAAATGGTTTTTAATTATTAAAAATACTAAATAAATTACAAAAAATTATTTTAAAGTCTAAAAATAGTTTTAATTATTTTGAGTATATTTCATAAATATTTAATATTTTTGGAATATAAATGGTATTTAATTTATTTAATTATAATATTAAATAAATTATTTAAAAATGATTTTAATACATGAAAAATCATGAAAAATAATATTATGGTAAAAGAAAATATTTTAAGTTATTTTTAGTGACTTTTAATATTTTGTGATGAAATTCATTAATTAATTAATATTAATGATAATTAGTTTATTTAATAAATATATTAAATAAATTAAGGAAAAATAGAATAAATGATTTATAAATCATATAAAAATGATTTAAGTGTTATAAAAATATTTTAAGTTATAAAATATAACTTTTGATATTTTGTCATGAAAATATTAATATTTTAATATTAATAGGTATTATCGGATAATGAATTTAAGTGTTTAAAAAATCATATAAAGGTGATTTTAAGGTATTAAAAATACTTTGATATATTATAAATATATTATAATATTATGACATGTATTTCATTAATATTTGATAATAAATAAATATTAATGATAAAAGAATTATGTGGTATTTAATTCATTTAAATACGTGTTTTAATGATTGAAAATTCATGATAAATAGTAATAATTATTTAAAAATTATTACGAGACTTCTGAAAAAATATTTTAATTAATAATAAATTATTTAAGATAATTGTTAAGTATTAAGTCGAGTTTAATTGAACTTAGACTCGATAATTATCTGATTAGGCCAAATCGGGATGTTAGAATTATATCGGGTTCAACTTCGGATATTTGAAATAGTTTGACTTGATCTGAGAGTTTATATGTGTGTTGTATAGTGATAAGGTTATGTGTTATGTGTTTAGGTTTAGGTTTATGTATATATATATATATATATAGTATATATATTATGATGATATTATTCTAATATTGGAGATCTATATTACTAATATTAGGTCTTGGATAAAGCGTTATAAATTGCGTAGCGGTAATCAATGAGTTCGAGCAAGTTTGTTTTTACTTAACTCTACTAAGAGTTGTTTCATTCGGATAAGCTTATGGTTAATCATTCTTTGGTTGCCATGAATTATACTATGTACATATTGCATATATAAATCGGTATGAAAGGTTGATCACCTTCATTACCCGAGTTGGTTCGAGGATATATTTTGTTCATGTATAATACTTGTTCGATCATAAATTTGTTCTGTGCTAGTTCACAATTATATTGTTGAATTATAGCCGACTTATTATTCAGACTCTTTCAATCATGATATATCGTTATATTATTGAACTTAAACTTGTTGGGCAACCTTTATGCTCACCCTTGCTATATCATGATAAAACATTGCATATTAAAGCGAATCGTCGGATCTGAGGAAAGGTTAAAGACAGTTCCAGCTTAAAGTTAATGTGCGTGATTAGTTTTGTAATAGTATAGTGTAATAATAATGTTATGTGTTAAATAAGTTATGATTTGTGTATTAAGTTAAGGTTACTCGACCTTGGGGAATAGTGTGTAAAGTTAATGTATAAACAATTTATGTTTATATCTTCCGCAAATAGTAATAGTGTTAGAATGATCGAACCGGATCCGCGGTGATTCGGGACCTCGGATTCGGGGTCGTCACAGTTAGTATCAAAGTTGTTGGTTATGAACCTTAGGTAGAAATACCTGAGACTAATAACCGCACTGATTAGGATAAGTACTAACTTACACAGAGTTAGTTAGTCGATAAGATTCAAAGATGAATCTCGGCGAGTGTAAAGATACAGAGTTCCCTAACTCTGATAATAAAGTTGAACAGTAGTGGTGAATAGATAGAGTCTAAAAGACTAAAAGTGCGGTGATAGGAGATCGTAAAACAAAATGATCAAGATATAGAAATGAATCGTAATAATATATCACGATGAGATCACCCGTGATCGGATAAGGTTATAGTATGGGATAAGAATCAATCGATGATTGGAAAGTTTGACAAGATTATTGTGTGTTGTACTTAAATTGAGTACAGATTAGGAAAAGGATTATGAATCTGAGTTGAATGAAATTATTATTGAGAAGGGAGTTAGTGTTAGGTGGGGATTCAATTGAGGATTCATATTAATGAGTTGAGTTGTATGATTCCTTGTGTGGGCGGGGAATTGTACTTGGTGTAACAACTACTTAGTTACGACAATGATAATCATTGAAATGTTTGTGTCATTATTTGATATATGCATGTTAAGAGGGTGATTCATTTTCTCATGTGTATAACAGATAGATAGATAGAGTCATAGGTAGAGGATATAAGGTTAAGTACAAGTTCTTAAAACTCATACTTATGTGACATACTTGATTCATAGTTATATGAAATGTTTATGAACCCCTCGTGAATGGGCCTTGAAAGGTGCATCTAGAAAAGTTCTTAAACTCATATGATTGTGACAATTTATGGACTCATAAGTGTGGTTTCTGAAACTGGGTATAGTTATTATGTAAAATGGAGTATTAAAGATAATAAGAATAGATAGATTGTTAAGAAAATGATTATTAGTGGAGACATAAGTTTTCCAAAACTCCTAATATGCTAGACTTCAAAATTTTGACATCAAGCTAAATCGCACTATGTGCCTTTTTTTTAAAAAAAATATGTAGACTAAATCATTTTTTGAAGCGGTTTAAAGTATAGTCTATACTACTTATTTCAAATTTAGACATTGAATGATTTGAAATATCAAAATATATTTTATTTATCACTCATGTACCATGTAACTTTGATGCGAGAGATGATAAAAAGTTGATGGAGTTGTAAATATGAGGAATACTTAGTGTGAATTTGATCTAAAATCGTTATTCCACTATTGTATGATGTGTTATGACAAAAGTCATATAATGATGGCATCCTCAAGCGAATTTGTGTCTGATGCGACATCATAGGCGTCATTCTCAAAAATATTTTCAAAAAATTTTAATTTGTCAGCGGGGTTTGGCTACACTTAAATAATTGATTGAATTGAATTATTGATATGAGTCTATCTTATTCGATTGATTAGACTAAAGTTTATGAAAACTCTAAATGTTCATTGAAAGAAATTTCCCGAACCAAATTGTTTTGATGCGGAATCCATAAGGCGAGGTAAAATTTTTGTGCCTATGGCGGTGAAGAAAGCAGATAAAATCGATTACTTGGCGATCTGACAGAGGACATATCGGGCTAATCACCCTTTATGTCTATAAGTTTATGACGGTTTGTGGATGAATTTCCATAAAACCTTTGCGAAAATGACGAATAAATAGTCATATGACTCCTCGACAAAATTTGAAAATTTTTACTCTTGTGAGTGGTGTATTGGGTAGCATGTGATGATGTGTGTATGTATGGTGTATGGTGTATGGTGTAAGATGTAAGGTAAATTTCGGGGACGAAATTTTTAGAAGAAGGGGTGAATGTGACAACAGAGAATTTTGAATATTTTTAAAATTTTTATTAATTGATTTAAGGTTCAAAATTAGAACTGAGACGGAAAAATAAGTGTATGTGTTTGATATTTTTAAGATAGAATTTTGAGGATTTCAAAATTACATGAAGAATTTAGGTGAATTATTCAGGATTAAGGAATACGTGAATATGTTACGTATATGGTTATATATGTATGCAATGTGTGGTTAAGGGTCGAGGTTGACGGATAAATGCGATATCATAACAAACCCTAAGTATATATTAAAAACGTCGGCGTTAGGTTAGAAAACCTAGCGATTAACAAGAAACCCTAAAATGGGTTACGAAACCTAATTTGAGTTTAGGAAATCAAAACCTAATTAGATGTATGAAACCTAATCTGGGAACTTAAATGATAATTATATTGCTTAAGTGCTATTAATTATAATATTAATTAGGGTAAAAGCTTAATTATTTAGTAAACCCTAATTTCAAATTTAGAAAACCCTAATTTATGGATTTGAAACCTAATTTATAATTAGGAAAAAAACCTAAGTGTTAATTTAATAATTTTAATGTTAATTAGGAAATATTAATCCTAATTTTCAAGTTATAGTAATTAGAAAACCCTAATCTAATTACGAAATTTAATTTCTAAATTAGAAAATTATTTTTTTATTATTGAAAACCCTAATTAGTGGTTTATAAACCCTAATGACCATTTTGACCCTAATTGCTTAATTAGCAATTTTAATTAGGAAATATTAATCCTAATTAGCAAGATTTAAATTATGATTAAGAAATTTTAATATAATTAGAAAATTCTAATTATAATTTAGAAATATTAATTTTCTATTTTTGAAAACCTAAATTGGAAATTTTAGAAAATTAAATTTTTAAAATTTAAGGGTTAAACCCTAAACCTAAAATGGTTTAAAACCTAAACCCTAAAAGTTCCAAACCCTAAACCCTAAGGGTTTGGCTAATTGATAAGAATGCCATTAAAATTGTATGCTGAAAAGACTAAAATGCCCTTAGTGCATTATTGTGACTTAACTTGCAAGAATTGACCTATTGTGAGTTGGTGGCCAACCCTAAGCATAGCATTTGACAATTCTCGAGCTATCTCAATAGAAATTTCCGACCATTCCATTGCATCAAGTCATTAATTTATATAGATTAAAGAGAGAAAAATGGCCACTTTATTTTTTATTTCTCTCCAAGACCCTTCTCTCTCTAAAATTTGAAAAATGTAGAGTGAGAGAGTGATATAAGATAAGACATGATCAATCATAAGCTATCAAATATCGGATCATCAAAGATCGAAATCAAGATCAAAGCTTTAAAAGGTATAAGAACCTAATTTTTAAAATCTTTTGATTTGATGTTAAAAGTTGTAATTGATTGGTTAAAGATGTGTAATAAGGTGTCTTTTAGTGATGCAGGTTGTTAAATCCCGGATCCATAACATCAAAATGCTCGAAAATGATGATTTTTAAATCGAAAAAGTTGGAAAAATTGAAAAAGTGGCTGCGACAAGCCAATGTCGAGGCCTGTAAATCCTTCTCTGTTTTTGCTTTTTGTTGTTTTATGTTATAAATGTGTTCTATGTCATGAGGACTTTGATCTGAAACTATAAACATGGCGGATCATGATAGATTGAGAGATATATGAGCGGTCGAACATCGTTGACCGACATCGTAGAAATGAATTAGTTTACAGGTTGCCCGAATTCCAGATCTAAGATTATTTTTAAAATAATTATTAATTAATTAAATAAATAAAAAAAAAAATGATTTTAATTATTAAAAATACAAAATAAATTACAAAAAAATTATTTTAAAATTCGAAAAATAGTTTTTTAATTATTTTGAGTATATTTCATAAATATTTAATATTTTTGGAATATAAATGGTATTTAATTTATTTAATTATAATATTAAATAAATTATTTAAAAATGATTTTAATACATGAAAAATCATGAAAATAATATTATGGTATAATAAAATATTTTAAGTTATTTTTAGTGACTTTTAATATTTTGTGATGAATTTCATTAATTAATTAATATTAATGATAATTAGTTTATTTAATAAATATATTAAATAAATTATGGAAAAATATAAATTAATGATTTATAAATCATATAAAAATGATTTAAGTGTTATAAAAATATTTTAAGTTATAAAATATAACTTTTGATATTTTGTCATGAAAATATTAATATTTTAATATTAATAGCAATTATCGGATAATGAATTTAATTGTTTAAAAATCATATAAATATGATTTTAAAGTAAAAAATACTTTGATATATTATAAATATATTATAATATTATGACATGTATTTCATTAATATTTGATAATAAATAAATATTAATGATAAAAGAATTATGTGGTATTTAATTCATTTAAATACGATTTTTAATGATTGAAAATTCATGATAAATAGTAATAATTATTTAAAAATTATTACGAGACTTATGAAAAATATTTTGATTGTTAATAAATTATCTAAGATAATTGTTAAGTGTTTAAATCGAGTTTAATTGAACTTAGACTCGATAAAAAAAGTATCCATTTAGGCCAGTCGGGATGTTAGAATTTTATATGGGTTCAACTCGGAATTTGAAATAGTTTGACTTGATCTAAGTTCTTATGTGTGTTATATGTGATAGGGTTATGTGTTATGTGTTTAGGTTATTATTATTATATATATATATATATATATATATATATTATATTGTGATGATATTATTCTAATATTGGAGATCTATATTACTAATATTAGGTCTTGGATAAAGCGTTATAAATTGCGTAGCGGTAATCAATGATTCGGCAAGTTTGTTTTTACTTAACTCTACTAAGAGTTGTTTCATTCGGATAAACTTATGGTTAATCATTCTTTGGTTGCCATGTATTGTATACTCTGTACATATTGCATGTATAAAATCGGTATGAAAAAATTGATCACCTTCATTACCAGTTGGTTCGAGATATATTTGTTCATGTATAATACTTGTTCGATCATAAATTTTGTTCTGCTAGTTCACAATTATATTGTTGAATTATAGCGACTTATTATTGAACTCTTTCAATCATGATATATCGTTATATTATTGAACTTAAACTTGTTGGGCAATCTTTATGCTCACCCTTGCTATATCATGATAAAACATTGCAGATTAAAGGCGAATCGTCGGATCTGAGGAAAGGTTAAAGGCGAGTTCGACTTTAGTTAATGTGTGCGATTAGTTTTGTAATAGTATAGTATTGATAATAATGTTATGTATTAAATAAAGTTATGATTTGTGTATAAGTTAAGGTTACTCGACCTTGGGGAAAAGTGTGTAAAATGTTTAATGTATAAACAATTTATGTTTATATCTTATAAATATAGTAATAGTGTTAGAATGATCGAGCCGGATCATGTGATTCGGGACCTCGGATTCGGGGCCCTCACGGTTGGTATCAAAGGCATGGGTTATGAACCTTAGGTAGGAATACACGAGACTAATAACCACATGATGATTAGGATAAGATACTAACTCACATAGAGTTAGTTGGTCGATAAAGATTCAAAGATGAATCTCGGCGAGTTATAAAGATCTGAGTTCCCTAACTCGATAATAAAGTTGAGCAGTAGTGATGAATAGATAGAGTCTAAAAGACTAAAAAATGCGAGTGATAGGAGATGCGTAAAACAAAATGATCAAGATATAGAAATGAATAAATAATATATCGATGAGATCACCCCGTGATGCGATAAGGTTATAGTATGGAGAAGAATCAATCGAATGATTGAAAGTTTACTGACAAGATTCTTTGATGTCGGTTGTCTTATGAATTGATACAGATTAGGGAAAGGATTATGAATCTGAGTTAAATGAAATTACGTATTGAGAAGGGAGTTAGTGTTAGGTGGGGATTCAATTGAGGATTCATGTAATTGGTGAGTTGTATGATTCCTTGTGTGGGCGGGGAATTGTACTTGGTGTAAAACTACTTAGTTACGACAATGATAATCATTGAAATGTTTGTGTCATATTTATTTGATATATGCATGTTAAGAGGGTGATTCCTTTCTCATGTGTATAACGATAGATAGGTTATAGGTAGAGATATAAGGTTAAATCGAGTTCTTAAAACTCATACTTATGTGACATTCTTGATTCATAGTTATATGAAATGTTTATGAACCCCTCGTGAATGGGCGCCAAAGTGCATGCTAGGAAAAGTTCTTAAACTCATATGATTGTGGCAATTTATGGACTCATAAGTGTGGTTTCTGACGAAGCTAGGTATAGTTAATGTGTAAATGGAGTATTAAGGATAATAGGAATAGATAGATTGTTAAGCAAATGATTATTAGTGGAGACATAAGTTTTCCAAAACTCCTAGCTATCTTAGACTTGAAATTTTGACATCAAGCTAAATCGCACTATGTGCTTTTAAAAAAAAATATAGACTAAGTAATCATTTTTGAAGCGGTTTAAAGTATAGTCTATATACTTTATTTGACTAGGCATTGAAATGATTTGAAATATCAAAATATATTTTATTTATCACTTTCATGTACCATATAACTTTGGTGCGAGAGATGATAAAAGTTGATGGAGTTATAAATCTGAGGAATACTTAGTGTGAATTTGATCTAAAATCGTTGTTCCACTATTGTATGATGTGTTATGACAAAATCATATAATGGCGGCATCCTCAAAGCAATTTATTAATACTGATGCGACATCATGGCGTCATTCTCAAAAATATTTTCAAAAATTTTAATTTGCCAGCGGGGTTTGGCTACACTTAAATAATTGATTGAATTGAATTATTGATATGAGTCTATCTTATTCGATTGACTAGACTAATGTTTATGAAAACTCTAAGTGTTCATTGAAAGAAATTTCCCGAACCAAATTGTTTTGATGCGGAATCCATAAAAGCGAGGTAGAATTTTTGTGCCTATGGCGATGAAGAAGAAAAATATTATAAAATCGATTACTTATGCGATCGTACAGGGCATATCGGGCTAATCACCCTTTGTATTACGTAAGTTATGATGGTTTGCGGATGAATTTCCATAAAACCTTTGCGAAAATGATGAATGAAATAGTCTATATGACTCCTCGACAAAATTTTGAAAATTTTTACTCTTGTGAGTGGTGTATTGGGTAGCATGTGATGATGTGTGTGTATGAATGGTGTATAGTGGTATGGTGTAAGGTGTAAAGGTAAATTTAGGGGATGAAATTTTTTAGAAGAAGGGGTGAATGTGACAACTTGAGAATTTTGAATATTTTTTAAAATTTTATTAATTGATTTAAGGTTCAAAATTAGAACCTAGACAGAAAAAATAGTGTATGTTTTGATATTTTTAAGATAGAATTTTGAGGATTTCAAAATTACATGAAGAATTTAGGTGAATTATTAGGGATTAAGGAATAAGTGAATATGTTACGTGTATATGTGTATGTATGTATACAGTGTGGTTAAGGGTCGAGGTTGACGGATATAAGCGATATACGTAACAAACCTAAGTATATATATAAAACGTCGGCGTTAGGTTAGAAAACCCTAGCGATTAACAAGAAACCCTAAAATGGGTTTACGAAACCTAATTTGATTTAAAATTGAAACCCTAATTGATGTATGAAACCCTAATCTTGGAACTTAAATGATAATTATAATTGTAAGTGCTATTATTATAATATTAATTAGGGTAAAAGCTTAATTATTTAGCAAACCCTAATTTCAAAAATGAGAAAACCTAAATTTATGGGATTTGAAACCCTAATTTATAATTAGGGAAAAACTAAGTGTTAATTTAATAATTTTAATGTTAATTAGGAAATATTAATCCTAATTTTCAAGTTATAAGTAATTAGAAAACCCTAATCTAATTACGAAATCTAATTTCTAAATTAGAAAATTATTTTTCTATTAGAAACCTAATTAGTGGGTTATAAACCTAAATGACCATTTTGACCCTAATTGCTAAATTAGCAATTTTAATTAGAAAATACTAATCCTAATTAGCAAGATTTAAATTATGATTAAGAAATTTTAATATAATTAGAAAATTCTAATTATAATTTAGAAATATTAATTTTCTATTTTAAAAAACTAAATTTGGAAATTTTAGAAAATTAAATTGCAAAACCTAAGGGTTTAACCCTAAAACCTAAAATGGTTCAAACCTAAACCTAAACCCAAACCCTAAACCCCTAAGGGGTTTGGCTAATTACAAAAATGCCATTAAATTAAATATGCAAAAAAATGACATTTTGCCCTTTGTTGCATTATTGAAGGTAACTTGCAAATCTTGACAAATATTGAGTTGGTGACCAACCTAACTATCCAGCCATGTGACTATATATATAATGATCCAATCTCAATTAATGCCATCTATATTACATTGCATTCATTGCATCATTCATTTTATATAGATTAAAGAGAGAGAAATGACACTTTTATTTTTTCATTCTCTCCAAGACCTTCTCTCTCTAAAAATTTGAAAATGTAGAGTGAGAGAGAGTGAAAAGATAAGACCATGATCATCATCCATAGCTTTCCAAATATCGAGATCAAAAGATCGAAAATCAAAATCAAAGCTTCAAAAAGGTATAAAACCCTAATTTTTTAAATCTTTTGATTTGATGTTAAATGTTGTAATTTGTTGGTTAAAAATGTGTGTAATAAGGTGTCTTTTAGTGATGCAGGTTGTTAAATCCCGGATCCATAACATCAAATGCTCGAAATTTGATTTTTAAAATCTGGAAAAAAATTGAAAATTGATGGCTTTGACAATCCGATGTCGGGGCCTCTATGAATCTTATATGTTTTTTTTGTTTTGTGTTGTTTTATGTTATAAATATGTTCTATGTCATGTGGGACTTTGATGCGAAACTTGAATCATGGTCGGATCATGTTTAGATTGAAAAGATATGAGCGGTCGAAAATGGTTGACCAGATTCACGAAATGAGAAATTACAGGCGACCCAGAAAAACCAAGATTCTTCGACGACAACGTTTTTCGAGCCTTGATCTTGTCTTGTGTTTATTGTTTTGGTTATGTTGTTGTTTGTATGTTGTAGTATGATATAATGACTACACATCAAGCCTTTATATATCACTAAATCATATAGCTGAGAATCAAGAAATCAAAGGTCGAAATAAGCGTTGACCATCACGCTTGATGAAGATTTCTGGGAAAACCCAGATCTTCAAGAGAATTTTGACCCTAGTTTGACCGAGACCTAATCTTCTCTTATGTTGATGTTGTTGTTATTATGATGCTGATATTGTTATATAAATTGTTCACACGACATCTCCACTACATATTGAACCTTAAACATCACACATGAAACAAATCTTAAATATGATGATATAAGGATCTGAAAAAGGTAGTACCTCATTTGTTCTTCATTTACGGAAAACCCGAAAATGAAGAACATGAACGACACAACAATTTTTGAGATCTAGATCTTGCTGATGTGATTGTTGTATGATGGTATGATGATGGTTTGTTAGTTGTAGTATTACATTACTACTACTGATATAATACCATTATCAAATAATCCAAAAAATATGATACCAAATTAAAATTGTGGTCGAACCACCCACCTTGGTGGTTGACATGAAGATTTACGGGTTTGACTCAAGAACACACTTAGAACACCTATAGCGGCGTGAATTACATAGCATTATAGGACCCTTTAGTATTAATTATTTTTTTTTTAAAATAATTTATTAATTAAATAAATCAAATTAAATGGTTTTAATTATTAAAAATACAAAATAAATTATGAAAAATTATTTTAAAATTCGAAAAATAGTTTTTAATTATTTTAGAGTATATTTCATAAATATTTAATATTTTTGGAATATAAATGGTATTTAATTTATTTAATTATAATATTAAATAAATTATTTAAAAATGATTTTAATACATGAAAAATCATGAAAAATAATATTATGGTATAATAAAATATTTTAAGTTATTTTTTAGTGACTTTTAATATTTTGTGATGAATTTCATTAATTAATTAATATTAATGATAATTAGTTTATTTAATAAATATATTAAATAAATTATGGAAAAATAGAATTAATGATTTATAAATCATATAAAAATGATTTAAGTGTTATAAAAATATTTTAAGTTATAAAATATAACTTTTGATATTTTGTCATGAAAATATTAATATTTTAATATTAATAGCAATTATCGGATAATGAATTTAATTGTTTAAAAATCATATAAATATGATTTTAAGGTATTAAAAATACTTTGATATATTATAAATATATTATAATATTATGACATGTATTTCATTAATATTTGATAATAAATAAATATTAATGATAAAGGAATTATGTGGTATTTAATTCATTTAAATACGTTTTTAATGATTGAAAATTCATGATAAATAGTAATAATTATTTAAAAATTATTACGAGACTTATGAAAAATATTTTATTTATTAATAAATTATCTAAGATAATTGTTAAGTGTTAAGCGAGTTTAATTGAACTTAGACTCGATAAAAGTCATCCATTAGGCCAATCGGGGATGTTAGAATTTTATGTAGAATTTCAACTCGGACTTAAATAGTTTGACTTGATCTAGTCTAAGTTTTATGTGTGTTATAGGTGATAGGGTTATGTGTTATGTGTTTATGTTATTTATATATATATATATATATATATATATATATATAATAGTATTATATTGTGATGATATTATTCTAATATTGGAGATCTATATTACTAATATTAGGTCTTGGATAAAGCGTTATAAATTGCGTAGCGGTAATCAATGATTCGAGCAAGTTTGTTTTACTTAACTCTCTACTAAGAGTTGTTTCATTCGGATAAACTTATGGTTAATCATTGTTGGTTGCCATGAATTGTACTCTGTACATATTGCATGTATAAATCGGTATGAAAAAGTGATCACCTTCATTACCGTTGGTTTTAGATATATTTGTTCATGTATAATACTTGTTGATCAAAATTTTGTTCTGCTAGTTCACAATTATATTGTTGAATTATAGCTAACTTATTATTGAGACTCTTTCAATCATGATATATCGTTATATTATTGAACTTAAACTTGTTTGGCAATCTTTATACTCACCACTTGCTATATCATGATAAAACATTGCGAGATTAAAGGCGAATGAATCGTCGGATCTGAGGAAAGGTTAAAAGGCAGTTCGTTCGACTTAAAGTTAATGTGTGCGATTAGTTTTGTAATAGTATAGTTTAATAATAATGTTATGTGTTAAATAAGTTATGAATTGTGTATAAGTTAAGGTTACTCGACCTTGGGGAAAAGTGTGTAAAGTTTAATGTATAAACAATTTATGTTTATATCTTCATAAAATAGTATAGTAATAGTGTTAGAATGATCGAGCCGGATCATGGTGATTAGGGACCTCGGGCCCAAAGAATGCTACTTTTTTCAAGCGAACTTGCATTTCTTCAACTTGGCATAAAGCTTATTTTCTCAAAGTTTTTGGAGTATCAGCCTCAAGTATTGCTCATGATCTTCACGGCTTTTGGAATATATGAGAATGTCATCAACAAAGACAACCACAAAATGATCCAAATATTCCTTGAATACTCGGTTCATCATATCCATGAAGGCAGTAGGAGCATTAGTCAATCCAAAGGACATGACTAGGAATTTGTAATGCCCGTACCAAGTTTTGAAAGCCGTCTTTGGAATGTCATCGGTTTTAATCTTCAATTGGTGTTATTCGAAACGAAGATCAATCTTTGAAACGAATTTGGTGCCTTGCAACTGGTCAAATAGGTCATCAATGCGAGGCAACGGGTACCTATTTTTGATGGTGACATGATTCAACTCCCGATAATCAATACAAAGTCGCATACTCCCATCTTTCTTCTTCTGAATAGAAACGAGGAGCACCCCGAGGGGACGTACTAGGATGAATGAAATCGATGTCTAATAATTCCTGCGATTGGGTCTTTAACTCACGAAGTTCAATAGGAGTCATTCGATATGGGGCTTTGAAATGGGTTTTGTCTGGGTTCAAGGTCGATACAAAATTCAACTTCACGCTTCTGGGGTAGGCGGGAAGTTCTTGAGGGGAATCGTTAGGAAATTTATTAACAATAGAAATATCATTCAAATATAGCGTATTTTTGTTTAAATCGTGACATGAGCTAAGAAAACTTGACATCCATTTTTCAATAAACGGATAGCTTTATGGCTTGAGATGATGATGATTGATTTTAATGGTTTGGTTGCTTGAATTAAACAATAGGTTGGTTAGAAATATGAAAGCTAACAACCTTACGAAAATAATCAATTTTGCATGATGAGTAGTTAACCAATCAATCCTAGAATTGCGTCAAGCAAACGCAAATATTTTTAAAGAAATAAGATTGACAGCTTAAATGTGAAGGTAATTGGAATTTGAACCAAACAAAACTTATAAATAGTGGATGTAATGAAGGTTTCTCCCAAAGGAGTTTCAACAGATAAGTCAAAAGTCTAATTTCTCTCGAGTCAAATTTAAGCGTTGAGCGCAACTAGGAGAAATAAAAGAATGGGTAGAACCGGTATCAAATAAGGTATATACTTATTTATAGTTTATGATAAAACTTACCGTGATGACCTCGTTCGGGTTCCTTGCTTTCTGGAGGTCACAAAAACGCTCTCCCTTGAACAATCGGTTTGACTTGTGCAGGATGGCATTTGGTGTCACCATTCAAACCGGACTTAGCTTTCCAGTACGACAAAATCTAGCTAGGTGACCTTCTCTTCTATAATTGTAACACGTTTTGGTTCATTTCATACAGTTTGGGTGATGTGTCCCTCCCTTCTGTATTTGAAGCATATGATAGGTGGTCATTCTCCTTCCTTAACAACGGGTGTTGGTGCTGACGTCTTTCCATCATTGTTGAATCTCCTCTTCTTGAAATGTCCACTTTTATTATCTTGGCCATGATTACCACCGAAGTGATTACCATTTCTGGCATGTTGATTCCCTTCACATTTGTTGTCACCGCTTTGATGACTTCTACCACTGGTATTATCATTTTGTCGGTTGCTTTCTCTTGGTTGGGTTGACTCATTATCGTATTCCAATAATTGAGCTCTATTTACAACATATGAATACAAACACAGTTTATGAGAAATTAGCTATTGACGTATCTCGGGTTTTAAACCTCTTAGAAACATCCGCATCATTCTCTTCTCATTATCAACCAAGTGGGACACAAACCGGGATAACTCGGCAAACTTAGCTTCGTACTGCGACACGATAATATTGTTCTGCTCCAGCTTGATGAACTCTACCTCCTTCATGTGATGAATACTTTCGGGAAAGTATTTGTCATTGAACAGTTCATGGAACTTCTCTTAAGACATTTTTAGTGCGGCAGGCTAGGTACGCTTTACAGATTCCCAGCAGTAATTTGCCTCTCCTCACAACATAAAGGTGGCAAAGGGAACCTTTTTCTCCTCGGAGCATCCCAAGACATCAAATATCTTGGTGATCAGCTTTATCCATGTCTCCACCTTAAGTGGTTTTGGCTCTCCAATAAACTCCGGTGGTCTCAGCTCCTTGAACTGTTTAGCGGTGACCGTCCGAGAGTTGCAAGTGTTTCTACCTGCATTTTGGAGATGAGTCTCTCTCACCTGATGTTGCATGAATTGTAGAAAGCCACTAAACATTATGTCGTTCATCATTTGGTCGGTGTTATTGTTTGCATGAGGATTGTTGCCTTCCTGATGCACATTTTCCTGGTTATTAATCATTGGTGATTCAACCGTCTCTTGTGCTCCATTGTTATTCTCAACATTCTCGGATGTCATTTTCAAATACTGCCACAAAATAAGGGTTAATTGACATGTCACATATTATTCCTATACTCTGACCGACCAATCAAATACCAAATAAACTTAGGTAGGTCATACTAGCGAAGGAATTACCCGTCTCTCACCTCCTAGTTGTAGTCTCACATCTCAGTAAGGGATCATATCCCTAAGCTTTGATACCAACTGTGACGCCCCCAAAATAGGTATACATCACTCATTCTGAGTCGCCAAATACATGGTACAGAATACAAATACAAACTTAAATACACAATATGAGCTGTGAGTTTCCATACAAATATTGTCGTCTAGACAGTATTCAAACTCAAAATAAGTACTCATTACATTAATTATCACACTATTTCACAGAATAGTGAGGACTACTAAAGCAAACATCTGGACCGTCACTCCGGTTCTGAGCTAGTCTCACTATATTCTCATTTCACAAGAAGAACAATGAAAGAAAAGGGTGAGCTCAACTAGCCTAGTAAGAAATATTATGACTAAGATAATGCAAAATAAATTATCTTTAGCCTTCAACAGTGTTAAACTGATAAAATATAATAAACATCAAGTTTAACTGCAGCGAAACACGCAATCCATTAGTAGAGTCAAGTAGAGTATAAAATCTATTATCTTCTATGAATTAAAAGGTTTTTCATTACTTTTATCATTGAGACTCAACAATAAATAATCCACATCATCGAATCACCCTTGCACTACTGACCAGGATATTCTTTTTAATATCACGACCACAAATTATCCATACACTCACGGGCGAGGATATTCGTGTATTCACCAATGGTCATGATCATGCCAACAATTTGTCCATTAATGCACTACGGGCAATGAGGACTTTTACCACATCATTTGTAACATTACGGTCATGATTATACTTAGAATAATCCTGGTCATAATCATACCAAGTCCATCTACATACTACGAATACATATGACTTTCAACATAATATAAGCATGAGGATGATGACAATGATATAAGAATTCAATTAAAAGAAAGCAAAGGATAAATCATTAAAGATTTATAATTTAATTTATCCAGGATTCAATAATGTCCAAATTGTCAACATGATACTGCATTGTGGAGTAAAATTCAAGAATAATATTATATCAAAAATGATTTGGACCGAAAAGAAATCAATTTTTTTCATGAATAGTACCTCGGGTGAATAGTAACCGAGTGAATAGTACCCATGAATGGTAACTTCGAGAATAGTAACCCCGTGAATAGTATCCTGGCATGAAAAAAATTAAAACTTATCAAGAATGCTCAGAATAATATTTCCATGAAAAGATACTAGATGAAGCGCAAATATCAAGGATATTCTACTAATTTCATGGAGTATAGAAGACAAAACTTTAACAAAATGAGTATAGAATTTGGAATCTAAAATGAAATAATATTACTTACATACTACAGAGTATGAAAGAAAATATTATTTTATACGAATATTGAACAAAAATAACATCCCTTACCTTAAAAAAAGAGTATTTCTAACTGGTATAGCGGGGATATGCTTGAAGAAAACTTATATTGTTTTCTACGCTCAAAGCTTTTTAAAACTCGAAAGAAATACGCTCAATATTATAGAAGAAGAATTCTCTGATTCTAGTGTGATTTTGAATTCTAACTAAGCATCCTATTTATAGGATAATGGAAGGAGTACTGTTAAGAAATAAAATCACGGATGCAATAATCGGCTGAATTCAATTATCAAGTAAAACACAAATATAATATATATATATATATAAGCACATGTTGTTTGAAAAAAAAAACTCCTCCCGTGAAAAAATTTCAAGATTCCCCCCCCCCCATTTTTTTCCTTCCTACGTGGGCCCCACGTGTTCCTGTGACAACCCGAGAAATTAGAAAATTATTAAAATCTTAAATGATTGGTTTAAGGTCAAATAATAGACCTGAGCAGAGAATAAGTGTATTTGTTTGATGTTTTCGAGAAAGAAATTTTGAGCATTTAAAATTTCTTTTAGTGAATTATTCAGATTAAGGGTATATGTGTATATGTTCAAGATTACGGTATCATGTGTACGTAATGTGGTTAAGGGTCAAGTGTTGACCGGATAAATTATATCATGTCAAACCTAATAGTATATATTAAGAACGTCCCACGTTCGGTTATAAAATTATTACGTTTTATAAGAAACCCTGAAATCGGTTCGAAAACCCTAATTTCGATTAGAATCCAAACCCTAATTCGATATTTGAAAACCCTAATCCGAGAAATTATCGGATAAGTATAATGCTTAAGTGCTATTAATTATAATATTAATTAGGGTAAAGCTTAATTAATTAGCAAAACCCTAATTTGAAATTTTGAAACCTAATTGTTGCTCAGTTAGGAACCTAATGTACGATTATGGAATTAATTGCTAAACTAGCAATATTAATTAGGAAATATTAATCATAATCGATTAAAGTCATAATGTAATTGAGAAATTATATTATAATTTGAGTATGTTATGTTATATTTTATATAATTTATATATCAAATATGGGTTATATAAATTATAGGATTCCAAGAGGTAAAATAAATTAAGGAGATTTATGTAGTAACTTATTTGATTAAATTAAGTTACTAAGATTGAAAGTAATTAAATAACTTAAAAAATATGGAAGTGAATTATAAAAGTTAAGGGGAATTATGCGAGTTAAGAAAACCTTAGGGTTAAAAAGTTAATATTTGAAACTTAAGAAAATATCTTAAGGAATATGCTAAGGAATAAAGAATATTACGAGAATATGTTAAGAATATGCCAAGGGTGATTTGCAAGCTTTTAAAGACTAGGGGAAGACTAGAGAAGATTTAAGTTGGGTGACTAACTTATAAAAATTGAAAGTAACTTCTATATAAGCAAAATCAAAATTTACTTATATTCATTTTAGCCAAATTGGCTAAGTTTAGAGAGAGAGAGAGAGAGACAAGAGAGAGAGAAGATGAGCTAGGATTATCATGTAGCAAGCCAAGAACAACACCCCAAGATCCATGTCATATCTTTGAAGAAGAAAGAAAAATCAAAGCAAGGTATAAGAATTCTTAAACACAAAACTCTAATTAGTTTATGTGTTTGATTTTTGTCAAAATAATGAGTTTTGATCTTCAAAACACTAGATCTACATGATTTAGAGTGTTTTATGTGTGGATCTATCTATTTTATGTTTCAAAAGATAGATCAAAAGCAAGAAAAGTGAAGCTAGGTTTTTAAGGTGTAGAAATCTTATTTTTCTTACTCTTGAATGTGTTTAATCTTGTATTTGATTTTTGGTTATTTTGAACCATGAAGTTTATGATCCTGAACATGAGAACTATAGATCTACATGATATATGATGTTTTATGGTTAGATCATGCCATTTTTAGGGTTGACAAAGCTTGATCAAGAGAAAGAAAAGCAAAACAGTTTTTTTTAAAATGAATTGGTAACTGCTGCCCCTAAACAGTAAATTCCGAATTTGTTTGGATGGTTTAAAAATTATGGACTTTTGATATGTTGTAGTACACTCAATAAGCTTTCCATAGACTCCGAAACGGACTAAATCCAACATCGGAGGAGAGAGTTATGAAATTTCTCCCAAACTACTCAAAGTTAAGAAAACTGTTAGAAGGACAGTTTTGAACAGCCACTTCCGGGCTAATTTCTGGGAGCTTAACATGTCCAAATATGGATTGTAATAGATGAAAACTGTAGTTCGGAAAGATAGAAATCCAACAAAATTGACGGATCATTAATCGGAGTTATAGATTTCATTTTATTTAAGTTTTGGTAAAGGACTCCAAAACTGCATATGTGCAAAAAGTAAACTGCCAAAAAGTTTTCCGGAGGCTGTTTCGTAATTTATTTTGTGAGAAAAATTCAGGCTTTCGGAAATGAAAATATGTGGTATTATGTAGTTCGTGTCCAAAAATGAGCTAATTCCGAGTTAAAACGGCCAAGTTATGACTATTCTAATTTTTGTGATTTTCCGACGGAAATCGCTATAACCAGAGTTCTACAACTCCGATTACCACGAAATTTAAAATGGAGCATCACGTTAACATATATAAGGTTATGTCAAAAGATGGGCATTTATTTAAGCACGAGGTAGCTAATTTTCTTAAGTCACGCACTATTTATGATTTTTGAAAAATAGTAAAAGAAATTGAAAAATTATGGAAAAATATTTTTTATGTATGAAATACATGTATATATGTTTGACCAAAGGATAAAAAAAATAATAAGTTGATTTGGTATTTTTCGTGAAAAGAATAGTGATTTCGGGATACCTAAATAAAATCCGTCTTCTTTTAAAATGGTATTTCTGCTTACTAAGATGTTATCTAATTTACTAGGATAACATATAAAATGAATAACTTATAAGTATAAGTTATGATGTGATTAAAAGAATATCAAGGTATAATAATAATATTAAGACTTAAAACTAATGTCTAATACTTAACTATATGTTATGACTAACCTAAAAGATCTATTATAGGTTTTATATGTCAGATATCGATAGGATTATGTGTTTAAGTTATTTTATAACGGTGATGATATTATTCTAATATTGGAGATCTATATTATTAATATTAGGTCTTCAAGAGAAGCGTATTATATTAAAGTTACTGGTAATCAACAGTTAGAAAAGTTTTTCAAGTTCTTTTACTTAAACTCTTTTAAGAGTGGTTTCAGACAGATATGCTTATGAATTGTACTCTGTATATTCATGTATTCATCAGTATGAAAGGTGATCACCTTCATTACCAAATATTCAGATATAATTGTTATGTTCATTTTCAATGTTCATTCAACTTTTGAAATTTTGTTCATGCTAATTCACAACTACATTGTGAAGGATAGCCAACTTATTATTCAAACTCTTTCAATCATGATATATCTTTACCTTGTTTTTTTTAAACTTGTTTGGGCAACTTTCATGCTCACCTTGCTATATCATGATAAAACATTGCGAGATAAAGCTTAATACTACCAGAATCAGAAAAGGATAATGCCAAGTTCACTTGGGATAGAATGTGAAGTTAAGTTGTAAAAGTATGTTGAAGAATAGTATTGTCATGTGTTACATGTACGCACGATTGTGTATTAGTTAAGGTTACTCAATTTTGGGAATAGTGTGTAAAGTTTAATGTATAAACAATCTATGTTTATATCTTCCGCAAACAGTTGTAGAATGATTGAACCGGATCCGCGGCGATTCGGGACCCGGATCTGGGGATGCTACAGTTCCCCTCCCACCAACATGCCTCCATCACAGGTGGGTCCTACCATATTATATATATACTGAATAACTTTTTACCGATTATTTTGAAAAATGAATAAATTAGGGTCCATAATTAGCAAAATTTACAACAAATACTTCATAAAAATTCCCTCAATATTTTTAACAACGTTTATTCATATTATTATAACTCGCAATATTAATAACCAAATCTTTCCCAGGAAAGAGGGGGATTTTCGATAAGGATTTCTCCCTATTGGCGCGTAATTAGGTGACCAAACCTCTTTCCTCGACAGAACTTTCTAGACATTGTTAATTATGCATATAATAATTAGAATAACTTGTCATCTCAATTATTGATTTAATAATATATAAAAAATTGATAATAATTGAATCAAATAACGTGAGATACTATGCAGCTATTAATGTAGCAATAATTGAACAAAACTGAGTGACTTCTCACGTAAGCATCAATAATCAATACAATTAGTACTACTATGCAACCACGCGTATTCATCGTATTTCTTTTACCAACGGGTATTTCAACAAATTTAAAACTTCTGCCGGTATTTTTATAAAAGATATTTAAATTTATTTCTAACTTTCGGACAATAATTTCGCTATAGGGTCCACTAATGATTAAGTCGTTGTACTTAATATTCCTGTTAAAATGAATATTCCCCACCAATCGAATATAATATAACAACTTCATGTATTTTGCAAAATTTATAAATATTACCCACAACTATAACATTATATCAAATTCATTCCATAATATTAAAAAATGATATTTATAGAAAATTCATCTTTATTCATAAAAGTTGGGGTCTTACACCTGATGTTGCATGAATTGCATAAAGCCTCTGAATATCCCATTGTTCATCATTTGATCGGTGTTATTGTTTACATGAGGATTATTGTCTTCCTATTACACAGTATCCTGGGTATTGATCGTTGGTGACTCAACGGACTCATGTGCTTCATTATTGATCTCAACATTTTCATATGTCATTTTCAAACACTGCCACAAAATAAGGGTTAATTGACATGTCACATAGTATCCCTATACTCTAACCGACCAATTATATATCAAATAAACTTAGGTAGGTCATACTAGCGAAGGAATTCCCCGTCTCTCCCCTCCTAATTCTTGTCTCACATCTCAGCCAGGGATCATATCCCTAAGCTTTGATACCAACTGTGACGCCCCCAAAATAAGTATACATCACCCATTCTGAGTCACCAAATACATGGTACATAAATTAAATACAAACTTCTTTTATACAATACGACAACATCGTATCTTAGAGTTTTTTTGCACGAATATTGTCTCATAGACAGTATTCAAACTCAAATGAAGTCCTCATTACATTTATTATCACACTAATTCCTAAAATAGTGAGAACTATATAGCCACCATCTCGGATAATCATCACTGTTCCCCTGACTAGTCCCGCCACGCTCTCATTTCTGAAGAAGAAAAAAGGGTGAGCTCAACTAGCCCAGTAAAAAATATTATGACTAAGATAATGCAGAATAAATTATCGTTAGCCTTCAACAGTATTAAACTGATAAAATACAATAAACTCCAAGTTTAACTGCAGTGGAACAAGCAATCCATTATAAGAGTCAACTAGAGCATGATATCTACTATCTTCTATGATTTGATTTTTCATCAACTTTATCGTTGAGACTCAGCTTAATAAATAAACCACATCATCAAATCTTCCATTCACCGCGGCCAAGGATATTCATGTAATCATAAATGGTCATGATTATACCGAATAATCCCTGGTTATAATCATACCAACAACTATCCATCAATGTACTACAGGCCAATGAAGACTTTTACCACATCATTTATAACATTACGGGTCATGATTATACCGAATGATCCCTGGTTATAATCATACCAAGCAACAGTCCATCTATGCACGTAAGCCAAAGATGACTTTCATCACAATATAAGCATGAGGATGATGACAATGATATAAGAATTCAATTAAAAGAAATAAAGGACAAATTTTTAAAGATTTATAATTTAATTTATCCAGAATTCAATAATGTCCAAATTGTCATCATGATACTGCTTTGTGGAGTAAAATTCAACAATAATATTATATCAAAAATGATTTGGACATCAAAGAAATTAATTTTTATCATGAATAATTCCCCGGGTGAATAGTACCCGAGTGAATAGTA
The DNA here is from genome assembly GCA_020205605.1 of Panax ginseng. NCBI lineage: Eukaryota > Viridiplantae > Streptophyta > Magnoliopsida > Apiales > Araliaceae > Panax > Panax ginseng. The sequence goes on from CM035141.1 coordinate 73,080,381, forward strand.
CCCCAGGAATAATACTCGTGAATAGTACCAGTGAATAGTACTTTATGAATAGTATCCTGTGAATAGTATCCTATGAATAGTACTAAAAATGAATACTACTCATGGACAGTACTCTGGCATGAAAAACTTAAAATTTAACAAGAATGTGTAGAAAATATCCTTGTGAAACGATACTAGATGAAGCACAAATTTCGAGGATATTCTACTAATTTCACGGAGTATAGAAGCAATAATTTAACAAAATGAGGGTATAATCAGGAATACAAGATGAAATAATATTACTCACATACTACAGAGTATGGAATAAAAATATTATTCCTTATGAATACTGGAAAAAAAAATATCACTCACCTTAGAAGAAGATTGGATACTGGAATAGTGAGGTAGCAGACTTCTCTTCTTCTTTCTCTTTATATCTTCTCTATCTATAATTTCTCTTGTGAGTCTTAGTGAATTGGTGAGAATGAAAGAAGAATGAGCTTCTATTTATAGAAAAATATAGTTTCGATAATTGCACGTTTGGGGCTCAAAATATTACAGTATAATACCTTCATCTTTTCCTTCATTTTTAATTTAGTCCTGCAAGTATTATCAAACTTGCACCACCTCCCCTAATAGTACATCATGTGAATCAATAGTACACACATGTGAAAAAAAATAGTTCCGGTATAGTACCTTCATCTATACCTCTATTTTTAATTTAGTCATGCAAGTATTATCAATCTTGCACCACCTCCCCTAATAGTACATACATGTGAACAAATAGTTATAAGCATGTGAATTAATAGCAATTAATTGCTCATTTATCCGATTAATTACCCGATTGGTCAATATAACCTCCAGACATCAATTATTATCGAAATAAATGTCGATTTCCATTAACACTAATAATCCCATCGCAATGAATATATCAATTTCATCTATAATCAATACTAACTTATTCATTATTAATATTATAACTCACAATTTAACAACCAGATCATTCTCAGGAAAGAGGGGCCTTTCCGATAAGGATTTCTCCCTATTGGCGCGTAATTAGATGACCAAACCTCTCATTGACAGAACTTTCTAGACATTATCAATATTACAAATAATAATATGAATGATTTTTTTGTCTCAATTATTGATTTAATAATAATAAATATTATGCAGATGATACTGTGACAATAATTGAATTAATAATATGAGAGATATTATGCAGCAATTACTGTAGCAATAATTGAGTATAACTGGGTGACTTCTCACGTAAGCTTCAATAATCAATACCGTGTGCTACTATGTAACCACGTGTATTATTGTTCTTTCACCACCGGGAAGTTCAACAGTTTAACGGTAAAGCTTTCGTCGTTATTTTTATAAAAAGATAATTCTGTCATTTTCTAAATACGACAAAACTTCCGTTAGGGGTCCACTTAATGATTGTGCCGTCGCATGCGAATATTCCTGCTCAAACGAATATTCCCCGACCAATCAATATTATATAACCACTTGCTTACTTTGCAAAATTTGTAAATAATACCCACAACTATAACATTATATCAAATCCACACCATAATATTCAAAAATATATTTCGAGAAAAATTAATATTTATTCATAAAAGTTAGGGTCTTACATTTTTGGATTTTTTATTTGGTTTGACCGCACCATAGCTGCCTACGTACTCCCATTGATAGGGAGGAGATCAGATCTTTTGTAGTTCGAACTTAGCCTGAATGGTTGGAAACTGGTATTTTAGAGTTGCGTATTCTAGGGATTTGAAAGGTATTTGTTTTAATTGAGTTGAGTGGGTTTTTTGGGTTTTTTTTGTTTGACCGCACCATAGATGGCTGCCTACATACTCCCATTGATGAGGGGGAGATCGGGTCTTTCGTAGTTCAAGCTTTGTAGTGAAAATATAAATTGACTTGATTTATTTATTTTTCAGGACCAGGATAGTGGTTTATAAACATTTCAGACATAGTACCTTTTCAAAGTGTCTGAGTTGATAAGCTGGGGAAATTCTTCGCCGTCTATTTCTTGTAATCTGAGGGCTTTTCCTATCAATACTTTCTTGACAATGAAAGGGCCTTCCCAATTCGGGGTGAAATTTCCTTTAGACTGATCTTGATTAGCAAGGACTTTGTTCAACGCCAATTTATTTTCTTTAATTTTTTAAAGCCAGACTTTCTTATTATATGACCGAGTAGTCCTCTGCTGATATAATTGACCATGAAAGATAGTCGTAGCCCTTTTCTCATCAATCAGAGATAACTGGTGGTACTGCTCTTGTAACCAATGGTCTTCCTCCATCTGAGCATCTATTAACACTCTTAATGACTCCATTTCTACTAATATAGGGAGTATTGCTTCCATGCCATAGAATAATGAGTAGGGGGTAGCCCTAGTAGAAGTGTGTATTGACGTTTTGTAGGCTAGCAGAGTCAGAGGTAATAAGTCAGGCCATCCCTTGTGATTGGCGAAAATCTTTTACATAATTTTCTTAATATTCTTGTTGGCTGCTTCAACAACACCATTCATTTTGGGATGATAGATGACGGAGTTAAGATATTTGTTATGGAATTTGCTGCATAATTTTATCATCATCTAGTTGTTCAGATTTTTGGCATTGTCTGATACGATCACCTCCGGTTGTCCATATCGACAGATGATATTGTTTTTGATAAAACCAATGATTACCTCTTTGGTGACTTTGGAAAAAGAGGCAGCTTCTACTCATTTGGTGAAGTAATCAATCACGATAAAGATGAATCGATGACCATTGTTGGCTTTGGGTTCTATTAGCCCAATCACGTCCATTCCCCCATATTAAAAAAGTCCACGATGAGCTCATATAATGAAATTCATTTGGAGGAGTGTGGATGGCATTTCCATGGACTTGGCATTGATAGCATCTCCTAACGTGATCATCATAGTTGGCAGTAAGAGAAATCCAATAATTCCCCGTTCTTAATATCTTTTTGGCAAGAAAAGGACCGCTCATGTGTGGACCACATACTCCACCATGGAATTCATCCATGAGTCTTTGGGCTTGATCTTTGTCTAGGCATCTTAAAAGACCTATTCTAGCATCCCTTTGGTAAAGTGCGTCTCCGCTCAAATAGAATTTTCAAGGCCATTTTATGGATTCGTTTTCTTTTAGTTTGACTTTCCCTAGCTGTTGCAGATCAATCTCGAAAATATTCTTTGATGTCATGATACCAGGGCTTTTTTATGGGAGGCAGTTCATCTGATACTTCTCCAATGTAATTTCCATAGGCTGGTGCCTTCTGGTTTAGAAATTTGATATTTGGGACTCCTCCCCCTTTCAGATATGTGGATCAATGAAGCCAATGTTGCTAGTGCATCCGCGAAGTCATTCCTACTTTGAGGGATGTAGATGAAGGTTATTTTTTCAAACTCCATAGCCATCTTGATAACTTGCCAATGGTAGGGCAGAAAATGTAATTCTTTGGTGTGATATGCCCCGGTGGTTTGCTTGATGACCAGCTTGGAATCCCCAAAGACCAACAACCGTTTGATATCCATGGATTGGACCAGTTTCAATCCCATTATACAGCCTTCATACTCAGTTGTGTTGTTGGCATTGCCAAACTGCAGTTTGATGGCCATAAGATACTATTTTCATGTAAGAGATACGAGAACTACCCATGCTCTGGCACCTTCCATGTATATGGCTCCGTCAAAATATAATTTATAAGATCGAACTGTATTTTCTTGATAGATCTGTTGAATTCCATCATCCAGGAAATACGTTTCCAGAGGTTCGAAATTCCCTGATGGTGCTTCGGCTAATTGATCCGCAATTCCTTGACCTTTGATAGACTTTTGAGTCACGTAGATGATATTGAACTGTTGAAGGATTTAATATAAAGGATTTTGAATACAATATTTTGTGGTTTTCCAGCTATTAAAGAATTAATAATATAACAAGACTTGTTGGAAAATAAAACTTTTGCTAGCTCTCTATAGAAGTAATGTATAAGACTGATATTTGCTTTTGATTTTTTAAACTAATATATGCTTCCAATATTGTATGTATCCTTGTTTAGCCAGTAAGAAGTAATATATACAGAAGAAACTTAGCAGCTATATTTTTATTAGCAAAGAATACATAACTGATATATCTCTTTTGCCATTGTTATTAACCAACAGATATAATAAGAGTTGCTAGCATAAAAGATTAGTTCAGTTGGTATATGTAATGAATGAATTTTTCGAGTTGTGATTCTGTGGACAGAATCCTTTTAAGGAGGGAAGGATGTATCGATCGAGAAATTTGTAATTTAATTTAAATATTTATGGAATTAAATAAATATTTAAAATAATTTATTTATTGAGAAAAATAAATATTTGATGAATTGTCATGAATTAATTTAGTAGCTAAATTAATTAATGTTAATTTAATCGAGTAATGATAATTTTACTTGTTGGATTTAATTTAAGGAAAATAATTAAATTAAATCAATTGCTTAATATTTAAGAAATTAGTTAAAATAAATTAAATATTGTGAGATGTCTAATTTATTAATTAAATTAGATATACAATTATTTATTAATTATAAGGTATATGATAATAAGAATTTTATTATTATTATGAGTTATTTAAATCAACTAAACTAAGTTATTTAAATTAATTAGAGTGTGACACAAAGTAACTATGCAATATAAATAATATAATAATAAACTAGTTTGGGAATATTGGTAGCCAAAAAAGGCCTTGTGGCCTTTGGCTTTATTCAATCGGTGACGAGCCTTTTTGTTTTTCAACTTTGACGTTTGTGGGAGGCCATTTATATTATTCCTACGCCGTCTATTTTTTCTAAGGCAAAATATCAGAGTGTTGAGAGAGAGAGAGCTTGGAAGAAGAAAACACAGTGTTATTGGAGGGCTAGAGAAGAAGGGTTTTTGGGAAAAGGATTTCTCTTAGTTTGGCTATCATATCATCAAAGATTAAGGTATAAACTATTCCTATTGTTATTCTTTAGTTTTGGTTGTATATATATATATATATATATATATATATATATATATATATATATATATATATATATATATATCTTCTTGGTATGATTTGGAAATCACGAGATTGTGATGTATTCATGTTCTTGTAGAATTTTAAAACTCTGTTGATTATCATGTGTACATGTTATCTGTTATCAAATTTATTAGAGTTCGGGTTTTAGAAAGGAATTGAAAATCACAGTGTTCATGTTCATATAGTATGGCTTTAGAAAGTACGAGATTTTATGCTTTATATGTGTGGTAAACTGTGGTTTGTTATTGGATTATGTTAGTCTATTAAGAAACACACATAGCGTAATTTGAACGAAGTAATTCGGACAAGAATCGAAGTCATAGTGATGATTTCTGTGTAATATGTTCAAAAATGGAGTTTTATGTAAAAAATATGAAAATTGAGAAATTAAAATAGTTCTAATTGTTGTTAAATCGTCATTAAGTGGTTGAATATGTTACGCAATCATGTTTAGGATAGTTGTATATTTATTTTACATGTTCTTATCACCATTCGATGGGTGAAATTTGTGTTTGTTGGGCTAAAAAGCAAAGAATCGTTCACCGCCTTAAGTCTGCGTCTGTCATGTGCTTGGTAGCAATGCTACTTGTGCCAAAGCAAAAAAATGGGCGCAATTGCCATGGGTCCCAAGCTTTAAGTGTGGCGCAATTGCGACACCTCGAATCGAGACAAAGTGAGGTCTCCCTTGTTTTGGTCAGGCCTATTGGACTTGTGTTAGTCTAGTGTGTATGTTAATGATGTTAAAACATGTTATAAACTATAATAACATATGTTAATGTGTTGAAATGCAAAGTACAAATATTTGAAATAATTATTTAAATAAGTTATAAAATGAAACAAATGAGATGTTTTCAAAAGTTATAGATAAACGATAAGGTTTATGTTGGTCAATGTGTAATTTCATAAGCGTTAAGTATGTTAACCTAAATGGTTAGGTGCTAGGTTAGGGTTATGACCTAAATGATGGTTTAAATCCTAAAAGCTAATATTCATACAATTAATTATTGTTGCGATTTCGATGATATGTGTAGCTTACAATCAAGGCAAGTCTTCTAACTCCATACTTTCATTGAGTTAGTTTGTTAAGGTTATGCAAGTTTTCTAACTCTACCTTGTTATTATTGTTCAAGTTTTTAAACCTTATTTTTTTTGATTGAGCAAGATTATTAATTCTATTCTTATGAATGATTGAATAAGCTCATTTAACCTAATTCGTTACATCTAATGAGTTTCACATTCTCATTTCTTCTTATCAATATTCAAAACATATATTGTTCTAACACATTGATTCAAAGGAGATTGTTTTAATTCCTTTAATATAATACTTTGCATATATATAGATCATGTTTATTCAGTTATATATTGTCAATATTCAATCTTTGACTTTGATAGCCTTGTTCAGTTATATATTCTTGTATTAAACCTTTATTGATAAAAATTGAATAAGTGTTCTAAAATTCTAGAAACACTGATAAGCTAGTTCCAAACTAAACTTTCTTTAGTGCGGAAATTCTAAATTCACACTGAGACGAACAACCCTAACATAGGGGATTTTGTACGTGTAACGTTTAGATATTTGTGCACAATACATGGTACAAAGGGCTGATCCCCCTGAGTACATTAAGAAGAGTCTTTACAGTCTAACGACTGTTAAGGTTAAGGTAATAATACCTAAAAATACCGTGGACATAGTTCGTGGTCATAAGACCCTCAGATAATTAAAGTTTGAAATTGTTTTCTATTTTGATTCGTAGAACAAGTTCCTTATCATTCAGTATTCGTTGTTCACTCTCATGTTGTTATTATACTCTCTTTATGTCAGTGAGCAATTGTTTGCTCACTCTTGCAATTAAATAATGCAGCTAAAGTTGAAAGAGGTGATGATCCATCTACTAGCAAGGGAAAGGGCAAGATGTCTAAGTGATGAAGAATTGTTTAAAGTTTATTTAAATGCTTATTGTTTTAAGACTTGTTTTATTTTATAATGTATTCCGCAAACTGATGTAATAATTTTAAGGTTAGATTACCTGGGATTTGTTTTGAGATTATGATGTAACCCTTTAATGGGAGATATTGTTGTTTAAGTTATTTAAATTATGTCTTTATCCTTTGATTATGGGTAGTTAGATATAATAGATTTGATAAGTGAGCACCAAATTCGGTGAAAATGAAGTATCCGGATTTGGGGGTGTCACGGTATATCACAAGACTATTGCAATTACAGAGTTCAATAGATATAAGATATCAGTTAATAAAGATATGATATCCAAATCAAATAACGAGATAGCTAAAATAAAGGAGACATAATCCATCAGGATTGCTCAATCAAATCATTTAAAAAGACTCCTAATATATATATATATATATATATATATATATATATATATATATATATATATATATATATATATATATATATCTTCCAATCTAATAATTTCAAAACAGACTTAATTTAATGATATATGAAAAGATATAATGGAAGCCTGTTATAGCATATTCCTTAAAGGATATTAATTCAAATTCAAAAAATCTGTTCAGCATAACCAACTTTCTTAATATACTCCAATTAATAGCTTGGTTAAACGAGTATATTGAGAGACAGATTTTCAGCATAAAATATGCTAGCCAACTTTCTTATCTTTATAATGATCTATAATCAAGCCAATATATTCAATCTTGGCCATTAAATTATGTTCCCATATACAACCATATAATATTAGCCCAAAACAAATTCCCTGCAAAACCATGCAAGCACACGTGATTTTGTTATCATTCAAAACATCAAGAATTCAAAAACTAACATTCGAGCCATCACTCTAGATCATAAGGTGAAAAGTAAAATTTATGTATGAGTCTGCCTAAGGCCTCACTCGACTTCATAAGGTTGGAAAAAATTTGTTAGGATGGTATGAGTAAAATTTGCTAAGAATTCATTCTAGATTTTTATAGTATGCCCGATGTTTATATGATAGAGGCTGTTTGTCACACAATAAACCATGATAGGGCAGTTTGTAACACAATAATTCACTCTAGACCCACCATTCTAGGTTTTGTATTTCTATTTTTAACGGAAACATGTCTTGGTTTAGACCTGATCATATATACATATATAAACACATTTTACGTACGTACACAAACATGATATTTTGTACCATCAAGAAAATAGAAAAAGAGAAAGTCGAAAAAAAAAAGAAAAAAAGGAGGAATAATATTAGAAATAAAAAGGAAAAAAAGCAAAACAAAAAGAAATGAGAGAATAAAAAGAAAAAGAGGAATAAGGAGAAAAAGAAAATAAAAATAAAAAAATAAAGAAAAAGTGGCAACTTTGCAATTTTTTCCGCTTAAAAGATCAAACTAAAATTAAATGACAACTTGGACAGACACTTTTACAATTGGGTTAACTGCTTATCTGTACACCTTTTGCACGTTTTCCTCAAGATTTAAAAGCTCACACCCCGCTATCCAAAGTAACTCAATCCTCCCAAAACTCACCCTCGTGTCATTTTCGACAAGAAAAGTGGTCAGAATTGCCATGTGGTCCGGTAAATGGAGTATAAATATGGTTTAACCGTATTTTTATATATTTGACCATATAAAATCAACTTTAAAATAATTAAATTTCAATCTTAATTATACAAATAAAATACTCATCATCTTTAAATACCCAAAAATAAATTGTTTTTCTCTTCTTCATCATCATCTTCCCCATTTTCATCTGAAACTCAAAATTTTCAAAATTCAAAAAATACCCAAATTATTCATCATATGCCCTTGCAAATCATTCATTAAATTTGGTAATCTCAAACAAAAAATCCTTGTTCATTCATCATCTTCCAATTTGGGATCACAAAATACCCCCAACTCATTACTCTTTCTAAAAACCCACACCCTCTTCTACCGTTAATGAGATGACCCGGGATGTTGGATAACCTTGTAATTAGGTTTTCGATGTAAATTTTTAATAAAATTAAATTTTATGATATTATTATGTGTAAATGTGATATTATGTGGTTAAAGGTCGAATTATGATCTAGTATGTGTGTTATGTGATTATGTTTTATGATTTTTGGACGAAATAAAATTTTTTTAGAAAAACGCTAAAATATTATTCATAAAACGTAGAAAACGCTAAATAAACATTTATTTTTGAAATTTCGAATTATGTCATAGCATTTATTTGAAAAAGAGAAATGAATATCTAATAAAAGTTTTTCGGAAAAATACCGTAAAAATACTATTCACGCTAAACACGTTTTTTTGACTTTTCGAAGAACGATATAGCATTTGTTCGGGAAATGACACGAAGTGCATAATTTAAATTACGATCCATGAAAGTCGATTTTTCGACCAACCGAAAAAGTTAGAAAACCTAACTAGAAAATAAAAAAACTAGGTAAATTTAGTTGGACTAATTAAGCCTAGAATTTTAAAGGTTTGGTTAAGGTTTTTACTTAGCTAGGGTTTGGTGTGGCTTGGCTAGGGTTGAGCCACTATTGCAAACTTGGAGCCAAACACTTAGAAGGTAATATGTCACTTGTTAGCAATTTGAGCATGTGGGGGGACAAGTGGTGAGTCATCTAGCATGACTCACCTTATCTAGACAATGCATTAAGTGCTTGTCTCCCTATAAAGATGTCTTAGCCAATAAGAGCTTGAAAGATATCATCTTGCCTACCTATGGTTAATTTAATTGAGGTATAATTAAGTTAACTAGGAGAGGGTTAGTATGAGTTTAGAAGTTGGTGAGATTTAACTAAAATATGGTTAAGTCTCTTAAATAAACTAATGCAAGTATACTTGTATTTTCTCATTTATTCATTTCATTAAGTCATTTAGAGATAAAAGAAAGCAAGAGAGAGAATATAGAGAAAGAGAAAGAGAGAGAGAGAGAGAGAGAGAGAGAGAGAGAGAGTCCAAGGATTGGGGAGGAAGAAGGAGCTAGCAAGCTTCACTCTTTATTCATCAAGTGAGCAAGGAACAAGAAGAAGAAGAACAACAAAAGGTAAATCTAAAACCATAACCTCTTTATATATTTTATTTTGAAACTTTGATTGATCATTAGTTGTTATTGTGATGGAAGATCATGAAAGATCTTGAAGTTATAAGGAGGGTATGATGATGATAGTATGATTAAACATGTAATAATGCAAGAAAATAATAAAAATGCAAACCTATGCGTAAAGGATGAACTATGGACAAGTAGTGGACTGTTAGTGGGTTGTTTTGAGACTATTTTTCTATGATGTCCCAAATCTAAAAATTAAGTTCTAGGGTGTTATTTTATGCTTTTATGAGTTATGAACATCACCCGATTGGAACGAAGGCAAAAACTTTTGTAACGAAGTCATGATGATTTTTTTTCGTAAAACTAGTTAAAAAGCTAAAAACATAGTGTGACCCTTTATTTTTGACTGATTTTATAAATCATTTAGATTTTTGGAAAATTCAAACTTTTTGGGGATTTTTTAGTTCGTAGAATAAGGAATCTGTAGACGTAAGAATGACTTCATTCCGAGTTTAGATGAGAGAGTTATGCCCTTCGGAAGGAGGCTTGTGAAATCTGCCAAAGCAGAAAGTTAGGTGTCAAATGTTTTTGGGGCCACTATTTAGGCCTAAAAATTTGTTTGGGATTTGTAGAGGAAGTTACAAGGAAGGAAATGACTCAAAAACATACTTATTCCAACTTAAAATGACCAAATTATGAGGTTCGAAAGGGGGGTCAGAGCAATCAAGTAGAGACTGACAGCGCATACGATGGGTGCGCAGTGGGGCGTTGGGGCCTCACCGCTTGGCGTCGATGCCTCGTTACTGGGTTGTCTAAGCGTGCAGTTGTGCACGGGCGTGTCGCGGGCTATTTTTGGATGTTGTGTGATCGATGTCGTGCAATGCCAAGCGACGCGGTGCACGTTAAAGCGTGTTAAGGGATGCCGAGTGACATGTTGCACGTTTGGGCGTGTTAGGTGACGTCGAGCGACGTCGTGCATGTCGGGTATGCCACAGGCGTGTCGGCGCGTCGGCGCGTCATTTCGCACCGACATGCGACATTTTTGACATTATATTAAAATATTCCAACTTATAAAAAATTAATATTATAAAATGAATAATAATGAAAATAGACCATCATAGAAAGTCGTTATGAGGGTCCTGGTGTTCCTGAACGCAATGACGCCAAGAGACATTTTTGAAAGGTTATCACGCTACTTTATTTAAAAAATGTGAATAACATAAAATAAGTAATAATGTAACATAACCAATATATGAAATCGTTATGTGGCAAATTGGTATATTATCATTAATTAAATTGTGTAGGACAATTGAAGGGAGATTTATCATATAAATTAAAAATAGCTTCAAGAACGTTTTCGAACTCCCATTCAATTTATATGTTGAATGCATGTTCTAATTTATGCAATGCTTTTGTATAGTGTGAATTCAAGTTTTTTGACTCACACAAAATTATATAATGTGCAAGTATTCTATAACCTTGTACAAATTTATTATTCTGCGTAAGACATGGGTTTAAACTGTGAAATTTTATTTGTTATATGAAATTCATAATATGATGTGATATAAGCTATTAAAAATGAGTTTCTGCCATTTGATTCAGCTTAGCTTGATTTGTTGAACTATTTCAGTCAGATTATTTATTGGTGAAATATGAATTGTAATCATTCTTGAATTGCGAAAAGTTAATAGTGTCAAATTAAATAATTTGGGCAAGTATTTGTATGTATCGCACCCCGTGCAATAATGTGTTATGTGAATAAATGTTGTGTCATCATAGTGAAGTAGACACATAAAATGATAAATCTAAGAAAGAATATAGAAAAAAGATTAAGGCCGCGAGGATTGGTCAATATGTCGTTTCAAAAATGTTATATGAAAAGAAATGGTTGTTCTTATTTATTCAAAACTGCTTCACAACTAATACTCATTTGTTGAAGTTTTCAAAAGAATATTTTGATATTCATTATGTTGTTGATTGCTTATTCAACTGTTATACTTGTTAAGCAATTAAATGCTCAGCCTTGTTTAAAATAAAATATTTTCAGCAAAGCTAGAACGAACAGAGGAATCCAGTGAAGATTAGCGAATTGATCAAATATTGATTAGAAGAATTGCATGTTAAATTATATGTATATGTTGTGGCGGAGAAAAATCACAAATGCATTGTTGTAATAGATAAATGATGTAATATTCATTAGTATTATGATTTAAAAATATAAAGGTCTTAGAACCTAGGATTAGAAGTGATATATTTTAATAATATTAAAAAATTTATTTTTTCTAAAGAATATATAGGTGTATGCATTGAATGAGTGGCACTGTGATGCATCGGACCCAGGTTTGAAGGTAGACCGGGTTTTGGGGCGTTACAGTTAAACAATTGAAAAAAGAGCTGTAAGACCCAAATTTTATGAATAAAGATTTAATTTTCTCTAAATATCATTTTGAGTAATAAGGTGTGGATTTGATATAATGTTATAGTTATGGATAATATTTACAAATTTTGCAAAGTAAGCAAGTTGTCATAAAATATTCGTTTGATCGGGGAATATTCGTTTTATCAGGAAATATCCGTACGACAGCATAATCATTAGTGGACCCCACAATGAAATTACTGTCGGATTTAGAAAGTGACAGAAATAATATTTTTATGAAAATAACGGCAAAACTTTTACCGTTAAATATTGAAATACCTGGTGATAAAAGTACAGTAATATGTGTGGTTGCACAGTAGCACACGGTATTGCACAGTAACTTTGATTATTGATGCTTACGTAAGAAGTCACTCAGTTTTGTTTAATTATTGCAACAGTAATTGCTGCATAGTATCTCACATTATTAATTCAATTATTGTCACGGTATCATCTGCACAATATTTATATTATTAAATCAATAATTGAGACGAAAAATTTATTCATATTATTATTTGCATTATTGACAATGTCTAGAAAGTTCTGTCGAGAAAAGGGGTTTGGTCACCTAATTGCGCGCCAATAAGGAGAAGTCCTTACCGGAAAGCCCCCTCTTTTCTGTGAATGATTTGGTTGTTAATATTGTGAGTTATAATATTAATGATGAATAAATGTTATTAAAAATGTGTTTAGTGAAGCCAAGTAAATTGAGATAAATAGAGGGGATTTTTATGAAGTATTTATTGTAAATTTGACTTAATACATGGGCCCTCCACTTACTCATTTTTCAAAATGGTCAGGTGAGAAAGTTATCTCAATTTTGTTTTATTACTTATATATATATATATATATATATATATATATATATATATATATATATAATTCAATGTGTGTCGTGTGTGTGTGTGTGTGATTATATATATATATATATATATATATATTATAAGTTTTGTTTTTATTATTATTATAATAGTAATAAAATGAAAACTTTTATATAAAATGTATACTTTTTTTAATTATAAAATTATTCATTTTATTAGATTATAAATAGAATATATTTTATTTTATTTAAAGTTTTTATTTTATTAGAATATTTTATTGCATAGTGCTGCATAGTAAATCAGAAAATTCTTCTTCTATAATATTGAGCATATTTCTTTTGAGTTTAAGGAAGCTGTGAGTGTAGAAAACAGTAAAAGTTTTCTTCAAAAATATCCCCGTCATACCAGTCAAAAATACTCTCCTTTTAAGGTAAGGGATATTATTTGAGTTTAAGGAAGCTTTGAGTGTAGAAAACAGTATATTTTTTCAAGAATATCTCCGTCATACCAATCAGAAATACTCTCCTTTTAAGGTAAGGGATATTATTTTTGTTCAATATTCATAAGAAATAATATTTTCTTCCATACTCTGTAGTATGTAAGTAATATTATTTCATTTTATATTCATATTTCTACACTCATTTTGATAAGTATTATTTTTATACTTCTTGAAATTAGTAGAATATCTTTGAAATTTGCGTTTTATCTAGTATCGTTTCACATAAATATTTTTCTGAATATTCTTGTTTTAAATTTTAATCTTTTCATGCCGAGGTACTATTCACGGGGTACTATTCATAAAGTACTATTCACGGGATACTATTCACTCAGGTACTATTCACCTTGAGTACTATTCACGATAAAAATTAATTTTTTTCTGTCCAAATTATTTTTGATACATAAATATTATTCTTGAATTTTACTCCACAAAGCAGTTTTCATGTTGATAATTTGGACATTTTTAAACTCAGGATAAATTAAAAATCTTTAATATTTATCCGTGATTTCGTTTGATTGATGTTTATATCATTGTCATCATCATCGTGCTTATATTGTGATGAAAGTCATCTTTGGCCCGTACGGCATAGATGGACTGTTGATTGGTATGATTATGACCAGTAATTATGTATCGATATAATCATGACCTGTAATGTTACAAATGATGTGGTAAAAGTCCTCATTGGCCCGTAATGCATTGATGAACAGTTGTTGGCATGATCATGACCATTTGTGATAATAACGAATATCATTGGCCCATAGTGCATGGATAATTCGTGGATGTGATACTAACGAATATCATTGGCCCATAGTGCATGGATAATTCAATGATGTGGATTATTTATTGAAATATGTTACAGAGATAAAATATTGATGATGAACTCTTAAATCATAGAAGATAGTAGATATCATGTTCTACTTGACTCTTCTAATGATTTTTTGTTCTGTTACAGTTAAACTTGTTTTCTATTGTATTCTATCAGTTTTACATTGTTAAAGGCTAACGATAATTTATTCTGCATTATTTTAGTCATAATAATCTTTAATGGACTAGTTGAGCTCACCATTTGCTTTTATTGTTCTCTACAGGAAATGAGAACATAGTCGGGACTAGTCGGAGAATGGAATGACGGTCCAAGATGGTGGTTGTAGTAGTCCTCACTATTCTATAAAATAGTGTGATAATAATTGTAATAATGACTCTATTTGAGTTTGGATATTGTCTACGAGACAATATTCGTATTAAAACTTTCAGCTTATGTTTTGTCGTATTCTGCACGATACTTAACAGTTATATAAATTAAGTTTTTATTTGAATTATGTACCATGCATTTGACGACTCAGAATGAGTTATGTATACCTATTTTGGGAACGTCACAAGAGCTTGTTTGGTCAATGCAAAATTGGCACAAGAGTGAATATTATATACTATTTGGATTGTGTTAATGAACCTCTCTATTTGCTTTGCCTCTCCCATCACAAAGACCACCATGTCATTAAGATTTAACTTTTGCTTAAAAATCATTTGATTATAGTTTTAACATATATATGGGTTTTGGGAATTTTGGGTCGATTTTCAATGAAATTGGTATTTTGGGTTAATTTTTGCAACGAAATCAGCCATTGTCCTCTTTTGCATGTAAAATGTCATTGCTTTTCAATTGACTTTTTTCAAATTTTTAGTCAAATTGGTATTGATTGGGTTTTACTCTATTTTTTGTTTTCTAAACATATAAGGAATCAGATAAAAGGAGGTCATCATACCATGATGGGATTAGAGTTTCTGAGATTCAAAAATATCTGGTCATCATCTTCGATTCCGGATCTTCATGTCCTATGCCCCGTTGTCTCATGTTATCCTTGTGATTTGGAGATCGATCAGTTTCGGATATGAGAAAGGTTAATAATTAGGATGAATAGGAATTTTTGATTTGGGTCTTCAATTAGATAAAAAGGTCTAATTGATGCTTAATGTTTACATTTTAATATTTTCAATGTTTTTTCTTCTTCTTTTAATTTACTACTTTAAATGGTAATTCATTAATTGATTTTTAAGTTTTTTTAAACTAAGATAAAAAGTTCCACTTAAAGTACACTTTTTAAGAAAAATTTATCTTTTAGTTTCTAATTTGTATGTTCTAGTATTGATTTGTAATTAATTAGTTTGCATGATTAGTTGAATAATTAATTGTTTATTTGGGTTATTTTTTAGTTAATTATTGATTTGCTGTTAATTATTTAGTTTTAGTAATGTTTTAGGAATAATTATTAGTGAGATTAACTATTTGAAATTATTATTGGGTGAATGAATTAAAACTCTTTTTGTATTGATTTTGTAATTTCTACGTATTTATACTAATTATATAAGTCAATTACGGTACTTATACTGTCAATCATATCTAAATATTAAATTAGTACACGCGATTACTTTCCGGCGAAAAAAAGGGACGGAACTCTAAATATGGTAATTTTGATAGCGGGATGAGAGCTTTTAAATATCGGGATATCAAGTGCAAAATGGTGTATAATTCAGGATCAAATATGCAGTTAATCCTTTACGATTATACTTAAATAAATGTTGGGTCGGAAGAAGTATTGGACAGTCAATTCTTGACGCAATATCGAATACTAACAATAGTCCTGTGCCTCCGGAATTATGGACGGTCCAGATAATTTATTAGGATGAGCGGGAAATTCAAAATCATTTGTATTTTGTTATATAGATTTGTGACGCTCCCAAAATTAGGTATACATCACCCATGTAGACACTCGAAATTTTCTGTACTATTGTTACTAACATTGCAGGAAGACAGATTCGTCTTTTAAGAGAGAACCCTGAAAGACAATCCAAATTCATACCGGATGCTACCGGAAATGCAGCATCAACCCCGGATCGCAATCTGGGAGTAACGGTTTCAACCTCGGATCTAACCCCGAGACCTGCAGATACAATACCGGAACACACACCGGAGAAGACCGATTAATCTTTGAGATGACCCCGAGGTATCCGGGCCTCGATCCCAACCATAGGAATAGCCACCAACCTTGGTGATAACTCCAAGGAATGCGCTTTGGAGATAACCCCGAAATGCTTGTTTCAAATGCCATCAGCTTCAATCTCGGCACTCACAACGAGATACACTGTACCAACCCGACAATAACATCGAAAAGATAGGCACACCTCAAAGATGACAATGAGGACCTTCAACAAATCAAAGATCCAATCTCGTGATGAAGTCTGAGCAACGTCTGCTTATCGGCCAATCCGTGAAGAATAATTCCAGTGAGGGAAACATCGCCATCTCGTCCAACACGATGCCACATCTCATCTCTACGCAACAATGTCCCACAAGGCTAACCAATCTCGAGTGAGTATTGTGCGGGGTAACGGATGAAAGTTGAAGCTTAAAGACCGGAGGGCATCGTCCCATCTTCAAAGACTTCGTACAAACTCTAATCTCATGCTATAGTACAACTCTCGACAACGGCGGTCCGAAATAGGTCTTGAATACCTCAAAACGGATGCGCGGATTGCACTTCTCAAAATTCGAGTGGACATTACAAAGGTTGCTGAGTGCACGTGCTTTCGAGACGACTTAGGCAGACCCGCCTCTGGTACACTCGCGATCGAAATTGCAAGTACCTGCGGCTCCTTTTGCCTATAAATAAGAGGCTTGGGGTGCTGATTTTTAAGAGAAAAAAGACGGGGAAACCCTGCACAATTTGCTCTGCACTTGCCATACAGTGTATTTTCTCCCTTTCAAACACCTGTGAGCTCATATATAGCCTCTTTTGTACCCACAAAAGCCCAATGTTTACCCACTCTAAAGATATAGAAGCCATTTTATCAGTCAGCTGTAAGCCTTCTCACACACTTTAGAGTCTTTCTCTTCATCTTTGCACACACCCTTCTACACGTTGAGAGTCGTGTTGCTTGCTTTTTCCCGGACTTCGGTCCGTGGTTTCATTCCAGTCTGTATATATATATATATATAAGCGAATAAACGCACCAGACCGAAGTCTAGGCTCATCGAACAAAGTCCGACACACAATTGATATATATATATATATATATATATATATATATATATGAACTATGGTCGAACTATGTTCGATGAGCCTGGATTTTACATCCGGTATGCTATTGCTTATATATATATATATATATATATATATATATATATATATATATATTGTCCTGCTGGAGTTCCTTTCGTGGCGGTTGATCGCTTCTGACTTTCTTTACATTTCGTTCTACACGAGTTTACTTAGTGGCGATTGACCGTATTCTGACTTTTAAACGACCTTATTTACATTTCGATCCCCATGGAGGTGCTTCGTGGTTGGTGATCATGTCGTATATATATATATACCGCTTTTATATATATATCCGCTTATTGCTTTTATACAAATTGCAATATTCATGCGCTTTAGAATCATGTGATCACAGATTCATCCCATTGATCTAGATTCGGTTCCGTGATGGACATTTTCACCGTAGGCGACTTAAAATTATTCTGATGTCGATGTCTAGATTTCCTCGGATGGTTTCCATACCCACGAGGAAGTCGTAATTATTTTGAATATATTATTTTTCATACGGATGCCTCATCAAGTCCGAAATAAAATCAATTGACCATTCACCAAATAAAAATGGGAGTGTAAAGGTCTCAATTCCTATTGAGCATCAAGGTTTGAAAACCTCTTTTATAAAACATCATTGCCATATCTTGCTAAAAAACTAAATTTTTACATAAATTCAAACCACATGTATATAGGTTCGAACGAGGCCTCAGACAACTTTCATATAACAAAGACATTGACCCACACACACACACACCCACACCTCGGATAATAGTTTCTTGAAAAGAGGAGGTCACCGTGGTAACACGGATGTCTGGGTGCCTAACACCTTCCCCCGCGCATAACCAAGTCCCCGGACCCTAAATGAATCTCGGTTTCGCCGTAGACCCATATATCAGTGTCACATCACTAGGTCAATGTGAAAACCTTTTCTACCGGTTGTGTTGGTACAACCATTTAAAAACCAATCATGACTCTTAACGATTCCCATCGTCGACATTATACATGGCGGACCTTTTTTACTTGTTTTTTTAAACAAATCTCACCTAAAATGAGAACACCAAAGAACAAGTAACAGAAAGGGACACCCAAAAATCCCGACGTCGACAGGTGGCGACTTTGCTGGGGACTCCAGTAAGAGGGCTTAAGCCGCTACTACAATCTTTTCAAAATTGTTATATGCTTGTGTGTGGATGTTGCATTTACATTGAATGAATGTGTACGAATGCATGTCTTGTTTGAGCTTAGTGCTTCGCATCATATCTGCGTGTGATGTTAGTGCTTCGCACTATAAACTGCTTATGATATTAGTGCTTCGCACATGTCATCATTTCATACGGTGAGACGTGATGTATGTGAATGTATGTTGTGTGGTCCCTCTACCAGGAGGCTATCCCGTTGGTGTTTGATTACTGGACTCGTGAGAAGACTAATTCTTCGAGGCTCAGGAAAGGCACCACCCAAATTCGCTCCAGTTGAAAGACCGGATTAACTTCCCGTCTAGTAGATTGCGATGATTTGGGAACCTTCATGCCAAAAAGCCGCGAGAGTAACCTAAGATAGGTCAGCCTCTAATAAACCCAAACGAAGGAAAGTCTCTTCATGCTCTCATGTTTATTACTTGTAAACACAGTTACTTGTAATTTCATTCCATATCTATCTCCATGTAATGAGAAATATGAAGCAATGTGTCCACATACATGCTACAAACAGCTGACCCCCGTTTGCAGGATAAAATTCCTAAAATGGACACATCATGTAGCATGTTATTATACACCTTCCCTAAAGACAAAACTATGCCAGTCTTTCACAGGGAATCAATCGAACCTACTACCCGGTCAAAGTCCAAAAAGGCAACAGGCCTACAGTCAATCATGTCATCATCCGACCAGACTGAACTTAATCTAGTTTCTCATAAACAATTCGACGGGTTAAGCAAACAGATTACAGATTTGGATGTTTATTAAAAGAATTACACCAGTCTACACAAGGTCAAAAAATACCCGTACATACTGAGCCCTCCACACAAGGAGGAATTCTGGTCATTACCATATCAGAGCCACAGTTGGATACGACCAACAAAACTCATGATGCTGCCCATTCCACTGGAGATCCAGACAATGGTGACATCAAAAAGAAAGTCCTCCAAATGGAAGAGACCCTTCACGCTATCAAAGGAATTGGAACACACAGGAGTGTTTCATATGCTGATCTATGTATTTTTCCTGGTGTTCACTATCCAAAAAAATTTAAAACTCTTGACTTTGAAAAATATGACGGGTTAGGGGATCCTTATACACATTTAAAAGTCTTTATTGGAGAACTGGGATCCTATGCAGAGGATGAAAAACTCAGAATGCAATTGTTCCAAAAAAATCTAACTGGTGAAGCTTGCTTAAGTGGTACACAAGATTAGACCACTCCAAAATCCACAATACCGGAAGAGCTAGTACATGCCTTCCTCACTCAATACAATTTTCAAACTCAAATGGCTCCCCGATCGGTGTCAGATTACCAAGATCAATAAATGATCCTAACGAGTCTTTCGGAGAGTATGCTCAAAGGTGGAGACACTGGGTCGCCCAAGTTAGTCTTGCCATGTCGTAATCGAAATGGTCATGACATTCATGAGACATACAAGAAGCTCCCCTTCTATGAGAGAGTTTTAGCGAGCATCGAAGAAACCATTTTCCTCGAAATGGTTAAACATGGGGAGATGGCTGAAATAGGATTGAAGTCAGGAAAGATTCAAGACCTAGCCGCACTCAAAGCTGTTGTTGATCACATCCAATTTGGAAATTATGGAAACAACCCCCGGAGGGTCCATAAAAAGAAAGAGGAAGATGTTTCCCTGATACTACAGGGACAAAAAGGCAATCAAAGTATGCTTATTTAAAGGAGAAACTACACTCCCTTTCCAGCACAGTCTGCAAACCCTCCAGTACCAAAAGGTGGAGAAGTCAAACGCCACCGAGTGTTTACACCCTTAGGGGATACCCTCGAGAACATTCTTAATCTTCTGACAACACAGAAGAAAATTACGCATCTTCTTCCACCAGCCAGCCCTAATGGACGGGGTTTCAATGCTACTAGGAAATGTGTTTCTCATGCCGGGGCACCTGGACATGATACTCAGGATTGTTGGGCCTTGAAACACAAGATCCAGGACCTAATAGACAACGGGGAGATCGTAGTCACCAAACCCGATCAGCCTCATGTACAAGACAACCCTCTTCCTCAACACAAAGAAGAAAAGGTCAACATGATTAATTGGAGCAGTGGACAAAGTTCCAACTTCAGCTGTGATTCCTCCCAGACCATCAAAGACGGTGATGATAGATGGGATTATGCCAAGTTCCAATTTACAATGGAACGAAAGATCAAAGCTCTCGGCAAACTAGTTGAGCAATTGGCCGAATTGGTGACTTATCAGCATCAAGTGACTCAGCAATTAATCAGCCAGGAGCATGCCAGTCTCCTACCAATCGTCATGAATATTCCTCGCCACTTTCGAAAAATGAAATCTTTGGAAGACAAAGTGACGAAGAGAGCAAATGCCAAAGCTTGCGTGAGTTTTGCCAACAAACGAAATTCACCTATTTGGGCCAACCCATGGAAGAAATGCTTCACATGTTAATCATTGAAGGAAGGATCAGTTCCTTTACCTCCAATCAACCCCTGTTAAGGGATGGTACAACTCGATGGAGTATGTCAATACCACTCCCGCCTCTGCGGTCAAAGACGGAAGAATCTTTGGGCACTCCGCCACCTTATTCAAAATCTAATCGACGGCGGTGGTATCGCTGGCGCTTGGCGGAATAACGACAACGTGTTACGTCTGAAGTGAGAATACAGGCCCTACTAAGTGGAAAAGTGTGGTAGCGATTATATCTCACCGAAGTTGAAGGGATTAATACTTTGCTCACAACACCGATAATTCACCAAAGGAGGAAACAATCCTTTGAAAGTGGCCGCCCGAGCCAATCAACTTGCCACGCAGAGCATAATATCCTATTGTTAGCTTCGCATGAGGTTCCGTGGAATTATGGAGAAGGTGAAGGATCCACCTCACATACCACTGCTGCGAGTGTCGAAGGAAATTCCACCAGTATATTCCCCATCGGTGATGAACCACACCACCAAATCAAAGGGAAAATACCCATGGAGAAGATTGAAAAAATTCCTCCTCGTGTTGTGGGTCATAATCGAAGCCTCGGTGGTTTTAAGCTTGAGGAAGCTCCACCACAAATATCCATTTTAGACTTGGTCCCAACCTCTCGAAATCAATTTGGAAGGTTTTGTTAAAGGTTCTAGAAAAGCTTATCTCTCGACATCAGTGGATACGGAAAAGTTTCAACACATGGTTGATCACATTTTCAACAACAATGTGATATCCTTCACTGATGATGACATACCATCCGAAGGGACCGGTCATTGCAAACCGTTGCACATTGCGGTCTTATCCTCCAGATATATGGTGGCTGGAGTATTAATAGATGGAGGTTCCTCTCTGAATATCTGCCCATATGCTACCTTGGTGAAGATGAATATCAATCTCAACCGAATTCGGAGTAGCCATACTATCATCAAAGCTTTTGATGGAGCCCACTGTAACTCAGTTGGAGTAATTAAGCTACCAATCGAAATTGGCCCTCATATATTCTGCGTATCCTTCCATGTGCTCAAGATAGATTTGAGATACAACCTGCTCTTGGGACGACCATGGATCCACATGGCAGGGGAAGTCCCCTCCACCCTTCACCAACAATTGAAGTACATTATCAACGATAGCCTGGTCACAGTCAACGCTGAGCCGGAGTGTCCTCCACACGGGGATGTGTCGTTCATCAATGCAAATGCAGACGTAGAGCCAATCAATTTTTATGCTTTGGAAATAAGAAACACCCAATACCACGCTATTGGAGCACCATTGCCTGAACCCCACATTTCTGCTGAGGTGATGTCAGCCACTCAAGAAATGATGTCGTTGGGACATAAGCCAGGACAAGGGTTGGGTAAAGACGGCTAGGGTATCCAAAGACCCATTCGATTAACCAAGCAAGTTAGAACAATGGACTAGGCTATTCTGCCAAATTTCTAGTCACAGGAATCCTCATAAGCATCAACAGATTCCTTGACTTTCCAACCATGTGGCATTCTTGGCCGCGCTTCAAACTCAATCCGCGATAACCTCCAAAGAAAGATGCCACCAATGTCATGTCCATGTTATTTCCTAAGCCAAAACCGGTGGAGGAAAAGAAAATCGTTATTCCAGATCCCGCAATTGAAGAAAAGGAGCGGAGAATCAAGGAAAACATTGTCCGAATCTTTATCGGACATCGCGATCATCGTCCATAATGAACATACCAACAGATACACCCCAGACGATGATTTCCCTGACGTAATGGCCATCGTTCGGGACAGAGAGGATGATGACAATCCCTCCATCACTGCGGTCCACCCGGAATTTACCCTTACCAATTGGAACAACATTCCTTGCTTTGGTCGATAAGGGTAAAGCGGGCAAAAATTCTTTTCTACCTCAGAGATACAATAACTCGCTTACTTTTTACATACGATTAGCAGTTTATTTTGCCAGTATATGCTAACATTGTGTATGATCAAAGCATTTCATATATACTAAGTGAAAGCATATTTTGTTTCAGGACTCTAAATTTAGATGTGCATGTACTTGCGGATATGTTGCCTCTCCTACACAAGGATTGTACCTTTAATGTAGAGATGAATTCAGCCTTGATGGATCTCCAGGATGACATTGAGGTGCCTCCAGAAATTCAAGAATGGGTCAGAGACAAACCCAAACCTAACCTTGATCAAACCACTTCTTTCAATCTCGGAACCTTAGAAAGCCCTAAGTTAATCTAGATTGGTTCAGGCCTTACCCCAAACCAACGGAATGACATGGTTACTCTATTAACCCAATTCCAGGATGTGTTTGCATGGTCTCATAAAGACATGGTGGGTTTATCCACTGACATTGTCCTTCATCGCCTTCCCATTAAAGAGGGATTTAAGCCAGTCAAGCAAAAGCTCAGGCGATTGAAACCTGAGTGGAGTTTAAAGGTGAAAGAAGAAATTATGAAACAATTTTAAGCCGGCATCATCATGGTGTCTACATATCCTGAATGGATATCCATCATCGTGCCCGTACCTAAACCTGGAGGGAAGGTGCGAGTTTGCGTGGATTATTGGGACTTGAACAAAGCTTGCTTAAAAGATAGCTTTCTCGTGCCATTTATCCACATTCTCATTGACAATACTGCGCAATACGTCATGTACTCCTTTGCGGATTGCTTTGCGGGGTACCATCAGATCATGGTTGCCGAGGAAGATCGTGAGAAGACTGCTTTCATCACTCCTTGGGGAACTTTTTGCTATAGGCGGTTGTCATTACGCCTCATCAATGCCGTGAGCTACCTATCAACGAAGCTATGATGGCTCTTTTCATGACTTAATGCATAAAGAGATTGAGATCTATGTGGATGACATCATTGTCAAGTCCCGAAAGGAGAATGACCATCTGCACCATCTCGTAAAGTTGTTCAACAGTCATGCGTAAGACAACTTGAAGTTGAATCCACTAAGTCGCCTTTGGCGTTAAATCGAAAAGTTGCTAGGATTTCTAGTCGACCACAAAGGATTGAGTGGATCCTACCAAAATCCAAGCCATCACGGAAATGCCCATTCCTCGATTGAGAGAAGGAAATACGGAGATTTTTGGGAAGGATCAACTTCATCAGCAGGTTTATCTCCCAACTCACAGCAACCTGTGAGCCAATCTTCAAGTTATTAAGGAAGAACTCCTCTATGAAATAGAATGATGAGTGTCAGAATGCCTTCCTTACACTAAAAGAAATCACACATTTTATGACAAAAAAATTTTCCACGCATAAAATTTTGTCACAATTTGTTAATTAATAATTACGAAATTCATAATCGTCACTAAAACTTTTTCTTTTGTGACGACTTTTACTTTTGTTATTATTAATCATTTATATCGTCACTAATTTAAACATTTGATGACGATTAACAAAATTTCGTCACAAGTTATTTTGGAGGTAGAATTTCGCACCAAAATTTTGGAGAGAAATCTTTTAGTGACATTTTATAATAATTGATGACAATATTTATTGTCACATAATATTTCTTTCGATGAAAACATAATACTTTGTCATTAATTATTTGTAAAAGTTAGTGACAATGTGCTTTCGTCACTAATGTTCACATTTAGTGACGCCAAATACAAATTCGTCATAATTTTATTTGGAGGCAAAACTTTGGAGGGAAATTTTGGAGGGAACTTTTTTAATGACGAAAAAAATAATAATTTATGACAATTTGTATTGTCATAAATACCAATTTTATATGACGAAATAATAGTGCATCACTAATTAGATGCGTGGATAAGTGACAAAAATCATTCGTCATAAATTCTTATATTTAGTGACAAAGTATGTAATATCGTCACAATTTTATTTGGAGGCAAAATTTTTCTAGAAAATTTTGGAGGGAAATTTTTTAAAGACGAAAAAATAATAATTTATGACAATTTATATTGTCATAAATACCAATTTTATATGACGAGATACTAGTTCGTCATTAATTAGATAAGTGGATAAGTGACAACACTGGTTCGTTATAAATTTTTATATTTAGTGACAAAGTATGCAATAACGTCACATTTTTATATGGAGGCAAAAAAAATTTGTATCCAAGCGACGTCATCGGTCTTCCTTTCATCATTGGCAGCCTCCATTTAGTTAAGAACCTCCATTATCAATTTTTAATAATCCCAAATTGATGGTAGAAATTATTTGACATTTTAGGTATGTTTTTAGATTTTGATTTGAATTGATAATTAGTAGTTGTTCTAATTGAACACACTACACCAAAATAGGGATGTACAGCGAAGGAAATTTTGTGAAGAAATTTATTCCTTCACCTGAGGAGTTGTTTAGCGAATGAATAGTGAAAGAAAAAATATAGTGACAATATAGTTATTAGCGAAAGAAACATCCTTTACAATTTATATTTTTTTTCCTCGCAAAATTGAGGTGGTAGAATGATAATTGGCGCCAATTTATGATAAAAATTTGTGAGAAAAAAATTAATTAATGAATGAATTATTGCTCATTATATGTTATTGTTCAGAGGTTTTTTGCGAGAGATACAATTAGTCACTGTTTTGTTCTAAATAATTTTTTTTAAAATTAATTATAATTATAAATTGTATTATTTATAAAATACATTATTTTTTATAATAATAAATTTATTTTTAATAACACTTTTTAAAGTAACTTACGATATCAATTATTTTTTTTAATAAACTATAAAATAAATAATTTTACACTAACCTGAACTTTAAAATTTCTTAGATTGATCCCGACAAAAAGAAAGAGAAATTGAAACATACAAATTGAAAGCTTGAACTTGGTTATGTAACTTAAAAGCTTGAACTTGGCTATGTAACATAAAAATTGAACATCACCCAAATAATAAAACTGCAGTCCCAATTTTTTTGATTCTCCCAACCGCAGTCCTCAGCCCTAAAATTTAGAGAGACTCTTCTTCATCCCTCTATTTTGCGATTTGAGAAAAATTTCCAATTTTTTTGTTGAAAATTTCGTCTATTTGATGATTTTTTATTTGAGAAGGCAACAAAGCTAACATTCGAAAACATGCAATTTTAAGGTGATCAAATTTTGGGCTAAAAGAGAGGTATAACAAAAGAATATATGGTAGAAGTAGAATCAAAGCGAATGCAAAATCTGTGGATAACAAGAGAGGAGTCAGAAGAGCAACCTTTGAGAGTTGAATTTGACGGCCGCTGCGTGTCGCTAATGCCAGAATCAATGGTGGTGTCAGAGGGACTTGACGCTTTTCGTTCTCATTTTGATTCAATTTCTTACATAACCGTTGTAATTTTTCATTGTTTTTTAGGTTCTACATACTTACTTTTATTTACTAATTTGCTGTTTTTCTATACATTTTAAGGAGTCATGCCTTTTAGTGTTTTTCTCGGTTCATTTTTTTTTTAAAATCTTTATTCAATTCATTTTATATGTCTCAAACTCTTGATGGTTAACTTTTCATCTATAGAAACACATTGAAGTTAGGGTTTTATTATTTGGGTGATGTTCAATGTCCTTTTAAGGATTTGCAGTTTGGCATCTCTTTCGTGGAGGGAAACATCAAAAACTTCTAATTGTGTAGTTTCTGGAATGTAAGTGGCAATAGAAAGGGCCGGGTGTTTTGCCAAACATCACTTCAAAGGGAATCTCAACAACTGAGGAATGGTATGCAATCTTGTTGTAGTGCCTTTCAGTAAAACCCAATAATTTATGTAGTACTGCGCATACAAAACCATTAAAAGACAACACTTACTCGTCGAGGGTTTAGAGAGAGGGGCTCACATTCTCTGTAGAATCTCCCTTCACCATCTACCATCAACTCCTCCTCCACTTACTCATCTGGCCCACCTGTTCTCCCTTTCCTCCCTTCCCCTTCATTTCGGTTCACCATTTCTTGCTCCTCTTCTCCACTGTCTTCTTCCTTGGTGCTGATTTGGCCTTTTCGGCGACTGAATTTAGAGCCTTCCCGAAAATCCTTTTCCAATCTAAACTTTGGTGAAGTCCGAGGGGCTGTTTGGTTTGTGGGACGCTCGTGTGTGATTAGTAGGGGGTATAAATCATAGTGGGTGCTGGGTTAAGGGTTATGATCTGATATTGTGGCAGCTTAGGGCTTCGAATTTGGTGATGCCGTGTGAACTACCACATTTCACCATTTCATATGCTACTCTCTGCGAAGTCGACTAACCCTACTAACAATCAGGTCATTGTCTCTCTCTCTAAATGTTTGTGTGTGTTTGTGGATTATCAATATATTTGGTGTAGCTCCTAACGCATTATGAAAATCTAAATCTGAACCGTGGGTTTCTCGCATTTCTGTTGTTTCTTTCATTGTAGGGTTACTTGTGATTGTATCAGCGAAAACAAATTACTGTTTGAAGTTAATTCTCAAGGGAGTAGTGATTGAGGTGTAAAATTGGATTGTAGTTTACCCCCATCACTTTAATATAATAAAAAGGTAAAAGATTCTAGGGTTTTTGCTAAGTAGAATTTCTGAGGTACTCGAGTCTTGTGGCTACCTGCGAGACTTACAGCACCAGTTTGTCTCTCATAAGTATATTTTTCTGTTTTTTGTCAGGGGAAAAAGAACAGGGGATCGGTTTCGTGATTTTGAAAGAAAATCAGTAATTTTTGCAAATGCAATAAGACGGTTCACTGTTTTTAAGTAAATTCTCATAATTTGGTAGTTGATTTAGGGACTGAAATTCTCTACTTTTAGATGGTTCTTGTCTTCTTCACTTTTTAATTGACTTGATCTAAGGTGTGGACTTTGGGGTATGTTTTGCTAACAGTTGTGGTTCAGGGCAACTACTTGATATTGTTAAGAATTATTGTTGTTGTATAAGAACTTAGCAGGATTGGAAGATGTGGTTGAATTTGAATGATAGATGACTGAAGTATTGGTAAGTTCATTGTTATGATCTCTTACATAGAATGGGTAAACAGTTGGCTTTTGGTAACTCTGATAAGAGGCTTCAAACTCAGTGGTCCAATCGCATTTCTCACATAACATGAGTCCACTAATGAAAATGCTAGATAGTTTAACTCTCCATGGTCAAAATTGGCACTTTGATCTTCAGAGATGCCTAAACTTGTTGTTGCCGTTATGGCTGTATTTGTGATGATAAGACCTTTACCCGGGGCACTTAAAATGTTGGGAGACGGGGAAAAAGAAGAAGAAGCCCTTTTACATTCTTTTTTTTGGTATGTAAGCCCTTTTACATTCTATATAGTATTGCGAATAAATGTTGTGTTGCTCAATGAAAATTAGGTGATATTGTTGTAAGTCTAGGAAGATTTAAAATAGAATGAATTTTCTTTTTCCAGTAGAGTCAGAGATAACACAACACAGACATGACTAAAACCATTTGACAGGACTTTTGAAATATTTAGCAATTATTGATTCCTTTGTATTCATCTTAAAATTGGCTACATAGGTTTCAAGATTTCTATGAGGAAGGAGAGAGAGAAATGCTGCTGACTGAAGTATCTGAATTGCGGGATCAGGTATTGCTAAATGTAAACTAGATCGCATGTTTTCATTTTTCTAGTTATCTAAATCAAATTCCTCTGTTTACAGCAATCCAGTTTCTAAAATTTCTGGAATTTTAGGATGGGAAGAACAAAGGAACTGGTTAAGTTTTTGCTATATGAAAGTCTTGGTAGTTGGTAGCATATCATATAATGAACCTCAAAAGAGTGAAACTTTTAGAAAGAATTTTGTTGTTGACTGTAAACTTTAAAGATAAAGCAGTATTTACTGTTGATTCTAGTTTTTTTAGTGACCGTAGTTTCATTTGAATCAGAAAATGTTGATTCTGTTTTAGTTAGTAGTATGATATAGATGCAGTTGGACACCAAGGTGTGGAAGAAATGCCAGAGGCATGAGAATAACCTCAAGGTGGGTTCCAATCTTCATATTTGGGGCCAAAGTCACCTATCAAAACAGTTATATAAATGTAGTTTTGTGAAGTCAGAAGTAGCTTGAAGTGGGTACCGAATGAATGAGAGTCGGCTAACATGGTTTCACCACTGGTTTTCCTAAAAAATACTCTCGATGCCTATGATAGAGAATATTTGGTATTTGATTAAGCAAAATTGGAAAAAGATCATTGAAGTGTTTCAAGTTGTTAAGATTTCATGTTTGGAGTTGATGATTATATACACATTTATATACTTCAGCATGAGAGAGAAAAACTTATTTGGAAAAAAATTGTAGTATGGATGAATTAGAATATCTGCACCACGTCTTGTAGTATTACTCATTTGCGTAGTCGTTATAGTATCATTCGATTAGTCATGTACATTTGGCGATGTAGTTTGTACAAGTGTATACTTTTTAAGCTTCTGTTTAACATAAATACGATTTTAGTGATTACATATGCTAACAAGTTGTTTCTTGTTACCATAGTATGTTGATCTTTGGTTACTGACTTTAGTTATGTGCAGGTGTTTCACTGAAGACTCAAGAGCTCTATGCTCTTGTTTTTGCTACTCGCTACTTTGATATATTTACGGATTATGTCTCATTTTATACAATACTGTAATGAAGTTAATCTTCCTGGGGAGCTCTTTCTTAATTGTTTGGTACATAAGACACCACAAGATTGTCCGCAGATCTTATGATAAAGACCAAGACACATTTCGCCACTTATTCCTTGTGCTGCCTTTTATTCTTCTGGCTCTAATGAATTTGTTGACTCATTCTTGGGAGCACAACGTGAGGCTGCTACTTCGTTTGGCGTTAATATAATATTGCAGTTACATGTTTACTTTTTTATTATTATCTTTCTGATAAATAAAACTGTAAAGCGTAGCTGATGAACTCAGGGATCTCTCCTTGAACCAGGAGAGTCTGGACTGATGATTAGTCACAGCTATTTCTAATGTTCTTGAATAATCAACATTTCAAATAGAACAAAAACACTACCCACTACTCCATGATAAAGCCAAACCACGGTTCAAATTTCCAATAATTTTCTTGGGCTTTTGAGGATTGTCTATTGTGTTTGCTTTTACAGCTTAATTTATTGTGCATTCAGTGGTATTGAGTATTTAATGGTATTGACAGGGATATTGGATGGTCAAGTGAGCAGTTGGGACAAAAGCTTGTCTGTTGGGGAAAGCAGTAACATGCAAATACCTTAGACAAGACAATTTTCTAGAGGTAGTAATTTTCTTTTGTTGCTTTGACCTATTTGTAGCTGTGAGCTACCTGCCCATCCTTCTTGTTTCTGTGATGTATGATAATTCTGTTGCCTAAGTTCTCATTACCTTTCTAATGAATTATAGTTTGATGTTGACAGGCCCTGGAGTAGTTTTCAGCGTAACACCTAAAAAGATACAACAGTTACATTTTGATCCATGTAAAAATCTAAAAACAGGTTACAAGGATAAACTGTACATGCATCTTTTTTTAGAAATCTTCTTTTGAATTAACAGTACATGCATCTTTTTTTTATTGATAACTATTTGAACACTTCTCAGGAAGGTTGTCGCACATTTCAAGGAGGTTTCTGGAATTACTTCAGTATGGGTGAGTGTACTTTGCCAAATGATAACTTGATTGCAACTTTTCTTATATCTAAATGATTTTTTTAATCACCTATATTTGTTGCTGCCTTGAACTAGAACTGAATGTTAGCATGCTGAGTGAATAGTAGCCATATGACAAAAAAACTAGACACAGTTTTTTGTGTAGTCCTGATTTCATTATCAAGATAAGTAAATATTCTGAATTATGGGTTCAGCAGTAGTAACTGAGACAGTTTTTAAATAGTTTATGTTCAAAAAATACACCTTGGCTTGCTGTCAGATGATGTGGTCACGTGGTCGTAATAAAGTTGAAGGTAGCTAATTACTATAATATTGTACTTCATTCGTCTGGAAATGAGTCCTACTTTTGTTATTGACTTTTTTTTTCTTCGAATATTGAGTTTCTTCATTATTTGTCAATAATTTTTTGAAGTAATAAATCTTAATTTTAAAGTTTATTATTGAAAAAAATCCAAAAATTATGTCGCCTTCTTTGTGGTTTTTGCTTCTAGGTTGTTGAGTATGATCTTGATGATCGGTGATCATCCCTTGTATATATAGATATACATACAAGTTGATGAGTAACCGTCCTTTCTATCATTCTTGTCAAGTTGTACTGGATTAAACATATAGTATACTTAATTGTGTTTGATAATAAACATCATTACTAACAAGCAAAATCAGTATTCTTGACTTATTTTGTTTTATGGGCCTAATGGAATATGACAAAGACTTCGATTACTCTTTATTAGCTTCATACTTCAATCCCATGGACTATATAGTCTATGGATTAGTAATCCTATCACTATTTTATCCTTTAAAAAATAGTCCTTTTCCATGCTCTTTTGCTCTTATATTCTCCCACTTCTGCAGC
Organism: Panax ginseng; assembly: GCA_020205605.1. Taxonomy (NCBI): domain Eukaryota; kingdom Viridiplantae; phylum Streptophyta; class Magnoliopsida; order Apiales; family Araliaceae; genus Panax; species Panax ginseng. Next base: position 73,112,295 of record CM035141.1, read on the forward strand.
ATTGCTACTTAATCATTTATATACTCTAAATTTTCTTCTTACTGGTATAGAAATATAATAGAAGAAATATTTTTCATATGGTACTGCATGATATCAGTATAGTGTTCCTTGGTGGCTTTTTTGTCTTTAGGTTTAGATTTGTTTAGAGGTCTTCAGGTACAGTGGTATGCCAAGTGTTCTTGCACTATTTAGGTACAGTGGTGTGCAAGATTTATATTGAGCTAATCTCTTGAAATTATATGCAGTTGATGTTTGCTTGCGGTGAAACAGAGATAATCGATGTGCCTCATTTGTTTGCTTGGGTTCGAGTTTGGAACAATCTGTACATACATCCAGTCGAGCTTATGAAGATATCTTAGAATTTGGTGATGCCCGACTGTTGGGAAGCAGATGGATGTGAAGGATATTTTGGATTTCAAATAAAATTTTGAAAGATTTGGAAATTTTGATGTATTGTGGATGTGATAACCCTACTAACTGTTGATGTACAAGAACCATTCTATATCTTTTTGCTCAACTGTTACTATAATGCGGCTATGATTTATGACATGTTTTATTTGACCTGTGTTGTGACATGTTACTTATTTAACCTGTGTTGTGACATGTTGTATTTGACCTGTGTATATCGTCACTATTATATATTTATTTAGTCACAATAATTAATTTTGTCACTATTAGTAACTCTTTTTGTGACGAGATGTATCGTCACCATAAGTATTCAATTAATGACATTGAAAAATGTGTCTCAAAAAATAACTCTTGTGTGACAAATTATTTTGTAATATTATTTAAAATATGAAATGACGACGACATAATTGTCATGTTAAATATATTATTAGGTGACGAATTGTTCTGTCGTCATTTTTTTTTTTTTTGGTGACGATAAACACAATAACATGACAAAAGAATAATCATAAATATGACAATATTGTCGTCATTAAAATTAGATGATTTAAATAGAGTTAACATATTTTCGTCACTAAAACAATATCATTTAATGACGAAAAACGATTTTTGTCATTTAATGCACCAAGTTTTGATGACGAAACATAATATAGAGTGACGAAAGTTTCATTCAAATAGTGACGCTATTAACGTCACTAAAAATAATTAATTATAGTGAATGATGTAGATCGTCACTATAAGTTAAAACATTTAATGACGACATCAAATAGTGTCAAATATACCTAATACCACGCTCATACGGTGACGGTCTCTGTGACGATTAACAATCGTCACCAAATGTTTTAATGACGAAAAATGAATTTTATGTGACAAATTTTAGCGTCATTTTTGTCTGATTTCTTGTAGTGTTACAATCAAGAAACAGCTAGTCAAAGCTCCTATATTGGTACCACCCAGGGATGATGTTCCCCTGTTCATGTACCTGTCCTTAAGTGACAATGCCATGGGTCAGTATCTTTGGAGACGAAAAGAGCGATAGAGGCCAAGAACGAAGCTATCTATTACCTCGGCCAAAAAGGTTCAAAGTGAGAAGTGAACACAAGTACACTCGATCGAAAAAGACATGTTGTGCTTTAGCATGGGCTTCCATGAGGTTACAACATTACCTATATGGTCACACAACCCATCTCATATCCCGCGTGGATCCTCTCAAATCGTGTTCAACTAACCCATGTTGAATTGCTTTTATGTCCGGATGGCGATTGATCCTACAACAATTTGACATCGTATATGTGACTCAAAAAAGTCCATCAAAGGTCAAGAATCGCGGATCAATTGGGTTGCCGTGCACCTTCAGGATTTCAAACCCTTGAAACATATTTCCCCGATGAAGGAGTAATGATAAAGGCAAAGAACACCATCGATCTGATACATGCCAATCATGGAAGATGTATTTTGATGGGTAGCCAATATGAAAGGCTCTGAGCCGGAGCAATTCTAATATCCGATACGGGGAGCGGATCCGTTGCCATTAAATTACGGTTTGTCGGCACCAACAATACGGTTGAGTATGAAGGTCATCTCATGGGCTAAAACTCGCCTGCTCAATGGGCATCAAGCGGTTAAGCGTCTTGGAGATTCGAGTTGGTAATCAAACAATCCACCGGAGTCTATCAAACCAAGGAACTACATTTGCTGCCTTACCATCGGCAGGTCATAAAGATGGCTTTGGAGTTTGAAGAAATCTCCTTTCTACATGTTCCTCGTAATAGGAATGACTTTTTGGATGCATTAGCAACCCTGGCTTCCTTGATTCGTATATCAGACAAGGAACACTTGCCAAGCGTCACAATTTCCCTGCACAAGGCCCCAGCCTATGGGAATTACGTTGGAGAAGTATCGGATGAGCTACCTCCCATCCAACCTCCTTGGTATCAGTATATCAAGGAATATCTGCGAGATGGATCTACACCCAATGAAGCGAACCTGACTGAGAAAAGACGGATCCATCGACTTGCTATGAAGTTCTACCTGAGTGGAGATGCGCTCTACAAAAGAGATGCAGGACTGGGTCTTCTCAGGTGTTTAGACAAAGATCAAGCCCAAAGGCTTATGGATGAAATCCATGGCGGAGTCTGTGGCCCCCACATGAGTGGCCCCCTCCTTGTCAAGAAAGTCCTCAGGATGGGACATTATTGGCTATCTCTCAAGGCTGATTGCCATGACCACGTCAAAAGATGCTATTAGTGCCAGATTCATGGGAATGCTATACACACCCCTCCACGGGAGCTCCACAATATGAGTTCGCCTTGGCCCTTCTCAATGTGGGGAATGGACGTTATCGGGCCCATCGAGCCTAATGCTAGTAATGGTCACCGATTTATCTTCACCATGATCGACTACTTCACCAAGTGGGTAGAAGCAGCCTCCTTCCCCAGGGTCACTAAAGAAGTCATCATTACTTTCATCAGAAACAATGTCGTTTGTCGATATGGACAACCAGAGGTGATTGTGTCAGACAATACCAAAAACCTCAACAACAAAATGATGGAGGAATTATGCGATGAGATTCCACATCAAACATCTTAACTCATCATCTATCATCCAAAGATGAATCGGTCTTTGAAGCGGCTAACAAAAACATCAAGAAGATTATGCAAAAGATGTCAGCCAACCACAAAGATTGGCCTGACCTATTGCCTCTGACTCTGTTAGCCTACAAGACCACAATGTGTACTTCAACTGGGGCAACCCCCTACACTTTAACCTATGGGATGGAAGCAGTGCTCCCCATAGAAGTTGAGATGGAATCTCTCAGAGTGTTGATCGATGCTCAGCTGGATGAAAACCAATGGGTACAAGACAGGTATCACCAATTATCTCTGATAGACGAAAGGCGAATCGCGGCTATCTTCCATGGTCAGTTATATCAGCAAAGGATCGCCAGATCCTACAACAAAAAAGTCTGGCTACGGCAATTTAAACAACATGACTTGGTTTTGAAGAAGATTCTTGACAACCAAGATCAGGCCAAAGGAAAATTCGCTCCTAACTGGGAAGGCTCGTTTATTGTTAAAGAAGTATTGACAGGAGGCGCTCTCAGATTGCAAGAAATGGAGGGCGATGAATTTCCACAACTCATCAACTCAGACATCGTGAAACGGTATTACATTTGAAGTAAACAGCAAAAACCCTGGTGCATCATCATCAGGTCACCAGTCATTCCGGTTCTTTAACCCTTTACCGCATACAACTTATCTACACTTTGCCCCTCAGGGAAACATACTCTTCAAGCCAGCAGCCTGGCTTTCTCCTTTGCGCTCATACAACTTAGGCCATCCCACCGCGGATTGAACCTCTTGCGTTCGCAGTTTGGCTACCCATACATGGGATCAAACTTCTCCTTCCTGCAGTTTATCCTCAACCTAGGATTAAACTTTCTCCTCCCTGCACTCTGATCTGCACATGGGATTACGCTTTTATTCTCACCCTGAGGGGCGAACTACGTCGACCTGATCTCCTCTTCAATAGGAGTACATAGGCAACCATGTTACATGGCCCGGTCGCAATAAAACAAAAACAACAAAAACATTTCTACCCTCTTCTCATTACAAAAACAAAAACAACCAAAAATATTCCTACACCATGTCAACCATATACAGTGTTGAACCTCTTACACCAGGTTCGAACTACGCAGACCTGATCTCCTCTTTAATAGGAGTACGTAGGTAGCCATTCATGGTGCGGTCTCACCCCCTACCAAAACACAAACCATTGTCAGCGGGTATTGGGATTCTCTTTCAATCCACTACATTTCATTCGACCCGGACCAAAGGGATGGAATTACGAACTCCTCCCAAATAGGAGATTCGGCGACCATCTAAGTTATTGATGCGTACCTCGAAGAGCAATACCAATCCATAAGAGATGGAATTAACTAGGCTTCTCCTAAATAGAAGTACTGGCGACCATCTATAGCGCGGTCAATCTCAAAGAGGAAAGCCACACTCCTCTCCATATTTCCATTCAGAAACAAGTCCCAAGACACCAAAGATGGTAGGGATACACATAGATCAATGATCCATTCTGAACTATCCGGAGACAGCTCAATGTCCATCCACCAAGGAAGAATTCATAATTCATCAAGATCATAAGCCCTGAAGCAGCAGGCAAAATATCAAGCAAATAGCAAGGCATATCTAAAAGGGAAGTGATCCAAAAATATATTTCCCTGTCATATATAATGTTGTTTGATATATAGACAATGTGAACTGTACATGACAAAATGGCTAAGCTAAGTCATGCGGAGTAAATACAAGCTCATCTACGAATCAGGGTACATGCGAGCTAGCAAGACCAACACGGCATCCCTCTCAGATGAAGGAGGTAAAGCTGTAGTCTCTTGGATAAGAATATCCACATGACCCAACAGATCTGTAGCCATCTGCATGATGACCATATGCTCATCGATATAAGCGCTCATCTCTGCGATCATACCAGTGGTAAGGGACCTCGCTAGCGATCTTATCTGTGGCGGCCACATCCGGGCGAGATATAACACTATCCCGCCAACTATCACTACGTCTCATCTGAATCGGCCTCATCCCGCTCAACAACAATGACATCTCTACTGAGCTAATGCCTCGTCTCTCTCTAATAAGGCGGCGTCCCTCACATCCAGAAAGCGATCGACATCATAGATCGGATCGATCTCTCTCAAAGGTCATCGGATGAAGACTCGCTCTAAATCTTTGTCTTAAGTGTTGGATCACAAAAGTCTCGGTACTAGGAGAATCCTAAGAAATGTTGGCAACCCAACGGTGGTATCCTCCTCGATGTAGGTATCAATGTCCTCTATAGGCTCTACATTGTCTAACTCGATCTCCAATCTTTGCAAATCTTCTGCGGTAGATAAAACTCCTAGCCCATCCATGCGGAGTACTCTGTGGAATAACCGGGATGACTGGCTGGAAAAGAAGCTAGCTCACGCTGATCCTAGCAAGCGTATACACGAGATCGGTCCTTGGCTGAGAGGTATCGAGAGGTCGAAAATTGACACGCCACCCCCTCAAAAGGATGAAAATCCTGGAACTAGTCAAACTGCGACATCACGGCCAATGGATGATAAGTCGTCCACGCCTCAAGCCAACCAAAGGAGGAAATCCATGCGGAGCATGAGTAATGAAGTTGTATGGTGAGCAAAGCCCGAAACAAAGAATATGCTAAATGGATCTCGATATACCGCCAAAAAGGCGGATCAGATCGAAACATCTGTACACTCCGATGGCTGAAAGGAGTACGACATAGCCACATCATGGGAGAAGCAATACCCATGTCTTCTAAAGGTACCCACTGTTCTCAAGTGTGACATAAACCACACATACAGCATGACCAAACTCCCAAAGAACACACCGATGGGTAAAATCTTTGCGATGGGATCTTTGATCGCAGGGTCTCTGCCATGATCATGGGTACAATGGTACGACCCTCCCAGAGAGCTCTCACCGCCATGATAACGCCTATATCTATCTCATCCATGTACCGTGACATGTACACGTATGACAGTACACATAGTATCAGCACATCAACTCTGGCCAAACGTCAATGATCCTTTGACCCGGTGAAATCCCCAGAATGTCATGAGTAGCTATCCTCCGCGCCAAATCTATCATACAGAAAACGCTGAGAGATCACGTGCCCAAATGTCAACTCATCCTGCACTACTCTATGCCTCAATCCTGTGAGAGTCATGAATCTCCTACTCATGTCTCCCAAAACCATGTGCAAGCAAGGTCTGTCTAAGGGCAGCATCGTCAAACGTGCATACTCCTACAGAGTAGAGTCAACTCATGGGTACCAAATGGAATACCCGCTATCAACCTAGCCAATGCTTTAGCATCCCATCTACAAATCCTGCGCAGAACACAAAATGCCAAAAGGGTCATGGTATCTTTGCAATAAAAGATCTCTGATCACCCTATCTGGTGGTGACATGCTATCGTATACCACGAAAGCGCATACTCAATGCCACCACCGACGGTGGGGTATGATCTATACTGACTAATCACAAAGAAGACATCATGCGGGCCATATCATAAGACCATCCAGGGGTCAATACCGAGTATCTCTGGACATACATACATATGCATAACATGATACATGCATAACAGATAATGGATGGAAATATGATATAGGGAATGAAAAAACGGTGCATACATTCCTAAATATATCATCATCTAATACATTAGCTCTATACAGCTACAAGTACATGAAAATGGGGCACAAACGCCCTACTACTAACAGAGGCCTATCAAAAGATATAGCGAGAATGGGGAATAGCCACCCAATATCTAACAGAGGCCTATCAAAAGATATAACGAGAATACACATCAGAAGAAGACAATGGTCTCGATGTCCACATCCTCAATCCTCTCCACCTGATGTAACTCCTCCTAAGTCACCGGATCTCTATCAGCGGGGATGTCGGGCTATATAAAGGGAGGATCTCGCCGTGAAAACCAAATGGGTCGTTCGAGGGCCCACCCACAGTGGAAGGAATAAATGTCTCACTCATGCGGATCTCGCCTAAATGCTTAATAAATATCGTGCTGATCCAACTGTCCGGGTCAAGCTATCAATCTAGGTCATATGGGTCGGAGCTCGAACACAAGCTACCCAATTCGTCATCATCAATGATCCAGGAACCATGTCCCCCATAAACTGTGTGGCATGGGACTGGGCCCCAATAGTGCGAGGGAGCCACCAGCGCTGGAATATCTCCTGAGTACATGGACCCTCTGATAAATCAAAACCGTCAACTCCCAACAATGGAATATCAGTGGCGGGTGACTGCGATATAGGCCAATGATGCCTAACAGGAGGCAAGATCAGTATACGAATCTCCCCTGTGGTGCTCCTAATAGCACGCTCTCCTAAATAGAGCTCCCAGCCTCCATCTGTGAAGAGAGGAAATCTCCGGGTGGAAATCAAATACTCTACTCCAGTAGGGTGTCCATCCTCAAAACCGATGATCAAATGATCCCCTGAGTATGGAAGTCGTGTGATGGCGTCAGCCGTCAGCAACTCCAGCTGCATACGGCAATGAGCGAAGCCCTCAAATACAGGGACCTCTGGCAAAATAGAATGGTGCCATTGTCGTCCTCGTGGATAGGTATCTAAGCCTAACACACTCATAGGACGCAAATATGGAAGCCTCTCATAGGCCCAAAACTGCCAACACAATGGCAAAACATCTGCTATTAGTAAACACTCTTAACCTGTGAAGGGAAAAAGACAAGAGAAATACTCACCAGCAGGAACGGGTAAAATCCTAGCCAAGCCTCGGTCAAACCCTGTGAGCGCAGACGCATGCCCCGGAGGAAATAGGCAAAGGTGTAAGAGCCCCAGTCATACTCTCCTATACGGTCCACATCGCGTGTGGCGTCAGCGAAAGATACCGTGGAAGAGTTATCTGCTATGAAGCAGCCTCGAATGATCATCGAGAACAATCACCACGAACGCGATCCCTAATCCCCGACATAATCGGGCATGGGCTCACTCAATAGCTCGCTTTCATAACATCTACGCTCAAAGGACACGAACAGACGATCCCTACCTTTGAGCGCACTCAATTGGAACTCCTAACAAGGACCTGGACGGCGAAGGGGGTGATATTCTCCATGCAAGGCACATTGTCTTGCCTGGAGTTCCCTTCGTGGCAGTTGATCGCTTTTACAGCTTTCTTTATATTTCGTCCTGCCTAGAGTTTACTTCGTGGCAGTTGACCGTATTTATAGCTTTTAACAGCTTTATTTACATTTTTGATCCCCCATGGACGTGCTTCGTGGTTGGTGATCATGTCAAGATATATATATATATATATATATATATATATATATATATATATATTTACCGCTTTTATATATATACCTGCTTATTGCTTTTATACAAATTGCAATATTCTGTGCGCTTAGGAATCATGTGATCACAGATTCATCCCATTGGATCTAGATTCAGTTCCCGTGATGGACATTTTCAGCTGTAAGCAGCTTGTAAATTATTCTGCGATGTCTGTATTTCCTCAGATGGTTTCCATACCCACGAGGAAGTCGGAATTATTTTTGGATATATTATTTTTCATACAGATGCCTCACATCCATCAAATAAAATCAATTCAGCCGCTCACTTAATAAAAAATGGGAATGTAAAAGGTCTCAATTCCTATTGAGCATCAGGGTTTGAAAAACCTCTTTTATAAAACATCATTACCATATCTTGCTAAAAATTGAATTTTTACATAAATTCAAACCCTATGTATATAGGTTCGAACGAGGCCTCGCATAACTTTCATATAACAGCACATTGACCCACACACACACACACACACACTCAGATAATAGTTTCTTGAAAAGAGGCGGTCACCATGGTAACACGGATGTCTGGGGTGCCTAACACCTTCCCCAGCATAACCAAGTCCCCGGACCCTAAATGAATCTCTTGCTTTACAGGCAAGTATATCGATGTCACATCATTGAGTCAATGTGCAAACCTTTTCTCGGTTGTGTTGGTACAACCATTTGAAAAACCAACTGGTGACTCTTAACAGTCCCATCGTCGACATTATACATGTCGAACCTTTTTCACTTGTTTTTTCAAACAAATCTCACCTAAAATGAGAACACCAAAGAACAAGTAACGGAAAGGGACACCCAAAAATCCCGATGTCGACAACCCATCTTGAGTCGCCAGATACATGGTACAGAATTCAAATACAACTTAATAATACAACTGTCGTGTACAATACGACAATGTGCGTTTGAATACAAATATTGCCTACTAGAGAGTATACAAACTCAAAAGGAGTCCTCATTACAATTATTATCACACTATTTCATAGAATAGTGAGGACTACTAATGCACCATCTAGGACCATCACTCTGCTCCCCGAGACTAGTCCCGGCTTACGTTCTCATTTCACGAAGAGAACAAAGAAAGAAGAAAGGGTGAGCTCAACTAGCCCAGTAAGAAATATTATGACTAAGATAATGCATAATAACTTATCATTAGCCTTTCAACAGTGTTAAACTAATAAAATATAATAACTATCAAGTTTAACTGCAGCGGAACAAGCAATCCATTAGAAGAGTCAAGTAGGGAATAAAATCTACTATCTTCTATGATTTAAAAGGTTTTTCATCACTTTTATCGCTGAGACTCAGCTTAATAAATAATCCACATCATCAAATCATCCCTGCACTACAGGCCAAGGATATTCTTTAGTATCACGACCACGAATTATCCATGCACTACGGCTAAAGATAATCATGTTTTCATCAACGGTCCTGATCATGCCATAAAACAATTCATCTTTGCACTACGGCCAAAGAGAATCCATAGTCATAATCATACCAAAAATTGTCCATCAATGCACTACAAGCTAATGAGGATTTTTTTCACATCATTTGTAATATTACGGTTATGATTATACCGAATAATCCCTGGTCATAATCATACCAAGTCCATCTATGCACTACAGGCCACAGATGACTTTCAAAAAAAAATAAACATGAGGATGATGACAATGATATAAGAATACAATAAAACAAGTTCAAGAATTAATTTATCTAGGAACTGATAACGTCCAAATTGTCAACATGATACTGCTTTGTAGAGTAAAATTCAAGAATGCTCAGAAGAATATTTTCATGAAAAGATACTGGATGAAGCGCAAATATCAAGGATATTCCACTAATTTCATGGAGTATAGAAGTCAAAACTTTAACCAACTGAGTATAATAAACAATGGAATAACAAAAGAAATCACCATGCATGCGGTACTTCGCATAGACAGGTTATTCCAACAGAATACTAAATAACGGAACTAGGTCAAAGTAAATTACACCGCAAGCGTGATGTTCCAAATGTAATAATAAAGAATGGAATAACAATAGAAATCACCATGCATGCGGTATTTCAGCAGATGTACAAAGTTATTCCAATAGAATACTAATAAGGCGAAATCGAAATCCCACAAAAACGCATGCATGTGATATTCCAACAAAATAATAATAAAAAGAACCGAACCAAATGTAAAACGCATGCACAAGATATTCCAAAGAATAATAAAAGATGGAATAATAGAAGAATGTCACCAAGTATAGGGTAGCAGCAGTATCTGAGTTATTCCAACAGAATAATAAATAATGGAATAACATAAGTTCTCTTCATGAATACAAAAGAATAACACCCTTACGAGTACAACAAATAATATTTCCTACCTTAAGAAGAAGAGTACTGGATATATTAGTAGTGAAGTAGTAGAATACTTTTCTTCTTTCTCTCTATAGTTTATCTCTCTAGAGTTTCAGTGAATTCGTAAGAAATAATGAATGAATGAGCTTTTATTTATAGAAAAATGGAATTTGATAGTAACTAACTCATGAATCGGTCCAGATTGATTTACTTTAATCGACGGTTCATATTTAAAGCAAAATCTTTTAATTAAAATATAATATATTCTATTTATAATCTAATAAAACGAATAACTTTATAAAAGATTTTACTATGCAAAACACTATGCAGTAACTATGCAAATACTATGCATAATAAAATATAATATATTCTAATTATTGTCTAATAAAATGTATAACTTTATAAAAGTATTCATTTTATATAAAAAGATTTTACTATGCAAAATACTATACATACACTACGTAAATAGAATATAATATATTCTATTTATAGAATAACTTTATAAAAGTATTACTGCTTTATATAAAAGATTTTACGTATTATTACATTAATAATACCAACAAAACCGAGTGACTTATCACGTAAGCATCAATAATTAATACCGTGTACTACTATGCAACCACGCCAGACATCGTATTTTTTAACACCGGTGTTTCAACAAGTTAATCGGTAAAACTTCCGCCGTTATTTTCATAAAGTATTTTTGTCATTTTCTCAATCCGACAATAATTCTGTTGTGGGGTCCACCAATGATTGTTTCATTGTACGAATATTCCCTGTTAAAATGAATATTCCTCGACCAATCGAATATTATATAACAACTTGCGTACTTTGCAAAATTTATAAATATTACCCACAACTATAACATTATCTCAAATTCACACCATAATATTAAAAAAAAAATTATTTCGAGAAAATTAAATATTTATTCATAAAATTTGGGGTCTCACAATCTCCCCTCCTTATGGAATTTCGCCCTCGAAATTTACGTATGTACCTGGTATGCCGAAGAGGTGAAGATCCCTTGACTTCATTTCAGATTCTAATTCTTGAGGTATAACCTTTGAGTGTTGAATACGATCCTTCTTATCCAAGATTTTAACACATATCTCCTCATATGTTAAATCTTCTGCTATATCGTTTAGTTCTAATTTAATAATGTGGTTCGGGTCGTCCACATATTTACGTAACATCGATACTTTAAAAACGTTATGAACACGCAACATACTTGGCGGTAAAACGAGTCTATAGGCTACAGTTCCTACTTCGTCGAGGATTTCAAATGGGCTAATTAAATCGAGGGTTGAGATTTCCTCTCTTCGTCGATTCTTGCTTCTAGAATAACGCCCTCTTGAACCTTCTTCTTCACATTCATCACCCGGGTGTGTAGCTTGAAATGACTTTAACTTTATCGATTAAAGTCGATTCTACTCGTATATTCGTTATCTTTACGTGGGTCCCTAGAGTCTTTAACTCTATCTTCATCACTTGTAAATTATACGAAATGAGTCTTTGTGTTAACAACATCGCACTCGTAAATGCATCCGATCTTCTACTCAATGCGTCAGCTACCACGTTCGCTTTCCCACGATGTTATTGAATGGTACGATCGTAATCTTCAATAGCTCGAGCCAACGTCTTTGGCGCATGTTACGTTCGCTTTAGTTGAAGAAATATTTAACAATTTTAGAAATGGGTTTTGTACTGGGGTCAATACAAAATTCGATTTCACGCTTTAGGGGTAGGCTAAGAAGACTTCAAGAATACGTCAGGAAATTTATTAACAATAGAAATATCATTCAAAGCTGTGACCCTCATCAAAGACTTGGATAGTACGTCACATTGATACCTATCAACTTGTCATCGTCATTAACGACATCGCCTACAGAAAGTCTGGCTTCGGTGCATTCCACACAAGAAAGTCAACAACAAAAGGATCGGGGCTCTTTACTTATGGCTTGATATGACAATGATTGACTTTAGTGGTTTGGTTTCTTGAATTCGCATAACAGGTTGGTTAGGAATATGAAAGCTAACAACCTTACGAAAAGCATGATGAGTAGTTAACCAATTGATTCCTAAAATCGCATCAAAGGCAAGTATTTTCAAAGAGACAAGATCAAAACGTAACGTGAAAGTGTTGATTTGAACAAGATTTATAAATAGTGGAGGTAACGAAGGTTTCACCGAACTGAGTTTAAACAGATATATCAAAGTCTAACTTCTCCGGAGTTAACTTCAAACATTGAACACAACTAGGTGAAATAAAAGAGTGAGTAGAACCGGATTCAACACTAGTATAGACTTCGCAAGAGAGTTTATAACTAACATACCCGTGATAATTTTATTCAGGTTCCTTGTCACAAAAAAAAATGCTCTTTCTTAAACTACCGGCTTTAGCTTGTCTGGGACATCCTTTGGCATCACTATCCCAGCTGGACTTGACTTCACCATACGACAAAATCGAGCTAGGTGACCTTCTCTTCCGCAATTAAAACACGTTTTGGATTGATGCGTACAGTTTGGACGGATGTGTCCCTCCTGTCCGCATTTGAAACATACGACCGGTGGTCGTTCTTCTTCCTTTGAAACGAGTGATGGTGCCGACGTCTTTACGTCATTGTTGAACCTTCTCTTCTTAAAATGTCCATTCTTATTGTTTTGACCATGATTACTACCGAAGTGGTTACCATTTCTGACATGTTGATTCCCTCCATGCTTATTATCACCGATTTAATGATTGTTATCACCAGTATTATCATTTTACCAGCTGCTCTCTTTTGGTTTGGTTGACTCATTATCGCGCTCTAATAACTGAGCCCTATTAAAAACATCTGAATATAAACACAGTTTATGAGAGATAAGATATTGACGTATCTCAGGTTTCAAACCTCTTAGAAATATTCGCATCATTCTCTCTTCATTATCAACTAAATGGGATGCAAATCGGGACAACTCGGCAAACTTGACTTCGTACTGCGACACAGTCATGTTTTTTTGCTCCAACTTGATAAATTCCACCTCCTTCATGTGACGAATGCTTTCGAGAAAGTTCTTGTCATTGAACAGCTCTTGGAACTTCTCCCAAGACATCTTGAGTGCATCAGGCTGGGTACATTTTACAGATTCCCACTAGTGATCTGCCTCTTCACGCAACATAAAGGTGGCAAAGGGAACCTTTTGCTCATCGGAGCATCCCAAGACATCAAATATCATGGTGATCTGCTTTAATCACGTCTCCGCCTTAAGTGGTTCTGGCTTTCCCAAAAACTCCGGTGGTCCCAGCTCCTTGAATTGCTTAGCGGTGACCAACCGTGGGTTGCCATTGTTTCTTCCCCAGATTATGAGCAGGAGCCGTCTTACCGATGTTTCATGAATTCTAAAAGCTCCTAAACGCACTGGCCGTTCAATCAATTGATCAAGTTGTTGTTTACAGAGGATTATCGCCATCCTGCTTGCACATTGTCCTCGATTATTGATCTGTGGAGAATCAACAGTCTCATGTGCTCCATTGCTTATCTCAACATTTTCAGATGCTATTTTCAAATACTGCCACAAAACAAGGGTTAATAAACATATCACATATTATCTCTATACTCTGACCGACCAATTAAATATCAAATAAACTTAGGTAGCTTATACTAGCGAAGGAATTCCCCATCTCTCCCCTCCTAGTTCTAGTCTCACATCTTAGCCAGGGATCATATCCCTAAGCTTTGATACCAACTGTGACGCCCCCAAAATTAGGTATACATCACCCATCTTGAGTCGCCAGATACATGGTGGTACGTAATTCAAATATAACTTAATAATACAACCGTCAGGTATACAATACGACAAAACATAAATCGTAAGTTTGAATACAAATATTGCCTACTAGAGAGTATACAAACTCAAAAGGAGTCCTCATTACAATTATTATCACACTATTTCACGTAATAGTGAGGACTACTAATGCACCATCTAGGATCATCACTGCTCCCCGACTAGTCCCATTTACATTCTCATTTCAAGAAGAAACGGTGAAAAAAGGATGAGCTCAACTAGCCCAAGAAGAAATATTATGACTAAGATAATGCAAAATAATTTATCGTTAGCCTTTTAACGATTTAAACCGATAAAATATAATAACTATCAAGTTTAATTGCAGCGAACAAGCAATCCATTAGAAGAGTCAAGTAGAGAATAAAATCTACTATCTTCTATGATTTAAAAGGTTTTTCATCACTTTTATCGCTGAGACTCAGCTTAATAAATAATCCACATCATCAAATCATCCTTGCACTACAGGCCAAGGATATTCTTTAGTATCACGACCACGAATTATCCATGCACTACGGCTAAAGATAATCATGTTTTCATCAACGGTCCTGATCATGCCATAAAATAATTCATCTTTGCACTACGACCAAAGAGAATCCATAGTCATAATCATACCAAAAATTGTCCATCAATGCACTACGGGCCAATGAGGATTTTTTCCACATCATTTGTAATATTACGGTTATGATTATACCGAATAATCCCTGGTCATAATCATACCAAGTCCATCAATGCACTACAGGCCACAGATGACTTTAAAAAAAAAATAAACATGAGGATGATGACAATGATATAAGAATACAATAAAACAAGTTCAAGAATTAATTTATCTAGGAACTGATAACGTCCAAATTGTCAACATGATACTGCTTTGTAGATTAATATTCAAGAATGCTCAGAAGAATATTTCCATGAAAAGATACTGGATGAAGCGCAAATATCAAGGATATTCCACTAATTTCATGGAGTATAGAAGTCAAAACTTTAACCAACCGAGTATAATAAACAATGGAATAACAAAAGAAATCACCATGCATGCGGTATTTCCGCATGACAAAGTTATTCCACCGAATACTAAATAACGGAACCGTGTCGAGCAAAATTGAACCGAAGCGTGATGTTCCAATGAATAATAAAGAATGGAATAACAACAAATCACCATGCATGCGATTGCTGATGACAAAGTTATTCCAATGTATACTAATAAGAACGGAATCGTGTCCCACGTAAAATGCATGCAGGCAGGATATTCCAATGTAATAATAATAAAGATGTAACCAGTCCGAGTAAAACGCATGTATGTGATATATTCAATAGAAAAATAAAGATGAATAATAGAAGAATGTCACCAAGTATAGGGTAGCCACAGATATATCTGTTATTCCAATGTAATAATAAATAATGGAATAACATAAGTTCTCTTCAAAATAAGAAAGAAAGAGTACCCTTACGAGAGTACAACAAATAATATTCCCTACCTTAGAAAGAAGAAGTACTTGGATATAGAAGTAGTGAAGTAGCGAACACTTTTCTTCTTTCTCTCTATAGTTTCTCTCTCTAGAGTTTCAGTGAATTCGTAAGAAATAACGAATGAATGAGCTTCTATTTATAGAAAAATGGACTGCATAGTAACTAACTCATGAACGGTCCAGATTGATTTACTTTAATCTGACGGTTCATATTTAAAGCAAAATCTTTTAAATAAAATATAATATATTCTATTTATAATCTAATAAAACGAATAACTTTATAAAAGATTTTACTATGCAAACACTATGCAGGCACTATACAAATACTATGCATAATAAAACATAATATATTCTAATTATTGTCTAATAAAACAGATAACTTTATAAAAGTATTCTGTTTTATATAAAAAGATTTTACTATGCAAAATACTATACAGACACTATGCATAATAGAATATAATATATTCTATTTATAGAATAACTTTATAAAAGTATTCTGTTTTATATAAAAAGATTTTCTGTATTATTACATTAATAATACCAACAAAACTGAGTGACTTATCACGTAAGCATCAATAATTAATATCGTATGCTACTATGCAACCAATGCCAGACATCGCATACATTTAACACCGTGTGTTTCAACAGCTTAATCAGTAAAACTTCCGTCGTTATTTTCATAAAGTATTTTTTGTCGCTTTCTCAATTCGACAATAATTACATTTAGGGTCCACCAATGATTGTGTCGTTGTTATGCGAATATTCCTGTTAAAAACGAATATTCCCCATTAATCGAATATTATATAACAACTTGCGTACTTTTTGCAAAATTTATAAATATTACCCACAACTATAACATTATCTCAAATTCACACCATAATATTAAAAAAAAATATTATTTCGAGAAAATTAAATATTTATTAATAAAATTTGGGGTCTCACAAGATTGATATATATAGATATTGAATCTTTAACAATAACAAAATTTTAATTTAAAAGAAATATAGATATTTAATAATTAAAGTAATAAATTAAATATATATATTGTTGGTGGACTTGTTATCATTTTTTGGATGCAAACTTGTAAAAAAAGTTTATATCCTGCATATACATTATCCAAAACATTCAAAATATTAAATTCTTTTTATATTCTGCATATATCAATATCGATCTGCACAGGGGCGGATCTCCGTTCTCAACAAGGGCAGATTTTTTTAGTTGAAAACTAAAATGAAGAGCTAAAACTTCGCAAGTTAGAGAACGAGAGTTTGAATACATTATACACTCGTGTGTTTAGTTTATTTATCGTAATAGTAGTTTAAGTTTTTTTCCCTCTATAAGTTTAAGTTTATCAAGTTTTCTTTTTGCCCTTATGCCTATACCTAGAAAAAAAATTAAAACATAGGCACTGCCTACTCTTCCCTCTTAATAGATTCGTCACGGGCCTAATTACTACTTTGTGTTTCACTTGGTTTATGAATAAATATGGTTCTACAATTTTTTGTCTTTATCTATTTTTTTTAAAAAAAATAGTGGCTTGTTTTGATGTAGAAACAAACATTGCAATTGATTTGCATCAGCATGTACTTGGTAACATATCAATTTATATAGCAATATAAATTATTTAGTCACAAAATTTTAATATGAATTAAAAACCAATAATTAATTAAATAAATGGATGTTATAAAAGATTATTAAAATTAAAAACAAAGATGATTAGAGGAAAGAGACCATTCTCATTGTATTTTTATGTCTACACCATCCTCTTGACAATACAACTATTTATAGGTACATCAACATCAATATTTGGAGGTTTCAAAACTCAAAGGTCATGAGTTTCAAACCTTAAAGGATATGAGAGTTACAAAGCTCAAAGGTCATTACAATAAAGAGGGGTAGGAATGTATCTAGACATGGGTAGGAATGTATCTAGACATCCACACACTATGTATAATTTTATAACACTCCCCCTTGGATTTCTATTGTATAGCCATACGCATTGAAAGCTGCCTCATTAAAAACCTTACAATGAAAAACCTAATGGGAAAAAAACATTGGTTAAGGGAAAAAGAGTGCATCGCGTATTAGCTCCCCCTCATTAATGTATCCTTAAGTCCTCAGCTGTTGCATTCCAATATTGCAACACAATCCTTTAAACATTGTAGTTGGTAATGCTTTGGTGAACAAATCTGTTAGATTATCTTTTAAGAAAATTTGTTGAACATCAATGTCACCGCACTTATCAAGGTCATGTGTGAAAAAAAAATTCAGTGATATGTGTTTTCTTCTATCTCCTTTGATGTATCCTCCCTTTAATTGAGCTATACATACAACATTGTCTTCATACAGAATGGATGGAGTTCTTTTGTAGCAATTTTCTAAGAATATGCCTCATTAAAAATCTTACCAAATAAAAACCAAGAGGGAAAAATTTTGGCGAAGAAAAATAGTAAAATATTCTTGTATAACTTCTAGTGCCTTGAGATTGCCTCATTAAAACCTTGCAAAGGAAAACCCAGTGGAAAAAAAACCTTAGCCAAGGAAAAAGAGTACAATCAGGACATATCATTTTTACTCTCCTTTATAAGTACATAGAATTTCCATTGTTCATGGTAAAAATATATTTAAGTCAAAGCATGCCAATATTGTGCACCATCTTCTTCATTTGGTAATGACTTAATGAATATATCAACCAAATTATCACATGATCATATATGTTTGATATCAATATCGTCATTCTTCTAGGGCTCATGTGTTTAAAATAATTTTGGTGCAATATGCTTGGTTCTATCACCCTTTGGATAAAATAATCCCAAATTAATAGTCTCACGAAGATAACATAAAATATGTTTAATTTCATTACAATGTCTTCGAGTTGATGCATAACTATACACTGCTAGTAAGTTAATTGCAAATGTTATATCAGGTTTTGTCAAATTTGCAAGATACATCAAAGTACCAATTACATTAAGATATAGTACTTCAAGACCTAAACACCAATTTCACGAAGATATGGTACTTCAAGACCAAAAGTTTCTTTATCATTTTCTTGTGGTCAAAACGGATATTTCTTGATATCAACTGACCAACCCATCATTGGAGTACTCAAAGGATTTAACATTATTCATGCAAAGTTACTTTAGGACTTTTTCTGTGTATGTTGATTGATGAACAAGAATTCCATAGTTCAATTTGTAGGCCAAGACAAAAATTTATCTTACCAATATCTTTCATCTCAAATTTATTATTTTTGTCTACTCTTCTAGAGCAAGATCTTTCATCAATAAATACAGTAATAATAGCAAATCCAGATTATGATTTTTTGATAAAAATACATGCACAAATTGAATTATTCTCAAATCCTTCTTTCAAAAGATATCCACTCAGGCGATTATACCACAATATGCATCTAGATTGCTATATAACTCATATAAGAATCTTTGTAGCTTGATAGAATACATATTTCAAGATATAGAATTTATGCTTCAGGCATTTTATATCCTTCAGGGATTTTCATGTAGATATCATTATCTAATAATCCATACAAATATGATGTAATAACATCCATTAATTTCTCTTGCTACCAAGCTAATTAAAAATCTGAATGTAATTGCGTCCATTACAGAAGCATATGTTTCTTTATAATTAATACCATGTCTCTGCGAGAACCTTGTGCTACAAGTCGTGCTTTGTAACATATAATTTCATTTTTCTTATTTCGTAAAAATACCCATTTGTATTCAACAGGCATCACACCTTTAGGTGTTTGGACTACAGGTCCAAAAACTTCATGTTTACTTTGTGAATTTAGTTCTACTTGAATCGCCTCTTTTTACATTGGCCAAATATTTCTACATTCATCAACGATTTGTGGTTCATATACATGATCATTACTTCTGGTAATACCAATAGCAACTTTATATGAAAATATGTTGTCGACAACGATTTTATTTCTATCCAATATATACATCTCATGTATATATACATAATGTATCGAGATCTCGTTATTTTTAGGTACCTGATCCTCTTCAGGGGATAACTCATCCTCTTCAGGGGATAACTCTTCAAGAGTTTTATTTACAAGAGATTTTTGTTCATAAGTTTTGGATAGATAAATAATTTTTTTAGCCTGTTTCATGGGTATAGCCTTTTTATAGGCTGCAACTATTTTTTCTTGTACTTTCTTCTTCTGGGAAATTTTATTTTTTTAACACCGATAGGTCTTCCACGCTTCAGGTGTGGTTTTGATTCATTTGTTGCTGTATAAACTGATTATCCTACAGGGGACTTCAATCCCTGCTAGAGTATTAGCAGCTGGAAAGTGAGATATCACTATTTTATCGGTGAATAATTCTGGTAATTAATTTGCAATTCATTGCAAATGAATAATCTTTTGAACTTCTAGTGCATATTGATTTGTATGAGGATCAAGATTAAATAACGTTAAAACATTCCAATTAATCTCCCATCATGCTTCAGGCAACGATCTCAGGTCGTGCTTCAGGCAACGATTTTTCTACCCCTAATGGTGGGAAGACTGTTTCATTAAAATAATAATTCTCAAAATATACCTTAAAATATCACTTATTGAGGTTATGATGCAACATGTAAAATAGCATGACCCCAAGCATAAATTGGTAATTTTGATTTCATAATCAAAGGTCGAGCAATAATTTAAAATCTCTTAAAAATTGATTCAGCTATACCATTTTGAGTATGTGTATTTGCAACATGATGTTTAACATAAATTCCAATTAACATGCAGTATTCATCAAAAACTTGAGATGTGAATTTTACCAGCATTATCTAAATATAATTTCCTAGTTATATAATCAGAAAATTGTACTCGTAACCTAATTATTTGAGCAAGAAGTATAGAAAATGTAATATTTCTAGTTAAAAGTAAACATATATGTGATCATCTGGTTAATATATCAATTAAAATAATAAAATACTTGAATGAACCACACATGGTGGGTGTATTGGTTCAAATAGATCACCTTGAATTCTTTCTAAGAAATATGAACACTCAATAATAATCTTTAAATGTGATGGTTTGGTAATTAATTTAATTTGATATAATCAACAAGTAAAGGAATCTTCTAGTTCTTTAAGGGATGTTCATGGGAGTTTTCAATAATTGGACGCATTATTAATGATCTTGGATGATCAATACGATCATGTCAAATCATAAAAACCTTTGGATCTAAACACTTCTGGTGTATTGCACACTTCTGGTGTATTACAATATTTGTTTCAACTATTCTCATTTTAGTATAATATAACCTAGAAGAGAAAATATATAGTTTTTCTAATATGAGCTTCTGTCCTGATATTATTGAAGTAATATTTCCTTTTCTTTATATTACTTCAATTTTATTTCCACTACAAAAAATGGTGATTTTGCAAAAAAAAAACAGTTTCGTTGCTAAATGTGCGAAATTTCGTTGCCAAATGCCATTTGCAACGATTTTTCGGTCGTTGGACATTTCGTTGCGCAATGAGCGTTGCTATTGTCTAGCAACAAATTGTTTTTTTCGTTGCTGAAAGTAATATATTTCGCAACGAAATTTTGTTTTCGTGTAAAATCATAAATCATTTAGCAATTAAATATTTTGTAGCAAATTTATTAAGAAATTATTACTGAAAAACAATTTTTATTGCAAAATACGCCTAATTGGCAACGAAAAGAATCTTTTTATTTTTCAACGAAGATAAATTCGTTGCATTTGATACACATTTGCCAACGAAGTTTGTCGTTACTGAACAATATAGAAATTGTTGCCTTAATTGGTTTTCGTTGCTAATTGTGTACTTTTTTGGTAACGATGTTTGTTGCTAAATGTACAAAATAAACCAGTTATCTATTAATTTGCAATAAAATTTTGCGTTGTCGTTGGTTTTTTTATGAATAATTATGATGAAATAGCAACGATACTATTCGAAGATGATTGTTTTTAGAGAGTAACAAAAGTTATTGTCAATTAGCAACGACACTATACGTTATCATTTACTTTTCATGTGCAACGAAATTTGTTATGATTTGCAACAATATAAATATTGCCTTTTCTTTTGTTATGTAACGAATGTCAAAATTATTTTATAAACAAAAACAATTATGTCTCAATAACCCCATAGCAAATTATGACAAAAATACAAAAAAAATTAAAATATTATTAATTAAATAAAATCTTCTGATACATGGTCATTCGTCATCTTTACAATCAAACTGCGTACGACTGAAAACTACAAAGCCCGTCTTAATTGACACTATTTGCCATCAAGAGGTTAACACTAGTGCCATATATGAAAAAAAAATCAAGAAAGGAATGTTTATAATAGGAAACAATACTTAAGCTTACACAAGAGTTTCAACCATGGTTCATCCTCCAGGTATTCAGCCAATATTAAAACAACATCAGCCACTACACCAATAAAGAGGTTAATTAAGGAATTTAAAGATATAATTAAAGAATTTATAGACCTTTGAAAATATCTTGTCCCTCTCACAAACTTATTAGTTTGAAAGACAATTATTCAATAAGAAAGTACGCATTAATCCAAATATTGTGTCTTATAAAAGCGAACTCCAACAAACTTATTTACAACAACTCATCAGTGTTTTCTCATTTGTTCCATATTCAAATAAATCATATGATTAGTACCAGAACAAGAATGAGAAGAAAGATAAGAATAACTCAGATTAAAATTAAATTGGTGTATAGAGAACCCTAGAAAATCAAGATATAGTCCATGCATATATCTTGAATGAAATAAGACAAGATTATCCCTATCTTTTCTGCGTAAAACTTATCTCAGGGACCCATTGACCATGTACTCTGTCACTGTTGCCAAATTGGTAGCAGGTCCATCCGAGACTACACCATACAAGGCCACAATATTTGGATGATGAAGCTGACCTAATATGTGGGCTTCCTTCCATAAGTCTGCAACCTGCAAAAAGGCAAACATAATCAACAATCAGTCACAAAATGATGAAGTATAAACTCATTACAAATTCAGTATAGTTATACTGCTACGAGCATTCTGACTTGAATGACGCATAAACATATGACGAATTAATTGCTACCATATATTACATCAACTAATTTTAGTTAATTTACGTATTGATGGTTTCCTCATTGTCATGTGCAACCTACGTACACTTTGACGCATAAAAGATAAATGCACAATTTCAAAATAATAAGTCATAACACCATGGTTTTGACATAGGAGCTATGTAGAGATGCATCCAATTAATGGTTCTTTCCAACTGTAGGATTGGAATTTGGAATGCTTCACTCTCAACTCACAAATACAAATAAATGCAATAGCCAAAATTTAACTGATGAACTTTGGATCAGAACTAACAACAAAAACTCCTTTGCTTCAAAACTTGTAACTCACCTATACGGATACGGGAATCCGAACTGATAGCCGTAAGAAACTGGTTGATGGTAACTGGGGCTTCCAGCATATGGCCCCCTAAGTGTTTGTGGACTTCCAAGATAGGGCACAACTGTTCTCGTACGTCCTATGATAAGCAAAATCAAACACCGAAAGATGGCATGCAAAATTATTTGTATTGATATTTCATTTCCTTTTTCCTATTTATAGTTCCTCCATCTCAGTTTGACCGTCAATGTTCAAAACAATGTCTATCACATACATTTTACGGCGTGCCCTATGACACATTTAGATGTAATATTTTTCATATTCTGTTTTTTTTTTAAAATAGCAACATAAATGCTAAAGAAAAATTTAGAGAAACTACATGTTAAAGTATATATCTAAAGTTTGAATGCCCTAAAATTAACAAAACATGGTTTTGAACCATGACATTCAAACTAAGATGGAGGAGGCAATAAACATATATGTTTGTTCAAATTAAATGAGATAAGTAGGATGATAGACAAGATTCCTTTGATTTCTTCCATTAGTTAAATTTGTCAATGCAGAACACATACCTCATCGATATTCAAGATAATACAAGTGTAACGATCGAGAAATTTGTAATTTAATTTAAATATTTATTGAATTAAATAAATATTTTTAAATAATTTATTTATTAAGGAAAATAAATAATTGATAATTGTGGTGAATTAATTTAGTAATTAAATTGAATAATGATAATTTTATTGAGGATTTAATTTAAGAAAATAATTAAATTAAATCAATTGTTTAATATTTAAGAGTAATTAAATTAAATGAATTTTTTAATTTAAAGGAAATAAATAAATTAAATGAAGTGATGTTTCTAATTTATTAATTAAATTAGATATATATAATTATTTATTAATTATAAGTATAATGATAATAAGGTTTTTATTATTATTATAAGTTATTTAAATTAACTAACTAAATTATTTAAATTAATCAACTAAATGTGTGACATGAAACTATATAATATAATAATATTAAAATAATTTGGTTTGAGAATTATGTGGTTAGCCAAACATGGCCTTGTGGCCTTTGGTTTTTCCAACTAACGTCTTTTGTTTTTTTAACTGAAAAAGAACGTGGGAATTTAAGCCATATCAGTTTATTTTATTAGTTCGCGTCTTATTTTCTCATAAGGCTAGATAACAGAAATACAGAGAAAAGCTAAGAGAGAAGGGAGAGAATTCTTGAGTTTTCCAAAGAAAATTCAGTGGTGATAACAAGGGTTCCAAGCAAATTGGAGGTATATTATTTAAACCTTAGTATTATGTATATATATTTATATACATGTATGAGTTTACGACATAATTTATATGTTATGTGAATTCGATTTTTGTTGAATTGTTGCTAGACAATTGAATTGTGATGATTATATGTGTTGGTTATGTTTGAGTTTGTACGAAAAGCAAGAATTCGTATGCTATTACAGTTTAAAAAGGAAGAAAAGTATGACAGTGTATATTTTTCCATATGGCTTGTGAATAGTACTAATTTTAGTGGCCAATTCGTATGCTAAACAGTAAATTGAGTCTTGTTTATGCTAGCTTATTAAGAAGCGAGCATAACGTAATTTGAATTAAGTATTTTGGCCAAGTTTTGAGATGTCAGTGGTGATTTTTGTGAAAGAAGTTCAAAATTGGAGTTTTATATGAAAATATGGAATTTTGAGAAATTAAACTAGTTTTAGTTGATGATAAATTGTGTTAATTGGTTGTAAATATTAGCAAACATGTTTGTAATAGTCTGTATCAATTGTAGATGTTAATTTCAATTGTTTGATGGGTGAAATTAAGTGTTAGTTGGGCTAAAACTGCATCGCTCATGCCGAGTCTCAAATCTGTTCATAATTCAAATAGTATTTATACCGGTGCCAAGGCAAAGCGCAACTGCCCCATTGGGTTTTCTAGCCGAGCACAGCACCGGTAGCAATACCATACAAGGCAAGGGAACAGTACATTGCGTTGATGTGCTTCGAGCTGGCAAGCGAAGACTTTCTTTATTCGCAGGTTATGTGTATTGGACTTATATTAGTCTAGCATGCACGTTAATGATGTCGAGACATAATATAGACTACAATAACGGGTTGTCATGCGTTGTAATACAAAGTGTAAATGATTTTTAAATAATTGTTAAATAAGTTATAAATGAAACTAAATGTGGTGTTTTCAAAGTTAGAGGTGAACGATTAAGTTATGTTGGCTCGTAGTGAGATTTCGGATTCGTTAAGTGTGTTAACCTATATGGTTAGATGCTAAGTTAACGATATGACCTAAATGATGGTTTAAATCCTTAAAGCTAATGTTCATACAATTAATTGTTGTTGCGGTTTTAATGATGTATGTAGGATAATTGGAGATTATTTTACACTTGTGTAGCTTACAAACAAGGCAAGTTCTTTAACCCTACTCTTATAATAATTGTGCAAGTTTCTAAACCTTATCTTTGTCATTGAGCAAGACTATTGATTTTATTCTGATGAATGATTGAATAAGCTTATATAACCTAATTCGTTACATCGAATGAGTTTCACATTCTCATTTCTTGTTATTAGTATTCAAAACATATATTGTTCTAACATATTGATTCAAAGGAGATTATTTTAATTCCTTTAATATAATATTTTGCATATATATCATGCTTATTTAGTTATATATTGTTGATATCCGATCTTTGACTTTGATAGCCTTGTTCAGCTATACATTCTTGTATTAAAACTTTATTGATGGAAATTGAATAAGTGTTCTAAAATTCTAGAAACACTGATAAACTAGTTCCAAACTAAACTTTCTTTAGTGCGGAAATTCTAAATTCAAACTGAGACGAACAACCCTAACAGAGGGGATTTTGTACGTGTAACGTTTAGATGTTTGTGCACAATACATGGTACAAAGGGCTGATCCCCCTAAGTACGTTAAGAAGAGTCTGTACAGTTTAATGACTGTTAAGGTTAAGGTAATAGCACTTAAACACCGTGGACATAGTTTGTGGTCTTAAGACCCTCAGATAATTAAAGTTCGAACTTATTTTCTATTTTGATTCGTGGAACAAGTTCTTTATTATTTAGTATTCGTTGTTCACTCTCATATTGTTATTATACTACCTTTATGTTAGTGAGCAATTGTTTGCTCACTCTTGCAATTAAACAATGCAGCTAAAGTTGAAAGAGGTGATGATCCATCTACTAGCAAGGGAAAGGGCAAGATGTCTAAGTGATGAAGAATTGTTTAAAGCTTATTTAAATGCTTGAAGTTTTAAGACTCGTTTTATTTTATAATGTATTCCGCAAACTAATGTAATAATTTTAAGGTTAGATTACCTGGGGTTTATTTTGAGATTATGATGTAACCCTTTAATGGGAGAGATTATTGTTTAAGTTATTTAAATTATGGGTAGTTAGATATAATAGTTTTTGATAAGTGAGCACCAAATCATGTGAGAATGAAGTACCTGGATTTGGGGGTGTCACAACAAGTATTATGGACTATTGCAAGTGGTCCTATAATCAAGACAGGTAGAAAAAATAATATTGGAATAATTACTATAACGAACAGAGGTATTTACTTCTGATAGTTATAGTTATTATTTTTTAATTAAATTATAACTTTGGTACTAGATTATTATTCTATTGCCAAATGTCAACTTGTTAGGTCTGTTACACCAAACTACACATTTATATGGAAAATATATGAATACACCAATCATGCAAAAAAGCCAAAGATGCTTTATGTTTTCCTCCACTAGAGTAAACAAAACAGAAAAATCTAGAAATCATATGGTCTTGAGATTAATATGTTATCTTATAATACAAGTGCCACTACCACATAGTATGAACTCAAATAGTATTGATTGAAACGCGCTATAAATTCGACAGAAATAAGTCAGCTGAAGAATTACCACTCAAGTAACTCTGCATTCACTTGCATAATATGTGCAAATCGGTGTGATAAATTTCATTCATGCTCAAACCTGACTGATTTATTTTTCTAGTTCAATATGCTTATATCTATTCTTCTAGTAACATTTAACAGAACACATTGGCAACTCAACGGTAAAGCAATTTAAGCATAAAGTACCTAAATTAAGTTAGATATATAGACATAACAAAAAGAGAACATGATTTGGATTTCTGGAAAAATATGTTGCAGCTTTACCATACATAGCCACAAAGGTGCTTGGCATGGGTGTGTCAATGTGTGTGCATATCAGGAGGGGGGAGAGAGAGATGTAAACCAAAGAAGTGAGATCAAAGCAACAATTTTAGCTCTACACAAAACTATACTTGGATCAAGCCCAATAACTGAGTTTTGTCTGAATATGAAAAGTCAAGCAAACTAAACGCTCAAATCCATGAACCCCTCCCCCCCCCCCCCCCCAAAAAAAAGGGAGGGGGGGAATAGTAAGGAAGAATTAATGAAACAAAACTAGTTGGGTAAATGGTTAAATCTTATAGTTAAATCAAAATGGAAATGATTAGGCCACAAATCAGTAACTAAGGACTTTCTGAACAGATCTGCTAAAGCCTAGAATGATTGAAAATTTACCGCACATAGCGAGAAAGAGATAGGGGGGCTTCAGGTTTATAACAATCTCTATCTTTACAAATTCATCTCATTGGTATTTCCAACAGTAACGAGAATGGAGCTCTCAATCCTGATAGTGACTGTGACAGTATTCAAGAACCATGTCAAAAGCCACCAAATCCAAGATTATAGTAGAAGTCAGATGGAGACTACTTAAAATGATAATGTTAGTTCCCAGAGGCACAATAGTTATCTAGAAGGGGGGGTTGAATAGATATTTAAAAATTATTTTCGTTTTAACTTGTTAGTTGATAATGATTAAAACACAACGGAATTAATATTTGTTTTAATCTCCCTTAAGATAGTGAGTTAATGAGAGTGAGGCAGTTATAGCAGTTATGGCATATATAGCCGTTATAGCAAGAATGTAATAGACACAGTCGTTTTAAGTGGTTCAGAGCACTTAAAGCTCTTAGTCTTAAAGCTCTTAGTCCACTCTTCTACTCCTCGAGTAGGAAATCCACTAAGGATGTCTTTTACACTTTCTGAATCACACAGATTCCTTCTAGACCAGCAGTCTAGGCACTTTTTAGTTCACTCTTGAACCCTTCAAGTCCAGCAGACTTTGCTTCTTCACAGTTCACTTAGAACTCTTCAAGTCCTTCTAACTTGGAACTCTTTCTTCAGTTGATTGGTAGTTGTTGTGTTCTTGATTGTTGCTACTCAGTTGCTGTTAAGCACTTGTTCAAAAGAACTGAGTAGCTGAGCAAGCTTTCTCTTTTTCTCAGATCGTAGAGTTAAGCGTTGAGTGTTCTTGTACGTTTTTTTTTTCAATGCTTGCTTGCTTCTCTCATCTGCTTGATTTGCATATATGTGATCTTGAAAACTATCCGTTGGATCCATCCGTTGAAGCATTAAATGCATTTGACATTTTTGTACTTTGATGGAGACTTTTCTGCACATCTTCTGAATTGCATTCTGGCCCACTAACACAGCATACTACTTTCTCACCTAACACCTGAAATGGTGTTTTTCTCTTACAAATGGTACTTTTCTTAGCTTCTTCAATACGCTTCTTTGTTGCATACTAAGGATATCTTTATGCCTTTGGGACTGGTGAGTATGTCAACGTTTAGAACCCATTTCACATTTGTTGGAGTTTGTCTCCACACAAAATGTGGGGCTCGAAGCTTCTGACACAAGGTAGATGATACTCTACGATTCAGATCGTGGTGTCTTATCGCCTTGGTGCTTGGTCTGATGTTATCAACAGAGAGCACTACGATTTCTCTTAAATACTTACACACTACGATCTTTACTTGCTTGAGTTGTAAACTCTATGTTTCCAAGAACACACTACGATCTCTGAGTTGGCTCGACAAACGTTGGGACTACTCTACGATTTCTAAAGAGGCCCTTCAAGGCAGGCACACTGCGATTCTCGATGCTCTACGTTCCTGCCTTGGCTTCTGCAATTTTGATCAGCTTGATACACTACGATCTCTTTGAAGCCTGTCAATTACATCTTAAGATCAACCTAACAAGTTTGTTCTTCTTTTCTATACATTCATTTTCAGAATGATACACATTAAGAGTTTAGATCAACCTAACAATTTTGATCTATCACTAAGTCCTTGTACACAGATTCAATTAAGGACTTTACATATAATCATGAGTATTTACATTTAAACATAAAATCAAAATATGCACTCGCCCACCAATCTCCCCCTATTTGATGTTGACATAACCAAGGAGATTTGTTGACATGATTATTAGATTCTAGATGCATTTGCAGGAAAGTAAACATGACTTAATATTTTAGTGAACAGCTAAAATTTCTAGAGAATAAGCATAAATTTATTGATGTTCGAAGAATATTACAATTTAACTTTACATCAATAAGAATTTAAATGTTCATTTATCTCTATTTCTTTGATCTTTTGCGAGGAGGATAGGCATACTCCTCAGCCCTTCTTTTCCTGCTAGCTTCATCCCACCTGGCTATATCTTCCAGCTCACTTGGGCTTAGCCTAGGATTTTGGTCATGTCTGCTCATGAATGCAGGATCTCTAGTTGGCATTCTAAGGTCTGTGGTGGTCACATTGTATGAGTTGGTAGCTGGCCCTTGACTCCTTATTGGCTGAGCCATTAAGACTTCCTGCTGATCAGATCGTTGAGTCTGATTGCTTGATCGTGGAGTCTGTTGGAATTGCCTTGTAGGAGGGCTTCTTGAAGCTTGAGTGTGGAATTGTCCTCTGCCTCTTCCCTGGCCTCCTTGAACTTCTGTCCCTTTATTCTCCCCTTTTATGTCAGCATCAAGGTTTCGAATGTCTTCAGATAGTCGAGTCACTCCTTGGACGAGCTCGTTGAGTTGGCTTCAAGTTTGAGAAATGTCCTCTCGATTTTCCTTGATCAGAGCTTCAGATCGAGCTTCTCTGTTTCGGAGGACAACTAGAATAGTGTCAGTTTGATGTTCTTGGTTTACGTAGGCTTTTTGAAATTCTTTGACTGCAGTTTTCAAACTGATGATGTTCTCCATCATAAGGTTATTCTGGGCTTCTTGAGATTTCTGTAATGCAAGAACAGCCTCTCTTTGTTTATTGGATGCCAGGAAATAAATATCATCTCTGTCCTTTATGCTTTTAATCATTTCCTTGATGATCTCCCTCAACTTCTTTGTAAGCTCAGCATTTAGGGTGCCCGGGAGATTGTTTGCAGCAGTGATCATTTTTGTCAGCCGGAGATGAATGAATTCTGAGTGAGCTTCCAGACTTTTATCGATGTCCTTGATCACTTTCTTGGATACTTCCTTCAGCTCAGCTTTGGTGGGCAGATCTAAAAGTAGTTCGCTGAGTTAAGGAATGTATGGAGGAAGGGATGGTTTCTTATATTGATCATGCAAGGAGTAGAGGGCAAGATCAAGATTGAAGCATTCATTTGATGATGAAGAGGGTATATCTGGTGGAGGGGACTTTGTTTGGGTGTCTGAAGAGGGTGACTCCACGATTTGAGCTTGGGACTCTATGATGGGGCTAGAGTCAGCAATCGTAGAGATGATGGGAGTTGGGATCAATATGAAGTTTGGCACGTTTGGTTCATCGCCATGTGAAATTTTGGGATTCTCAGAATCGGGGATTGACTTGTGGATTTAGAACCACTTCCATCCAAATTTTGGAAATTCATAAAATTGGCTGGAAAAAGACAGTGGATAGTGATTCACTCTATAAAAAACTGGGACAGTTAATACCTCATGCATCATTCGTGAGGAGGGACCATTTGTGATGAGCTTCTTGGCAAAGTTGAAGTTGCCTAGAAATCCATGAGCTAGCACAATGATGGCTGGATATTATTTGAAGCTCTAAAACATGTGACTCTAGGAGTTTAGAATTTGAGCTTGATGATAAGGCATCATGGGAAGATAGGAGAACAGCTGATTGTAGAGATAACTCCTATACCCATCACGGCCCACGCCTGTGATCTCAAGTTCATCATCATCTTTATCTTCCTCTTCTTCTCCATCTTCTTTTGATGATTCCACTATGTCAATGACTTCCTTTTGACTTTGTTGCTCAGGCTTTCCCTCATTTTCTGCATGAACAGCTTCTTCTGTAAAGGGGATATCATGAGGCTCCCCCTCAGCTGGAGCATTTTCTAAGGTGAGAACTTCAGGTGTCTCCCCCTCAGTTGGAGCATTTTCTAAGGTGAGAACTTCAGGTATCTCCCCCTCAGCTTGAGCTATGTCCTCTTGGCTTTCTTTGTTTAGTTCCATTTTAGCAGCCATCTTTTTGTCTTCCTCCTTGAGTACTCCTTCATTGATAAGTATGTACTTCTTAACCAATTTTTGTCTTGGTTTTCTAGGCTGAGCCACAGCCTCAGGACTTTCTTCAGTTTCAGATTTGTCCTGTTGATCAACCAGACCATCTGGTGCAGCAGCTTCCTTGCTCGATGTGTTCAGTCTGGTCTCTACGATTGGTAGAGACTCTATGATCGAAGAGACAGATGGCCTCTTGGACTTGTGACTGATTTTGTTCTTCTTCAGCAGATGTGCTATGGTGGCTCTATCTTCATCTGCCTCAGCCTGCTGTTGTTTTCTTCTTAGCAACCTCAGAGCCTCAATATCAGAGGACTAGTCTTTAGCTTCCTCTTGCCCTTGCTTTTTTTGATAAGGGCAGTGGGTTCTCCCTTGTTGATTTCTTCTTCTTCTTCTGCAGTCTCTTTGACGACTGACATGTTTCCTAGAAACCCTGATTCCTTTAGATCACCAGTTCTTCCACTGGACTCAGTCGTCATGCATACATACTCAGCTGGATTCCTTTTCAAATTCTCAAACAGTTGCTGGGTCATTCGTCTGTTTGGATTGATGGACTCTCCTTCATCGTCCCCAATCTTATCACCCAGAGAAGATTATAAGATGATGCTTATAAATCGCCCGTAGAGCATCTTTTGAGATCCTTTTGTCTTCTTCGAGTTGAGAATCCATTTTCCTATCCATTCCAGCAATAGAGCTCCATAGTTAAGTCAGATCCCATGCGACATATGGCGTTCATGCTTTTAGTTTCACCTCATTTACAGAATCGTGCCTAGTGCTCTTGCAACATATACACTTCCTAATAATGTCAGCCAAAAATTCGTACCTCTGAGGAAACTCCTTCTTCTTATATCCTCTGACAGTGGGGGATTTCTTGTGATGCATCTTCTTAAGTCCTACATGGAAATCGATGCCATCTAAGAACCAAAAACCTTCGGATTTGAAACCTAGGGCTAGGTTGATGTTCTCAGCCTTTAGCTTGATTTCCACGTCTTTGACTCTCATTGTGAGGACTTCATTTTCATAGACTCCATTTCTGTAAAACTCCTTTATTAACTTTGGGTAGATAAATGTGCTCGTACCTAGAGTGTCTTCGAGACCAGCCCTCTTTAACAATGTCAGAATCTTATGAAAGTTGGGTTCAGCAGTTTTGAACTCATCGAAGCATAGACTGTATCCAGAGACGACGTTGGAGGCTGCCATTTCTATCGTTGAAGGGAGTATGGTTATTTGAGCTTTCTTTGGGGTTAGGGTTTCTACTTGTAGAGAGAGAGAAGAGAGATAGGCCTTTTGAAGTTTTGATTTCAAAAGGTGTTTTCAAACTGTACTTGTAGTTTCCCTCTCTCCATTTTTTGTTTAGTGGGGGCAGGTGTCAAATTATTCTTGGCTCTACGAATTTGACTGAGGAGGATTGAACTGATTTGCCCTTAGCTCTTTCAGAGCTAATGTGTCCTTAGGGAGGACTACGATCGTTGAGGTAGCCTTTGTGATGGTTGAGTCTGCTTTGCATTCGTCGAGTCTGAACTACGATCGTCGAGTCTGTCCAACAATCATCGTGTCTGAGCTAAGATCATCCAGTCTGTCCAGCATTCGTCGAGTCTGAACTACGATCGTCGAGTCTGTCCAGCATTCGTCGAGTCTGAACTACGATCATCGAGTCTGTCCGGATCCTTGTGATGAGTTTTTGACTTAACATTCTTTTAAGGTAGCTCAGGAAGGGCCAACCTCTTGAAGTGAGTCAAGGATTAGGTTTATTCCTAAGGCGCTTATCAAAGAGATTGCTTTGTTTTGAATCTTACCATTACAGGATGCTCCTCTTGTTTTGTTGATGTGGTTCTGCCATCGTTGAGTCTGCACTATGATCGTTGTCTTCTGTCACTTTAGCTCTACGATCTTGGACTTCCTTTGATCATGTCTACGATTTTGAACATAGCCTTTTGTATCTATATGGTTAGCACAGACTAGAGCATATATTTCATGGTTGTAAATTAAGCATGCCTAGCTCACTTATTAACTTGTTAAACCTGGATTCATCTAGAGGTTTTGTAAAGACATCAGCAAGTTGATTTTCTATAGGGATATATTGTAAAGATATAGTTCCATTTTGTACATGATCCCTAATGAAGTGATACCTTATTTCTATATGCTTGGTCCTAGAATGTATGATATGATTATGAGTAATTGTTATTGCACTTGTGTTATCACAGTGAATGGGTATGGATTTGAATTCAAACCCATAGTCAGCTAGCTGATTTTTCATCCATAGGATCTGAGCACAGCAGCTGCCAGCAGCAATATATTCAGCTTCTGCAGTTGAGGTAGATACTAAGTTTTGCTTTTTGCTAAACCAAGACACAAGTCTATTTCCTAGCAATTGACATGTGCCACTTGTACTCTTTCTATCTATTTTGTAGCCTGCAAAATCAGCATCTGTGTATCCTGTTAGTTCAAATGAGGACTCCTTTGGATACCAAAGCCCCAAGTAAGGTGTACCTTTGAGATACCTAAAAATCCTCTTTACAGCAAATAAATCTGATTCTTTAGGGTTAGCCTGAAATCTAGCAAATATGCATGTTGCAAACATTATGTCTGGTCTACTGGCAGTTAGATATAGAAGAGAGCCTATCATACCTCTGTATTGAGTTATATCAACACTTTTACCTTTTTCATCTTTGTCAAGATTGGTTGCAGGAGCAATTGGGGTTTTCATGGGAGAGGCTGATTCCATGCCATACTTCTTGAGTAAGTCTTTGATGTACTTGGCTTGGTTTATGAAGATTCCTTCATCAGTCTGCTTTACTTGCAGTCCAAGGAAGAAATTCAGCTCACCCATCATGCTCATTTCAAACTTGCTCTGCATTAGCTTGGAGGATCTCTTGCATAACTTTTTGTCAGTAGAACCAAAAATAATATCATCAACATATATTTGAACCAATAAGACTTTGTCTTTATGCTTTCTAAGAAATAATGTGGTATCTACTCTGCCTCTAGTGAACCCATTTTCAATAAAGAAGTTAGTCAGTGTTTCATACCATGCTCTAGGTGCTTGTTTAAGACCATATAAGGCTTTGTCTAATCTGTAAACATAATTAGAAAGAGATTGATTGATGAAACCTGAAGGTTGCTCTATGTAGACTTCTTCTTGGAGTTCTCCATTCAGGAATGCACTTTTGACATCCATCTGGAAGACCTTGAACTTCATGTGAGCAGCAAAGGCAAGGAATATTCTGATGGCTTCTAGTCTGGAAACTGGTGAAAATGTCTCATCATAATCAATGCCTTCTTCCTGAGAGTAACCCTTGGCCACCAGTCTTGCCTTATTTCTGGTTATTACTCCCTCTTCATCAATCTTGTTTCTGAAGACCCACTTGGTTCCAATGACAGGATGACTATTTGGTCATGGTACCAATCTCCATACTTTGCTTCATTCAAATTGGTTGAGTTCTTCCTGCATGGCTTCTATCCAGCTGGAGTCTTTCATAGCATCCTCTATCTTCTTTGGTTCCATTTGTGACAGGAAGCTTAGATAAATTCATAGCATCCTCTATCTTCTTTGGTTCCATTTGTGACAGGAAGCTTAGATAAAAGCATTCATTCTGGGTGGCAGCTCTTGTTTTGACTCTTGCACTCGGATCTCCAATTATTAGATCTTGAGTGTGATCTCTAGCCCATCTATTTCCGGTTGGGACATCTGTCCTGATGCCTTCTTGTCTTAAATCTTCAAGATCTATTTCCTCTTCTTGGTGTGGAGATTCGTTGTCTTACATAGGCCTCTCTACAATCTCATTTTCTTGCTCAACAATTTCACTATCTGGCACTACGATCGTAGTGTTGAGCTCGACGACTTCATTCGTAGTGTCTGCACTTTCAGTCGTAGTGTCTTGAAGCACTATTTTGTCTAAGTCTATTTCATCAAAGATGATGTGAATCGAGACTTCAACACTCAGCGTCTTCTTGTTGAACACTCTGTAGGCCTTGTTGTCTGTGGCATATCCAAGAAAGATTCCTTCGTCTGACTTGGGTTAAAATTTTGTCAGGTATTGCTTTCCATTGTTGAGAATATAGCATGCACAGCTGAATACATGAAAGTAGCTGACACTTGGCTTTCTTCCTTTCCACAGTTTGTAGGGTGTCCTTTTGATCGTAGAGTGTATCGCTTGTCTCTATTCAAGTGTAGCATGCGGTGTTGACGACTTCCTCGCCCAAAAGTATTCAGTAGATGGGTCGCTACTAGTAACGCTTCTTCCAAATTTCTATCAAAGTTCTGTTTTTTCTTTCACTACTCCATTTTGTTGAGGAGTTCGTGGAGTCGAGAAGTTATGATCGATGCCATTGTCTCATGCGTAATCGGGTCCATTTCGAGAAGTCAATTCTCCGCCATGATCACTCCTTATAGCCTTGATTTTCTCTCCTTTCTCGTTCATCACCAGCCTGAACATCTTGATCAGTTGGGAGCTAGTTTCATCCTTTGAGGTTAGAAAGAACACCCTTGTGAACCTAGTGTAATCGTCGACTATAACCAATGAGTATCTTTTCCCTCCGAGACTTGTAGTTGGAATTGGCCCAAATAGATCCATGTGCAGCAACTGCAGGGGCTTGTCAATTGAGTTGGCAGTTTTGCTCTTGAATGAGCTTCTGGTTTGCTTTCCAAGCTGACAGGCATTGCACGGCCTTTTTTCACGAAATTGAACTTGGGTAGGCCTGCAACAAGATCTTTTGAGGCCAACTTGGACATGCTTTTGAAGTTTAAATGAGACAATCGTCTATGTCATAGCCAGCTCATTTCTTCAGTTGCTTTAGCCAGAAAGCATATTGTTTCATCTTAGCTTAGCTGACCAAGATTCACTGTATAGACATTTCCTTCTCTTGTTCCGGTTAGCTTTACAGCAAATGTCTTTAAATCTCTAACTTGACACTGATTGTTGAGGAATGTTACTTGATGACCCTTGTCTCAGAGTTAGCTAATGCTTAGAAGATTGTGTTTTAGTCCTTCCACATAGGCCACTCTACTGAAGGACACTGCTCCATTTCCAGCTGAGCCATATCCTCTTATCTTGCCAGAGTCATTGTCTCCAAAGATGATTAAGGGACCTTCCTTTTCTATGTAGTTAGATAAAAGGGCTTTGTTGCCAGTCATGTGTCTTAAGCATCCACTATCTAGATATCAGGTCATAATCGTGGAGCACTTTTCCTGTGCTAACATCAAACCTTCATTTTGGTACCCATATTTGCATGGGTCCTATTTTGTTAGTACCCTTGGAGACCCAAATCTGTTTGATCTTGGGTCTCACATGCATGGAATTATAATAGCACTTTGTAGCCTTGTGACCAAATTTGTAGCATACAAAACATTTAATATGATGCATGCTTGTGTGTGTGTGAGAATTCATTCTCCATTTGGACTTTTGTGGTTCTTTAGTCATTCTCCTGTTAACCTAATTTTCCTTCTTCCATATGTCCTTGGGTTTCATGAATTATGAGGAGTGTACCTTACCTCTATTGTACCTTCCCAGTTGATTCGTAGAGTTGGTCTTACTCGACTCTAAGATCCTTCAAGGTTGGTGAGTAGAGGATGGGTTACTCTTTTCTTTTCTGAAACCCAGGCCAGTGTGAGATCCTTTACTCCTTGGAGTATGGATTGATTCAGTAGAATAGGGTTGGGCTAGTTCTTCCTTCTGTGAGGATTTCACAAATGTAATGCCTCTATTAAGACTTGAGGCATTACTAGTGCTAGTTTCTTTTAATTTTTCCACACATGGCTCTGAGGTGGATTCCCCATAGCCTAAGCATGTTATGTCAAATGCATTTCTTTGACTAGAGAGCAAGGAGTCCATGGATGATGAGGATTTGTTCCATGTAGAGATAGTCTTTTCTAGTTCCTCAATTTTAGAGGTTAGATTAGACTCTCTTTGTGCACTGAGCTCATTGGTCTGTTTTAAGATCTCATTCTTAGCCTCAAGTTTGCAGAGAAATTTAGTACTTATAAGAGCAGTTTCTAGCTCTTCTTGAACTTTCTTTTTCTCCTCTTGAAGAAGTGAATAATCTTTCGACAGAACTCTAAACCACTTCATGTATTGATGCAGATCAGTTGTTATGCCATGTAGTGCAGTTCTCAAATCATTAATGTCTACATCAGGTGAGTTGAAGTCAAATATCTCATCGATACTTACTTCATGTATGTTGGAGTTCAGTTTTTCCTTTGCATGTTTGGCCATTAGGCACAGGTTAGCCATTTGAGGATCTTCATCATCTCTAGATTTGGGAGTTGAGTCATTGTCTGAATCACTCCACGATCCTCCAACTACAAGGCCTTTGTCTCTCTTTTGAGGCCTTTTGTTGCCTTTGTATTCCTTCTTTGCATGTGACTTCTTCTTTAGTTCTTCTCTGAGAGGTTTGTTGCAGTTGGCAATGAAATGGTCAGGCTTCTTGCAGTTGTAGCATAGATCATTCATTTGCTCCTGGCTGCTATAGTTGCTGACCTTCTTTGGCTTGCTGGTTTTGCCTTGATGCATGAACCTTCTGAGTCTTTTCACCAACATTGCACAGTCCTCGTCATCATCTTCATCATATTTAGAGTCAATCTCAGTGTTGACCTTGGATGTACTTTCAGCTGCTTTGAGAGCAACACCCTTATCCTTCTTCTTTTTCCTTCTAATAGGTTTCAAATTGCGAGTCACTCTAGTTAGATATCTCGGAAGGTTGCCATATAGTTGTTGAACTGTCATCTCATGGAGATTCTTTTACTCTCTAATGGCAATGGTTTTGGCATCCCACCTGCTTGGTAGGGCTCTCATGAATTTTATGATTAGATCTTTGTTTGGATAGATCTTCCCATAGGCTCGTAGAGAGTTGAGTAGAACATTGAATCTCTCATAAGTGGCAGTGACGTTTTCTCCTTGAACATGAGCGAACATTTCATACTGCTGTGTCAGAAGAGATTGTTTGTTTTCTCTTACTTCTTCCATTCCTTCGTGCATGATGAGTAGTTCTTCCCAAACCTCATTCGCAGTTTTGCTGTTGATAACATTTTCGAACAGATCGTCTTCTAAGGATTGAAACAAAATGTTCTTGGCCTTCTTGTCGAGTTGGACAGCTCTTTTCTCGTTGTCAGTCCATTCTTCTTTGACTTTGATTTGTATTCTGTTTGGATCGTCTGTAGTTGGTGCAAGCTTTTTTGGAACATAGGGCCCATTCTGAACAGTCTCAAATAGATCTTCATCTATTGAGTCCATGTATGCTTCCATCCTAACTTTCCAGTTTGCAAATTTATCTTTGTTGCACATTGGTGGCTTGCTGCCTCCTCCAGTCCTTGATTCGCTTGGTAAGTGAACCATTGGATCTACTTAAACTTTGTAGGCTGTATAATAGAACCTGTTTTGATACCAATTATTAGTTCCCAGAGGCACAATAGTTATCTAGAAGGGGGGGTTGAATAGATATTTAAAAATTCTTTTCGTTTTAACTTGTTAGTTGATAATGATAAAAACACAGCGAAATTAATATTTGTTTTAATCTCCCTTAAGATAGTGAGTTAATGAGAGTGAGGCATTTATAACAGTTATGGCAGATATAGCAGTTATAGAAAGAATGTAATAGACACAGTCGTTTTAAGTGGTTCAGAGCACTTAAAGCTCCTAGTCCACTCTTCTACTCCTCGAGTAGAAAATCCACTAAGGATGTCTTTTACACTTTCTGAATCACATAGATTCCTTCTAGACCAGCAGTCTAGGCACTTCTTAGTTCACTCTTGAACCCTTCAAGTCCA
Source organism: Panax ginseng (assembly GCA_020205605.1). Lineage (NCBI taxonomy): Eukaryota > Viridiplantae > Streptophyta > Magnoliopsida > Apiales > Araliaceae > Panax > Panax ginseng. Next base: position 73,151,775 of record CM035141.1, read on the forward strand.
GCAGACTTGGCTTCTTCATAGTTCACTTAGAACTCTTCAAGTCCTTCTGACTTGGAACTATTTCTTCAGTTGATTGGTAGTTGTTGTGTTCTTGATTGTTGCTACTCAGTTGCTGTTAAGCACTTGTTCGAAAGAACTGAGTAGCTGAGCAAGCTTTCTCTTTTTCTCAGATCGTAGAGTTAAGCGTTGAGTGTTCTTGTACGTTTTTTTTTCAATGCTTACTTGTTTCTCTCATCTGCTTGATTTTCATATATGTGATCTTGAAAACTATCTGTTGGATCCATCCGTTGAAGCATTAAATGCATTTGACATTTTTGTACTTTGATGGAGACTTTTCTGCACATCTTCTGAATTGCATTCTGGCCCACTAACACATCAGACTACTTTCTCACCTAACACCTGAAAAGGTGTTTTTCTCTTACAAATGGTACTTTCCTTAGCTTCTTCAATACGCTTCTTTGTTTCATACTAAGGATATCTTTATGCCTTTGGGACTGGTGAGTATGTCAACGTTTAGAACCCATTTCACATTTGTTGGAGTTTGTCTCCACACAAAATGTGGGGCTCGATGCTTCTGACACAAGGCAGATGATACTCTACGATTCAGATCGTGGTGTCTTATCGCCTTGGTGCTTGGTCTGATGTTATCAACAGAGAGCACTATGATTTCTCTTAAATACTTACACACTACGATCTTTACTTGCTTGAGTTGTAAACTCTACGTTTCCGAGAGCACACTACGATCTCTGAGTTGGCTCGACAAATGTTGGGACTACTCTACGATTTCTGAAGAGGCCCTTCAAGGCAGGCACACTACGATTCTCGATGCTCTATGTTCCTGTCTTGGCTTCTGCAATTTTGATCAGCTTGATACACTACGATCTCTTTGAAGCCTGTCTATTACATCTTAAGATTAACCTAACAAGTTTGATCTTCTTTTCTATACATTCATTTTCAGAATGATACACATTAAGAGTTTAGATCAACCTAACAATTTTGATCTATCACTAAGTCCTTGTACACAGATTCAATTAAGGACTTTACATATAATCATGAGTATTTACATTTAAACATCAAATCAAAATATGCACTCTCCCAACAGATAACAACAGGGCCAGTAGATGAGCAGAATCTCTGACAACTATTATAGCTAAACATGCAACTGTAACTTACCTTCCACCTTCGGTATAATCGCTCCCAAGAAGAAGTGCCATACGAATTAATTTTTCTTGGGTTAAGACAAGCTCATTTTCAATGTCCTAAAAAGATATATAGGTGGGAATTAAAAAAAATCCAACTGTGCATACGGCATACCACCTCTCCGATCCGCAAGAAAGAAGAAAAAAAAGAGAGAGAAAATGTCGTTCATAGATAAATGAAAGCTTATCAAAACAATCTAGAAACAAGCAAGCACCAAAATCCACAAAATCACAATGGATGATGCAATAACAACTCCTAACCTTGTGGTCTTTTAATGCATCAGGTACATAAGAGAGTTGCAATAACTTGAATGATGTTACTAAATACAAACCTTCATAAAGTATGTCTCGACGTATTTGCGATCATCAAAAATATTTTTTTACACATTTCGTGCCCCAAACAAGAACACATCAGAGTCATCAGTCACTACACCATCAACAAGATTCAAAATTTCCATATACACATATTGAGCTTTAGCCTCCATTGGTGCTATGATATATGGTAAACCAAACATTTGAAGCAGTTCCTATCATTAAAAGCAGAAATTCAGATACACTAAACTTATTACAAACAGAAACAATATATCAACAAAGAGCAGGACGTTGCATTTAAGAGCTATAATATGCATCAACAACCACTTAAACATAATTATCTAGCTGCAGCAACTATGTTAAGGTTTTGAAGTGTAAAATGTGAGAAATCGTGTGCTAGTGGCTGTAGGGTCTTCGGCACAAAAATGCACAACGAAATTTAATAATTTACAAAGCAATTTTTGAAACCCAACACAGGATCCATGCAAAACAGAAATAATTCAGTCGTTTAGAATTTATACCGATTATAGAAAACTTTGAAAACGCTTCGAATCTCCAACGCAATCCAACCGAACAGCGTCTCTATGGTATCCACACAAACGCCCCGCAAATCGTCGCACGATCTGCAGTAAAAGGAGTCGCGGTACTAGCCACCAAGGATCAGGATATTATGTTTTCTCTCTAGTCTCTCTCTAAGAGCGGCTAGAGTTTCTTAGGTTATGATTTTTTTTCTCCCTAAAATGTTGATATAGCATATATATATAGCAGTAAATCAGAATTAATCAAAAACCTAATCTAATAAAATAAAATTCGAATTTATATATATATTATATCTTAATTAAGTCCTACTTTATTAATATACATATATATACAAATTATCCTTTTAATTTAAATTCGTGATTTAAATACTATCAATCATATTGATATATTTAAATACCTACAATTTAAATTAATTCCCTTTTTTAATTACGTTCTATGTGTGTGACCTTATAGGTTATTATTAAGTTGGCAATAATTTTAAAATCATATTATAAAATTATAAACAGTGAGCGGCATCTAGTAATGCATCACTACTACCCAAGTAATAATAAGATCGATGATTCGATGCAACCTTTTCATGACCAATGTTTCAATGTAATTTAATCCTTTTAACCTTGACATCCTAGATTAAACTCGAGTCATGGAATGTGTCATACTCTTCATAATTTAATCTGAATTTTCTTGATCAATGAGTAGACTATATGAAACACATTATTATTTGAGCATGACCATGCATTTCATAGTTCTACTCAATCAAGAGGCCTATGGATATCACCCCTAATATATAGGAGGGTTAAATTCCATCTAGATCACTCATATTCCTCACACAATTCATGATGTACCCAATAATCACATTTATAGTCCACCCTATTAAAGGTGACCTTTGATGATATCAAAGTACATAAATTCTCATGTAGTAATATAGTGATTTCAGGTCGAAGGATCATTACAACATTGTCACTATAAGATTCGCTAATGACACCTTGCATAATGTTCCACGTAGAATTCTCATGGTGGGTCTGTCCAGTACATCGTTCTCTAACATGTACATATGCATTGACTCAATATCTCATATATTTATGACCAATGAGATTTGCTCATCAGTCAATCCACATACTAGTCTCAATGTATCATTGTTGTCCCATTAACAACGATACTCAACTAGGGACATTTAAGAGCAATGATACAAATTGTAATTATATAATCTCATGTTCAAGTCACTTACTTGAAGCTATATAATTTGTATCATTATTCTAAGGACTTTTATTATACTAACATTTATATAACGCAGTAAATAAAACCATAATAAAATCATTCATTTATTTAATTAAATATAATATCAAAATGTTAAATAATTATATCAAATAATTGGCCAATAGGACATAAACTCTAACCGTGGCTTCCTTTCAATGCCCCTTCCTTCAACGACCTTCACACAATCTACAAAATCGACTAAATACGTAAGATTGTGTATCGCCTCTCTAGTAGTACTCCACCACAGTGAATAAAACTTTGATCAAGGTAATACATAAATAAAACTAATAAAATGTAATATGTAGTATGCTAGACATAACTAAACCACTCCTCATAGTAGAAAAAGTCAACTATTGAGGGTTATATCAATCAATTCAAATAATGTCGATCAATAAATCAAGGCTTTAGGACTTGGTATATGCCAGAGGTACATCTAGACGAATTGCTAAATCATCAACATAACAATCTAATTTTATTTTATGCCAATATCATCACTCAACGTGTTGAATAACATGCCACAACATGTATACGTAGACGAGGACTTATTTCTAGTGAAGAGTTGTCTACCATATTATCAACTTAGTTGGAGCAATAAGCTTTTGTTATGTTCTTCAGTGTCATCCTATATTGTGTTTCTTATTTAATTTATTCTACCATAACTCTTGTTTTCAACAAATTAGATCGTGTGCATTTGAGAGGACTCAAAACCCTAACAATTTTGCTAATAAATAAAATACATGGTGTACACCTAGAACTGCAGAACTCTTAGGTGGCTGCACAACATTCCAAGTGGCATACTCTTTACAAGTTAATGACACAGCACTGGTTCAAAATAAAAAAAATTGTAGATGCTAGAACTATCAAATCTACAATACATATGGCCATATCTTGCAGCAATGGTGTTTGAGAGCAAACTTGGCATACTGCAAACATTTCACTGCTTACAGATTCTGTGTTACATTCAAGATTTCGCTGTTCATCTCCTAGGGTTGTACGCTCTGTATCCAAATTTTGCATTTCTTCCTCCAAACTAGCCTCTGTTATTTCGACATGTTCCATGGTGGCATCCCTTAAAGCAGAATCTTTTATAAAATTCTCCTCCTTTCCCAAATTATCATTTTCTCTCTCAATCAACCCTTGCACGACATAATTGTCAATAGAATCCTTAAAAAGAGGTTCTATGGGTTCTGCAGTCTCCTTTAAATAGTCCTTTGCAAGAGTTTTAAACTCAAATTGTCGAGCATCTGTTGGAAATAATACTCTCACACACACTAGAGAAAATAGAGAAGATGTTATTACAAAGGAAGTTTTATATTTCTTGCTTGCTTCAAATGAGTTGAGTACATAGGTATTTATAGGAATCTCCTAACATGTATAAACCCAAATACATGAATGAGCACTTAATGAAAACCAACTCTCTAGAAACCTTTTCAACTAGCTTCATGAACCTTCAAATACATGAACCAACAAGTACATGAATATTAATTAAAAAAATACTTAATTACTTTTGGGACAAGTTTATTTTTTCAACACCCCCTCTTAAACTTGTCACACCAAGTGAACTTCGCAATTTGCAAAATAATTCGACTTTGAGTGGCTTCGTGAAAATATCAGCAATTTGGTCTTGAGTCTTCACAAATACAAGTTCAACTTCTTTCTTTGCAACACATTCTCTTATAAAATGATACCTCGTATCAATGTGTTTGCTTCGGTCATGAAACACCGGATTCTTTGCCAATGCAATTGCTGACTTGTTGTCGATATAAATCTTCGTTGACTTCTCTTGTTGCAAATTAAGATCTCTTAAAAGATTTCGAAGCCAAATGGCTTGGCAAACACAAGATGTAGCAGCAATATATTCCGCTTCACAAGTAGAGAGGGTCACAATAGGTTGCTTCTTTGAGGACCATGTAAATGCCGAATTCCCCATAAAGAAAACAAATCCAGTTGTACTCTTTCTATCATCAACATCACCGGCCCAATCGCTATCACAATATCCCTCAAGCTTGAAATTATTTGAAATTGAATAAAATAAGCCAAAATCAAGAGTACCTTTGATGTAACGGAGAATTCGTTTAGCAACCTTCAAATGAGTCATGGTGGGATTTTCCATGTAACGACTAACAAGGCTAACTCCATATACAATATCCGGCCTTGTGGATGTTAAGTATCGTAAACTTCCAACAAGACTCTTGAAAAATGTTGAATCCACCGTCTCTCCTTCTTCATGCTTTGACAATTTAATTTCACATTCAATGGGTGTGTTCACCGGCTTACATTCAAGCATTTTAAATTTCTTAAGAAGATCTTTAGCATATCCTTCTTGAGAAATAAAAATCCCTTCTTTGCTTTGCTTTACTTCATGGCCAAGGTAGTAAGCCATGAGACCCATATCCGTCATCTTGAATTCATGCTCCATAGCCCTCTTAAATTCTTCAAACATGCTTGGATTACTTCCCGTAAAAATCAAATCATCAACATACAAGCATACAAATAGAATGTCTCCATTCTTTCCAACCTTTGAATAAACGGCATGTTCATACGGGCATCTTTTGAAATTATTGTCTTGGAAATATTTATTAATTCGGCTATTCCAAGCTCTTGGCGCCTGCTTCAATCCGTATAATGCCTTCTTCAATCTTAAAACTTTATCTTCTTCTCCTTTGACAATATAGCCAAGTGGTTGTTCCACGTACACCTCTTCTTCAAGAAATCCATTTAAAAATGCGGACTTCACATCCATTTGGTAAATTGACCAATCATTTTGAGCCGCTTGATGATCTGAAGCAATTTTATAGTTTCAATGAACAGCGGGGCAAATACTTCATCATAGTCGATACCAGGTCTTTGATTGTAGCCTTTGGCTACTAATCTTGCTTTGTATTTCTCCACTTGACCCTTTGCATTCTTCTTTGTCTTATACACCCATTTCACCCCAATTGACTTTTGACCTTTTGGAAGTGTAGTAAGCTCCATGTCTCATTCTTCACAATGGATTTGATTTCTTCATTCATGGCACTCCTCCATTTCTTGTCTTTGGATGCTTGTTCAAACCCCATAGGTTCACAATCCATAAAAAAGACAAAATAAATTCAAATTATCAATATTTACCTCCTCGGTACTATCAAGAATTTCTTGCACACTTCTCATCTTTTGAGGTCGCTCACTTGAACTTGATTGAGATGAAGATGGACTAGATTGTCCATTGGATGATGGTGGAGATGGAGGTGGAGAAATAGGATTCCCCGAGTCTTCTTCTCTTTCTTGCGCTTCCTGGTCAATGAAAGGAAAGAAATTATAATTTTCCTCTACAATGTTCCAATCCCACGAGCTTTCTTCATCAAATTTCACATCTCTACTTATCACAATTTTTTTCGTTGCTTGGATTGTACAATTTGTAACCTTTGGATCTTGCATCATAGCCGATGAAAATATGTTCTCACTTTTATCATCTAGCTTTGACCTCTTTTCATCCCAATACATGCATATAAGCAATACTCCCAAAACACGCAAAATGAGAAACACTTGGCTTTCTCCCCATTCCATGCTTCTTGTGGTGTCATGTCTTCAACACTTCTAGTCGGAGTAGCGGTTTGACAAATAGATGGCACAATCAATAGCTTGATTAAAATTCTCTTGGCATTTGCTTGCTTTCTTCAACATACTTGAGCCATGTTAAGGATGCTTCTATTTTTCTCTCACCACCCCATTTTGTTGTGGCGATCTTGGAACAGATTAAGGATGATTTAATTCCATTTTCTTCACAAAATAATTTAAATTCATTTGACGTGAACTAAGCCCCTACTCTATCGGATCTAATGGCCTTGATATTATACATTTATGATTCTCCACAAGAGCCTTGAATTTTTAAAAGCTCCAAACACCTCCGATTTTTCTTTAAGAAAATAAACCCATGTCTTCTACTAAAATCATCGATAAAGAGGAGAAAATAATTATTCTTACCAAATTATGGCGGATGAATAGGACCACACACATCAGGTGCACAAGTTCAATGACATGGTTGCTCTAGTAGTTGATTTTTTGGAAAAACTTTCCGAGATTATTTTCCAAAAAGACATCCTTCACAAAGTTGATCGGGGGTGGTGAATTGAAGGCAACCCATTCACCATCCTCTTCTTCGACAAAAGCTTCCAAACCACCAAAATTCAAGTGCCCAAGTCTTAAGTGCCAAAGCCAGAGCGAATCTTTGAAACAAGCTTTTAAACATTTTGCCACATCATTTTTAATATTCAATAAGAACATTCGATTTCTTGTCATAGGCACCCTCACTAGTAAATTTCCGGATTGATCTCTTATTGAAAGGTTAGAATCCTTCATCAAAATATCATAACCTTTCTCTAAGAGTTGTCCCAAGCTCAAAAGATTGTTCTTCATATTTGGCACATAATAAACATTTGAAATAAATTGGTGCCTTCCATCCTTTAAGCGAATCAAAATTTTACCTTTTCCTTTAACCTAATTTTGGCGAGTCTCCAAAAGTAACATTCTTGCATCTGATTCATCAAGCTCAACGAACATATTTTTCCTTCCACACATATGATTGCTTGCACCCGTGTCAAGATACCATGTATTGTCATCTTCACTCATCTCTCCTTTGCATGTCAAAAGTAAAGTGGGCTCCACTTCTTCAACATTTTTCTCCACATAATTTGACTTTCCTTCAACATCTTTTGAATCATTCTTACACTCCGAAGCATAGTGCCCATAATCATGACAATTGTAACATTGAACTCGAGATTTATCATACCTCCTTTGATATGGTCGTGAATAATTTCCTTTTCCACGTCCCCTTGTGTGATGAGACTCTTGACTCCTTTCTTCTTTGTGAGGAGAGTAGTGATTTCCTCTTCCACCTCTTCCACGGCCTCGTGCTTGGCCACGACCTCGACCTCGTTGACTATTTCCATGTTTTTCTTCTCTCTCCTTGAAAGAAAGCTTCGCTTGGAGCACTTGCTCAATAGGCCCCTTCTTTTGCTTTTCAAGCCTCTCTTCATGGATTTGCAATGAACCCATAAGTTCGTCAACGGTCATGGTTTCCAAGTTGTTGGAAATAATAAACAACTCACACACACTAGAGAAAATGGAGAAGATGTTATCACAAAGGAAATCTATATTTTTTTATATTTCTTGCTTGCTTCAAATGAGTTGAGTACATAGGTATTTATAGGAATCTCCTAACATGTATAAACCCAAATACATGAATGAACACTTAATGAAAAACAACTCTCTAGACACCTTTTCAACTAGCTTCATGAACCTTCAAATACATGAACCAACAAGTACATAAATATTAATTAAAACATAAATATGCTAAATAAAAATACTTAATTATTTTTGGGACAAGTTTATTTTTCAACACCCCTCTTAAACTTGTCACACCAAGTGAGTTTCGTGAATTTGCAAAATAATTCGACTTTGAGTGGCTTCAGAAAAATATCGACAATTTGGTCTTGAGTCTTCACAAATACAAGTTCAACTTCTTTCTTTGCAACACATTCTCTTATAAAATGATACCTCGTATCAATGTGTTTGCTTCGGTCATGAAACACCGGATTCTTAGCCAATGCAATTGCCGACTTGTTGTCGATATAAATCTTCGTTGACTTCTCTTGTTGCAAATTAAGATCTCTTAAAAGATTTTTCAAGCCAAATGGCTTTTTAAACACAAGATGTAGCGACAACATATTCCGCTTCACAAGTAGAGAGGGTCACAATAGGTTGCTTCTTTGAGGACCATGTAAATGCCGAATTCCCCATAAAGAAAACAAATCCAACAGTACTCTTTCTATCATCAACATCACCGCCCCAATCGCTATCACAATATCCCTCAAGCTTGAAATTATTTGAAATTGAATAAAATAAGCCAAAATCAAGAGTACCTTTGATGTAATCGGAGAATTCGCTTAGCAACCTTCAAATGAGTCATGGTGGGGTTTTCCATGTAACGACTAACAAGGCTAACTCCATATACAATATCCGGCCTTGTGGATGTTAAGTATCGCAAACTTCCAACAAGACTCTTGAAAAATGTTGATCCACCGTATCTCTCTCCTTCATGCTTTGACAATTTAATTTCACATTCAATGGGTGTGTTCAATTTGATGGCTTACATATCAAGCATTTTAAATTTCTTAAGAAGATCTTTAGCATATCCTTCTTGAGAAAATAAAAATCCTTCTCTTTGCTTTGCTTTACTTCATGGCCAAGGTAGTAAGCCATGAGACCCATATCCGCTATCTCAATTCATGCTCCATAGCCCTCTTAAATTCTTCAAACATGCTTGGATTACTTCCGTAAAAATCAAATCATCAACATACAAGCACACAAATAAAATATCGCCATTCTTTCCAACCTTCGAATAAACGGCATGTTCATACGGGCATCTTTTGAAATTATTGTCTTGGAAATATTTATCAATTCGGCTATTCCAAGCTCTTGGCGCTTGCTTCAATCCGTATAACGCCTTCTTCAATTTCAAAACTTTATCTTCTTCTCCTTTGACAATATAGCCAAGTGGTTGTTCCACGTACACCTTCTTCAAGAAATCCATTTAAAAATGCGGACTTCACATCCATTTGGTAAATCAACCAATCATTTTGAGCCATGAATGATACAAGCAATTTTATAGTTTCCAAGCGAGCAACGAGGGCAAATACTTCATCATAGTCAATACTGGTCTTTGATTGTAGCCTTTGGCTACTAATCTTGCTTTGTATTTCTCCACTTCACCCTTTGCATTCTTCTTTGTCTTATACACCCATTTCACCCCAATTGACTTTTGGCCTTTTTGAAGTGTAGTAAGTTCCCATGTCTCATTCTTCACAATGGCTTTGATTTCTTCATTCATGGCACTTCTCCATTTCTTGTCTTTGGATGCTTCTTCAAACCCCATAGGTTCACAATCCGCAAAAAGACAAAATAAATTCAAATTATCAATATTTACCTCCTCAGTAGTATCAAGAATTTCTTGCACACTTCTCATCTTTTGAGGTCGCTTCACTTGAACTTGATTGAGATGAAGGTGGACTAGATTGTCCATTGGATGGTGGTGGAGATGGAGGTGGAGAAATAGGATTCCCCGAGTCTTCTTCTCTTTCTTGGCTTCCTCACAATGAAAGGAAAGAAATTATAATTTTCCTCCAAATGTTCCAATCCCACGAGCTTTCTTCATCAAATTTCACATCTCTACTTATCACAATTTTGTCGTTGCTTGGATTGTACAATTTGTAGCCTTTGATCTTGCATCATAGCCGATGAAAATATGTTTCTCACTTTTATCATCTAGCTTTGACCTCTTCTCATCCGGTACATGCATATAAGCAATACTCCCAAAAACACGCAAATGAGAAACACTTGGCTTTCTCCCATTCCATGCTTCTTGTGGTGTCATGTCTTCAACACTTCTAGTCGAGAACGGGTTTGACAAATAGATGGCACAATCAATAGCTTCAAATTTCAAAATTCTCTTGGCATTTGCTTGCTCTTCAACATACTTCGAGCCATGTTAAGGATGCTTCTATTTTTTCTCTCCGCCACCCCATTTTGTTGTGGCGATCTTGGAACCGTTAAAGGATGACGAATTCCATTTTCTTCACAAAATAATTTAAATTCATTTGACGTGAACTCGCCCCCTCTATCGGATCTAATGGCCTTGATATTATACCCGCTATGCTTCTCCACAAGAGCCTTGAATTTTTTAAAAGCTCCAAACACCTCCGATTTTTCTTTGAGAAAATAAACCCATGTCTTCCTACTAAAATCATCGATAAAGAGGAGAAAATAATTATTCTTACCAAATGATGACGGATGAATAGGACCACACACATCCGAGTGCACAAGTTCCAACGGCATGGTTGCTCTAGTAGTTGATTTTTTTTAAAAAAACTTTCCCGAGATTGTTTTCCAAAAGACATCCTTCACAAAGTTGATCGGGGTGGTGAATTGAAGGCAACCCATTCACCATCCTCTTCTTCGACAAAGCTTCCAAACCACCAAAATTCAAGTGCCCAAGTCTTAAGTGCCAAAGCCAAGACGAATCTTTAAAACAAGCTTTTAAACATTTTGCCACATCATTTTTAATATTCAATAAGAACATTCGATTTCTTGTCATAGGCACCTTCACTAGTAAATTTCCGGATTGATCTCTTATTGAAAGGTTAGAATCTTTCATCAAAATATCATAACTTTTCTCTAAGAGCTGCCCCAAACTCAAAAGATTGTTCTTCATATTCGGCACATAATAAACATTTGAAATAAATTGGTGCCTTCCATCCTTTAAGTCGAATCAAAATTTTACCTTTTCCTTTAACCGAATTTTTGACGAGTCTCCAAAAGTAACATTGCCGCATACATTCATCAAGCTCAACGAACATATTTTTTCCTTCCACACATATGATTGCTTGCACCTCGTGTCAAGATACCATGTATTGTCATCTTCACTCATCTCTCCTTTCAGATGTCAAAAGTAAAGTGGGCTCCACTTCAACATTTTTTCTCCACATAATTTGACTTTCCTTCAACATCTTTTGAATCATTCTTACACTCAAGCATAGTGCCCATAATCATGACAATTGTAACATTGAACTCGAGATTTATCATACCTCCTTTGATACTTGGTCGTGAATAATTTCCTTTTCCACGCCCCTCAGTGATGAGACTCTTGACCCCTTTCTTCTTTGTGAGGAGAGTAGTGACTTCCTCTTCCACCTCTTCCACTACTCGTGCTTGGCCACGACCTCAACCGCTGTTGACTATTTCCATGTTTTTCTTCTCTCTCCTTGAAAGAAAGCTTCGCTTGGAGCACTTGCTCAATAGGCCCCTTCTTTTGCTTTTCAAGCCTCTCTTCATGGATTTGCAATGAACCCATAAGTTCGTCAACGGTCATGGTTTCCAAGTCTTTTGACTCCTCAATGGCTACAACAATATACTCATACTTGGGATTTAAAGAACGAAGGATTTTTTCATTTACTCGAACATCACTAATTTCCTCACCATTACTTTTCATTTGATTGACAAGTGCCAAAATTCTAGAAAAATAATCCGAAATTGATTCGGACTCCTTCATACGCAAAACCTTCAAGTCACTTCTCAAGGTTTGAAGACTGAACCTTCTTTACTTTGGCAACTCCTCGAATCGAATTTTGGAGAATTTCCCACGCTTGCTTGGCGGTGGTGGCAAGAGCAACTTTTTGTAACATTGCATCATCTAAACATTGATGAATAATAGTGACCGCTTTTTGATCTTTCTTTCTTGTGGAACTCAAAACTTCCTTTTGTGCTTGTGATAACGAATCTTCATTTCCGGGCTCTTCATAGCCTTTGGTCACAATGTCCCATAGATCTTGTGAACCAAAAATCGCCTTCATGCGAATACACCAACTCTCATAGTTATCCTTCTTCAATTGAGGAACTTGGAATTGGACCGATCCATTTGCCATTTTCTAGTGGGTGTTACTAGCAACCTAGCTCTGATACCACTTTGTTGGAAATAATACTCTCACACACACTAGAGAAAATAGAGAAGATGTTATCACAAAGGAAGTTTTATATTTCTTGCTTTTACTTCAAATGAGTTGAGTACATAGGTATTTATAGAATCTCCTAACATGTATAAACCCAAATACATGAATGAGCACTTAATGAAAACCAACTCTCTAGAAACCTTTTCAACTAGCTTCATGAACCTTCAAATACATGAACCAACAAGTACATGAATATTAATTAAAAAAAAATACTTAATTACTTTTTTGGACAAGTTTATTTTTCAACACGACTTTGAGTGGCTTCGTGAAAATATCAAGAATTTGGTCTTGAGTCTTCACAAATACAAGTTCAACTTCTTTCTTTGCAACACATTCTCTTATAAAATGATACCTCGATCAATGTGTTTGCTTGATCCATGAAACACCGGATTCTTTGCCAATGCAATTGCCGACTTGTTGTCGATATAAATCTTCGTTGACTTCTCTTGTTGCAAATTAAGATCTCTTAAAAGATTTCGAAGCCAAATGGCTTGGCAAACACAAGATGTAGCAAAGAATATATTCGCTTCACAAGTAGAGAGGGTCACAATAGGTTGCTTCTTTGAGGACCATGTAAATGCCGAATTCCCCATAAAGAAAACAAATCCAGTTGTACTCTTTCTATCATCAACATCACCGCTACCAATCGCATTATCACAATATCCCTCAAGCTTGAAATTATTTGAAATTGAATAAAATAAGCCAAAATCAAGTACCTTTGATGTAACGGAGAATTCGCTTAGCAACCTTCAAATGAGTCATGGTGGGATTTTCCATGTAACGACTAACAAGGCTAACTCCATATACAATATCCGGCCATTTGTGGATGTTAAGTATCGTAAACTTCCAACAAGACTCTTGAAAATGTTGAATCCACCGTCTCTCCTTCTTCATGCTTTGACAATTTTAATTTCACATTCAATGGGTGTGTTCATCACACACATTCAAGCATTTTAAATTTCTTAAGAAGATCTTTAGCATATCCTTCTTGAAAATAAAATCCCTTCTTTGCTTTGCTTTACTTCATGGCCAAGGTAGTAAGCCATGAGACCCATATCCGCTATCTTGAATTCATGCTCCATAGCCCTCTTAAATTCTTCAAACATGCTTGGATTACTTCCGTAAAAATCAAATCATCAACATACAAGCATACAAATAGAATGTCTCCATTCTTTCCAACCTTTGAATAAACGGCATGTTCATACGGGCATCTTTTGAAATTATTGTCTTGGAAATATTTATTAATTCGGCTATTCCAAGCTCTTGGCGCCTGCTTCAATCCGTATAATGCCTTCTTCAATCTTAAAACTTTATCTTCTTCTCCTTTGACAATATAGCCAAGTGGTTGTTCCATACACCTCTTCTTCAAGAAATCCATTTAAAAATGCGGACTTCACATCCATTTGGTAAATTGACCAATCATTTTGAGCCGCCAATGATACAAGCAATTTTATAGTTTCCAAGCGAGCAACGGGGGCAAATACTTCATCATAGTCGATACCAGGTCTTTGATTGTAGCCTTTGGCTACTAATCTTGCTTTGTATTTCTCCACTTGACCCTTTGCATTCTTCTTTGTCTTATACACCCATTTCACCCCAATTGACTTTTGACCTTTTGGAAGTGTAGTAAGCTCCCATGTCTCATTCTTCACAATGGATTTGATTTCTTCATTCATGGCACTCCTCCATTTCTTGTCTTTGGATGCTTGTTCAAACCCCATAGGTTCACAATCCGCAAAAAGACAAAATAAATTCAAATTATCAATATTTACCTCCTCGGTACTATCAAGAATTTCTTGCACACTTCTCATCTTTTGAGGTCGCTCACTTGAACTTGATTGAGATGAAGATGGACTAGATTGTCCATTGGATGATGGTGGAGATGGAGGTGGAGAAATAGGATTCCCCGAGTCTTCTTCTCTTTCTTGCGCTTCCTGGTCAATGAAAGGAAAGAAATTATAATTTTCCTCTACAATGTTCCAATCCCACGAGCTTTCTTCATCAAATTTCACATCTCTACTTATCACAATTTTTTCGTTGCTTGGATTGTACAATTTGTAACCTTTGGATCTTGCATCATAGCCGATGAAAATATGTTCTCACTTTTATCATCTAGCTTTGACCTCTTTTCATCCGGTACATGCATATAAGCAATACTCCCAAAAACACGCAAATGAGAAACACTTGGCTTTCTCCCATTCCATGCTTCTTGTGGTGTCATGTCTTCAACACTTCTAGTCGGGTAACGGTTTGACAAATAGATGGCACAATCAATAGCTTCAGCCCAAAATTCTCTTGGCATTTGCTTGCTCTTCAACATACTTCGAGCCATGTTAAGGATGCTTCTATTTTTTCTCTCCGCCACCCCATTTTGTTGTGGCGATCTTGGAACCGTTAAAGGATGACGAATTCCATTTTCTTCACAAAATAATTTAAATTCATTTGACGTGAACTCGCGCCCCTATCGGATCTAATGGCCTTGATATTATACCATATATGATTCTCCACAAGAGCCTTGAATTTTTAAAAGCTCCAAACACCTCCGATTTTTCTTTAAGAAAATAAACCCATGTCTTCCTACTAAAATCATCGATAAAGAGGAGAAAATAATTATTCTTACCAAATTATGATTTGATGAATAGGACCACACACATCCGAGTGCACAAGTTCCAACGGCATGGTTGCTCTAGTAGTTGATTTTTTCGGAAAACTTTCCCGAGATTATTTTCCAAAAAGACATCCTTCACAAAGTTGATCGGGGTGGTGAATTGAAGGCAACCCATTCACCATCCTCTTCTTCGACAAAGCTTCCAAACCACCAAAATTCAAGTGCCCAAGTCTTAAGTGCCAAAGCCAAGACGAATCTTTGAAACAAGCTTTTAAACATTTTGCCACATCATTTTTAATATTCAATAAGAACATTCGATTTCTTGTCATAGGCACCCTCACTAGTAAATTTCCGGATTGATCTCTTATTGAAAGGTTAGAATCCTTCATCAAAATATCATAACCTTTCTCTAAGAGTTGTCCCAAGCTCAAAAGATTGTTCTTCATATTTGGCACATAATAAACATTTGAAATAAATTGGTGCCTTCCATCCTTTAAGCGAATCAAAATTTTACCTTTTCCTTTAACCGGAATTTTTGACGAGTCTCCAAAAGTAACATTGCACTCTGATTCATCAAGCTCAACGAACATATTTTTCCTTCCACACATATGATTGCTTGCACCCGTGTCAAGATACCATGTATTGTCATCTTCACTCATCTCTCCTTTGCATGTCAAAAGTAAAGTGGGCTCCACTTCTTCAACATTTTTCTCCACATAATTTGACTTTCCTTCAACATCTTTTGAATCATTCTTACACTCAAGCATAGTGCCCATAATCATGACAATTGTAACATTGAACTCGAGATTTATCATACCTCCTTTGATATGGTCGTGAATAATTTCCTTTCCACGTCCCCTCAGTGTGATGAGACTCTTGACTCCTTTCTTCTTTGTGAGGAGAGTAGTGATTTCCTCTTCCACCTCTTCCACGGCCTCGTGCTTGCCCCGCGACCTCGACCTCGCTGACTATTTCCATGTTTTTCTTCTCTCTTGAAAGAAAGCTTCGCTGGGAGCACTTGCTCAATAGGCCCTTTCTTTTTGCTTTTCAAGCCTCTCTTCATGGATTTGCAATGAACCCATAAGTTCGTCAACGGTCATGGTTTCCAAGTCTTTTAACTCCACAATGGCTACAACAATATACTCATACTTGGGATTTAAAGAACGAAGGATTTTTTCATTTACTCTAATATCACTAATTTCCTCACCATTACTTTTCATTTGATTGACAAGTGCCAAAATTCTAGAAAAATAATCCGAAATTGATTCGGACTCCTTCATACGCAAACCTTCGAAGTCACTTCTCAAGGTTTGAAGATGAACCTTCTTTACTTTGGCAACTCCCTTGAACGAATTTTGGAGAATTTCCCACGCTTTCTTGGCGGTGGTGGCAAGAGCAACTTTTTGCAACATTGCATCATCCAAACATTGATGAATAATAGTGACCTCTTTTTGATCTTTCTTTCTTGTGGAACTCAAAACTTCCTTTTGTGCTTGTGATAACGAATCTTCATTTCGGGGCTCTTCATAGCCTTTGGTCACAATGTCCCATAGATCTTGTGAACCAAAAATCGCCTTCATGCGAATACACCAACTCTCATAGTTATCCTTCTTCAATTGAGGAACTTGGAATTAGACCGATCCATTTGCCATTTTTTAGTGGGTGTTACTAGCAACCTAGCTTTGATACCACTTTGTTGGAAATAATACTCTCACACACACTAGAGAATAGAGAAGATGTTATCACAAAGGAAGTTTTATATTTCTTGCTTGCTTCAAATGAGTTGAGTACATAGGTATTTATAGGAATCTCCTAACATGTATAAACCCAAATACATGAATGAGCACTTAATGAAAACCAACTCTCTAGAAACCTTTTCAACTAGCTTCATGAACCTTCAAATACATGAACCAACAAGTACATGAATATTAATTAAAAAAATACTTAATTACTTTTGGGACAAGTTTATTTTTTCAACACCCCCTCTTAAACTTGTCACACCAAGTGAACTTCGCAATTTGCAAAATAATTCGACTTTGAGTGGCTTCGTGAAAATATCAGTAATTTGGTCTTGAGTCTTCACAAATACAAGTTCAACTTCTTTCTTTGCAACACATTCTCTTATAAAATGATACCTCGTATCAATGTGTTTGCTTCGGTCATGAAACACCGGATTCTTTGCCAATGCAATTGCCGACTTGTTGTCGATATAAATCTTCGTTGACTTCTCTTGTTGCAAATTAAGATCTCTTAAAAGATTTCGAAGCCAAATGGCTTGGCAAACACAAGATGTAGCAGCAATATATTCCGCTTCACAAGTAGAGAGGGTCACAATAGGTTGCTTCTTTGAGGACCATGTAAATGCCGAATTCCCCATAAAGAAAACAAATCCAGTTGTACTCTTTCTATCATCAACATCACCGGCCCAATCGCTATCACAATATCCCTCAAGCTTGAAATTATTTGAAATTGAATAAAATAAGCCAAAATCAAGAGTACCTTTGATGTAACGGAGAATTCGTTTAGCAACCTTCAAATGAGTCATGGTGGGATTTTCCATGTAACGACTAACAAGGCTAACTCCATATACAATATCCGCCTTGTGGATGTTAAGTATCGTAAACTTCCAACAAGACTCTTGAAAATGTTGAATCCACCGCCTCTCTTTCTTCATGCTTTGACAATTTAATTTCACATTCAATGGGTGTGTTCATGAAGCCACATTCAAGCATTTTAAATTTCTTAAGAAGATCTTTAGCATATCCTTCTTGAGAAATAAAAATCCCTTCTTTGCTTTGCTTTACTTCATGGCCAAGGTAGTAAGCCATGAGACCCATATCCGTCATCTTGAATTCATGCTCCATAGCCCTCTTAAATTCTTCAAACATGCTTGGATTACTTCCCGTAAAAATCAAATCATCAACATACAAGCATACAAATAGAATGTCTCCATTCTTTCCAACCTTTGAATAAACGGCATGTTCATACGGGCATCTTTTGAAATTATTGTCTTGGAAATATTTATTAATTCGGCTATTCCAAGCTCTTGGCGCCTGCTTCAATCCGTATAATGCCTTCTTCAATCTTAAAACTTTATCTTCTTCTCCTTTGACAATATAGCCAAGTGGTTGTTCCACGTACACCTCTTCTTCAAGAAATCCATTTAAAAATGCGGACTTCACATCCATTTGGTAAATTGACCAATCATTTTGAGCCGCCAATGATACAAGCAATTTTATAGTTTCCAAGCGAGCAACGGGGGCAAATACTTCATCATAGTCGATACCAGGTCTTTGATTGTAGCCTTTGGCTACTAATCTTGCTTTGTATTTCTCCACTTGACCCTTTGCATTCTTCTTTGTCTTATACACCCATTTCACCCCAATTGACTTTTGACCTTTTGGAAGTGTAGTAAGCTCCCATGTCTCATTCTTCACAATGGATTTGATTTCTTCATTCATGGCACTCCTCCATTTCTTGTCTTTGGATGCTTGTTCAAACCCCATAGGTTCACAATCCGCAAAAAGACAAAATAAATTCAAATTATCAATATTTACCTCCTCGGTACTATCAAGAATTTCTTGCACACTTCTCATCTTTTGAGGTCGCTCACTTGAACTTGATTGAGATGAAGATGGACTAGATTGTCCATTGGATGATGGTGGAGATGGAGGTGGAGAAATAGGATCCCCCGAGTCTTCTTCTCTTTCTTGCGCTTCCTGGTCAATGAAAGGAAAGAAATTATAATTTTCCTCTACAATGTTCCAATCCCACGAGCTTTCTTCATCAAATTTCACATCTCTACTTATCACAATTTTTTCGTTGCTTGGATTGTACAATTTGTAACCTTTGGATCTTGCATCATAGCCGATGAAAATATGTTCTCACTTTTATCATCTAGCTTTGACCTCTTTTCATCCGGTACATGCATATAAGCAATACTCCCAAAAACACGCAAATGAGAAACACTTGGCTTTCTCCCATTCCATGCTTCTTGTGGTGTCATGTCTTCAACACTTCTAGTCGGGTAACGGTTTGACAAATAGATGGCACAATCAATAGCTTCAGCCCAAAATTCTCTTGGCATTTGCTTGCTCTTCAACATACTTGAGCCATGTTAAGGATGCTTCTATTTTTCTCTCCTTACCCCATTTTGTTGTGGCGATCTTGGAACCGTTAAAGGATGACGAATTCCATTTTCTTCACAAAATAATTTAAATTCATTTGACGTGAACTCGCCCCCTCTATCGGATCTAATGGCCTTGATATTATACCCGCTATGATTCTCCACAAGAGCCTTGAATTTTTTAAAAGCTCCAAACACCTCCGATTTTTCTTTAAGAAAATAAACCCATGTCTTCCTACTAAAATCATCGATAAAGAGGAGAAAATAATTATTCTTACCAAATTATGACGGATGAATAGGACCACACACATCCGAGTGCACAAGTTCCAACGGCATGGTTGCTCTAGTAGTTGATTTTTTCGGAAAACTTTCCCGAGATTATTTTCCAAAAAGACATCCTTCACAAAGTTGATCGGGGTGGTGAATTGAAGGCAACCCATTCACCATCCTCTTCTTCGACAAAGCTTCCAAACCACCAAAATTCAAGTGCCCAAGTCTTAAGTGCCAAAGCCAAGACGAATCTTTGAAACAAGCTTTTAAACATTTTGCCACATCATTTTTAATATTCAATAAGAACATTCGATTTCTTGTCATAGGCACCCTCACTAGTAAATTTCCGGATTGATCTCTTATTGAAAGGTTAGAATCCTTCATCAAAATATCATAACCTTTCTCTAAGAGTTGTCCCAAGCTCAAAAGATTGTTCTTCATATTTGGCACATAATAAACATTTGAAATAAATTGGTGCCTTCCATCCTTTAAGCGAATCAAAATTTTACCTTTTCCTTTAACCGGAATTTTTGACGAGTCTCCAAAAGTAACATTGCCGCATACAGATTCATCAAGCTCAACGAACATATTTTTCCTTCCACACATATGATTGCTTGCACCCGTGTCAAGATACCATGTATTGTCATCTTCACTCATCTCTCCTTTGCATGTCAAAAGTAAAGTGGGCTCCACTTCTTCAACATTTTTCTCCACATAATTTGACTTTCCTTCAACATCTTTTGAATCATTCTTACACTCCGAAGCATAGTGCCCATAATCATGACAATTGTAACATTGAACTCGAGATTTATCATACCTCCTTTGATATGGTCGTGAATAATTTCTTTTTCCACGCCCCTCAGGTGATGAGACTCTTGACTCCTTTCTTCTTTGTGAGGAGAGTAGTGATTTCCTCTTCCACCTCTTCCACGGCCTCGTGCTTGGCCACGACCTCGACCTCGTTGACTATTTCCATGTTTTTCTTCTCTCTCCTTGAAAGAAAGCTTCGCTTGGAGCACTTGCTCAATAGGCCCCTTCTTTTGCTTTTCAAGCCTCTCTTCATGGATTTGCAATGAACCCATAAGTTCGTCAACGGTCATGGTTTCCAAGTCTTTTAACTCCACAATGGCTACAACAATATACTCATACTTGGGATTTAAAGAACGAAGGATTTTTTCATTTACTCTAATATCACTAATTTCCTCACCATTACTTTTCATTTGATTGACAAGTGCCAAAATTCTAGAAAAATAATCCGAAATTGATTCGGACTCCTTCATACGCAAACCTTCGAAGTCACTTCTCAAGGTTTGAAGACGAACCTTCTTTACTTTGGCAACTCCCTTGAACGAATTTTGGAGAATTTCCCACGCTTGCTTGGCGGTGGTGGCAAGAGCAACTTTTGCAACATTGCATCATCCAAACATTGATGAATAATAGTGACCATGCTTTTGATCTTTCTTTCTTGTGGAACTCAAAACTTCCTTTTGTGCTTGTGATAACGAATCTTCATTTCGGGCTTTTATAGCCTTTGGTCACAATGTCCCATAGATCTTGTGAACCAAAAATCGCCTTCATCTTGAATACACCAACTCTCATAGTTATCCTTCTTCAATTGAGGAACTTGGAATTGGATCGATCCATTTGCCATTTTTTTTAGTGGGTGTTACTAGCAACCTAGCTTTGATACCACTTTGTTGGAAATAATACTCTCACACACTAGAGAATATAGAAGATGTTATCACAAAGGAAGTTTTATATTTCTTGCTTGCTTCAAATGAGTTGAGTACATAGGTATTTATAGGAATCTCCTAACATGTATAAACCCAAATACATGAATGAGCACTTAATGAAAACCAACTCTCTTGAAACCTTTTCAACTAGCTTCATGAACCTTCAAATACATGAACTAACAAGTACATGAATATTAATTAAAAAAAATACTTAATTACTTTTGGGACAAGTTTATTTTTTCAACAGCATCGTCCGGAGTCACATCATGAATGTCAACAGACAATGAATCAGAAATACGAGAAGAAATACCAGGACTATAATTTGTTCATGTGGGCACCTGACCAACCCGACTTGAAGTGTAAGTAATCTGCTTTTCAACCAAGTCAACTCCCTTTTCTTCAGTAGGAGTAACTAATTCCTCGTGTCCAATTTCTCCACATAACTTTCCACTTGCATTGGAGTTTTTTCCTAATTCAGAGTAAATATTTTGGTAGCTATCACCTTCTCTAGCAACCAATTCTTCCAAAATCAGAGATGGCCACGGAGGATTTTGAGGACAAATTCAAAATCAAATTGCACAATTTGAGGACAAAATCAGAGATATCATAGCTTTGTCTAGGGTTTGGTACCTGGCAGCAATCGCAGATGTAGTAGGAGATGGCCACAGAGGGAGCGAGAAGTCGGCGGACACAGAGAGAGGAAGAGAAGCACCGGTGCTGCAATAAATCGGCAGACCTAAAATGAAGAAATCGAAGGATGGAGAATGGAGGGAGAATTAAAATGAGAGGGGAATTGGAGACCCAAACCAAAGAGGTCAAAAGGGAAATGGAAGACCTAAAACGAAAGTGGGAAAGGAAAGAGGGAAATTAGGAGGTCCAGATCTGATTTGTTAAAGTGAAGCTAACTGAATTGTTTTTTTTTGAAGGGTTAGATTTATCCCAATTTTGGACAGTCCAGATCTTTTAATAGGCTTTGAGCGGGAAATAAAATTTTTCAAGATACTAAAATTCTAACGCCAATTAAAGTGACGTTGCATCTTACTCTTCTTTTTTATAAATTCATTTTTTTTAAAAAAAATAAATAAAATAGGGATAAAATTGATATTACATTAATATGGGTCAAACTAACTTATTAGGAATGACTTATAAGTCATTTTAAAATAACTGTATTCTGTTTTAGTTCATAAAACATAATAATTTTTTCTTCATCTTTTATGTTTTCTCTTAGAACTAATAGTACTATAATTTAATTTTATACTCCCTCCGTCCCATGATAAAAGTCCTTATTACTATTTTGGGTAGTCTCATGTTAAATGTCCATTTTCCTTTAATAACCATACTTTTACACATATTTTCCTATTATACCCGTAACATTAAATATCTCATACTTTTCTTATTCTAATTCTCTCTCCATTTTTAATGACATTATTATGGATAATTTTGTCATTTCATTCATCTTCTTAATATGCGTGAAAAGTCCACCAAGACTTTTATCATGGGACGGATGGAGTAATATATTTGAAAAAAAGGTGAAAGGAGAACTAGGAATAGCTAGGGGTATACCATTACTATTCTTCTTTTTATGTTTTATTTTTTGACTTAAAAATATGTTCATGATTTAAGTTACTCCCCCCGTCTAAGAATAAAAGTTCTTGTTATTTTATGTAATCTCAAGTTAAATATTTACTTATATTAAATAATCTATTTTTTTTACAATAATTTGTGGGTAATATCCTTAGTATTAAATGTCATATTTTTATTATTTATAAATATTTATATAATATCACTAGTCATGTATAGAAAAATATGCAATTATGTAAAACCCCAACTTTTTGAATAAAGATGAATTTTCTATAAATATTATTTTTGAATATTATGGAGTGAAATTGATATAATGTTATAGTTGTGGGTAATATTTATAAATTTTGCAAAGTACGCAAATTGTTATATAATATTCGATTGGTCGGGGAATATTCGTTTTAACAGGGGAATATTTGTACAATGGCACAAATCATTGGTGGACCCCTATTAATGTAATTATTGTCGGATTGAGAAAACGACAAAAATATTTTATGAAAATAACGGCGGAAGTTTTACCATTAATACTGTTGAACTACTCGGTAGTAAAAGTACAGTAATACGCGTGGTTGCATAGTAGCACACGATATTGATGCTTATGTGATAAGTCACTCAGTTTTGTTTTATTGGTATTATTAATGTAATAATACAGAAAATCTTTTTATATAAAACAGAATACTTTTATAAAGTTATTCTATAAATAGAATATATTATATTCTATTATGCATAGTGTTGCATAGTGCCTGCATAGTGTTTGCATAGTCTTTTATAAAGTTATTCATATTATTAGATTATAAATAGAATATATTATATTTTATTTAAAAGATTGTGCTTTAAATATGGACCGTCAGATTAAAGTAAATCAATATGGACCGTTCATGAGTTAGTTACTATGCAGTACATTTTTCTATAAATAGAAGCTCATTCCTTCATTATTTTCTTACGAATTCACTGAAACTCTAGAGAGATAAACTATAGAGAGAAAGAAGAAAAGTATTCTACTACTTCACTACTCATATATCCAGTACTCTTCTTCTTAAGGTAGGGAATATTATTTGTTGTACTCGTAAGGGGTGTAATTTGTATTCATGAAGAGAACTTATGTTATTTCATTCTTTATTATTCTGCGTTGAATAACTCAGATACGCTGCTACCCTATACTTGGTGACATTCTTCTATTATTCGGTCTTTACTATTCTCATTGGAATATCATGTTCACATGGCGTTTCTGCCGGACCGATTCCGCCTTTATTATTCTGTTGGAATACCATATCTCATGCGTTTTACGCTTTAGACACAATTCCGCTTTATTATTATTACATTGGAATATCCTCGTCTGCATGCGTTTCATGGACTGATTCTTCGCCTTATTAGTATTCATTGGAATAACTTTCCTCATGCGGCACCGCATGCATGGTGATTTCATTGTTATTCCATTCTTTATTATTCATTTGGAACATCCCAGCCGGTTTAATTTACGTTCGATCTTGCCCGTTATTTAGTATTCTGTTGGAATAACTTGTCTATGCGAAGTACCGCATGCATGGTGATTTCTTTTGTTATTCCATTCTTTATTATACTCAGTTGGTTAAAGTTTTGACTTCTACACTCCATGAAATTAGTGGAATATTCTTGATAATTGCGCTTCATCCAGTATCTTTTCATGGAAATATTCTTCTAAGCATTCTTGAATTTTTCTCTACAAAGCAGTATCATGTTGACAATTCGGACGTTATTGGTTCTTGGACAAATTAATTCTTGAACTTGTTTTATTGAATTCTTATATCATTGTCATCATCCTCATATTTATATTTTTTGAAAGTCCTCTGTGGCCTGTAGTGTATAGATGGACTTGGTATGATTATGACCAGGGATTATTCGGTGTAATCATGACCGTAATGTTACAAATGATGTTGTAAAGTCCTCATTGGCCCGTAGTGCATTGATGGATGAGTTGTTGGCATGGTCATGACCATTAATGAATACACAAATATTCTTGGCCAAGAGTGCATGGATAATTGTGGTCGGATACTAAAGAATATCCTTGGCCGAAAAGTAGTGCGGGGGTGATTCGATGATGTGGATTATTTATTGTCGAGTCCCAATGATAAAAGTGATGGAAAACCTTTTAAATCATAAAAGATAGTAGATTTTATTCTCTACTTGACTCTTTTTTAATGGAATGCTTGTTCATTGCGCAGTTAAACTTGATGTTTGTTATATTGTATCGCTTGAACACTTGTTTAAGGCTAATGATAATTTATTCTTTTATCTTAGTCATAATATTTCTTCTTGGGCTAGTTGAGCTCACCCTTTCTTTCACTGTTTTCTCTTCAGAAATGAGAATATAGTTGGGACGAGTCGGGAAATGGAGTGATGGTCCTAGATGGTGCATTAGTAGTCCTCACTATTCTGTGAAATAGTGTGATAATAATTGTAATGAGGACTCTTTTTGAGTTTGTATACTCTCTAGTAGACAATATTTGTATTCAAACTCACAGCTTTATGTTTTATCGTATTGCATTATTACCGCAGTTGTATTATTAAGTTGTATTTGAATTCTGTAACATGTATCTAGCGACTCAAGATGGGTGATGTATACCTAATTTTGGGGGCGTCACAAATTAGATGAGAATTTAAATATGAATAATTTTATCATTTGACATTTTTTTTAAATTCACATAAAATCAATTATCACTTTCATTCTCAGACTGAGGGAGTACTTGTAAGTATATCATACTCCTATCTAGAAATAGGAAACATTGGGAAGCATAGATATAATAATATAATCAGGCTTGATGAGGTTGGGTTTATTTGGGTCGAAGGCCCGGAACTAACATGTTTGGCAATCAGTTGTCACGGGTACTATTTCAACAACCATAATCTATATCGTTGATCGTAACATTGGATGACACGGATTGAAATAGATTTCTCCATGCCGCTACAGGCTATAGCGAGATGAGAAATTACTCATTAGCCCCTCATTTGCTCATGTCCTACATTGTCTACTGCTACAAGTTATGGCGGTAGTTTAGTTAACTAATAAATTAGAATGGCTCGGTGGTAGCTTAATGGCCTAATAACCCATAGGTCTTCGGTTCAAAACCTAGTTGTGATATTTTTTGCTTCTTATGTTATATTTTTTGTGTATTAGATAAATTCTATTACCATCTATATATATACCCATCTTAAATCTCCACATTAAACTAAATATATATAAAGTAACTATGAATATTTATATAACGCAACTATGAATATTTTAATATACATATATATATATATATATATATATATATATTTATAAATTATCTCTAAATATTCATATAAATATTTATAAACAAATATTCATATGAATTTATTGTGACGCCCCCAAAACAGGTATACAACACCCATTCTGAGTCACCAAATACATGGTACAAAAATAAATACAACTTCAGTAATACAATTTTCGTGCAGAATACGACAACGCCTATACTGTAAGTTTGAATACAAATATTGTATACTAGAGAGTATACAAACTCAAAAGGAGTCCTCATTACAATTATTCAAACACTATTTTACAGAAATAGTGAGGACTGCTAAAACATCTTTCTAGAACCATCACTCCATACCCCAACTAGATCCTGCTATGTTCTCACCTCTTGAGAAAAAAATGGAACAAAAAGGAAAATGGTGAGCTTACCTAGCCCAGTAAAGAATATTATGACTAAGATAATATAAAACAAATTATCATTAGTCTTCAACAGGGAAAAATCTGATAAAATATAATAGACAACAAGTTTTAGATCAACAACTGCATGGAAAACAACAATCCATTAGAAGAGTCAAGAGAGAAAGAATTCTACTATCTTCTAAGATTTAAAAGTCCATCATCAATATTTTATCCTCAGAATAACAATCAATATTCATCTTTAATCAAATATTCATCTTTGCACTACGTGCCAAAGATATTCATTTGTATCACCAATTGGTCATGTTCATCTCAACACTGCTCATCTTTGCACTACTGGGCAAAAGATATTCATTAGGTAATCATTCATCTTTGCACCACGTGCCCAAAGATATTCAAAGGATATCATCATTTAGGATTGAGGATGATGAAAATATTTTAAAGAAAACGAATCTAGTGAGATAATAGAACAAATATTAGGGATTCAGACATGCTTTTATCCAAGTTCAATAATACTTCATAATAACTAATTTTGAAGCGTAAATTCAAAATAAAGATCAAAACATGGATACAATCAAAGATAGTAACCATAATAGACATCTTGGACAAAAAGAAGAAAATTTCATTTTCTTGAATAGTGTCAGATTCGTGAATAGTGCCGTAGATATCGTAAATAATAACTCCCCGACACAAAAAGTTCTAAATTTGATAAAAACGTTCACCAATATTTCTAAGATAATGATATTAAAGAAAATAATATCATTTAAGAAGAAATAACATCCTTACCTCAAGATAACCCAGTATTTCTAAATTTGAATTTGGGATATAATCTTGTGAAACTTGCATCGAATAACAACTCTCAAAGTATCTAAATACTCACAAAAATACGCTCAATAATCTAGAGAGAAAGACAACTTGTTTCTGGTGTGATTTTCAATTCTAACCTAAGCATCTATTTATAGGAAAAATGCTAGAACGCCATGGGAGACTAAATAATAAAATAATATTATTTAATCAACAAATTCTCTACGTATGCTTTGAACAAGTCTAGCATGCCTTCTTTGAAAAACAAACCAGCAGCCCACATGCTTGAAAAATCAAAAAGTGGGTCCCACCCATAATTTAATAAAAATCATTTTATTTTCCAAAACTTCAGTAATTCATAATAAATAGCCCTTTTATCAGAAAAATTTGAAACTCACGTGTTTTTATAGAAAATTTAATTCTCTACAACTTTGTAGAAGAAAGTTTTTCCAAATTCCAATCAAAAAATACCCGAAATCCATAAAAATAGATATATCCAACATTTATATCCACAAAAATAAATATTTCTTTATCAATAATAATTATTCACAAATAATATTACAGAATCACATTTATGACAATCAGGCCGTTCCCAGGAAAGAGGGGGCTTTACAATAAGGATTTATCCTTAATGGCGCGCAATTAGGTGACCAAACCTCTCCTTGATAGAACTTTCTAGACATTTCCAATAATGCTATCTAATAATATTATTCCAAATAATATGAATTATTGATCGATAATGGAGATGATGTGCGTAGAAAATTATTGAAAGCAACAATAATATAAAATATCAATGCAAAGAATTATTGAATCAATAAAATAAAATATTGAATAAAGAATTATCGTAACAATTATTGAGTAGTTCATTCTTTACGTGAAGAATCAATAATTCAATAATACACAGCAATCGTGTGGTATCAGTAAAACACGCGTATTCTCGTATTTTAACCACCGGTATTCCAACAAAGTGTTAATTCAGTAATAACTACGCCATTATTCAATTTTGTCGTTTTTCTTCATCCCACTCGTTATCCGTTATGGGGCCCACAAATGGTTAAGGCGTCGCGTAAGAATATTCTCCGACAAAAAGAATATTCCACGACCAAACGAATATTCCCAACAAATGAATATTTTATAACCACTTGATTATTTTGAAAAATTTTGCACATTTCACCTATAACCAAAGTATTATATCAAATTAATACCTTATTATTCACAATAATAATTAGAGAAAATTTGATTTTATTCATTAATAAGTTGGGGTCTTACATTTATCTTTAAAATTTATAAACAAATATTTATTTATAAATATTTCATCTAAAATTTATAAAATTTAGATATGAATATTTTTATAAATATTTATATTAATATTTAGAGATAAATTTATAAATATTTATATGAATATTTGTTTATATATATATATATATATATATATTATATATAAAAATATTCATAGTTACTTTATATATATTTAGTTTAATGTTGAGATTTATTTAGTATTTTATTTAGTTTTGACAAGAAATTTTGAAAAGAATATGTATGTATATATATATATATATATATATATATATATATATATATATATGATAGTAAAATTTATCTAATACATAAAAAAAATATAGCACATGAAGCATGAAAAAAATTTAATAATGACTTATAAGTAAAAAAAAAGTTAAAATTTAAGTTATTGTCAAACACTAAATAATAACAAAGGACTTATAATTTAGTTTGACCAACTTATAAGTCATTGCCGAACACCCTCTAATTCAAGATATAAAGAGAAATTAATATTTGATAATAAAAAAATTTACAAGTCAAGAAAAAGGAGAATTTGAAAAAGGGAAGTTAAAAAAGAACTTACACACCATTGATGCAACTTAATTGGTCTATGTCAGAACCATTGTCGCGACTTAATTGGTGCAATTTGGTCAATTTTTGGTACAATTTCTGGAGCGATTTTGATTCTTTGTCCATCCCTTGTGAAAAAGTATATATGTAAAATAACGAGTTACAAGAAAATTTCATATAATTATTTTATAAATTAATTATATTTTTTTTCAAAATTATAAGTGTGCGAGTATGGTCATTATAAACTACATCCAATTAACTACAAACTTTAATTGTGTAAATTAGAAAATATATCTATTATGTGCTCAATTTTAATTTCAAAAATTATAACTTTTAAAAAAATAAAACTGGACATTTATTTTGAGACGGACGGAGTGAAACATTTCACTGTATAAAATTGTGTTTAAATAAATAAAAAATGATATTGGGGGTGGGGGGTGGGGTGGGGGAGGGCATGCTTATTGGGTTTGTCTTAATTTTGGGCAATAATTTACTAGTCGTTGCAAAAATATATATTAAATACCCAACGGAAAAAAATTGTTGCTAATGAATGTGGCCTATATTAGGCAACGAAATATAGCAACAAAAAAGTTTTTGTTGCCGACGATGAGAAATCTCATCGGCAACAAAAAAGAAAATAAGCGGTGTGTTTTTTTTCCGCCAATAATTTGGCAACGAATTTTTGCAACGACTTATGAATTTCGTTACGAAAAATGAAAGCCTTTCATAAACTGCAACGAATGACACAAATAAAGTCGTTGCCCGAAAAATTGTTGCCAAATGTCTATTTTTTGTAGTGTTTTATAGTCTTGGTACAAATTTATCAAATGTTTAGGAGTACGATAGGTACATTCCATTTTCTATATTGATAGTTCTCTTCACGTCCACGACCACAACCACAACCACAACCACAACCATAATTTCATCTATGTTTAAAAAATGAGGTTTCATTCACTTCAGGGAATGGAGTAGAACCAATCGGGCGAGATTGTTGATTTTTCAACAAAAACCCATTATTTGTTCAGTCACTAAAAGAAATGATATCACTTCTAGGAATATAATTTCATTTATCGTTTCAGGAAATATTTTCTGAACTAATTAACGCTCTCGATATTGCTGCTGCAGGAGCATATTTGAGGTATGAAATATAATAAATATTTTTTCTAACATGTCTTTATCAATATATTTTTTCATGGAGATGATGGCAAATCACTACTACAAAACAGTAAATAGACAACGCGAAAAAAACGTTGTGATTTCTGTCAAAAAAACGTCGTGGTTAAGGGTGTTGTCTATTTAACACCCTAACACAACGTTTTTAAAACGTTGTAGTTAAACACATTACACAACGTTTTTAAAAAAAAACGTTGTAGATTTGTTTTCTATAAATTAGCAGATGCTTAAAAACGTTGTAGAATATATGATTCCACAATATTTTCTAGATAAAAACGTTGTAGTTTAATATATTAGACAACGTTTATGCACATTTACATAACGTTTTTAAAATTTTGTAGATTAAAAAAAAAGGAAAAAAAAAGTTGTATCAACCATTCAAAATACATCCCAATAATAACATTCGTTTACAGTTTCAAATTACTACATCCACAAAATATTACATTGTATTTTATTTGATGTCCTAGAGCTGCTGGAACAGGTGCCTCAGCCAATACAAGAAATCAAACTATATAATCAAATGCTTAACAGTAAAATCTTAAGAGAGAGATCAACCAGAGGCAAGTTCCTCTATCATAATAGGTGTGAAAAGCTGGTGTTGCTCAAAAAGGTCAGTTATGATCAAAGAAAAGTAAAGAAGTATTTCTCACGAACAATGAGGCTAAGAATAAATAATCCAAGACCATTCAATTTCCTGATTTGAAAAGTGAAAACAAGACTTGATATAATTATCTGAAGCTAAAGCCTAATTCCAAAACATGCTATTGTGTGTTAAAAAAACAATAGATGGACAAAAAAAAGCTAAATAAAAGAAAAGAGAAGATATGAAAAATTGAAAAAAAAAGTCAAGGTCTCATCAAAACATAGAAAAAACACATTCAAGTCTGAAAATAATAGAAATAATGAGAAGGACATTCCAATATCAAGTAATATCACATCACACCAGTAGAAGATATTAGGAATTCAGTATAATCCAGCCACAAAGTCAAATCCAGAGACCAATTAGTTGAGATTGGAAATTTCATAATTTAAGAAATGCTGAACAGACCAGTTTTACATAAATACATCATTCTCTGCCAAAGGGGCCACAAGTCTTGAGGTATAACAAGATTCTTTAAATATAAAATACATTGAACCAGCCATATAAATACTTAAATAGAACAACTAACCTAAATAGTCACCAAAACAAGAGAGAAACAACTAGAATATGCAACGACAACTATGTAATTTATTATTATTTTTATTTAGATGAGTAGAAATACTGAAAACGACGAGGAAAACTTACGATGACAAAAACGATACTATTTACTCAGATAAGGGATAGAAATTACATTGGAATTTGTATCCACTTTGAGATCAGTAGTGACATCCTTTTTCTTCAGCTGCGTATTGACATCAGCCAAGAATAGATCTCCTTTCTTAGTTCCTGCTGCTGTTATAGCCTAAAATGAAAGGGGAAAACAGGAATATCAAATATTGAGATAAATATAGTTCAGATATATCTCAAGCTTCAGGACAAAATAAAGCCCAAAACATAGAACCTATATAGAAAAAAATATCACATACCTATAAGAAATCTCCAAAGCAAATCACATAAATCTACAAGTCTGGTTTATAAAATTGCATTCAGGAGACACAAAATGAACTGATAATGTAAAAGTAATGGGGAAAAATTAAAAGGATAAAAGGATGATTTTGTAGAAGAATGAAAACATTAGACAGTGCATAATTTATCAACTAAAAAGTCCCCGTGTGAACATCTTTGATCTAAATATCCTAGCATTATGCTTGAGCACTAGAATATAATGAACAAGTTAGACCTTATACCACAACAATGTCACGTAAAAATGTACCAATTAAATACTGCAATACCAACATTAGAACTATCTTGTAACTGCACAACATTCTTACTAACAATACCAGAATAATGACATTTAAAAACATACACAATGAAGGTCATTGCAAATTTCATACGCATGAAAACAAAGGACCCTAACATTACACTTTGATCCGCTCCAAAAATGACTAATGACCCAAGTTCAAACCAAGCCAAGTATAATTAATAGATAAAAGTATGAAGGAATTGAGCTAATGAAAATGCTACAGGTACTAACAAAACGAGAGTATATCAGAGTAGAATCAACTAAACCAATTTCAAAGTTAAATGACCGTGCACTGCGCTAGGCATATATGTCGTGCACCAGAAAGATAAAAGAACAATGAAATGAATAACCATCTTTCTCAATGTAAGCAACAAAGTAAAACAGAACCTTCAGAATAACAATTAGTCAATTAATAATCAAGCTTCACCGATGTATAATACTACCAACCAGTAAGGATCTACCTATTTGCAGCCTTAAATGGTTGTAATCAAAGCTAAATTCACTCCAGAGAAGGCCCTATGCTTCATGGTCAGCTATATAAATCTATTTCCTCATTAAGATATCACAATTCGAGAAATTGGGCAGAAAACGAGGGTATTCCTCAGAAAAAGCCACCACTATGTCGCCGCTGCCGAGGGTATTGCTTTAGGAGCCTCAACGAACAACTGAGGCTTCAACGCCGAAAATGTCACCACCTTGGAGTTTCCGTTCTGCGACTCGCCATTATTAACAACCTCCTGCACCATCGTCAACTGTTTGAAGAGAGAGAATAACCCTAGGAAAGAGAACGTAGATGAAGAAATAGGAAATTAAAACCCTCACTTGGGCAATAATGGAGGAGAAGTTAAATAAGAGGCCACCACTATGTCGCCGCTGCCGCCACCACTACGCCGCCACTATTTCTAGGGTTAGAGGGTGTCGAGAGGGAGGAGAATGAGATGTGCTGCATATCTGAGTTATCTGAGTGAGAGAGTTGAGCTGGTGAAATGAGAGAGACAGAGTTGGGCAGAGACGGGAAAATAAGGAAAAAATTTTAAGTTCCGTGTCTTTTTTTTTTCTCCGTCTTTTTTACATACACAACGTTGTTTTTTTTAAACGTTATCTATTTAAAATCAAAAATTGTCTTTTATAAATAGATAACGTTTTTTTATATGTATCTACAACATTTTTTAAAAAAATATTATAAAAAAAAATATCACAATATTTTTATAAAAAACGTTGTGACTTAAGTGTTGTCTATTTACTGTTTTATAGTAGTGAATAAAAATAATTGATTTTACATGATCCTGCAGAGATGCATGGTTGTCAATCTTAATTATATCTCTAAAGTTGTCTCTATATGAATATCAGTATCAAGAATCCATGAATAAAAGATTACTAAAATTAAAAATAAAGATGATTAGAGGAAAGAGACCATTCTCATTGTATTTTCATGTCCACACCATCCTCTTGACAATACAACTATTTATAGGTACATCAACATCAATATTTGGAGGTTTCAAAACTCAAAGGTCATGAGTTTCAAACCTTAAAGAATATGAGAGTTACAAATCTCAAAGGTCATTACAATAAAGAGAGGTATGAATGTATCTAGACATGTGTATGAATGTATCTAAACATCCGCACACTATGTATAATTTTATAACAAAGGAGGTAATATGTACACTATAAAAGTGAGAACTCAATGAATTTAAAAATTAATAATAACAAACATGCACAAATAGTTTAATTAACTTAAAAGATGCAACTTGCATGTCATTAATTTTAAATCACTCTATTGCCATGAATCTTCAATAAGAATTTGTTAACTGATTTATGGCTAGACCTTAATTTTCAGTTGGTTACTTGTAGACCAACTTTTAATCCACACAATTTATCACGGGGGAGCCAACTAGCCAAGTTAATTACCGAAAAATTAATCAATTTAAAGGAACCTCTACATTGCCACAATCTTCTTTTTTCTTAATCCTTTTAAACAAATTAATAATAAAAAAAAAATTAAAAAGGTCAATCACAAAAATAACTAATGAATAACACAAATAATCTTCAAAAACATGATTGAAGTGAAAAAAATCCCAAAAATGTCTAAACTAAATATATCAAAGTTATAAACTACTCTCCCCGTCCCCAAAAAGATGAACAAAATATAATTTGCACACATATTAAGAAAAATAAGAGTAAAAGAAAAAGAATAAAAAAATTATAAATTTATCCTTAGTGGCTCCACAAGATGAATACTTTTATTTTTTTATATTAATAGATCTCACTAAATAACATATGTGTCATTCACTTTATATATTTTATCTCATCATTTTTAAACAAAAAAAATTATACACTTAGCCATCCTTTATGGGGGCGGTGAGAGTAGTACATTTAATCTATAAAACGACTTCATCTCATTGGAACGATAAAATATATTCTCTTCAATTTTATTTTTTGAAATTAATTTAAAATATTTTAATATAAATATGTGTTTGATTATCACCTACCTACTTCTACATCAACATGCAGAAAGTAAATTAGTAGCTCAAATGAAAGCTACAAAACAAATTCATTTAAATTTTAAAATTAAGAGTAAAATATATTTTTTTTTGCCTCTTATAAGTACAACTCTTCCATTAATCTGTTCCATTTTTAAGTTTATTAAATTACATATATGCTCCTCCCTATACTTCTATAAAAAAAAACAAAAAAAACTCAGCATATGCAGGTGAGCATAGGTCCTCCGCCCCTGGATCTGCATGTTATGGGCAGATACATGAGTACCGGCTGATAAATACATATACTGCTTCTAGTAGGTTTGAATGAGATGAACACACAAATTACTAATTTAGTAGTAACAAAATTACTCAAATAATATTAAATTTGTTATAAAACTTTAGCAAAAGTGTATAAATATACTCTTATAATTGTTACATAAATTAGAGAGAATAAACAAGAGAGCAAGAGAGAAAGAGAGAAAAATCTTCAGATGAATTCTTCTCTTTTCTTCATTCTGCATTCCCTTTATATAGGAAATGAGAGGAGGAGGAGGAGGACAAGAAAGGGTGGGCGGGTGAGCAGGGTTCCCTCATCATGAGGGAATCAACTTTTTAACACTTCCCCTGATTCCCTATGATAGAAGATTATGTCTCATTAAAAACCTTGTTAAGAAAACCCAGTGGGAAAAACTTAACGAAGGGAAAAAGATTATATCTTTTACATAAATATTTTAATTGACTTCCTCGTTAAAACCTTGTCAGGAAAAACCCATTGGGATAAAAACCGTGACTAAGAAAAAAGAGTATAGTCTTCCCCTCAACAAGAATTCATTACTTCTGGGTGAAATGTTGTCACAAGTCTTTCAGTTGACACATTCCAATCATTTTTCGAAGTCTTGCAAACGTTGCATTTGGTAGCGACTTTGTGAATAAGTCGGCTAGATTATCACATGATCGAATTTGATGCACATCTATATCATTCTTCTTTTGTAGCTCATGTGTGAAGAAGAATTTAGGTGAAATGTGCTTTGTTCTATCTCCCTTGATGTATCCTCCTCTAAGTTGAGCAATGCATGCAGCGTTATCTTCATACAGAATTGTAGGAATGTCTTTGATTGATGGTAATTCACATGACTTTTGAATATGCTAAATAATTGATCTCAACCAAACACACTCTTTGCTTGCTTCATGTATAGCGAGAATCTCGGAGTGATTTGAAGATGTAGCTGTCATTGTTTGCTTTTTGGATTTCCAGGAGATAGCCGTATCACAATATGTAAATACATAACCTGTTTGTGATCTTCCATTGTGTGGATCTGATAAATATCCTAAATCGGCATACCCAAACAATTGCGACGTGGAATTTCTTGGATAAAATAACCCAAGATCTATACTTCCACGGAGGTATCTCAAAATATGTTTGATCCCATCCCAATGTCTCTTAGTAGGAGAAGAACTGTATCTTGCTAACAAGTTGACAACAAAAGTAATATCAGGTCGTGTGCAGTTTGCAAGATACATAAGAGCACCTATTGCACTTAGGTATGGAACTTCAGGTCCAAGAACTTCTTCCCCACTTTCAGAAGTAAAATGGATCTTTATCAACTTTTAAAGATCGAACAACCATCGGGGTAGTCAAAGGATGAGCTTTATCCATATGAAAACGACTGAGAATCTTTTCAGCATATGTGGATTGATGAACAAAAATTCCAGATGCTAAATGCTCTACTTGTATTCCCAAATAGAATTTTGTCTTTCCAAGATCTTTCATTTCAAATTTATCTTTTAAATAAGTAGCAGTTCTTGTGAGTTCTTCAGGAGTACCTACAAGATTCAAATCATCCACATATATGATGAGTAGGTTTTTAAACCATGAATTATGTTCAGATTGGTTTGTTTTTGTGTTTGTTTTTATGCATTTTTATGTTACTGTTGATGGTTTTTTCGTTTAATGAAGGAAAAGCAGCGTCTTCGTTTGGAAGCATTTGAGATTGTGTGATCGATTCATGAAGTTCTTGATGGGGTATATTGGCAATTGGCTTGGCGAAATGACCGCTACCGGTATGGGCGAATGATCTCTGATGATGAAAATGACGACAAAGACCGGTCGATTTCACATCTTGATGCACGAAATGCTACGACTTTCTTGAAGAAGGCTAAGTGATACCGATTTGAAGCGATGACTTGGTTTTAAAGAGGATTTAGATGGCGTGTTGGGGTGAATTAGAATTGTTTTTAAGTTGTTTTGGATAGGAAGTGGAGGCAAACTAGGAGAGTATCTAGACAAGAGATGGTCTACAAGTAAAAAGACAAAAATAATAAAAAAAGAGAGGATATACAACTTGAAGAAGAACGACATTGAAAAAAACATGGAGGTCTAGAGAAGAAGGAATCACTTCACGGAAATTGCAGGAATTAAATTCAGAGAAGGGTGGTGTTTTATTATTCTTCCTTAATTTTTATTATCTGTAATTGGGATGATGTCTCCTTTTATTTATTCAGTAGTTTATTTATTTATTATGAATTAATTATTTTTTTTAGGCGATTGATGGATCTTTAAGTAGAACAATGGTTTATTAGCTTAATTCTCAGTTTAATGAAATATTTAACAGTTTATCTATATTGATTTGAGCTTGAATTTGTGAATTGCCTGATCAACAATTCTTTGTGGATTTACATGGATTCGAGAGAAGACGTTAAATCTAGACTTAATTGATATAGCATGTGTTCATTAATTTTGTGAATAACAGAGTTGTGATAAATGTTAAGGTAGAGATATGCTTAACGTCGCATGTAATCGTTAGAGTACTTAATCGTAAACTTCTTTTGGTTTAATTTGCATAAAGATATTGTGAGTTAATTGATTGGAGTGTTTGGCTTAATTCTGTCTTAATTGTGGATTGAAGTTAATTTGGTATTAGTGCTTGCAATGAGAGTGGTTAATGCTTCTGATCGTGTTCTTGATTAATAAACTGGAATATTGAATTGAACTGGGGTAAAAGTGAATTAATCTGAGTAAAGCTTAGAGTGAAATCATGAGCCTAATTATCTAAGTATTGTTTGAAAATTGAGTTTTATCTGTGTGGGTTATTAGTGATAGTTACAATATTAGTTGTTAAGATTTTCTCCTCATTTATTCAAGTTAGTTTAATAAAATTCGGATTAGTTAAAATTGATAGTTGTAAGCTTGAGTTCTTGCTAATTGTCTACGTGGGAGCGATACTTAACTTATCACTTTATTACTTGTTGACCACGTATACTTGCGTGTTGTGCGTAATTAGATTTTACCCAACAAGTTTTTTAAGCGGCAGATTCTTGATATATTAGCCTAGATCTTAATTTATTACAATATCGCTTAAACTAATTCAGGTTTACTTAAACAATTTTTTTTTACTTTGTTTGTTATCTTATTTGGTGATTTGAGCATTTTATGCAAACACGGTCCAAAATCCCGACTGTTTCCTTTTGAGGGGCGACATCGAGAAAAGATTTCAAAGATTGAGTAAGTGGATTAAGGAAACAAGGCAGAATTTGAGACACCTAAAAAGAAGAGAGAAATGGCGGTAGAAGATCATAAACACTAAGGGACTTTGCAACACCAAAGGTGATAGCTAATGATCAGCATCACGAGGCTCAATAATAGCCGAAATACATTTGAAATTAAGCCGAAGCGATTCAAATGATTGAATTGATTTCATTTGGGGGTTGGCGAATGACGATCAAACGAGCATCTGGTCGATTTTCTTGAGATATCGATATTTTTCGGTATAATGGAGTGTCGAGATGATGCGATGCGACTTGACCGCTTGTTCCCATTCACCTTACGGGACAAAGGCGAAGAGTTGGCTACACTCCCTACCATCCGGATCTATAACTATGTGGGAAGACCTAGCTCAGAAATTCCTCGCCAAATTTTTCCCACCTGCAAAAACGGCTAAAATGAGGAACGAGATAATGATGTTTGAACACCAACACGGGGAGTCATTGTATGAGGCATGGGAACGATATAAAGAATTACTTCGAAAATGTCCACATCATGAGTTGCCGAAATGGTTGCAATTGAACACATTTTATAATGGATTGAATGGGAACATCAGAACGAGCATTGATGCAGCTTCAGGTGGAGCATTTATGGCCAAGAGCTATGAGGAAGCGTATGAGTTGATAGAGACTATGGCAGCTAATAATTACCGGTGGCCCACGGCGAGAATGAATCAAGAAAATGTCGCAGGAGTGTTAGAAGTTGATGGAATGACGGCAATACAAGCACAAATTTCAGCTCTCTCAAAGAAATTTGATTCTATGGTGGGGGTACAACTGCAACAAGCACAACAGATACAACAAGTGGCACGTATTTGTGAGTTGTGCGCGGGAGAACATTCTACATACCAATGTGCAATTAATCCAGCCTCTGTGCAATTTATGGGTAGCTACAATAGAATTTCGCAAAACACCTATCAGAATACATACAACCAAGGGAATAGGAACCATCCAAATCTATCGTGTAGTAATAACCAGCAACAACAAGCTCCAAGGCCATCGTATCCCCCAGGATTTCAGACACATTAACAACCAACCCAATACCAAGAAAGGAAATTAGATCTGGAGGAGTTGGTGGCAAAGTACATAACCAACAATGAAGCAGCCATGAAAAATCAAGCAATGGCTATAAAAGCACAAGAAATAGCCATGAAATCACAAGAAACTGCAATAAAAAATTTGGAGAATCAAATAGGACAAATTGCACTAGCATTGAATAATAGACCACAAGGAACACTACCGGTGATACTTGAATCAGAGCCGAAAGGTAATCACGAGCAATGTCAAGCTATTATATTGAGGAGTGGAAGACATCTTGAGGGGCAAGAAACAAAAACAGCGGGTGTAAAGGAAGTTGAGACAGATTTAGAAAATGCAGAGATTGAGATGGAATGCGAGCCGATAAACCAAAGTAAAACGAAAGCATCCCGGTGAAGCGAACCAATCATTTATCCTCCCCACCATTTCAAAGACAGAATTCAAAAAAGCGAGAAAATAGACAAACAATTCGCAAAATTTTTGGAAATTTTTAAGAAACTTCAAATCAATATTCCGTTTGCAGAAGCCCTGGAGCAGAT
The DNA here is from genome assembly GCA_020205605.1 of Panax ginseng. Taxonomy (NCBI): domain Eukaryota; kingdom Viridiplantae; phylum Streptophyta; class Magnoliopsida; order Apiales; family Araliaceae; genus Panax; species Panax ginseng. The sequence continues at coordinate 73,191,912 of CM035141.1, forward strand.
GCCTAGTTATGCCAAATTCATGAAAGGGATTCTATTGAGAAAGAAAAAGTTGGGAGACTATGAGACAGTAGCTTTAACAGAAGAGTGTAGTGCAGTGTTACAGCGAAAATTGCCACCAAAGTTGAAAGACCCAGGTAGCTTCACCATTCCATGCACAATTGGGAATACGACGTTCAACAAATGTCTGTGTGACTTAGGAGAAAGTGTGAATCTTATGTCGTTATCGGTCTACACAGAGTTGGGGTTACTGCACCCAAGCCTACAAACATTTCTTTGCAATTGGCGAGATAGGTCGATGAACATATCCAAGAGGCATTGTGGAAGACATCCTAGTGAAAGTGGACAAATTCATATTCCTGCAGACTTCATTATCTTAGACTATGAGGAAGATAAAACATCCCAATCATTCTAGGGGAGGCCTTTCTTGGCTCTGGGTGGGGCGCTCATCGATGTACAAAAAGGGGGCCGACTATGAGGGTTCAAGACCAGGAAATTAAGTTCAATGTGTTTAAGGCCATAAAATTCCCGACGGATGGTGAAGAATGTTTTAAGATGGATCTTATTGACCACATAGTTGGCGAAGACATGAACAAGAGCTTGGAGAACGATCCATTGGTGACAACATTATTGGGAGGTGAAGGACTTGACGATCCGAAAATTGGAGAATATTTGCAAGTATTGGACTCTCTGCCACGAGTAAGCAGATTTACAACACCATTCGAAACATTGCACATGGAAGAGAGGACAACAACAAGAATGAAATCATCATTGGAGGAACCACCAATTCTTGAGTTGAAACCACTCCCTAAACACCTCAGGTATGCGTATTTAGGCTAGTCAAATTCTTTACCTGTTATTATTTCTGCTGCACTAAACGAATTGCAGAAAGAAAAGCTGCTGCGAGTGCTTTGGGAACATAAATCGGCAATAGGATGGACAATAGCGGACATCAAAGGAATCAGTCCAACCTTTTGCATGCATAAATTTTGATGGAGGATGATGCTAGACCGGTCGTGGAACAACAGAGACGGCTCAATCCGATCATGAAAGAAGTAGTCGAAGAAATTAAAAAGTGGTTAGGCGACGGTATCATCTACCCAATTTCAGATAGTAAGTGGGTTAGCCCAGTGCAATGTGTGCCTAAAAAGGGAGGTATGACTGTGGTTCAAAACAAAAACAATGAGCTGATTCCAACAAGAACAGTGACTGGATGGAGAGTTTGCATGGACTACGAATTGAATAAAGCAACTCGCAAGGATCATTTCCCTTTGCCCTTCATCGATCAATTGCTAGACAGACTGACGGGGCATGCATACTATTATTTATTGGATGGATACTCAGGGTATAACCAAATTGTCATAGCCCCGGAGGACTAAGAAAAGACAACATTTATGTGTCCGTACGGTACGTTCGCATTCAGGAGAATGTCATTCGGATTGTGTAATGCACCTGCCAATTTCCAATGGTGCATGATGGCCATCTTCTTAGATATGGTGGAAAAGAATGTGGAAGTCTTCATGGACGATTTCTCTGTCTATGGGGATAATTTTGACGCGTGCTTGGAAAATCTAATAATGGTCTTACAGAGATGCACTAACACAAATCTGGTACTTAATTGGGAGAAATGCCACTTTATGGTGGAAGAAGGCATAATTTTAGGACACAAAGTATCGTTGCAAGGATTGGAGGTCGATAAAGCCAAGCTGGAAACAATTGAGAAATTGCCTCCACCAAGTTCAATCAAGGGTATTAGAAGCTTTCTAGGACACGCAGGGTTCTATAGGAGGTTCATTCGGGATTTTTCAAAAATAGCAAAACCATTGTGTAACCTCCTGGAGAAGGATTCAGTATTCAAGTTTGATGAGGAGTGTAAGTTGGCCTTCGAGTTGTTGAAGAAAAAGCTAACTACAGCCCCCGTTATTGTCGCTCCGGATTGGAGCATACCATTCGAATTAATGTGTGATGCAAGCGATTATGCAATCGGGGCTGTGTTGGGCCAACGCAGAAACAAGATATTCCATGTTATTTACTATGCAAGTAAAACACTCACGAGAGACCCAATTAAATTACACAACAACAGAAAAAGAATTACTTGCGATGAGTATGCGCGTTTGATAAATTTCGGGCCTACTTGATCGGTGCAAGGGTAATAGTTTATCTGGATCATGCGGCCATTCGATATTTGATAGCAAAGAAAGACGCAAAACCACGTCTTATCCGATGGATCCTCCTCTTACAAGAATTTGACTTAGAGATCAAGGACAGAAAAGGGACAGAGAACCAAGTTGTCGATCATCCGTCGAAGTGGAAAATTTTGATAAAGAGAAGAGGATAAGTGTGTCATCAACGAAACCTTCCACGATGAGCAATTATTCGGATTCAAATGAAGTACCATGGTATGCGAGACTTCGTCAATTATCTCGTCGATGACATACTACCTCCCCGATCTTACGACATCAGAAAAAGAAGTTTCTGCACGATGTCAAATGGTATATGCGGGACAAGCCGTACTTGTTTAAATAGTGTGCCGACAAGATGATCCGAAGATGTGTGCCTTACAGTGAAGTGAAAAACATCTTGCACGAATGTCACTCATCTGCATATGGCGGGCATTATGGTAGTACAAGAACAACAGCAAAGGTGCTTCAATCAGGGTTTTATTGGCCAACCTTGTTTAAAGACGCTCATCAATTTGTCAAAACATGTGATCGCTGTCAAAGAGTGGGTAACATATCAAAAAGAAATGAGATGCCGTTACAAGTAATATTAGAGGTTGAAATCTTCGACGTATGGGGCATTGACTTCATGGGACCGTTCCCCTCGTCTCTCAGCAATCAATATATTCTACTTACGGTGGACTACGTATCAAAATGGGTAGAAGCCACAACACTACCATCGAACGATGCCAAAGTGGTCCTAAGATTTTTATAGAAAAATATCTTTACAAGGTTTGGAACACCGAGGGCCATAATAAGTGACGAGGGAAGTCATTTTTGCAACAAAGCATTTACAGCCCTATTGGCAAAATATGGGGTCAACCACAAAATAGCGACGGCCTATCACCCCCAAACCAATGGACAAGTAGAGGTTTCAAACAGGGAGGTCAAGAAAATATTGGAGAAAGTAGTCAACCCAAATCGTAAGGATTGGTCGCTTCGATTAGATGATGCACTTTGGGCATACCGAACCGCATACAAGACTCCAATTGGCATGTCACCTTACCAGTTGTTGTATGGAAAGGCTTGTCATCTTCCGGTTGAGCTACAACAAAAGGCTATTCAAAAACTGAATTTCGATCAAGCAGCAGCGGGGGAAAAGAGATTACTACAGCTAAATGAGCTTGACGAATTCAGATTACACGCTTACGAGAATGCACAATTATACAAAGAAAAGATGAAAAAATGGCACGATCAGAAAATCAATCACCGAACGTTCATGCCAGGGCAAGCTGTGCTGCTGTTCAATTCAAAACTAAGGTTATTTCCAGGGAAACTAAAATCACGGTGGTCAGGACCATTCACAATAAAAATGGTTTTTCCACATGGTGCCGTGGAGCTGTATAGTAGAAACCCATTGGAAACCTTCAAGGTCAACGGTCAAAGATTGAAGCATTATTGGGGTGAGGATGCAAATGTGGACACCATCAACATTACCCTCACCGACACGCAATAAAACATGAGGGACTGTTGGGCTAGCGACATTAAATCAAGCGCTACTTGGGAGGCAACCCAAGCTCTAAACTCTATCTCTTACTTACATTTAAATTTGTAGTTATAGCTTAGTCATTAGAAGGTATACTTGGAGAGTAACAAAATCTCTATAATTGCAGGAACCCCAAGCATGTGCAGTCAGGCAATAACATTACAGAGCGTAAGAATAAAAGGCCCGTACGATCAAGCTGCTGAAGCCAAAGCATTGATCTTTACCCAAGATTTCCCAAGACCACTGACGAATTTGAGCGCCCACAATGATCTTGAGACCATGCGCTAATAACGTCGAACGATATGATACTAATATTGAGCGAGCCAACGATACGCATCACGAGATATTACTGGGACCAACCGTGGACTATGCTCTGATTCTGATAACTTCTCGATCAACAGGCGGGGTTGGCCGATCTAGGCTAGGCGGGAGCCCATGCTTGCATGGAAATTCAATGAATTAAAGAGTCATGATTGAATTGAATAACTCCACCTCTCCACCTCTCTACTTCATCAATACCACTTCTCCACTTCTCCTAATTCTATTGCACTTCCTCTTCCCCATAACTCCACATTAATTTATCTTTACACTCCTTTCCTTTCCAAATTCCAAAACCACTAACCCTTCCAGTCCCAACTACCACCCACGTTAGTTTTCTAGTGTTCTATATGAAGTTCCTTCATTCTAAACATCTTGACACTACAACACTCAAGAATCACAACCCAATCCTAAATCTAATACTAGCTTTGCATAAAGTGATACAAATTGGGACTTCTCTTGAAAGAGGCAAACCCAACTTATAAAAGGTGTGATAATTTTCTTCATCCCTCACAAAATTTCTTATTGTGACATCCAATAGTGAGTGGTAAAATTTGAAATTGTGAAATCAAGAAGAAGGTCACGAAATTTTGAGTGTTTGGGTGAAAAGCTTCATCAACAAAACAAGTTTGAGGGAATCACACACAGCCCTGGGCGTTTGAGAAAAATACAAAACCAGTTCTTGAGTCAACAAATTATAAGCAACATGTCGTCACACAAAAGACAAAGGCATCAACCTCTTGACTCACCCAACATATGACCATACAAAATTTGTGGCGAGAGGGCATGCAGAGAGATTCCACACATCAATTGGCAAGAAAAATTTGGTGCTAGAAAGAGGATTGAAACCAAATGCGAATTTGGATGGTGATATGGCGGCGCAAATTGTAGAAACCTGATTGGTTTCAACTAGTAGAGCAACCACTTCCGGTGACAATCAACATAGTCAAAGAGTTTTTTACTGCGAATGCTGTTGAACATGTCAATCATGTTGTCATGGTTCGAGGAAAACTGGTAGCGTTTCATGTTGAAGCTATCAATGAATATTTTGTGTTGGACACGCCACAAAAAGACCGGTATGAAGATAGGTTGCCTGAGCTAGATGAGTTGATTGTCCGATTATGCCAACCAGGAACAAAATGGACGATTAAAGTTGGAACGAACGAAAAGATATGTTTTCCTCATGCAAAGATCGAGTCGATATGGAAAGGCATAGCATGCATTCATTTGTGCTAGATTAATGCCCACGAGCCATTTAACTGAGGTTACTAAAGCACAGGCCCAATTATTGTATGGAATCGTTCACCACCACTATCTTGTGAATAATTCTATTATTTTCTATAATGTTGATGTGGGGGAATGTATTCAAGAATCAATTGATCAAGCACTACTGAGGGAAGTACCACATGCAACTCTTGTATGGGTTTCTAATTACCGATTTATGCCGGAAGGCTAGGGTGCAGTGACAACCTAATGAACCAATTCAACAACCATTATCCATAATTGACTATGCAACTATTCAGAGGTATATAGCTTGGGATGGAGCACGCAGTCCACCCGCGTGGTGAAGGTTACATCATGATCCGCCACCATCATCCTCGGCGAGTGAAGGACCAAGCACAAGAAGTACCATTCTGCATTCGCGAGGAACGTGCAGGTCCCAAGAATCAATTCATGTGGTTGGTGACGACAAGATTTAATGCATCGATACAATGCAAACGCATTCATCACCACTTGCTTTGGCATTTGCCGTTGTAATCAAACGCTCAACCGATTCGTTATACTCTCTCCTCTATCTTGCCAACATATCCTCCTTGAGACGATGGCGCGCGTGTCACGGTTTGAGGAAGTCCTCAAATTTTCTATTTTGAGCATATATGAAGTAATGAGGCATTCCTTAATTTAAGTTTGGGGATTTGTTTTTATTTGTTTTAATTGCATTTGCATGATAGTTATAGTTTTCAATTGCATAGTAGTTTTAAATTAGTTTTATTATCAAAAAATAAAATAAAATAAAATAAAATAAAAAATAAAAATAAAAAAATATATTACACGAATCCGATTGGATAGTTGGGATATGTTCTTTGTTTTCGAGACCAATGATGAGGTTGGAATTTGGTGAAATTGTGTGATACTTAGTAAGGGAACTTTGAAATAATTTTGTGTTATAAGTTGAATCTTTCTCTTTATTTGAAACTATTATAAAAGGGTTGCGAACATACCAACGTGTAGATTGATTGCGTTAAATTGATTCATAATAAAGCTCTAAAAGGCATCACTAGTTTAAATATAAGAATGATAAGAATGAGTAGTGATAACTTGTAACACCCTGATCCCATCGAAGAGATAGGGAAAATTTGTCTGCGCATATAAGAAAATAAGTTACTACCAATAGTACCTTCAAGTCATGACCTTTTGGGAGCTTTGTGGTGGGCTAGATGACCCAAGAAGATACTATTGGGCGATGAATTGAGGCCTTATTTGGATGGATTTGATTCGATTCGGACTTGGGATTTGACGAGATTTATTCCAGATTCGGGATTTGACCTGGGTTGTTTCATATGGTATCAAAGCCGACTCTCGAAAGCTTGGGTCGGGTCATCCGATCCGGGTTCTTGGAGGTGGGGACACGAAGGTGGTGGTATTATCCCATAATGGAGAGATGAAGGTCCGGAGGTGGGGACCGCGGCTTGGTAGGTATTATCCTGAAATGGCTAGAGAGGCAAAGATCTTTGGGTCGTGTGTGTGATCGGTTCGACGGGGACGTCGAGAAATTTAAGTGGGGAGTTTGTAACACCCAGTCCCACATCGAAAGATAGGGAAAAATTTATGCGCATATAAGAAAATAAGTTACTACCAATAGTACCTTGAAGTCATGACCTTTTGGGAGCTGTGGTGGGCTAGATGACCCGAAGATACTATTGGGCCGATGAATTGAGGCCTTATTTGGATGGATTTGATTCGATTCGGACTTGGGATTTGACCCAAGATTTGTTAGAACTTCGAGATTTGACCGTGTTGTTTCATAACTAGTGTTAGACAAGAACTTAAGTTTGGAGGAATATTTGGGGTATATAAGCTGTTTTTAATAATAATAATAATAATAATAATAATAATAATAATAATAATAATAATAATAATAATAAATCTTAGTAGCTAGTTTTGTTTGGGGCCTTTGTTACTTGAGCAAAATGCAGCAAGAAGGGTATCTTAAAACCTAAGCATACTAAGGTCTTATGTGAGTGCAGAGTTAGTTGGTTGAAAGCTTCGCTAAGGGGTATCCTTTGTTAGCCTAATGGAATGAGACATTGTCACAATCATGGTATGAAATATATATATATATATATATATATATATATATATATATATATATATATATATAAAAATAAAGCGGAAATAAGAGCAAGATGCCCCCGTAAATGTTAAGTGAGGTATAAATACCCCAAGTTGATCCTTTATGATGGTTTGTGTCTAGCTTTGGTTGGATCAAGCTTATTGTTGGATTTCTTATTTTTATTTTGTTGAAGCCTTAGAAAAGGTGTGTTATGTTTTAAATTTGATAGTACGTCAATTTATGTTATTGGTACACACACACACACTATAGTAGTGATATCAGTTTGAGATTCAATGGTTGGCTAGAAATTGTGGATTGGTTTCGTTATGAGGTATTGCTATATTTACATGATTTATCTGAGGCCTTGTCAGTGATTTGGTATTACTAATTGGATACGGGATTCACCATTTTAGGATTAGTTGCATTGCATTATGTTGTATTTTCTTGAGGACAAGCAACGTTTAAGTTTGGGGGATTTTGATGAGTAGGTTTTTAAACCATGAATTATGTTTAGATTGGTTTGTTTTTGTGTTTGTTTTTATGCATTTTTATGTTATTGTTGATGGTTTTTTCGTTTAATGAAGGAAAAGCAGAGGCATCTTGCGTTTGGAAGCATTTGAGATTGTGTGATCAGTTCATGAAGTTCTTGATGGGAGTAAGTATTTGGCAGCCGACGAATATTATTTGTCTTTGGTATGGGCGAGATACTAATGCCTGAATGGCCGATCATATTGGCTAATATTGCAATGGCAAGGTCGATTTCATCTTGATGCAATGAAATTGACCGATTCATGGGAAGTGCTAAGCGGCGTTAAGGCTATTTGAAGGCGGTGACTTGGTTTTTAAAGAGGATTTAGATGGCAGCAGTTGGGGTGAATTAGAATTGTTTTTAAGTTGTTTTGTATAGGAAGTGGAGGCAAACTAGGAGAGTATCTAGACAAGAGATGGTCTACAAGTAAAAAGACAAAAATAATAAAAAAAAGAGAGGATATACAACTTGAAGAAGAACGACATTGAAAAAAACTTGGAGGTCTAGAGAAGAAGGAATCACTTCACGGAAATTGCAGGAATTAAATTCAGAGAAGGGTGGTGTTTTATTATTCTTCCTTAATTTTTATTATTTGTAATTGGGATGATGTCTCCTTTTATTTATTCAGTAGTTTATTTATTTATTATGAATTAATTATTTTTTTTAAAGCATTGATGGATCTTTAAATTGGAATAATGGTTTATTAAGCTTAATTCTCGGTTTAATGAAATATTCAACGGTTTTATCTATATTGATTTGAGCTTGAATTTGTGAATTGCACGATCAACAATTCTTTGTGGATTTACATGGATTCGAGAGAAGACGTTAAATCTAGACTTAATTGATATAACATGTGTTCATTAATTTTGTGAATAGCAGAGTTGTGATGAATGTTAAGGTAGAGATATGCTTAACGTCGCATGTAATCGTTAGAGAACTTAATCGTAAACTTCTTTTGGTTTAATTTGCATAAAGATATTGTGAGTTAATTGATTGGAGTGTTTGGCTTAATTCTGTCTTAATTGTGGATTGAAGTTAATTTGGTATTAGTGCACTGAGAGGTGGTTAATGCTACAATCGTGTTCTTGATTAATAAACTGGAATATTGAATTGAACTTGGGTAAAAGTGAATTAATCTGAGTAAAGCTTAGAGTGAAATCACGAGCCTAATTATCTAAGTATTGTTTGAAAATTGAGTTTTATCTGTGTGGGTTATTAGTGGTAGTTAGAATATTAGTGGTTAAGATTTTCTCCTCATTTATTCAAGTTAGTTTAATAAAATTCAGATTAGTTAAAAATTGATAGTTGTAAGCTTGAGTTCTTGCTAATTGTCTCTGTGGGAACGATACTTAACTTATCACTTTATTACTTGTTGACCACGTATACTTGCGTGTTGTGCGTAATTAGATTTTACCCAACAATATACAGCAATAATGGAAAATCCACTTTATGATTTCTTAATAAAAACACATGGACATACTTGATCATTTATATATCCATCTTTTATTAAATAATCACTAAGTCGATTATACCACATCTGACCATTTGTTTTAACCCATCTGATGGCGTTGTAACTTGATTGAATATATGTGACGGTGCTTTTGTGATTCAGCCATTTTCAATCCTTCAGGGATTCTCATGTAAATCTCACACTACTACAAAATAGTAAATAGACAACGCGAAAAAAACGTTGTGGTTTCAGTCTAAAAAACGTCGTGGTTAAGGGTGTTGTCTATTTGACACCCTTACACAACGTTTTTAAAACGTTGTAGTTAAGCACATTACACAATGTTTTTAAGAAAAAAAACGTTGTAGATTTGTTATCCATAAATTAGCAGATGCTTAAAAACGTTGTAGAAGGTATGATTCCATAACGTTTTCTGGATAAAAACGTTGTAGAAGGTATGATTACACAACGTTTTTAAAATGTTGTAGATTAAAAAAAAAGAAAAAAAAGGTTGGTTCACCTACATTACCAATGCACCTGCAATATGCTAATGCCATGATATATAGCTAAAAGGTATAAATTCACATTTAAATTTAAAGCCAAAATGTATCAATCATTCAAAATACATTCCAATAATACCATTTGTGTAATTCAAATTACTACATCTACAAAATATATACCAAACTATCATATATGCTCTCTACATGTAGTTGCTCACACATCGTTGCCCAGCTCATCACGTGCTTTCTTGATCAAAGTATCATATATGCCTTGAATTCTATCATCTTTCATGCAAATCAAGAAGCGACTACTCAACCGCCAAGAATAGCAAGAGAGCTATATCGAAAGTTGTTAAAAATTATATCATATCGATCCATGAACCACATAAGACAAGTAAAGCGAAAAAAAGCAAGCGATATTACTATATTAATAACTAAATCAAGTGTCATTATTAAGCAGCAAAAACAAATATCCATGATTGTACCTCTATTACAATCCAATATTGGTTTGACAAAATTGATGAGGCATACTTGCAAACTCATGTGAATTACAACTCTATTAACTGAGACATTTCAAATGGCAAGGCATGAAAAGGATGTCGGACCAAAATATTGATTCACATAAAAATATATAATAACTTTTGTAAATTGATAATCAACCCTCCAAATTAGGAAGCTGAGCAACGCTCTGGTGTTAAAAAGGTGACTATGTACCGAAGGAAGTGATTACCTAGATGATTTGGTCATAAGTACCTTCGGAGGAAAACTTGATACTCGGTGAGACCTTATATCACGAAGATAATGACCCACTTGCTTTGAGCCCCAATAAACAAAGTTACATTAGCAACAATGAAGATTCCAACTCGTGACATGCACAATAAGATGGGAGATTATTGTCAAGGTAAAAATTGGACTTAAAAATAAACAATTGATCGACACATTTAATATAGCCATGAAGTGTGCGAAATTATTACGAACGAATTTGAGAAAACTAAACGGTAATCCCAACCCTCCTTGGCATTTAATGCACTCTTTTATTGTTCATGCTTGAGCTTGTTGTATAATACGGAAAAATATCATGGCAACCAAGACCGGTATCTGCGGGTAAGTAAATAAATAAAAATCTTAAGCATAATGGGATATCATCACAAAAGCCGCGGAGAAGATGAATTCACTAAGAGAAAGAAAACATAAATTAGAAGACCTAGCACTAAATAAAAGATCATGATTTCAAAGCAAGTCAACAAAGTTTCACATGATTTATGTTCTAGTAAACCTATATATGCATCTCCTATTATATCCTTCAACTTTATAAATATCTTTGTAAATGCATGTCCTATTATTTGTAACCAAGTCTCGATAGCACATATATGATCATCGATTGATTAATTACTAAAGCTAGCGAGGAGTTTGACTTTATTGAACAATGTAGATTACATCATTTCATGAAGCCAACAAGAAACACTTTTCATCATTTATAGTCACATAAATCCACGGCGATCTGAGTTTTCTTGTTCCCTTCAAATGATTGACAAAAATCACGCCAACGCTTTACGCCAACAAAACCAAATAGGAAATCACGGTTTGCGGATCTGACAACAAATGGGGAAAAAACTTGATCCACATTTTTTTAGAAGTTTAAATTGATAAAATTTAAATAGAGAAAAATAGAGTAAAAGGTGGAAATATCACCTACCTTTCGCCCAGAGAAAATCTCTCTTTTAATTCTTTGGCGTGTTCTTGGACTTGAGGAACCTCAAGCGCATACGAATGGACCGATCTGAATCTATCCCATAGGAAGCTGAAGTTTCACAATTATAAAAAACTTAAGAAAAGAATTACAAGGATGACTTCTCGAAAATTCAAAAGAGCAATTGTAAACACTTGATATCTTAAAGCGATAAATGACCTTTGTGGAAGAAGTGATCTTGAAGGAGAAAAACAATAACCAGAAAAGAGTAAACATCATAAATAATTAAACATAGGCACACCGTAGCCACACGAGTCATCCTTCCTTGATCTTCTACTCCTTCAGGTGTACCCTCCAGTCCAAGAATAGGAGTACAAGCACTAACAAAGTGCCTAACATAGTCATAAGTATGGAAACTGTGAGACCTCGGATTTTATGAATAAAGATTTAATTTTCTCGAAATATTTTTTTTTAATATTATGGTGTGGATTTGATATAATGTTATAGTTGTGGGTAGTATTTATAAATTTTGCAAAGTATGCAAGTTGTTGTATAATATTCGATTGGTCGGGGAATATTTTTTTTATAGGGGAATATCCGTATGACGGTACAATCATTGGTGGACCCCGCAACGGAATTATTGTCGGAATGAGAAAACGACAAAAAATATTTTATTAAAAATAACGGCGAAAGTTTTACCGTTAATAATGTTGAACTACTCGGTAGTAAAAGAACAGTAATACGTGTGGTTGCATAGTAGCACACGGTATTAATTATTGATGCTTATGTGATAAGTCACTCAGTTTTGGTTTATTGGTATTATTAATGTAATAAAACAGAATACTTTTATAAAGTTATTCTATAAATAGAAAATATTATATTTTATTATGCATAGTGTTTGCATAGTATTTTGCATAGTAAAATCTTTTTATATAAAACAGAATACTTTTATAAAGTTATTCTATAAATAGAATATATTATATTTTATTATGCATAGTGTTGCATAGTGTTTGCATAGTATTTTGCATAGTAAAATCTTTTTATATAAAACAAAAAACTTTTATAAAGTTATTTGTTTTATTAGACAATAATTAGAATATATTATATTTTATTATGCATAGTGTTTGCATAATTACTGCATAATGTTTGCATAGTAAAATCTTTTATAAAGTTATTCGTTTTATTAGATTATAAATAGAATATATTATATTTTATTTAAAAAGATTTTTTACTTTAAATATGGATAGTCAAATTAAAGTAAATCAATCTGACCGTTCATGAGTTAATTACTATGTGGTCCATTTTTCTATAAATAGAAGCTCATTCATTCATTATTTCTTACGAATTCACTTTGAAACTCTAGAGAGAGTAACTAAAGAGAGAAAGAAGAAAAGTATTACTCCTTTCACTACTTCTATATCCAGTACTCTTTCTTTTCTAAGGTAGGGAATATTATTTGTTGTACTCATAAGGGGTGTTATTCTTTTGTATTCATGAAGAGAACTTATGTTATTCCATTCTTTATTATTACATTGGAATAACTTTTGTATCTGTGGACTACCCTATACTTGGTGACATTCTTTTATTATTAAAGTCTTTATTATTACATTGGAATATCCTCACATGCATCGTTTCACGCGAACTGATTAAAATCTTTATTATTACATTGGAATATCACCGTCATGCGTTTCTGGCGGACTGATTAATCTTTATTATTATTCATTGGAATATCACATACATGACGTTTCTGTGGGACTGATTCCGTCCTTATTAGTATTACATTGGAATAACTTTTGTCTGTCGCAATCCGCATGCATGGTGATTTTGTTGTTATTTCATTCTTTATTATTACATTGGAACATCCCGCTTGGTCTTGAATTTTGCACGACACGGTTCAGATTATTTAGTATTCTGTTGGAATAACTTTTGTCTGTCTGAATCCGCATGCATGGTGATTTCTTTTGTTATTCCATTCTTTATTATACTTAGTTGGTTAAAGTTTTGACTTCTATACTCTATGAAATTAGTGGAATATCCTTGATATTTGCGCTTCATCCAGTATCTTTTCATGAAAATATTCTTCTGAGCATTCTTGAATTTTACTCTACAAAGTAGTATCATGTTGACAATTTGGACGTTATTGGTTCCTGGATAAATTAATTCTTGAACTTGTTTTATTGAATTCTTATATCATTGTCATCATCCTCATGTTTATATTATGTTGAAAGTCATCTGTGGCCTGTAGTGCATAGATGGACTTGGTATGATTATGACCAGGGATTATGCGGTGTAATCATGACCGTAATGTTACAAATGATGTGGAAAAAGTCCTCATTGGCCCGTAGTGAATAGATGGACAGTTTTTGGTATGATTATGGCTATGGATTCTCTTCGGCCAAGGGTGCAAAGATGAATTATTTTATGGCATGATCTGGACCATTGATGAAAACATGATTATCTTAAGCCGTAGTGCATGGATAATTCATGGTCGTGATACTAAAGAATACCCTTAGCCGTAGTGCAGGGGTGATTCGATGATGTGGATTATTTATTAAGCTGAGTCCCAGCGATAAAAGTGATGGAAAAACCTTTTAAATCATAGAAGATAGTAGATTTTATTCCCTACTTGACTCTTTTAATGGATTGCTTGTTTCGCTGCAGTTAAACTTGATGTTTGTTATATTGTATCAGTTTAACATTGTTTAAGGCTAATGATAATTTATTCTGCATTATCTTAGTCATAATATTTCTTACTAGGCTAGTTGAGCTCACCCTTTCTTTCACTGTTATCTTCAGGAAATGAGAATATAGTTGGGACGAGTCGGGGAACGGAGTGATGGTCCTAGATGGTGCATTAGTAGTCCTCACTATTATGTGAAATAGTGTGATAATAATTGTAATGTGGACTCTTTTTGAGTTTGCATACTCTCTAGTAGACAATATTTGTATTCAAACTCACAATTTATGTTTTGTCGTGTTGTACACGACAGTTGTATTATTAAGTTGTATTTGAATTCTGTACCATGTATCTGGCGACTCAAGATGGGTGATGTATACCTAATTGTGGGGGCATCACAGTTGGTATCAAAGCTTAGGAATATGATCCCTGGCTAAGATGTGAGACAAGAACTAGGAGGGGAGAGACGTGGAATTCCTTCGCTAGTATGACCTACCTAAGTTTACTTGGTATTTAATTGGTCGGTCAGAGTATAGAGATAATATGTGATATGTTAATTAACCCTTGTTTTGTGGCAGTATTTGAAAATGACATTCGAGAATGTTGAGAATAGCAATGGAGAACATAAGACCGTGGAGACACCTCTAATTACCAACCAAGATAATGCGATTAGAGATATCCATATGGTGATTGAGAAATTAAAAGTTGCACTCAAGCTAGTCGCAAAGGTAGCAACTAAGAGTGAGGAAGAAGAGGAACCTGAGGAGGATGTATTAGAAGAACTTATTGATCAAAATGTAGAATTACAAAATCGTATTCATGAGTTAGAAGAGCAGGCTGAAGAATGGAAGGCGGTCGAGGAGCAAAGGAATGTAACAATTCAAAATTGTATTACCCGATGTGCGATAGCTGAACATGAGCGCTCTTTGGCATAGTATACGATATTAAAGCTGGAATCTGAGAATTCAAATGTCAAGGAGCAGCTGAAAGAAGAAACAACTGAACGAATAAGAATGAAAGATGCATGGGTAAAAGCCACACGACGCGTTGATATTGTGGAAAGAGAAGTCCGATCCAAGAAAGCTAAAATAGATGATATGTATTTTATTTTATTTTATTTTTCAACAACAATTAGGAGAACCTAACATCGAGTTTTGAATTACCCTATACATTGCGGTCAACCCCAATTCGATATGGATCGAAGGCTAATGATTTAGATCATGGGCGAGAATGCGATGAAGCGATTGAGGGTGGAATATGCCTATAGAAAAAGTCAATTCCGAGTGGCAATGTGACACCAAACTATCCATAGAACAAGTCAAATTCGGTAGTTTAAGGGAGAACGTTTTTCGTGACGAGGAATCGAACGAAGTTATCACGGGTTAGTTAATTATAAATTCTTGCGAAGTCTATACCTTATTAGATACTGGTTCTACCCATTATTTTATCTCTCTTGCTTGCGTTCAGTGTTTAAATTTGACTTCGGAGAAATTAGACTTTGACTTATTGGTTGAAACTTTTATAGTAGAAACCTTCGTTACCTCCACTGTTTATAAATCTTGTTGATTCAAATCGACACTTTCACGTTACTTGTCAATCCTATCTCTTTGAAAATACTTGCCTTTGATGCGATTTTAGGAATCAATTGGTTAACTACTCATCATGTTTTTCGTAAGGTTGTTAGCTTTCATATTCCTAACCAACCTGTTATGCGAATTCAAGCAACCAAACCACTAAAGTCAATCATTGTCATATCAAGTCATAAGTAAAGAGCCTCGGTCCTTTCGTTTTTGACTTCCTTATGTGGAATGCACTGAAGCCAGACTTTCTGTAGGCGACGTCGTGAATAACGATGGCAAGTTGATAGGTATCAATGTGACGTACTATCCTAGTCTTTGATGAGGGTCACAGCTTTGAATGATATTTCTATTGTTAATAAATTTCCTGACGTATTCTTGAAGTTTTCTTAGTCTACCCCTAGAGCGTGAAATCGAATTTTGTAT
This sequence comes from Panax ginseng, assembly GCA_020205605.1. Classification (NCBI taxonomy): domain Eukaryota; kingdom Viridiplantae; phylum Streptophyta; class Magnoliopsida; order Apiales; family Araliaceae; genus Panax; species Panax ginseng. The sequence continues at coordinate 73,208,112 of CM035141.1, forward strand.
TGACCCCAGTACAAAACCCATTTCTTAAACACTCAAATATTTCTTCAACTAAAATGAACGTAACATGCGCCAAAGACGTTGGCTCGAGCTGTTGAATATTACGATCGTACCATTCAATACCATCATGGGAAAGCGAACGTGGTAGCTGACGCGTTGAGTAGAAGATCGTATGTGTTTATTAGTGCGATGTTGTTAACATAAAGGCCCATTTCGTACGACTTACAAATGATGAAGATAGAGTTAAAAACTCTAGGAACCCAAGTGAAGATAACGAATATACGAGTAGAATCGACTTTAATTGATAAAGTTAAAAGCCATTCAAGCTACACACCGTGGTGATAAATGTGAAGAAGAAGGTTCAAGAGGGCGTTATTCTAGAAGCAAGAATCGACGAAGAGAGGAAATCTCAACCCTCGATTTAATTGGCCTATTTAAAAGTCTCAATCGAGTAGGAACTGTGGCTTATAGACTCGTTTTACCGCCAAGTATGTTGCGTGTTCATAATGTTTTTAACGTATCGATGTTACGTAAATATGTGGACGACCCGAACCACGTTATTAAATTAGAACTAGACGAGATAGCAGAAGATTTAACGTATGAGGAGATACGTGCTAAAATCTTGGATAAGAAGGATCGTATTCAACACTCAAAGGTTGTACCTCAAGATTTAGAATCTGAAATGAAGTCAAGGTATCCTCACCTCTTGACATACCGAGTGCGTCTGAGGCGAAATTTCATAAGAAGGGAGAGTTGTGAGACCCCAAATTTTATGAATAAAGATTTAATTTTCTCGAATTTTTTTTTTTTAATATTATGGTGTGGATTTGATATAATGTTATAGTTGTGGGTAGTATTTATAAATTTTGCAAAGTATGCAAGTTGTTGTATAATATTTGATTGGTCGGGGAATATTTTTTTTGTCGGGGAATATCCGTATGACGGTACAATCATTGGTGGACCCCGCAACGGAATTATTGTCGGAATGAGAAAACGACAAAAAATATTTTATTAAAAATAACGGCGAAGTTTTACTGAATTAATAATGTTGAACTACTCATTTAGTAAAAAAAAAGAAACGATGTCACGTGTGGTTGCATACTAGCACACCAGTATTGATTATTGATGCTTATGTGATAAGTCACTCTATTTTTTTTTTGGTATTATTAATGTAATAAAACAGAATACTTTTATAAAGTTATTCTATAAATAGAATATATTATATTTTATTATGCATAGTATTTGCAAAGTATTTTGTATAGTAAAATCTTTTTATATAAAAGCAGAATACTTTTATAAAGTTATTCTATAAATAGAATATATTATATTTTATTATGCATAGTGTTGCATAGTGTTTTGCATAGTATTTTGCATAGTAAAATCTTTTTTATATAAAACAAAATACTTTTATAAAGTTATTTGTTTTATTAGACAATAATTAGAATATATTATATTTTATTATGCATAGTGTTTGCATAGTGCCTGCATAATGTTTGCATAGTAAAATCTATTATAAAGTTATTCGTTTTATTAGATTATAAATAGAATATATTATATTTTATTTAAAAGATTTTTGCTTTAAATATGGACCGTCAAATTAAAGTAAATCAATCTGGACCGTTCATGAGTTAGTTACTATGCAGTCCATTTTTCTATAAATAGAAGCTCATTCATTCATTATTTCTTACGAATTCACTGAAACTCTAGAGAGAGAAACTAAAGAGAGAAAGAAGAAAAGTATTCTGCTACTTCACTACTTCTATATCCAGTACTCTTCTTTCTAAGGTAGGGAATATTATTTGTTGTACTCGTAAGGGGTGTTATTCTTTTGTATTCATGAAGAGAACTTATGTTATTCCATTCTTTATTATTCTGTTGGAATAACCTGTATACACGGACTACCCTATACTTGGTGACATTCTTCTATTATTCCGTCTTTATTATTCGGTTAGAATATCACATGCATGCGTTTTCTGTGGGACTGATTCCGCTTTATTATTATTCAGTTGAATATCCACATGCATGCGTTTTCTTGGGACACAGTTTAATCTTTATTATTATTACATTGGAATATCCCATCTGCATGCGTTTACGTGGGACTGATTCCGTCCCTTATTAGTATTACATTGGAATAACCTATCTGTCTGCAAGTACCGCATGCATGGTGATTTCTGTTGTTATTCCATTCTTTATTATTACATTGGAACATCCTGCGTTTGCAAATTTACGCTTTGACACGGTTCCGTTATTTAGTATTCTGTTGGAATAACTTTTGTCTATGCGAAGTACCGCATGCATGGTGATTTCTTTTGTTATTCCATTCTTAGTGGAATATACTCCATGAAATTAGTGGAATATCCTTGATATTTGCGCTTCATCCAGTATCTTTTCATGGAAATATTCTTCTGAGCATTCTTGAATTTTACTCTACAAAGCAGTATCATGTTGACAATTTGGACGTTATTGGTTCCTAGATAAATTAATTCTTGAACTTGTTTTATTGAATTCTTATATCATTTTCATCATCCTCATGTTTATATTATGTTGAAAGTCATCTGTGGCCTGTAGTGCATAGATGAACTTGGTATGATTATGACCAGGGATTATATGGTGTAATCATGACCGTAATATTACAAATGATGTGGAAAAAGTCCTCATTGGCTCGTAGTGCATTGATGGACAATTTTTGGTATGATTATGGCTATGGATTCTCTTCCGCCAAGGGTGCAAAGATGAATTGTTTTATGGCATGATCAAGACCGTTGATGAAAACATGATTATCTTAAGCCGTAGTGCATGGATAATTCGTGGCCGTGATACTAAAGAATATCCTTGGCCGTAGTGCATGGGTGATTCGATGATGTGGATGATTTATTAAGCTGAGTCCCAGCGATAAAAGTGATGAAAAACCTTTTAAATCATAGAAGATAGTAGATTTTATTCCCTACTTGACTCTTTTAATGGATTGCTTGTTCCACTGCAGTTAAACTTGATGTTTGTTATATTGTATCAGTTTAACACTGTTTAAGGCTAATGATAATTTATTCTGCAATATCTTAGTCATAATATTTCTTACTAGGATAGTTGAGCTCACCCTTTCTTTCACTGTTCTCTTCAGGAAATGAGAATATAGCTGGGATGAGTCGGGGAACGGAGTGATGGTCCTAGATGGTGCATTAGTAGTCCTCACTATTCTGTGAAATAATGTGATAATAATTATAATGAGGACTCTTTTTGAGTTTGTATACTCTCTAGTAGACAATTGTATTCAAACTCACATTTTATGTTTTGTCGTATTGTACACGACAGTTGTATTATTAAGTTGTATTTGAATTCTGTACCATGTATCTGGCGACTCAAGATGGGTGATGTATACCTAATTGTGGGGGCGTCGCGAAAGCTAAGAAAACAAAATTTTGTTTTAGTTTACGCAACTTCTGAAGATATAAAAAAGATTGCATATATTTTTCATAACAAAAATTCCACGAAAAGAATTAGTTAAAAAAGATTTGCAAATAACCCTTAAGAGTAGTTATTTATAGAGAAAAATATTTCTGTATTTTGAATTCAAATAATTTTATGAAAATCAAACTAAAGATGTAGAAAATCTTTATTGCCAAGAGTTACATAAAGAGAGCATTTTATATTGCATAAAAACCAATTCATGGTTTAGCTTAATAAGAGAGAATGGGTATTAGCAGCATTATCTTTAGGTAAAAATGGATATGAGCAGCATAAGCATCAGATATGTGAGTAGCATCGTAAAATGAACATTATGGGTATGCTTTCCATACATCAAGAAACCACAAGATTCTTCATTAAGCGGCACTAATGGTCGGTTAGTGGGCAGCGACATATGACAGAAAGACCAAGTTTTATATCTTCTTGTTACGAATCAACACACGCTTTAAAGGTGTAGGATATGGAATCACCAGTTCACTCATTCATGTCATGGATAATTGACGTAGAATGCAACCCCATTACATCGGATATATAAGAACTTACCTCTACTAAATCAATGACAAGAATTGCACAGACGGCTCCTCGATCGAGATGGCGGTACGTCACTGTGGATTTCGAGAAGAGGGAAATGGTGTGTGGAGAAACCAACCAACTTTCATTTTCTTTGTTGTATTCCTTTAGGCATTTAAGGCGTGAACATTAGATAGTAGTCATGGCACCACACAACGTCCACCTTCCCTTTATCCTCAAATAAATTCTTTCTTTAGCTACAATGGTTGGAGCCTCATCAATTAATCAAAATCATGAACTAAGATCAGGTTGTATGTGGCTTATATTTTTTTTGACATACAAATGAATAAAAAATACAAAAAAGAATGACAAAGAAGAAATCAATATATTCACATATTACAATTGCACAAATATCGAAATACCCAAATTACACCAAAAATTGCTAATGGTTGGTTGATTTGTGCTTCATTGCTTTTCATTTATTAACGAACATATGGAATCGAACACAATTGGGCGATCAAAAGTACCGAAACAACTAGGGCGTGACAAAAACCAGAGGCTCACAACCTTGATACATGAATACAATTATGGCGAACTTTAATGGGTCGTATTCTTTGAATACATGAGGAACATATATTTGGCTTTAACAGATGAATACAACTCTGCAAACTTGCTAAATGCACAAAAAACCAACTCACCTCTTGTTCAAAGGTTGCATAGAGAACATATGACTCGAGAAACACGAGAAAGCGAGAGAAAATGGAAAGAGGAAATGCATACCAAGAGTGGTGAGGTGATACGCTTTTCAACAAAGAAGAACAACCCCTTCCTTAGTCTTCATCCAATTGCAGTTGAACCTAACTTCAACAATGAGTCAAGCCCACATAAAAAAAATCACTTGCAAAAGGATTTCTACCAATCCAAAGAACTAAATAAAGCGAATAACAATCAACATACAAATAGCAAAGGTGCGGATATTATTACCTTGATAGCCTCAATGACATATTCAACCTAAAATAATCGGCCTTTGGAGAGAAGGTATTCACACCTCTGTCAGACTTTCGGTCCTTTAACCAATAATTTTGAGAGAGAAAAATCAAGAGTTAGTATTAATGCAATAGACAAGTAGATGATCTCGAGGATAAAGAAAGAAAAACCCTAGATTTGTAGTCAAAATGCACTCACCTAGTGAGAAACATCTTCGATCTAATGAGAACTTAAAAATTTGCAGGAAAAAGCCCAAGACGAAGATAATCATGATTAAACTAATTGAAGAAATAGTTTCAATCGGTAGATCTCATGAGAAACATACCTTCCATGGGGGTAGTACGGCAACTCTCATAAGCATCTTCGAAGGAATCCCATGTTCTTTCGTAAGCATCGCCGATGTGGTAGGTCCTCAGGTAGGTCGAGAGATGGACAATTCCCTTCTTTCTGAAGGCCCGAGAGATGGATCCCATGTCCGGTTACTGTATCTTTTCTCCCTGACTCTTACTCTCTCTAAAACACAGAGGAAGAAACAAACCTAGGCTTGATTTACTTGCACGTTTTTCTCTCCGTGTTTTAATTTTAATTTAAGTTTGCTCCGTGTTTTTATATATAGACAACGTTTTCAAAAAAAACATTATCTATTTAAAATCAAAAAAATGCCTTTTTAAATAGATAACATTTTTACATATATATCTACAACGTTTTGTTTAAAAACGTTATGAAAAAAATTACAACAACGTTTTTATAAAAAACGTTATCTTTTAAGCGTTGTCTATTTACTGTTTTGTAGTAGTGTTACTGTCAAGTGATCCATATAGGTATGCAGTTAAAACATCCATCAGACGTGTTTCCAAACCTTCCATGGTTGCCATACCTATCAGAAAGCGAAAAGTGACTCCATCCATTACTGGAGAATATGTATCCTGATAATCAATACCAGGTTTTTGTGAAAACCCTTGAGCTACAAGTCGGGCTTTGTATCTCATAATTTCATTTTTCTCATTTTGCTTTCGTACAAATACCCATTTGTTTCCAACTAGGATTACACCCAGCGGTGTTTGGACTACTAGTCCAAATACTTCTCTTTTCAATAGAGATTGTAGCTCAGTTTGAATAGCATCTTTCTATTTTGGCCAATCTTTTCTTTTTCGACATTCTTCCACGTTTTGTGATTCAGGATCCGTGTCAGGAATCAAAGTAATATCTGATGCTATAGAGAAAGCAAATATATCGTCAATCATAACTTTGCTTCGATCCCATATTTTCTCATCATGTACATAATTTATTAAGATCTCTTGGTGTTCATCTCTTATCCCTTCACCGAGATTTTGAACCTCTTCCGGGCTATTCCTCTTTGGAATATGTGCTATACGGAGCGATTTGTACCTCTTCCGGGGCTATTCCCACTCTTGGAATAAGTGCTACTCGGAGCGGGTATTCCTTCCGGATTCCCTTTATTTGCTTTTGATTTTCGTGGTGCGTTGTCTTTTACACAATTGGTCTTCCACGCTTCAAGCGTGGTTTAGATTCTACTATTACCTTATTCATCAATTCTCCGAAATTGATTTTTCAATAGGTATTTCTATCCTTGCCGGAGTATTCACTACAGTGTATGTGACTTTATCACTTTTTCTAGCATCATTAAATGCATCCGCATTTGATTTGCAATATTTTGTAAATGAATGATTCTTTGAACTTCAATTTCACATTGTCCTGTACGAGGATCAAGTGAATTTAAATCTGATGCATTCCATGATATTTCAGAGGGTTTTTTATTTAAAACTTTCCCTCCTCCTAATGGTGGAAATACAGATTCATCAAAATGATACCACATAACGTGCAAAGAAAAACATCTCCGATTAAAGGTTCAAGATATCTGATAATAGAAGGAGAATCAAAACCAACATAAATACATATTCTTTATTGGGCTCCCATCTTAGTTCTTTGTGGAGGTGCAATTAGAACATATACTGCACTTCCAAAAACTCGAAAGTGTGATATGTTGGGTATCTGACCAAGAACTAACTGTAGAGGAGAAAATTTATGAAGTGCCGTTGGTTTTACTCGAATGATGGCTGCAGCATGAAGAATTGTATGACCCCAAACCGAGGTAGGTAAGTTAGCCCTTAACATTAATGGTCGTGCAATTAGTTGAAGTATTTTTATTAAAGATTAAGCTAAGTCATTTTGTGTATGAATATGAGGAACAGAATGCTCAATGGAAATTCCAATAGTCATACAAAAATTATTAAAAGTCATTGATGAAAATTCAGCTGCGTTATCAAGTCGAATTGACTTGATTGGATGATCAGAGAACTGAGCCCGTAACTTGATTATTTGAGCAAGAAGTTTTGAGAAGGCAAAGTTTTGAGAAGAGAGAAGACAAAAATGAGACCATCTAGTTGAAGCATCTATTAAAACCATGAAATATCGAAATGGGCCAGACAATGGGTGAATAGGTCCACAAATGTCTCCTTGAATTCTCTCTAGGAATTTTGGGGCTTCTTTATAAACTTTTACCGGTGATGGTCGAACAATTAATTTTTCTCGAGAACACGCAGTACAAGGCAATTCACTACTAGGAAAAACCCTTTTATCTTTGAGAGGATGACCAGTAGAATTTTCAATAATACGACGCATCATAGAAGTACCAGGATGACCGAAGTCTTTCATGCCAAAGCATAAAGGATTTGGGATCTATGATTTTTGAAATCATAACATTATGAGACTCAATTGCTCTAATTTCCATAGTATATAATCCAGAAGAAATTGAATGAAGTTTTTCTAGGATATTCTTTTTTCCAGAAATAGTAGAAGTGATGAGAAGATATTCATTATCATTCTCATTGGTTGTTTCAATGTGAAAACCATTTAGTCGAATATCTTTAAAACTAAGCAAATTTCTTCTTGATTTACTAGAATATAGAGTATTTTTGATAAAAACTTGTGTTTCATTTGGTAGCAAGAAACTAGCTTTTCCAAATCCCTCGATTAAATTTGATGTGCCAGAGATAGTTCCTACATTTCCCTTAGCTTTGATTAGTTATGAAAAATATTTCTCACTTTGAAAGATTGTATGAGTTGTTACACTGTCTGCCAAACATATATCCTCCATATCCATTAAAGATGGTCTGACACATATAAATAAGAAAAGTTACACTTCAAACATAATTTTATTCATGATAAACACATACCACATATAGAACGAAAACTAATAATGTTATACATGCAGGATGTTTAATTAAAACAAGAAATTAAACGATATCCCAAAAGATACTTTCAGAAGGTTCAGTAATATCAACAACCTTTTCCTCATTGTTGGTCATTGGTGAATTATCAACAATATTCAATTGATGATTAACAAAGTTTGTTTCGCCTCAATTACTTTGTTCTTTTGAGACTCGGAATAAATTAGCCAGATGCCTCGGCCATTTGCTGCACGCCACCAATGCCCTTTTTCATCCCACAATTCCTAAAACAAACATCCGGTTTGTTCTTTATCGAGTGTTGCATTTTCTTTATTTTTACCCCACGACGGACACTTTGCCACTTCGGTGGCTCAATTGTCGCGATTCTCGAATTTGTTGTTATGATGGCCTCTCGTTTATTCTTTCGTCCCAAGGCTTCTTATTATATGACCATCTATTGTCACGCTTATTCTTCCGGAATGATGTGTTGTTAATATCATGGCAATGAGATAAAGTACCTGCTTGGTCGTATTTGATAGTTTTTCAACAACAATTCATTATTCTTTTCTGCAGACTGTGGAGGATGTATAATAAGTCACCGAATTTTGTGAACTTACTATGTCTATATTGTCATGACGTAAATCATGTTGGTGGGATGAAAAGTCGAGAGCGCTTTTCTCTAACATTTGGGATTCGTAAACCGGATCTCCGCATAAAAGTCAAAGTAGAGGTTATTCTATAAACATTGGAACTATATTCCGTAATTGATTTGTAATCTTGTAGCCTTAAATTAAGCCACTCAAATTTGGTATTAGGGAGAAACCCCAATTTTTGGTGGTCAAATCTTTCCTTCAACATTGTGTCCATAAAGATAAAAAGATCTTTGATCGTTAAATACTCGATCTTTTAATCCTTCATCAATATGGTGACGAAGAAAATTATGGCTTTTGCATTTTGTGCCCAAGTTGCCAGTATTTCCTGATTCAATGGTCTTTTTCTAACTCATTTGCACTTAGGTGCAATTCCGCATCAAGTGCCCAAGCCAAATAGTTGTCTCCGTAGATTTTCAAAATAGAAAATCTATTTTTGCCAAGTTTGCCATCTATTCTAGTTTAAAACACAATTATTATTTATTAAAACAATAAATAATCATGTTTGATATATATAAAATAAACTAAATCATGACTTCAAGTGGTAATAAAGTGCAAATATAAATAATATAAATATTCTTATATTTATGTTATTAGCATATTATCTTAGTAAAAAGAATATGCAATCGTTAATGTATATATACTATTACAAATATATATATATATATATATATATATACAAAACTGCAAATGGATCTTCACCCGCCATGCGGTAATCCACTTAGACAGATCATTTCCACAATTTAATAAGGAATGAAATACAAATGATCATTCACCATGCATGTGATAGAGACCATCAAGATGCATAAAGTTATTCCCAATGTAATAATAAAGATTTTAACCAGTCCACCGTGAAAACGCATTGCATGCGTGATATTCCAATGTAATAATAAATGCGAATAATAAATAATGGAACCAGTCGTGAAATTACACCGACGAGGATATTCGACGTAATAATAAATGCAATTATAAGAATAAAATTATATTATTGGTGGTATAGCCCAACCGGTAGTATAATAATAAATTGCAAGAATTTAATTTTACTGTCTCAGGTGGTTAGAGCCCCGTGCTGATAACGTGTTATAAAACTTTAGCAAAAGTGTATAAATATACTCTTATAATTGCTGAATAAATTAGAGAGAATAAACAAGAGAGCAAGAGAGAAAGAAAGAAAAATCTTCAGATGAATTCTTCTCTTTTCTTCATTCTGCATTCCCTTTATATAGGAAATGAGAAGAGGAGGACAAAAAAGAGTGGGCGGGTGAGCAGGGTTCCCTCATCACGAAGGAATCAACTTTTTAACAAAATTAGTATTCAAGCATAATATTATATATGGTTGAAAATCAACCCATAATTTAAACACACCTAAACACAATACAATATTCTCTCCCATAGCAAGCACAACAGATGACATTATTTTATTTTTCTTCATGCATATACGCATGTATATATATATATTGTGTAATAAATGTGCTTCCTGCCGGCGCTCAGCCGCAATAACAAACCCCTGGTACTAAAATACAGCCACAGTTGACGCAGCAGCTCAAGGGTTCGAACATGCAAAACCCACCACCCGGGATGCAGCCTAAGCCGCCATCCGGGAGGTATTTCTCACGCAGGAAGAACCTTGACAGCGGCAAGTTCTTGTAAACACTTGCCCTGCCGGGCGCATCAATTAAAACTTCGTTGCCACCATCAGAGCGATCGGCCCCACCGTCAGAGTGACCGGTCTTGTCATCGGCTGCCAGAGTCAGATCAGTCAGAACAGCCATTGCTGCCAGAAGCACCACCAGAGCAACCTTCTTGTTCTCCATTTCTGCCAATTTCTCTATCTTTTACAGTTTTAAGTAATGCCTTTTTATTTCTATGTCTCAAAATACTCGTAACAATCCTTTTTATAGCCAATGGTCTGGGTTCCTATGTAACAGTTTTGTGTTCCCTTTTGAATCCCAGCAAATTATGTGATGCCACGTACTCAAATTGGAGTTCTACATGCAAGTACATCACTTTATTCTTCTTCTTTTTTTAATCATACGCGCTGAATTAAATGTATTATATTCTTGGTTTAATTTGCATTATTCTTTCTCAAAGTGATAGTAATTTGAATGATCAATAGATTGAGAAACATTGTGACTGAAAAAAATACATAAAACAATTATATTCCGATATATATATATATATATATATATATATATATATATATATATATATATATATATATATATATATATATATATATAAGTTCGAGTTTTATGCTTATAATGATTTTAAAAAAAACCGTCCTATATAATTTTGCTCGCTTAGTTCATTTCCCTCCAGCCAATGGAGAGTGATTTGAATATATATATATATATATATATATATATATATATATAGTACGGATCAAAGTCCGATTCTGACCGGACAAAAATTCGGACTTTTTTTTTTTTTTTTTTAAAAAAACAACTAAAAAAATAAATAAAAATTATGGAATTAAATTTTTTCATAATACGATGTTTTGGGTGTGATTTGGAGTGCGATAACATAACATGTATGTATTATGTGTAGATCACCACCACCATTTTTTGGTATAGGTATTCAAACACGCCCAAAAACATTGTATTATGGAAAAATTTCAGCCCATAAAATATTAAATTTTTTTTGTTGTTTTAAAAAAACAAAAATAAAAATAAAAATTTAGTCTGTTTTGATCGTGTCCGAGTCCTGGACCGATCGATGTTGTATATATATATATATATATATATACAATCCATTTCTTAAAGCTCACCTTTATTGAATCACACCCGAAGCTCACCTCGCATTTTTTTTATAAAAAAAACATAACTAATAAAAATGTATAATAATTTTGGAATTGAAAGATTTTTAAAAAAAGTGTTTTGGGTGTGATTTACAATCTTTGCTTTTGTTATATGTACCCAAATCACACCCAAAACACTTTTTAAAAAACTTTCAATTCCAAAATTATTATACATTTTTATTAGTTGTTTAAAAAAAAAAGGCGAGGATGAAATTTCGGGATGAACTTTCAATAAGAGTGAAACAAGATCCTTTTCGTATATATATTACTTTTTATTGTGAAGAAATACATAAATAAATTATTCATGTATTCATATTAATTTATAAACTATGTCATTATGTCTAATCGTAAAATTATTGTATTAATTTATCTATTTGTGATATTTTCGTTCATGGGTTTAAGAATTATAACTTAAACCATATCATGTATTCATTATATTAAAGCAAATTCTACGCCCACCTGATTAAAGTGATTAGGAGTTCTTTTTCTTTTATATTCTTTTTTTTTTTGGATAAAGTGATTTGGAATTCTAATCACATTAATTTTAATGGTTTTCAGTATATGTACCTATGAATATGCAAAATAATAAAAATTTAATAAATTTAAGACGCAAAAGCAAACTCATTCACGAGGAACTTTTATCATTGTATCGAATTTCAATTATAGCCAAAATTGGTAAAGTTGTGGTCATGGTGCTTGATAGCTACTAGACAATTAATTATTTAATATTCTTATACCAACCAAGATAATGCAGAATAATTTATCGTTAAATTTCAATGTTGTTAAGCAGAGATAAAATATAATAACTATCAAGTTTAATCGCAATGAACAAGCAATCCATTAGAAGAGTCAAGTAGAGAATAAAATCTACTATCTTCTATGATTTAAAAGGTTTTCATCACTTTTATCGGCCGGACTCAAAGAAAAAATAATCCACATCATTGAATCACCCCCACACTACTTCTGCCATGAGGATATTCTTTAGTATCACGACCACGAATTATCCATGCACTACTACTTAAGATAATCATGTTTTTCATCAACGGTCCCGATCATGCCATAAAACAATTCATCTTCAGACTACTACCAAAGAGAATCCATAGCCATAATCATACTCAAAACTCGTCCATCAATGCACTACGGGCCAATGTGGACTTTTTCTACATCATTTGTAACATTGCAGCTTATGATTATACCAATAATCACTCGTCATAATCATACCAAGTCCATCTATGCACTACTGCTACCACGTATGATGACTTTCAACATAATATAAACATGGAGGATGATGACAACGATATAAGAATTCAATAAAACAAGTTCAAGAATTAATTTATCCGGGAATCGATAACGCTCAAATTATCAACATGATCTTTGCTTTGTAGAGTAAAAATTCAAGAAAGCTCGTAAGAATATTTTCATGAAAAGATCTTTGGATGAAAGCTTGAATATCGAGGATATTTCACTAATTTCATGGAGTATAGAAGTCAAAATTTTAACCAACCGAGTATAATAAAGAATGGAATAACAAAAGAAATCACCATGCATGCGATAGGCCGCACGCATGTGTTATTCCAATAGAATAATAAATAACGAAACCAAAGTCCCATAAAAAATGCACACATGTGATATTCAATGTAATTATAAAGAATGGAACCAGGTCCACGTAAACTCACAGATAGGATATTAAGGCGTAATAATAAATAATGGAATCGAGTCTAGCGTAAAAGCATGCAGAGATAGGATATTTCGGCTGTAATAATAAAAATAAAATAATGTAAAAATTTCACCAAGTATAGGTAGTAGCACAGATATTATCTGAGTTATTCCAACAAAATAATAAATAATGGAATAACATAAGTTCTCTTCATGAATACAAAAGAAATAATACCCCTTACCGTAAAAGAAACTGAATATAAGAGTAGGGAAGTATCAGAATACTTTTCTATAGGTTCTCTAATAATTCTCTCTCTAGAGTTTTAGTGAATTCGTAAGAAATAATGAAGGAATGAGCTTCTATTTATAGGAAAATGGAATGAATATTAACTAATTCATGAACGATCCAGATTGATTTACTATTAAACGGACGGTCCATATTGGTTTACTATTAAAACTTAAAACAACGGTCCATACTGATTTACTATTAAAACTTTAAACTAGCGATCCATATTGATTTACTATTATAACTCCACCAGCGGTCCATATTGACTTACTATTCTATCTTCAACCAACGGTCTGAAAAATTAGCACATCTCCTCATGGAATAATATTGTACCCAAATACTCGAATGCATAATACTAGAGTGAATAGTAACCAGGTGAATAGTAACTCATGAATAGTAACTCGTGAATAGTAATTCGTGAATAGTAACTCATAAATAGTAACTCGTAAAAAGTAACTCGTGAATAGTACTCTGACACAAAAAATGTCCCGAATACCCGATTGAACAATATATCATATTATGCAGATGATACTGTAACAATAATTGAATCAATAATATGAGAGATATGATGCAACAATTACTATAGCAATAATTGAGTATAACTGAGTGACTTCTCACGTAAGCATTAATAATCAATACCGTGTCTTCTTTTGGCAACCACCGCGTATTCTTCGCTTTTTAACACCGTGTTTTTCAATGCTTAATCGTGAAACTTCCACCGTTATTTTATAAAGTATTTTTTGTCATTTTCTATCCGATAATAATTTCGCTAGGGTCCACCAATGATTGTGTACGAATATTCCCCGACAAAAAAAATATTCTCCGACCAATCAAATATTTTACAACCACTTGCTTACTTTGTAAAATTTATAAATATTACCCACAACTATTACATCATCAACACCATAATATATATAAAAAAATTATTTCAAGAAAATTAAATCTTTATTCATAAAATTTGGGGTCTCACAATCTCCCCTCCTTATGAAATTTTGCCCTCGAAATTTACGTGACGCATCTGTATCTTCAAGAGGTGAGGATACCTTGACTTCATTTCAGATTCTAATTCTTGAGGTATAACCTTTGAGTGTTGAATACGATCCTTCTTATCCAAGATTTTAACACGTATCTCCTCATACGTTAAATCTTTTGCTATCTCGTCCGGTTCTAAATCAATAATATGGTTCGGGTCGTCCACATATTTACGTAACATCGATACGTTAAAAACGTTATGAACACGCGACATACTTGGCGGTAAAACGAGTCTATAAGCCACATTTCCTACTCGATCAAGGATTTCAAATGGGCCAATAAAATTGAGGGTTGAGATTTCCTCTCTTCATCGATTCTTACTTCTAGAATAACGCCCTCTTGAACCTTCTTCTTTACATTCATCAACTCTGAGTATGTAGCTTGAGCAGCTTTAACTTTATCGATTCAAGTCTATTCTAATCATATATTCGTTATCATCACGTGGGTCCCTAGTGTTTTTAACTCTATCTCCATCATTTGTAAGTTATACGAAATGGGTCTTTGTGTTACCAACATCACACTCAGAACGATACGATCTTCTTCTACTCAACGCCACCGCCTACCACGCTCATTTTTCCACGATGATATTAAATGATACGATCGTAATCTTCAATGTACTCGAGCCAACGTCTTTGGCACATTACACGCTCGTTTTAGGTGAAGAAAATATTTGAGGGTTTTAGAAATGGGTTTTGTACTAGAATCAATAGAAAATTCGATTTCACGCTCTAGGGGTAGGCTAAGAAGTCTTTAAGAATACGTCGAAATTTATTAACAATAGAAATATCATTCAAAATCGTGACTTTCATCCAAGACTTGGATAACACGTCACATTGATACCTATCAACTTGACACCGTCATTCACGACGCTTTTTATAGAAAGTCCGGCTTGGTTGCATTCCACACAAGAAAGTCAACAACGAAAGGATCGGGACTCTTTATTTATGGCTTGATATAACAATGATTGACTTTAGTGGTTTGGTTACTTTGAATTCGCATAACAGGTTGGTTAGAGTATGAAAGCTAACAACCTTACAAAAAGCATGATGAGTAATTAACCAATCGTTTCCAAAAATCACATCAAAGGCAAGTATTTTCAAAGAGATAAGATCGACAGGTAACGTAAAAGTGTTGATTTGAACAAGATTTATAAATAGTGGAGGTAAAAGGTTTCTCCCAACCGAGTTTAAACAGATATATCAAAGTCTAACTTCTTCTGAGTTAACTTCAAACATTGAACACAACTAGGTGCAATAAAAGAGTGAGTAGAACCTAGATTCAACACTTCGGATAGACTTGTGAGTTTATGACTAACATACCCGTGATAATTTTATTCGTGTTCCTCGTCACTTAAAAAAAAAAAAATGCTCTCTCTTAAACTACTGGTTTTGGGCATGCAGGACATCCTTTGGTGCCTCCATCCTAGCTGAACTTGTCTTCGGTGAACGACAAAATTGGGCTAAGTGACCTTCTCTTCCATAATTATAGCATGCTTTGGAAGGCATCGCGCAGTTTGGACTGATGTGTCCCTCCCCTTCGCATTTGAAGCATATGATAGGTGGTCGTTCTCTTTCCTTAACAACGGGTGTTGGTGCTGACGTCTTTCCATCATTGTTGAATCTCCTCTTCTTGAAATGTCCATTCGTATTGTTTTGACCATGATTACCACCGAAGTGGTTACCATTTCTGGCATGTTGATTCCCTCCACGCTTATTATCACCGATTTGATGACTGTTATCACCGGTATTATTATTTTTTCGGCTGCTCTCTTTTGGTTGCTTTGACTCGTTATCGCGCTCCACTAACTGAGCCCTATTTACAACATCTGAATACAAATACAGTTTATGAGAAATAAGATATTGACGTATCTCCCGCTTCAAACCTCTTAAAACATCCGCTATTCTCTCTTCATTATCAACCAAGTGGGACGAAATCGGACAACTTGGCAAACTTGGCTTCGTCTCAGGACACGATCATGTTGTTTTGCTCCAACTTAATAAATTTCACCTCCTTCATGTGACGAATGCTTTGAAAGTACTTGTCATTGAACGACTCTTGGAACTTCTCCCAAGACATCTTGAGTCGGCCAGTCAGGTACATTTTACGATTCCCACCAAAGATCCGCCTCTTCACGTTGACATAAAGGTGGCAAAGGAAACTTTTGCTCCTCGGAGAATCCCAAGACATCAAATATCTTGGTGATCTGCTTTAACCACGTCTCCGCCTTTAGTGGTTCTGGCTTTCCCAAAAACTCCGGTGGTCCCAGCTCCTTGAATTGCTTAGCGGTGACCAACCGTGGGTTGCCATTGTTTCCTCCTGCATTATGAACAGGAGCCGCCTTCGCCTGATGTTGCATGAATTCTAAAAAGCTCCTAAACGTACCGTCATTCGTCAATTGATTAGTTTTGTTGTTTACAGGAGGATTATCGTCATCTTGTTGCACATTGTCATGATTATTGATCTGTGGAGAATCAACGGTCTCCTGTGCTCTATTGCTATTCTCAACATTCTCGGATGTCATTTTCAGATACTGCCACAAAACAAAGGTTAATTTACATATCACATATTATCTCTATACTCTGACCGACCAATTAAATACCAAAAAAAACTTAGGTAGGTCATACTAGCGAAGGAATTTCCCGTCTCTCCCCTCCTTGTTCTATTCTCACATCCTAGCCAGGAATCATATCCCTAAGCTTTGATACCAACTGTGACGCCCCCAAAATTAGGTATATATCACCCATCTTGAGTCGCTAGATACATGGTACAGAATTCAAATACAACTTATTAATACAATCTGCTGCGGTACAATACGACAAAACATAAACTGTGAGTTTGAATACAATTATTGTCTACTAGAGATTATACAAACTCAAAAGGAGTCCTCATTACAATTATTATTACACTATTTCACGTAATAGTGAGGACTACTAATGCACCATCTAGGACCATCACCTGTTTCCCCGACTAGTCCCACCTACGTTCTCATTTCCTCAAGAGAATAAAGGAAAGAAAGGGTGAGCTCAACTAGCCCAAAGAAGAAATATTATGACTAAGATAATGCGTAATAATTTATCGTTAGCCTTCAACAAAGATTAAACAGATAAAATATAATAACTATCAAGTTTAATCTGCAATGAACAAGCAATCCATTGTAAGAGTCAAGTAGAGAATAAAATCTACTATCTTCAATGATTTAAAAGGTTTTCATCACTTTTATCACCGAGACTCGGGAAAAAAATAATCCACATCATTGAATCACCCTCAAGACTACTGACCAAGGATATTCTTTAGTATCACGACCACTGAATTATCCATGCACTACGGCTTAAGATAATCATGTTTTCATCAACGGTCCTGATCATGCCATAAAACAATTCATCTTTTCACTACGGCCAAAGAGAATCCATAGCTATAATCATACCAAAAACTGTCCATCAATGCACTACGGGCCAATGAGGACTTTTTCCACATCATTTGTAACATTGCGCTTATGATTATACCCTAATAATCCTCGGTCATAATCATACTCAAGTCCATCTATGCACTACAGGGCCATAGATGACTTTCAACATAATATAAACATGAGGATGATGACAATGATATAAGAATTCAATAAAACAAGTTCAAGAATTAATTTATCCGAGAACCGATAACGTTCAAATTGTCAACACGATATCGCTTTGTAGAGTAAAATTCAAGAATGCTCGGAAGAATATTTTCATGAAAAGATATCGATGAAGCGCAAAATATCAAGGATATTTCACTAATTTTATGGAGTATAAAGTCAAAATTTTAACAACCGAGTATAATAAAGAATGGAATAACAAAAGAAATCACCATGCATGCGATAGATATCGCATGCAAAAGTTATTCCAATAGAATAATAAATAATCTAAACTGTGTCCCATAAAATGCATGCATGATATTCCAAATGTAATTATAAAGAATGGAACCAGTCCCACAGAAACTCACGAGATAGGATATTCCGGCGCAATAATAAATAATGGAACTGTGTCTAGCGAAAAGCGCATTGCATGTGATATTCTTACGTAATAATAAAGAATGAAATAATGTAAGAATTTCACCAAATATAGGGTAGCTCATATACAAAAGTTATTCCAATGTAATAATAAATAATGGAATAATGTAAGTTCTCTTCATGAATACAAAAGAAATAATACCCACCTTACCATAAAAGAAACTCTAATATAAGAGTAGGGAAGTATCGTAATACTTTTCTATAAGTTCTCTTATAATTCTCTCTCTGTAGTTTCAAAGAATTAAAGAAATAATGAAGGAATGAGCTTCTATTTATAGAAAAATGGAATAAATAAGAACTAATTCATGAACTATCCAGATTGATTTACTATTAAACTGACTGGTCCATATTGGTTTACTATTAAAACTTAAAACAACTATTCCATACCGATTTACTATTAAAACTTTAAACCAAATGATCCATATTGATTTACTATTATAACTCCACCAATGGGTCCATATCGACTTCATTATTATATCTTCAACCAACGGTTTGAAAAATTAAGACATCTCCTCATGGAATAATATTGTACCCTCCAAATAATTCCGAATGCACAATACTAGAGTGAATAGTAACTCATGAATAGTAACTTGTGAATAAGAATTTGTGAATAAGATTCAGACACTAAAAAAGTGTCCCGAATACCCCATCAACAATATATCATATTATGCAGGATGATCGTAGAACAATAATTGAATCAATAATATGAGAGATATGATGCAAAGAATTACTATAGTAATAATTGAGTATAACCGAGTGACTTCTCACGTAAACATCAATAATCAATACCGTAGTGCCATCGCGGCAACCACGATATTATTACTATACTTTTAACACCGGTGTTTCAATAGCTTAATCAGTAAACTTCCGCCAGTTATTTTCATAAAGTATTTTGTCATTTTCTATTCGAAAATAATTACATTGGTGGGTCCACTGATGATTGTGTACTTAATATTCCCTTAATAAAAAAATATTCCCCGACCAATCAAATATTATACAACCACTTGCTTACTTGTAAAATTTATAAATATTACCCACAACTATTACATCAAATCAACACCATAATATATATAAAAAAATTATTTTGAGAAAATTAAATCTTTATTCATAAAATCTGGGGTCTCATACTCACCTCCCATTTTGCCTAACTCGTTTAATTTTAGAAAATTTTAAATCTCATTAGTAATAGTTGTTTTTAAATAATTTATGATATTCATATTTGTATGGACATAAACTAAATAAATTAATTAATCTAAATTTTGATTTTGAAATTAATTTAAAAAGTCAATATTAATTTTATAATTTAAAGTCAATATGAAATTTTAAGAAATCACTACTTAGGAGGGGTGTATTCAATTAAGACTTTAAAAGTTTAGTTGTATTCAATCAAGACATTTAAAGAGTTTATAAAAGTTTACTGGTATTCAATTACAACTTTTGTAATGTCTTTAAAAGTTAGGTGGTATTGAATTGAGACTTTTATAAAGTCTATAAAAGTATTTTGGTATTCAAATTAGATTTCTGTCAAATGATAGAGTTTGACAGACTTTAGAAGAAGAGATACCCATATACAAAGTCTGAACTCATCTCTAAAGACTTCCAAATATTTGAAAAAAGGAAAAGATGAACAAAGGAGAAAGAGATAGATGAGATCAAACAAAGAAGAGGAAACAATATATATATATGTCTTACTTTCTCTCTCTACCTCATTCCTCTCAAAATACAAACTCCAAAAAGGATAAGAGCTATTATAGTAGGTGAGGGGAGATAAAAAGGAGGATGGATTAAAAAAAGGGAGTAACGTTAAGGGTTCCAAATAGAACCAATGGTATAAATGGAGATAACAAATATATTTTAATATCATTTTATATTTCTTCTCTCCTATAAAAAAAATCTCATTTAATATATTTGTTATACGTATTAAGAAGGTATTTTGTTTTATTTTTATTTTTAAAAGTAATAAATTTGTTAATTTTTCCTATTTATTGAAAATTATAAATGGTTATTTTAGTAATAATGACTTGATAGGAAAACAATAATGAACAATTTTAAAATTGAAATTGTTATTTTAATTACTGTTAGTAGAAAATGACTTTTTTTTATGAAATATTAAAATTATGTAATAAGACATTTTCTTGTAATAGACTGTGTATGATTTAATAATTCAACTTCAACAATGCCTTTTATTTCAAATTAGCTTGTGACATGGTCAAAATATTTTAATATTAATATTTAATACCATAATCATTTCATCTAAAATATAAGATCTTTGTTGACTTTTTAACAATTAATATAAGCTTCAAGATATATTAAAAGTATACAAATGTCTATCAAAGTCTTGGTAAAAAATCTATAAAAGTTTGTCACTTATTTCATGCGCAGTCTTTAAAAGTAATTTTAAAATTTTTTATAATCCACAAACTCTACAAAAGTCTGCCACTTAAAAAAATATATTTAAAAGTCATTATTAAATACATCCTCCTTAAATTTAATATTATCAAGTTACTCTTTCAGTAATTGTTAAGAATATATTCTTTGAAGAAAAAAAAATCTTCTTTTGAAATCATGTTTTAAAGACGTATCACTAGTTTTGAATGAATGTGATATTTGTGGTATTGGAAACATATGCAGAAAATGATGGAAAAATAATTTACCGTATGTAGTTAATACCTAAATGCATCTCCATATATTGTACATCTTTTTACTTCATGCCAAAAAGTACCGATGTAAAGCTTTTTTAACTTTAAATTACTTGTCAATTTCTTTTTAAGTTTGCTTGGGTTATGTACCTTAAAATTGTACATCTTTTATTTACTGTTTTATTAACCTATATAAAGGCAGTATCCAATGCACGAGTCTCATGCAAACATACATTATTTCTAAGACATGAGTGACATGATAAAAAGGAAGAAGGAAGCATTAAAGAAAGAAAAAATCAAGGCTAGAGCCATTAATCACGTGGTCATTTTCCCACCTTCGAATTTCAATTATAGCCAAAGTTGGTAAAGTTGTGGTCATGGTGCTTGATAGCTACTAGACAATTAATTATTTAATATCCCTATACCAACTATGTTCTTGAACACCTGGCCAAAATTAATAGGATCTTATTTGATATACTCAGACACGAAGCCAGGATTTAATTTTGGGGCCAATATATTTTTTTAACAACATATATAATATATATTCAAGAAAAGATTACTCGGAAGAATGCATCGATATGGACCTTAATCGATATAAGTTTGTCGAACTTCATCACACAACGACATTTCTATATTTCAATACGTTTTTTGATCACGCCTAAATAATTAATATCTCATTCTTTACCTTCAATTCTTGGTGATTTTAGAAAACATTGTTTTGTTCGGAGTAAGAGGCAGATCTAGATATTTGAACATTGCTTAGGAGTAAGCAGAGATGTGTCAACACGATTTGATTGCTTTCTCAAAAAATGAATCAATAGTATGTGATTTTCCCAATATTCTAAAACAAAATAAAAAATTCAATTAACTACACTACAAGAATGAGTTGATTAATCAATATTATTGGACCACCATTGAACTTTTTAATAATAAAATTTTCATAAATTTGCAATCAAATAAGTTAGGATTTTATTTGGTTATCGAAAAATAAATTGAATATGCAAATGGAATTAACATATGCAATATTATGATCACTCATTAAACTTTTAAAAATTAAAATATAAAGTTTCATAAAATAAACAAAGAATAAAAAAAAAATTAAATAAGGATTTTAGTTGGTTACCTCGATACATAAATGTATCATTCAATTGGAATAACACATATACAATATTATGCTCCAATTATACAAACATATATGCAATTATAATGAATTTACTAATAAAATTAGTTTACAATCAGAAGAGACTTTTTGAATAACTTGATAAATGAACAAGTGAACCTTACACAATTTTCAAACCTTAGGGGGCTTGTCCCTCCTAGGCCTTAAGCTAAAGGTCCCCCGGATATATCATCAGATATTTCTTTTGTCTCACAAAAGATGTTAAAAAAAAGTTTGTCCAACAAAATAAATGGCAAAAGTATAAAATTCAAATATAAAAAATACCCTCTCCATTCCGAATTATAAGATCAATAATAACTTTTTAAAAGTCAAATCGAGATATTTTTAAATTTAAAAGTAATATAATTCATTGAGGACGTGAGAGGTGAGGACTACCTCACGTTCCTACATGAGATACCCTTTATAATAACAATATTTTAAAAAATTACACAAAATATTTTTTTATACATAACACAAGAATGAGTATATTCAAGTATTTAAAACAACGCTATTTTGAAGACTACCTAAATGAGGTAGCCCTCACCTCCCATTTTGCCAAACTCATTTAATTTTGAAAATTTTAAATCTCATTAGTAATAGTTGTTTTAAATAATGTATGATATTCACATATTTGTATGGACATAAACTAAATAAATTAATTATTCTAAATTTTGATTTTGAAATTAATTTAAAAAGTCAATACTAATTTTATAATTTAAAGTCAATATGAAAATTTAAGAAATCACTACTTAGGAGGGGTGTATTCAATTAAGACTTTAAAAGTTTAGTTGTATTCAATCAAGACATTTAAAGAGTTTATAAAAGTTTACTGGTATTCAATTACAACTTTTGTAATGTCTTTAAGAGTTAGGTGGTATTGAATTGAGACTTTTATAAAGTCTATAAAAGTATTTTGGTATTCAAATTAGATTTCTGTCAAATGGTAGAGTTTGACAGACTTTAGAAAAAGCGATACCCATATACAAAAAGTCCTAACTCATCTCTAAAGACTTCCAAATATTTGAGAAAGGAAAAAGATGAACAAAAGAGAAAGAGATAGAGAGATCAAACAAAGAAGAGAGAATAATATATATATATATATATATATATATATATATATATATATATATCTCACTTTCTCTCTACCTCATTCATCTCAAAATACAAACTCCAAAAAGATGAGAGCTATTATAGTAGGTGAGGGAGATAAAAAGGAGGATGGGTTAAAAGAGGGAGAACGTTAAGGGTTCCAAATAGAACCAATGGTATAAAATGAAGATAACAAATATTTTAATATCATTTTATATTTCTTCTCTCCCATAAAAAATCTCATTTAATATATTTGTAGTATTAAGAAGGTATTTTGTTTTATTTTATTTTTAAAAGTAATAAATTTGTTAATTTTGTTATTTGTTGAAAATTATAAATTGTTATTTTAGTAATAATGACTTGATAAGAAAATAATAATGAACAATTTTAAAATTGAAATTGTTATTTTAATTACTTAGTAGAAAATGACTTTTTTTTTATGAAATATTAAAATTATGTAATAAAGACATTTTCTTGTAATAGATGGGGTATGATTTAATAATTCAACTTCAACAATGCCTTTTATTTCAAAATAGCTTGTGACATGGTCAAAATATTTTAATATTAATATTTAATATCATAATCATTTCATCTAAAATATAAGATCTTTGTTGACTTTTTAACAATTAATATAAGCTTCAAGATATATTAGAAGTATACAAATATCTATCAAGTCTTGGTAAAAAGTCTATAAAAGTTTGTCACTTATTTCATGCGCAGTCTTTAAAAGTAATTTTAAAAATTTTTATAATCCACAAACTCTACAAAAGTCTGCCACTTAGAAAAATATATTTAAAAGTCATTATTAAATACATCCTCCTTAAATTTAATATTATCAAGTTACTGTATTCCGTAATATATAGTATTATTTAATATATATAAATATAATAAAACAGAACAAAATTATATATATATATATATATATATGTATATCACAGGAAAATATAAACATATAAATTCGAGTCCTTTGAATTCACAAAGTCTCCTTAAAGCAAACTTATTCCCTCACTGGTGCTAAGGATTAAATGAATAATTGCTTCCCAAGATAAAAAGAATTTTCAGTTCTTAATTAGAAGCACTTCAAAATTAAGAACACAACGTTATGTTATGTACTGAACTGTATGAACTATAATGATGCATGCAAGCGTAAAATCGGGAAAACTCAAACAAAGGTATTTTTTTTCGCATAAGGGAAATATCAGAATGGAATGAGCAGAATTTAACGGAAAACCTATCGCACTCTATCGCAATCTGAAAGAAGCGAATCGGAAACTGGAAACCCATCGCAATTCTGGAAGAAGTAGAATCTAAAACTAAATACGCAGTAAATCTGGAACGGAAAAATATATGCGTAATATAAAAAAAAAAATTGATTTCTCGTGAGGCAAAACTATAATGTAGTATTACGATAACAAAATTTGATAAAACATTAAATAAATTTTGTCCAAAAATATATATTACGACTCCGTCCCACAACCCACGACCCTACCGACCGGATCATGGTATGCGTGTGGGTTTCAACCACGCCGACTAGATCCTCCCTTCCATTAAAAGTAGCCATCGCGCTTCTTTCCCATCGAGCAAACATCCCATATATATGTTTTTCATTTTTCCTTTAACGCCTTATGTGGGACTTTTGCAATTTATAACTTCAAGATGCGATTTGAGTCAATTTTCTCATTTAATTTTAATGATTTGAACATATAAATATATCACGTTATACTCCTCATGGAGGAGAACGATTAGTGCATGGACCCGACATTTCAAGTATGGATCCCATATTAAATTAAGCCTCAAAATGCTTTAATATTTATTTTGTCAAACCCATTTCCAACACTTTCAGTAATTGTTAGGAATATATTCTTTGAAGAAAAAAAATAATCTTCTTTTGAAATCATGTTTTAAAGACGTATCAGTAGTTTTGAATGAATGTGATATTTGTGGTATTGGAAACGTATGCAGAAAATGATGAAAAAATAGTTTACCGTATGTAGTTAATACCTAAATGCATCTCCAGATATTGCATTATTTGGACTTGTTTTTTAAAACGACAATTAAAAAAATAATGGGGGAGTATAATTCACCCTATAAAATTTACATTTCAGCTCTCAACTAAGAACATGTGAGTCACTTGCATCAATTTACAAGTTCATACTATTTTTGCTTGAATTGTTGTACACGTAGTGGTCACATGTATATAGGTCCACTTTGACAGAAAAGAAGATAAGAAAGCTGAATATAGAGCGATACGACATTATGCAAATTATTAGGAGGAGAAAGTATTTTAAATAATTATATCAAGATCAAAAGAGGACACAATATAGTCCCCACCCCCAAAATAATGTTGCTGTGTCCCCATTGACAACATAGTCGACATAAATATGATATATATCGCATGCTCCAACAATTTCTAGAGCTAAGCTTGAATTGTTTGGAGTGATATGCAATAATTATTTTCACCACCTTAGAACAAGTGAACCCGAGGCACGCGATATCTTTTTTTAGATGGGGTTTATTTTATTTTGGGATTGAAATTTATTTGGAAAAATTAATGAAATATTCATCAGAATTTTAGTAGATTTTATCGATTACACCATTTAACTTTTAATTTTTAAATTACCCCACTAAATTAATTATTATTTTGAAATCGGGTCATTCCGTTAAAAAAATTAAAAGGACGTTAATTTTTATCGACAAAACTAATGAATTACTTACTATAATTTGGCACATTTTATCGATTACACCATCAGTACTTTTTTAATTTTCAAATTATCCCATTAAATTAATTAATATTTTGAAATTGGGTCATTCTGCTTTAAAAATTAAGCGTATATTAATTTTTTACCTATGTGGCTCGAAAAGAAATTCAAAAATAAAAATATTACTTATGTGGCAAAAAAATAATTAAAAACTTGAAAGTGAAAGCAAAATAAATCTAAATATTTTGGGTATTTTAATCTCAGATGTTTATCAATAGAAAAAACTTTCTCGCGAATGAAAAATAATGTATCAGCAGTAGAAATGAAAACGCAGTAATTGGCAACAACAACATTTTGCATTTGCTTGAATTATCTCCACATTCATCCGTAAAAACTCAGGCTCCTATTAAATCATAAATGCAATCCCAACTAAAATTAATTTAACTAAATATTACCACCACACACACACACACACACACACACACACACACACACACACACACACACACACACATATATATATATATATATATGGGAGATCATCCGTGACAACCGTTTGTTGTAAGAAACTATTTTTCCCCCCGCCACATAGGATGTAAATACAGCATTTTATGCTTATTTTTCACATAGTCAGATGTATCAGTTAATTCTGGTTGCTCAAGAAGCTTTTCCACTTTTCACAAATATAATTTAATATTCACATATTATTATTTTATTATATTATTAACGAGGTCTAATAATAAAATAAAATATTAATATTAAACATAATAATAAAAACATAATATAAATATTATATTATAATTATTATTGAAAAATATTAAATATATTAATTTTTTAATATTATGGTTTCATAATTATAAAAAATTAATATGTTTAATATTATGGTTTCATAATTATAAAAAATTATGGTTGTTTAATATTTTTACAATAATAATTATAATATTAATATGTTTAATATTATGTTTTTATTATTATGTTTAATATTAATATTTTATTTTTATTATTAGACCAAGTAATAATAATAATAATAATAATAATAATAATAATAATAATAATAATAATAATAATAATATGTGAATATTAGAATTATATTTGTAATTTGTAAGAAAAAAGTGGAAGTTCACGAGGGCATTTTTGAATTAATCGATCGCCCATGTACTGTAGAATAAGAGGAGGAAATTGGTAATTAATCGATCGCCATCAGAAATTGTAGCCAAGGAGGGAGAAAGGGAAGCTCATTGAGGGCATTTTTGGAACATATATATATATATATATTCCTGTCCTATCCTGACTCGCATTTTCTTAAGTTACTTGACTTTTTTTTGCTTTTTTAAAAATAATAGGGAATAAGTTTAATATTTTATGGAATCGAATTTTTACATAATATAAGATTGGTGATTTGATATATATAACAAAATAGGTCTGCATATACCGCATATACATATTTTGTTATATATATCCAAATCACACCAAAAACATCAGATATGTAAAATTCTACCCATAAAATATTAAACTTTTTTTTTGTTGTTTTTTTTAAAAATAAAATAATAAAAAAGGTCCTAATTTTACTCACAGTCTCAACTCGACCACTTTTGTATATATATATATATATATATATATATATATATATATATATATATACACACATACACACACACACACATACACATATATAGAGAGATCAAAAGAGGACCTTGTGGAGGCGATCGAGAGTGAATGAGAGGAGTTCAGAGACATAAGTCTCACGATAATGGAGGTGAAAGGGAGGAAACGACTCAACAACACCATTTACTTCATCTCATATTATTGTTGGGGATTCGCACTCTATTGTTATATCTAATGTTGAACTTTAAAGCACAATTCAATGTTTTGGGTTTCAAATCTAGGAATTTTCATAAAATTTAGAGAGAAAAAAATATGTAGATTTGTTTAATTTGGAAGAAGGGGAGGAGAAGAGAGAGATTATAGCAAGGAAGAGAGAGAATAAATTAATTTTTTTATTTTATTTTTTCTTTTCACGCTCACGTAGAATAAAAAAGCTCAAAACGATTTAACACTCGTGAGGTCTGTAACAGAATGACCCAATATCAAAATATTAATTAGTTTAATGGGGTCATTTAAAATTAAAAGTTCAATATCGTTATCAGTAAAACGTGCCAACTACAGTGGGTAGTTCATTTGTTTTATCGATAAAAAATTAGCGCCTGTTTATTTTTTTTAATAGAATGACTCAATTTCAAAATAATAATTAGTTTAGTGGAAAATAGGTATACATCACCCATCCTGAGTCGCCAAATACATGGTACAAAATTCAAATACAATCTTAAATATACAACATGAGCTGTGAGTTTTAATACAAATATTATCTTCTAGACATCATTAAAACTCAAAATAAGTCCTCAATATATTTATTAACACACTATTTCACAGAATAGTGAGGACTACTAATACTATCCTTCCGGACCGCCACCCGCTCCCCGACTAGTCCCCTCGCCACGCTCTCATTTTCCTCAATAGAATAGTGAAAGAAAGGGTGAACTCAACTAGCCCAATAAGAAATATTATGACTAAGATAAAGCAGAATAAATTATCCTTAGTCTTCAATAAAGTTAAACTGATACAATATAACAAACATCAAGTTTAACTGCAGCGGAACAAGCAATCCATTAAAAGAGTCAACTAAAAAATAAAATCTACTATCTTTTATGGTTTAAAAGGTTTTTCCATCACTTTTATCATCGAGACTCAAATTTTAATAATCCACATCATCAATCACCCCGCACTACTACCAAGGATATTCTTTTTTAGTATCACGACCACAAATTATCCACGCACTACGGGCCAGGATATTCGTGTATTCATTAATGGTCATAATCATGCCAACAATCATCCATCAATGCACTACGTCAATGATGACTTTTTCCATATCATTTGTAACATTACTACCACGATTACACCAATAATCTCTCGGTTATAATCATACCAAGTCCATCTATGCACTACACAATACCATATATGACTTTCAACATAATATAAACATAAGGATGATGACAATGATATAAGAATTCAATAAAAAGTTCAAGAATTAATTTATCCAGAACCAATAACGCCAAAATTGTCAACATGATACTTCTTTGTGGAGTAAAATTCAAGAATGCTCGTAAGAATATTTTCATGAAAAGATATCGATGAAGCGCAAATATCGTGGATATTCCACTAATTTCATGGAGTATAAGTCAAAACTTTAACCAACCGAGTATAATAAAGAATGGAATAACAAAAGAAATCACCAGTGCATGCGATAGATCGCATGCATGTGTTATTCCAATGTAATAATGAATAACGGAACTCAGTCACGCGAAACGCACGCATGTGATGTTCCGGCGCAATGATAAATAATGGAACCAGTCATGCGTAGCTAATGCATGTGATGTTCCAACAAAATAATAAAGAACGGAACCAGTCATGCGTAGCACAAATGTGATGTTCCAAATGTAATGATAAAGAACTAATAATAATGTAAATCACCAGCATGCGCAGATTTTGCATGACAAGTTATTCCAACATAATGATAAAGAATGGAATAATGTAAGAATTTCACCAAGTATAGGTAGCATGATACAAAGGTTATTCCAATGTAATAATAAAGAATGGAATAATGTACTTTCTCTTCATGAATACGAAAGAAATAATACCCCTTACGAGTACAATAAATAATATCCCCTACCTTAAAAAGAAGAGTACCGGATATAGAAGTAAAGAAGTAGCGGTAACACTTTTCTTCTTTCTCTCTATAGTTTCTCTCTCTGTAGTTTCAAAGAATTCGAAGAAATAATGAAGGAATGAGCTTCTAGTTATGTAAGAATGGATCGCATAAGAACTAATTCATGAATGTCTAGATTGATTTACTTTTAAACTGACGTATCTGCATTTAAAACAAAATCTTTTAAATAAAATATAATATATTCTATTTATAATCTAATAAAACGTAATAACTTTATAAAAGTATTCTGCTTTATATAAAAGATTTTACTACGCAAAACACTACGCAGTACTATGCAATACTATGCATAATAAAATATAATATATTCTAATTATTGTCTAATAAAACAAATAACTTTATAAAAGTATTCTGCTTTTATATAAAAAGATTTTACTATGCAAAATACTATGCATAATAGAATATTATATATTCTATTTATAGTCTAATAAAACGTAATAACTTTATAAAAGTATTCTATTTTATATAAAAAGTTTTTCTATTTTATTACATTAATAATACTAATAAAACAAACTTTATCACCATTATTATAATTCACAATATTAATCGACCAGGTCGTTCCCAGGAAAGAGGGGGCTTTTCAATAATGATTTCTCCCTTATCAGCTAGCAATTAGGACCAAACCTCTCCTCGATGTAACTTCTGCATATCGTTAATATTGCAAATAATAATATTAATAACCTTGTTGTCTCAATTATTAATTTAATAATATATAAAATATTTACAATAATTAAATCAAATAACATGAGAAACAATACATCAATTACTGTAGCAATAATTGAACAAAATTGAGTGACTTCTCACGTAAGCATCAATAGTTAATACCGTGTGCTACTATTCAACCACGCGTATTATTGTACTTTTAATACCGGGTGTTTTAACAATTAACGGTAAAAACTTCCGCCGTTATTTTTATAAAGTAATTTTGTCATTTTCTTAATCCGACAATAATTCCGTTGTGGGGTCCACCAATGATCGTGTCACATAATAATATTCCCCGTTAAAATGAATATTCTCACCAATCAATATTATATAACAACTTAATGTACTTTGCAAAATTTATAAATATTACCCACAACTATAACATTATATCAAATTTATCGCATAATATTCAAAATAATATTTATAGAAAATTGCCTTTATTTATAAAAGTTGGGGTCTTAAGGTAATTTTAAAAATTAAAAGTTTAATGGTGTAATCAAGAAAATGTGCCAATTACGTGGATATTTCATTAGTTTTGCCAAATTTATTTCAATTTAAATTGTTATTTTTATAATTATCTATCAATTTAATGATAACTCAAATTAATTTAATTGTAGGTTCTTCTTTAGATATTATTTTTATGTGTGTAGATAGATAGATAGATAGATATACAAATTTTATTGATATAATTGTAGTATATATACATCAAGATGAAAAGGTAGATTGTGGAGACCCTTTATTTTATGAATAAATATTTAATTTTCTCAAATAATTTTGTGAATATTATGATGGATTTGATATAATGTTATAGTTGTGGATAATATTTATAAATTTTGCAAAGTAAGCAAGTGGTTATATAATATTCATTGGTCGGAAAATATTCATTTTAACAAGGAATATCAGACGACTCAAGACAATCATCGTGGACCCATTAACTAAGTATTGTCGTAGTTAGAAAACCACAAAATTATCTTTCTAATAACTATGAGGTGTTACCGTTAAAACCGTTGAACTACCCTAGTAAAAGTACAATAATACGCTGTGGGTTGCATATAAGAAGACACTAGATTGATTATATATGCCACGTGATAAGTCACCATTATACTCAATTATCTATAGTAATTGTCACGTGATCATATCTCTCATATTATCGATTCAATTATTGTTACAAAGATTATCCGTGATAATATGTTATATTATTAAATCAATAATTGAGACGACAAAGTTATTCATATTATTATTTGCAATATCGACAATGTCTGTAAGTTCACAAGGAGAGGTTCGGGTCACCTAATCATGCCAATAAGAGAAATTTTATCTGAAAGCCCCTCTTCCCGGAATGACCTCGTTGTTAAATATTATGAGTTATAATATCAATGATGAATAAGTTCGTGTTGATTAAAGATGAATTTTATAGTTCCATCAAGTTAAAATTATTTGTGTTAGTGGAAATCGATATTTGTTTTGATAATAATTGATGTCCGAGGTCAGATTGTTCAATCGGTATTCGGTACTTTTCGTGGTTTGAGTACTATTCATTAGTTACTATTCATGAGTCACTATTCACGAAGTTACTATTCACGAAGTTACTATTCATGAGTTACTATTCACGAAGTTAGTATTCATGAGTTACTATTCACGAAGTTACTATTCACCACCCGTAAGATATATTTCGCTTTCATTCCAAATCATTTTTGGGTACAATATTATTCCATGAGGAGATGTGCTAATTTTTCGCATCATTGTTGAAGATATAATAGTAAATCAATATAGACTCACCGTGAAAAGTTATAATAGAAATCAATATGGATCACCGGTTTAAAGTTTTAATAGTAAATCAAGATGGACCGTTGCTTTAAGATTTAATAGTAAATCAATCTGACCGCTTCATGAATTAGTTAATATTCACCATTCTTCTATAAATAAGCTCATTCCTTCATTATTTCTTTTAATTCAATTTGAAACTCTAGAGAGAAAACTATAGAGAGAAAGAGAAAAAGTATTATGCTACTTCACTACTCCAATATCCAGCTTTCTTTCTAAGGTAGGGATATTATTTGTTGTACTCGTAGGGGTATTCTTTCTTCTTATTCATTAAGAGAACTTCTTTATTCCATTCTTTATTATTCTCGTTGAATAACTCAGATACGCTGGATACCCTATATGAGACCCCAATTTTATGAAATAAAAGTATTCAAATTTTTTCTATTTTGGTAAATAAAGACTAAGATTGATTATTGATGCTTATGTGATAAGTCACTCAGCTTTTGTTTTATTGGTATTATTAATGTAATAAAATGTAAAAGCTTTTTATATAAAATGTAAATACTTTTATAAAGTTATTCTATAAATAATATATTATATTCTATCAGTGCATAGTGTTTTGTATGGTAAAATCTTTTATATATAAAATAGAATACTTTTATAAAGTTATCTCGCTTTTATTAGACAATAATTATAATATATTATATTTTATTATGCATAGTGTTTTCGTATAAGGCCTCACATATAGTGTTTGCATAGTAAAATCTTTTATAAAGTTATTCATTTTATTAGATTATAAATAGAATATATTATATTTTATTTAAAATATTTTGTTTTAAATATGGACCGTTAGATTAAAGTAAATCAATCTGACCGCTCATGAGTTAGTTACTATATGTACCCATTTTTCTATAAATAAGCTCATTCCTTCATTATTTCATTTAATTCACCGAAACTCTAGAGAGAGAAACTATAGAGAGAGTTCTTCTTCTATAATCTTGAGCGTATTTCTTTAGAGTTTAAGAAAGCTTTGAACAGAAGGTAAGTTTTCTTCAAGTATATTCCCGCCTCTACCAATCTAATACTTTTCTTTTAAGGTAGGGGATATAATTGTCGCATCTGTAAAGGATATTATTATTATTTATTTTTCTCGTTGAATAACTCAGATACGCTGACTACCCTATACTTGATGAAATTCTTCGTTATTCCATTCTTTATTATTATGTTGAATAACCTGCTCATGCAAAGTACCGATAAATGGTGAAATTCTTCTAATATTCCGCTTTTATTATTCTCGCTTTAATATCCTCGTCTGCAAGGCATTTACGCCGGACCGGGTTCCATTATTTATTATTCTATCGAAATATCCTATCCGGCATTTACGCCTTTACCGGTTCCATTATTTATTATTCTCATTTTAATATCCGTCTGCGGCGCTTACGCCGACCGGGTTCCATTATTTATTATTCTGCTAGAATAACTCGCTCGCGGCAAATTATCGCATTTACATGGTGACCCTTATGTTATTCCATTCTTTATTATTCTCGTTGAATAACTCGCTCATGTGGATTACCACATGCATGGTGAATGATCCTTCGATTCATACGGTTAGTATTTTCATTAAAAGGGTTTCGCCAGTATGCATTCGTAATTTTTCTGACACTAAAAAAATTCTGGAAAAATTTGAAATGATAATTTGATGAGTTTTCTAGATTGTGTCCAAAAGTGACGATTTTTGGATGTATAGATTAAGAGTTATGGATTTTATGGGAAAAGACTATTTTAAAAGTAAACCCTTATAACTTCTCGTGGTTAATTCTAAAATTGGTGAAATTTTTATTGGGAGTACATGTATATAACAGGAGTATACCATGTAAATTTCGGAATTTTTGGATAAAAGTATAATTTATGATAAATGTCTATATATTCGGAAGTTTTAGACATATGAAAAATAGTAAATGAATTTTAAAAATTTTGAGAAAAATATATGTTCAAGATGGGACTATATTCTGCTAAATCCCAAAAAAGAAATATTTTTGGGACTGATTTGGTATTTTTTATGAAAATGAGCTAGTTATGAGTAAATGAATTAAATATGTTATGTGAAGTAACAAAATTGAAAAATAGGATTTTATGGCTTAGAAATCCTATATAAGGTATATGCAGATTTTTGATGAGTAATTTAATTATTGGTGATGAAATCTTATGAGTATGAAATTTTTGAATGATTAAATGTATTATTTGGAAAAGTGTAAACAATTAAATGTAATTGTTTATAAGTTTAAGAAGTGATTAAAATATTGTTATAGTATTAATAAAGATTAGATTATGATTTTATTAAGTGATTGATAATGTCCGGATAAATTTAAAGTCTTTAATATTTATCCTTGATTTAGTTTGATTAATGCTTATAATATTGTCATCATCCTCATATTTATATTATGTTGAAAGTCATCTCGTGGCCTCCGTAGAGTATAGATGGACTTGGTATGATTACGACCAGGGATTATTCTTTAAGATAATCATGACCGTAATGTTACAAATGATGTGGAAAAAGTCCTCATCGTCCCGTGAGCGGTATTGATTTAACAATTTTGGTATGATTATGGCTATGGATTCTCTTCTACCAAGGGTGCAAAGATGAATTATTTTATGGCATGATCAGACCGCTGATGAAAACACGATTATCTTTGGTCTGTGAGGTATGGATAATTCATGGTCGTGATACTAATGAATATCCTCGCCCGTAGCAAGGTGGATGATTCGATGATGTGGATTAATTATCGAGTCGAGTCTCAAATAAGATGAAATATTAATTCATGGATGTGATAATAATGAATATCTTTGGTCGAAAGTGGTATGGATAATTCAAAGGATATGGATTGATTATCGAAATGAGTCTCAAATATGAAATATAAATTCATGGATGTGATATTAACGAATATCCTCGTCAGTAGTGTAGGTGATTCGATGATATGGATTATTTATTGTCGAGTCTCAAGCGATAAAATATTTATTATACACTTTTAATGCGTAGAAGATAGTAGATATCATGTTCTACTCGACTCTTCTAAAATACAACAGATGCCTTTGCATTAAAGGCAAAGATGAATTGTTAATGAATATCTTCGTCAGCGGTGCAAAGATGAATTTATTAGTATGATTGTGAGCAGAATTCGATTTGGTATAACCATGATTTTTTGATGTTTCAAATGAAGATAGGTGATGAGAATTATCTTCGCCCTAGTTAAGGAAGAGGAATTTAGAACCACAATTATGATTACGAAAGTTAGTCATATGATTGTGACATGAACTGCTGATTTATTTTACATGGATAAAATATTATTGGTGGATTTTAACATAGAGAAGATAATAGACCTTATGGTCTATTCGACTTTTCTAATGGATCGCTTGCTCACCGCAACTATGGTTGAAAAGTTTTATCATCTACCATATTTTCTAAATCTCTCGATTTATTATCGATGAAAACTATTGATAATTTAATTATCTTTAGTCATGATATTCTTTATCGGCTAGTTGTGCTCACCCTTTCGCTTCACAATTCCTTTCTGTGTAAAGAAGAGTGTTGCCACAAGAGTGTTACCGGGTCGAGCGTGGATAACAGTGGAATAGAATGTGTGGTCTCTAGTCATGAGGTTCTCCTTAAACAAGATAGAAAAGTGTGTTGTATTCTATACAACATTTAGTAGTTATATTTGGTGAATCAAATAGGTGAGGTGAACCCAACTTTGAAGGGTGTTTTGCCACTATCATACAAGATGTCTAATGACATATAACCTCGTGTTATCATAAGATGTGGTCAGGCGCATCCACTTGCCAGTAGTATATCTACGGGCACTACCTATATGATCTTGAGTCGATTTAAAATATAATATTCACTGGAGACAAAGGGATATAGTTATATGTCAAGAGAAGACTCACCATCGGAAAGAAGATGAGTAGTAATCTTCTCGCTTTTCTTTGGGGTCTATCAATCAACCAAGGATAATTTTATGGCCATATGATATCTACTATAACCTGTATTTACGGCCTCCCATGTACGGGTTTTCTCGAGCACTTCCCAAAGATTTTAGTTTCTAAAATGCCTTTTTGACTATACTTTTATATAAAGTACCATTGTAAGGTTGTGGTCGAGGCACCATGAGAGTTACATACATTTGTATTAAAACTCACAGCTAATCGTGGTCGATTCTATACGACAACTCAACAAATTGTATAAATGAAGTTGTATTTAAATTTTGTAGCATGTATCCGACGACTCGTGAATGGGTGATGTATACCTAATTTTGGGGGCGCCACATTTGGTATCGTAGCTTAGGATATGGTCACCAGTGAGATAAGAGTCTAGAACTCAGGAGGGGAGAGACGAAGTTATATACTTCGCTAAAGGTGTGGCTTACCTAAGTCGAAATTGTTTACTTGATAAGTCGACAAATCAGGATATGTCAATTAACCTTTGTTTTGAAGCTATATTCTAGAATGATATCCTAAATATAGGAGATGAGAAATGGGAAAATCATGATAGCGAGGAAATTACCGGGAAGGTACAATCTGAAAAGAAAGCAAGGTATTCTCATCCCTTTGAATATCAGGTACGTACGTAAATTACGAGGGCTAAATTTCATAAGGAGGGGTGATCAGAGACTTCTAATTTATAGAAATAAAAATATTCAATTTTTTTTTCTATTTTGCAAATAAAGACTTTATTGATTATCGATGCTTATGTGATAAGTCACCCAGCTTTTGTTTTATTGGTATTATTAATGTAATAAAATAAAAAGCTTTTTATATAAAATGTAATACTTTTATAAAGTTATTCTATAAATAGAATATATTATATTCTATCAGTGCATAATGTTTCAGATAGTAAAATCTTTTTATATAAAATAGAATACTTTTATAAAGTTATCTATTTTATTAGAATATATTATATTTTATTATGCATAATGTTTGCATAAAGGTTCTATATAGTTTCAGATAGTAAAATCTTTTATAAAGTTATTCGCTTTATTAGATTATAAATAGAATATATTATATTTTATTTAAAAGATTTTGCTTTAAATATGGACCATCGATTAAAGTAAATCAATCTGGACCGCTCATGAGTTAGTTACTATGCGTACCATTTTTCTATAAATAAAGCTCATTCCTTCAATATTTCTTACGAATTCATCAAACTCTAGAGAAAGAAACTATAGAGAGAGTTCTTCTTCTATAATCTTGAGCGATTTCTTTAGAGTTTAAGAAAGCTTTGAGCGAAGTGCAAGTTTTCTTCAAGTATATTCCCGCCTCTACCAATTTTAATACTTTTCTTTTTAAGGTAGGGATATAATTGTCGATTTGTAAAAGATATTATTATTTATTATTCTTCGTTGAATAACCTCAGATACGCGACTACCCTATACTTGGTGAAATTCTTCCGTTATTCCATTCTTTATTATTATGTTAGAATAACTGCGTCTATGCAGTAATCGCATACACGGTGAAATTCTTCTAATATTCCGCTCTTTATTATTCTCATTTAATATCCTCGTCTGCAAGGCTTATACGCGGACCGGTTCCATTATTTATTATTCTCGCTTTAATATCCTCGTCTGCGGCATTTACGCCGACCGGGTTCCATTATTTATTATTCTCGCTGTAATATCCTCGTCTGCGCATTTACGCCTTTAATTCGGGTTCCAATATTTATTATTCTATCGGGAATAACTTGTTTGCAGTAAAGGTATCGCACGATGGTGAATCCTTCCGTTATTCCATTCTTTATTATTCTCGCTGAATAACCTGCCTATGTGGATTACTACATGCATGGTGAATGATCCTTCGATTCATACTAATAGTATTTTCATTAAAAAAGGGTTTCTGCCAAGGGCAGATTCATAATTTTTCTGACCCTAAAAAAATTCTGGAAAAATTTGAAATGATAATTTGATTAGTTTTCTAGATTGTGTCCAAAAGTGGCGATTTTTGGATGTATAGATTAAGAGTTATGGATTTTATGGGAAAGGACTATTTTAAAAGTAAAACCTTATAACTCTCAGGGTTAACTCTAAAATCGTGAAATTTTTATTGGGAGTATATGTATATAACAGAGTATACCTCAGAAATTTTGGAATTTTTGGACAAAAGTACAATTTATGATAAATGTCTAAATATTCAGCAGTTTTAGCCATATAAAAAATAGTAAATGAATTTTAAAAATTCTGAGAAAAATATATGTTCAAGATGGGACTATATTCTCGCTAAATCCCGTAAAAAAATATTTTTGGGACCGATTTGGTATTTTCATGAAAATGAGCTAGTTATGAGTAAATGAATTAAATATGTTATGTGAAGTAACAAAATTGGAAAATAGGATTTTATGGCTTGGAAATCCTATATAAGGTATATGCGCATTTTGATGAGTAATTTGATTATCGGTGATGAAATCTTATGAGTATGAAATTTTTGAATGATTAAATGTATTATTTGAAAAGTGTAAACAATTAAATGTAATTGTTTATAAGTTTAAGAAGTGAT
This sequence comes from Panax ginseng, assembly GCA_020205605.1. Taxonomy (NCBI): domain Eukaryota; kingdom Viridiplantae; phylum Streptophyta; class Magnoliopsida; order Apiales; family Araliaceae; genus Panax; species Panax ginseng. The sequence continues at coordinate 73,247,095 of CM035141.1, forward strand.
TAAAATATTGTTATAGTATTAAAGATTAGATTATGATTTTATTAAGTGATTGATAATGTCCGGATAAATTTAAAGTCTTTAATATTTATCCTTGATTTAGTTTGATTAATGCTTATAATATTGTAATCATCCTCATATTTATATTATGTTGAAAGTCATCTCGTGACCAGTAAGTATGGATGGACTTGGTATGATTACGACCAGGGATTATTCTAAGATAATCATGACCGTAATGTTACAAATGATGTGGAAAAGTCCTTATCGCCCATAAGGTATCATGGACAATTTTTGGTATGATTATAGCTATGAATTCTCTTCTACCAAGGGTGCAAAGATGAATTGTTTTATGGCATGATCAGACTCATTGATGAAAACACGATTATCTTTCGCCCGTAGTGCATGGATAATTCGTGGTCGTGATACTAATGAATATCATCGGCCTCGTAGTAGTGGTGGATGATTCATGATGTGGATTAATTATCGAGTCGAGTCTCAAATGATGAAATATTAATTCATGGATGTGATAATAATGAATATCTTCGTCAGTGAGTGTATGGATAATTCAAAGGATATGGATTGATTATCGAAATGAGTCTCAAATATGAAATATAAATTCATGGATATGATATTAACGAATATCCTCGGGTCAGAAAAGGGGTGAATTTTATCGCATAAAGCAAAGATCATGTCGACAATTTGACGCTATCGAGTTCGTGATAAATTAACTTATAAATCTTTAATTTTTTTCTTGAACTTGTTTTTATCAATTGTCATTATCCTCATGCTTATATTATGTTGAAAGTTATCTTCGGCTTACGTGCATGATGAACTTGGTATGATTACGACCGTGGATTATTCTTAAGATAATCATGACCGTAATGTGACGTAATGATGTGGTAAAAGTCCTCATCGGGCTCGTAGTTCATCGGTGGATAGTTGTTGATATGATTATGACCGTGGATTATTCTTGTATAGTCATGACCATCGATGATTACATGAATATCCTCGGCCGTGGAGCAGGGATGATTCGATTTTATTTATTGTCGAGTCTCAAATGATAAAAGTGATGAAAACCTTTTAAATCATAAGATGGTAGATTTTATTCTCTACTTGAGACGACAAAGTTATTCATATTATTATTTGCAATATCGACAATGTCTAAAGTTCTCACAATGAGAGGTTCGTCACCTAATCGAGCGCCAATAAGGAGGAATCTTTTATCTGAAAAGCCCCTCTTCCCGGAACGACCTGGTTGTTAAATATTGTGAATTATAATATTAATGATGAATAAGTTCGTATTGATTAAAGATGAATTTTATAGTTCTATTATGTTGGAATTATTTGTGTTAGTGAAAATCGACATTTGTTTCGATAATAATTGATGTCTGGAGGTTATATTGTTCAATCGGGTATTTGGGGTACTTTTCGTGTCAGAGTACTATTCACGAATTAGTATTCACGAGTTATTATTCACGAGTTACTATTCACGAGTTAGAATTCATGAGTTACTATTCACGAGTTACTATTCACGGGGTACTATTCACACGTAAGATATATTTCTTTTCGGTCCAAATTATTTTTGGGTACACTATTATTCTATGAGGAGATGTGTTAAATTTTCAGACCGTTTGTTGAAGATATAATAGTAAATCAATATGGACCGCTGGTGGAAAGTTATAATAGTAAATCAATATGGATCACTGGTTTAAAGTTTTAATAGTAAATCAAAGATGAACCGCTGTTTTAAGTTTTAATAGTAAACCAATATGGACCATCCGATTAAAAGTAAATCAACTGATCGCTCATGAATTAGTTACTATTCACCCATTCTCCTATAAATAAGCTCATTCCTTCATTATTTCTTACTTAATTCACCGAAACTCTAGAGAGAGAAACTATAGAGAGAAAGAAGAAAAGTATTCTTCGCTACTTCATTACTCCAAAGATTCGCTTTTTCAAGGTAGGGATATTATTTGGAGTACTGTAAGGGTATTCTTTCTTTCTTATTCATAAAGAGAGCTTCATATTCCATTCTTTATTATTCTGCTTGAATAACTCAGATACGCGGATACCCTATACTTGGTGAAATTCTTCCGTTATTCCATTATTTATTATTTTGTTTAATATCCCGTCTGCGGCGCTTACGCCGACCGGTTCCATTATTTATTATTCTCGCTTAATATCCTCGTCTGCAAGTATGCTTACGCCGACCTAGTTCCATTATTTATTATTCTCGCTGAATAACTCGTCTGTACTTTATCGCCTCGCATGGTGAATCCTTCCGTTATTCCATTCTTTATTATTCTATTGAATAACTCGCCTATGTGGATTACCACATGCATGGTGAATGATCCTTCATATTCATTCCTTATTAAATTGTGGAAATGATCTGTCTACGTGGATTACCGCATGGCGGGCGAAAGTCCATTTGAAGTTTCATATATTCTATTATATTTAGTTGGTTAAAGCTTTGGCTTCTATACTCCCATAAAATTAGTGGAATATCCTCGATATTTGCGCGCTCATCCAAAGATCTTTTCATGGAAATATTCTTCCGAGCATTCTTGAATTTTACTCTACAAAGCAAAGATTATGTTGATAATTTGATGTTATTGAAGTTCGTGATAAATTAACTTATAAATCTTTAAAATTTATTCTCGAACTTATTTTATCAATTGTCATCATCATCATGCTTATATTATGTTGAAAGTCATCTTTGGTTTACGTGCATGATGGACTTGGTATGATTATGACTGTGGATTATTCTTATAATCATGACCATAATGTGACGAATGATGTGGTAAAAGTCCTCATCGGTATGTAGTTCATCAGGTGACGCTTGTTGGTATGATTATGACCAGGATTATTCTTAGATAGTCATGACCATTGATGATTACATGAATATCCTCGCCGTGGAGCTGGATGATTCGATTTATTTATTGTCGAGTCTCAAATGATAAAAGTGATGAAAACCTTTAAATCATAAAGATAATAGATTTTATTCTTTACTCGACTTCTTCTAATGGATTGCTTGATCCATCGCAGCTTAAACTTGATGTTTATTATATTTTATCGCTTTAACATCAAGAAGGCTAAAGATAATTTATTCTCGCATTATCTTAGTCATAATATTTCATCGATTCTTTCACCGTTTTCTTCGTGAAATGAGAACGTAGTCGGGACTAGCTCTGGGAACAAAGTGATGATCCTAGATGGTGCATTAATAGTCATCACTATTCTCGTGAAATAGTGTGATAATAAATGTAATGAGGACTCCATTGAGTGTGGATATTGTCTAGATGACAATATTTTTATTAAAACTCACAAATTTATGTTTTGTCGTATTTTACACGACCGTCTGTATAATTAAGTTGTATTTGTATTCAAGACTTTGTATCCGCGACTCAAGATGGGTGATGTATACCGCTTTGGGGCCACACAATATCAAAGCTTAGGATATGATCCCTAGCCGAGATGTGAGACAAGAACTAGAAGGGGAGAGATTTGCAGACACCCCAAATTCGTACTTCAATTCCACTGGATTTGGTGTTCATCAGATAAATATCATCTATCTATCTACCCATAATAAATGCAAGCCATGCAATAGATAGAATAAAAGTCTTCCCTTAAGGGTTACAACATCCTAATAATAATAATACAATCCTGTGTTAAACAAACCTTAAACATCTATACTAATCATAAACAAATAAGTCTTAAATCAAGTCTTAAACAAAATACATCATCAAATAAACAACAAGTCTTCATCACTTGTTAACCTTGCCCTCGCCTTTTACTAGTGGAAGGTTCATCATTTCTATCGTTCTTAATCGCAATGTTATTATAAGCAAGAGTGAGCACTATTGCCCACAAGTATAATAATGAAATAACAAAGATAATAACATGCTAATAAATCAAAGACATCTCAATAAAAGCTCAACTTTTGAATCAAGAATGAATAACAAGAATCAAAAGAATTCCGAGGGTCATAAGACTTGAACTATGTCCTAGGTTATCAAGGGTTATACTTGAAACCTTTAATACTATAAGACTACGGACCTTTCTTCTCTCGCATTTGGGGATCAACCCTTAGTACCATACATCGTAATAATATCTTAACGCTAACGATAAGTAAATCCTTTCGTAGGTTGTTCATCTCGGCTTGATATTCGAGTCCGCACTAAAGGAAGTTTGGTTCGATAATTCATCAAGGGTTCTCAAATTTAGAACGCTTATCAACTATGGACTAGTCAATCAATAAGGGTTCGCTAGTCTAATAAGGTTCAATAATAATGATATTCAAATTGAATAATAATCTCGTGAAGTATACAATAGACAATTATTGTATAACCGAATCATGCTTTGAAAAGATAATCAATCTTTAATATAACATTTGAACATGAATAATAGTAATGATAATTTACTCGAGGTAATTAATAAACTTGAAATAATAATGACAAGTAGGGTTAGGGAACTTGCCTCAAGCAAGTAGGCTAAATGATTACTACTCTGCTCACCACAAAACCTACACACATACCATATGTATTCACGATATTCATTAGTTACATTTTCACTTAATTATTTAATATAAACTCCACTTTATTTAACAAATTATTACCCTTCTAATTTAATTACTTAATTAAATTAGAATATTTTCATTCTCTTACTATTATTACACTTTAATAAATTATTTCATAATAATTTCCATCGAATATTTATTTTATTCCATAAATATCTCAATTAAAATATTTACTTTATTTTATAAATATTTTAATAACAATTTTCATCGAATATTTATTTTATTCCATAATATCTCAATTAAAATATTTAATTTAATTTATAAATATTTTAATAATAATTTTCATCTAATATTTATTTTATTCTATAAATATCTCAATTAAAATATTTAATTTATTTTATAAATATTTTAATAATAATTTTCATCAAATATTTATTTTATTCCATAAATATCTCAATTAAAATATTTAATTTATTTTATAAATATTTTAATAATAATTTTCATCAAATATTTATTTATTTATTTATTTATTTATTATTATTATTATTATTTATTATTATTTTTTTTTGACCGTCCGGGTGGGTAATTTAGTTTGGTAACACCCGCCGGGGGCGGGGTTACCCATGCTCATTTTATGCAGTCATAGCTCATAGCTCATAACATAACAAAGCCAAATTAGGCCAAAAATCAATCACAGTAAAATTATATACTTAATATGGCCATAACTTCTAATTAGTTATTTTTACACAAATTTAGATTACCCAATCATTGTAATACATATATAATCATTACTTAACCCATCTAGCATGATTTTTAACAAGTTACAACACATAATTTAGAAAATCAACACATTTACTTCCACTGTTCTTGATGTTCTCAAGGTTTTGAACATAAAACATAATTAATACTACTTGATTCGTTATAACAATCAATCCGCTCAATTAAAGTTTGGTCTCTTCATATTAACATATATAATAATATACGAGTATAAATTTTAGGATAATATATGATTAACACATGAAATATCACGATAAGGCCATATGGCCAAAACCCAAACTCAGAATTTTTGAAATAACAATTCATCAGATATGAAATGTATGTTATGGTTTGTGAAATATATATAATTAAATATAATATGGTAACATTTAACACATATACAACACATAATCCATACCTTTATAAATACAGAGACTTTACAAGTAAAACTTGAAAGCCATTTTCATAAAACTTAAACAACGAATTTTAAAAATTTGGGAAGGAGGAGATTACCCCGAGTGTAAGGTATAGATTAGAAGACTCAGATGTTTTCTTAAATTCTCCTCTTCAATCTCTTTCACAATATCTTAATTCTCTCCGATAGCTTCTCAAACTCTCTCTCCTAATTTCTCTCTGTGATGTTTTATCAAACTTGGTAAAATAAGAAAGAATGAGAAGACGATATATAAGAAAGTGAACTGACGACTGAGTGGGTCAAGCTAACCCAATAATGGACAATCGCCTCCAACTCCCCATAGGGCCTTGTTTGGCTTAGCAAGAATATATTACAAAACCACTTAATTTAATAAAACCTCTACAATATAGTTTAATTCATGTCACACCCAAATTATACAATAAATCAATTATATTATTTAATTTAATATAAACTAATTATAATAATTTCTCATAAATTCACATAGTCACATAATTAATTTTCTCATTAATTAATTATATCCAATTACTAAATTCCAATTAATTATTACATTAATTAAATAACATTAGGCTTATTAAATATTTCATTTAATTCAATAAGCTCACATAATTACATAATAAGCTCACATAATTACATACTTGAATAATAAAAATTCTCAACATTAATTTAATAAATGTAACACATATAATTAAATTAATCTACCACAATTTCATCAATTAATATTTAATCTAATAATTAATTCATCGAAAAATATTTATTCAATTCAATAAATATTAAATTAAATTACAAAAATCTCGTTCGTCACAGACGGGGAATTCCTTCGCTAGTATGACCTACCTATGTTTATTTGGTATTTAATTGGTAGGTCATAGTATAGGGATAATATGTGATATGTTAATTAACCCTTGTTTTGTGATAGTGTTTGAAAATAGCAAATGAAAATGCTGAGATAAGCAACGGAAGACATATGAATCGCTCTAATGTTCCTTTAAAATCCATCACACAGTGCTCTTAGCATATCTTCTAATGTTTGAATCGCTTCTCTCACTTTGCCCGTTCTGCTTGAGGGTGGTAAGTCGCATCATTCGCAATTACGCACTCCACGCATTCCTCGAGACGCTTCTGTAAGTTCGATGTAAAACGCGATCTCTATCGTAAATAATCGACACCGCACCGTGTCTCGAAACGATTTCTTTTACGTATGACCTCGCCAACTGATCTAAGTTGAATCTGATTTTGATCGGAAGGAAGTGTGCGGATTTCGCTACCGTTCAACGATAACCCATATCGCCGTCAGAGCCTTTCCGAGTCGCTGAAGGCCAACCACGAAGTCCATTGTAATATGTTCCCATTTCCATTCGGGATCTCTAACTATCCAGTAGTAATCTTCTTGGTCTCGATGTTCCGCTTTCACTTTCTCGACAGTGTCGACACTTGGCAACACATTCTCGCAACATCACGCTTCAAATTCGGCCACCGTAAATGTTGTTTAAGATCTTGGTACATCTTGGTACTACCAGGGTGAATCGAATATCGTGAACTATGAGTCTCGCCAAAATATCTTCCTTAATCTCTTCTATCATGATATCCAAATTCTACCTCAAATCTCAAAGATTCTTCCTTATCCATCTTAAATCTTGATTCTGCCTTCAGATATCTTCTTTGTCACCTTTTTGCATTCATCATCCTCAAGTCGAGCCTCTTTAACTTTATCTAGAGAGTTGTACCAGCATTGCATCCGAAATAGCTTCTCATCGATCTCCATAGGATACTTCACTTCCAACCCAGCTTCCATTTCGAATTAGCCCTCCCGAGCAAATAAAATCGCCAATTTCTCCCTAATCTTTCTACTTAAGGCGCTTAAGAACTACATTTGCTTTACCCAGATGGTATAAAATCTCACAACAGAATCCTTAATTAATTCCAACCATCTTCTTCGACGATATTTTAAGTCCTTCCGTGAAAAATATATTTCGCACTTTATGGTTCAGATATATTTCACACTTCTCCCGTAGAGATAGTGCTTCCAAATTTTCAAAGCAAAAATAACCGCAATTAACTCCAAGTCATGGGTCGATATCCCTTCTCGTAATCCTTCAATTGTCGTGATGCATACATTAATGACTTTGGCTGCTTTTGCATCAAAGACACACTAAGTCCTTTATGCGATGCATCACTATAAACAACAAAATTTCTCAGATCATCCTAAGAGATAACACAGGGGCCAGACTCAACCTCTTCTTCAATTCTTGAAAACTTTCTCACACTTATCCGTCCAAACAAATTTCACAAATTTTTGAAAGTTAAATTCGTTAATCTGAGTTGCGATCTTGGAAAAGTCTTCAGATAAACCTTCTATAATATCCTCGCCAATCCAAGAAAACTCAGATTCGACTTGCCATTCTCACCGATCCCAGCTAATCACGGCTCGACTTTTGGATGGATCTACCAAAATTCGCTTTTATCGATCACGTGCCTAAGAAATTACACTGCTCAATCCAAAATTCGTATTTCAAAAACTCGCATACAACTTTTCCTTCTCAATACTTCCAATGTTAATTTTAAATGATCTTCGTGTTCTTCTTTGGTTTTCTAATAGACCAAAATGTCATCTATAAATACCACAAACTAACTTGTCCAAAAACGCCTTGAACACACCATTCATTAGTCCCATAAATACCGCAGGAGCATTCAGAAGACCAAACGACATTACTAAAAATTCAGAGTGACCATATCGCTGCTCAACGCCGCCTTCTAGACATCCTCCTACCACCTTCAACTGATGATAACCGCTTCAAGTCTATCTTGAAAAGTATCTTGCTCCTTCAATTGATCAAACAGTCGTCGATCCCCAGAATGGATATCCGTTTAATCTTGACCTTATTCAATTCTCTATAGTCAATGTAGAGCCGCATCGATCCATCCTTCTTTTTCATTAAACAACACCGGCAGGCTTCCCCACGCCGATACGCCTTCTATTGAATATACTTCTTGTCCAAAGAATTCTTGTAATTGTACCATTAATTCTTTCATCTCACCGGAGCTATTCGGTAGATGGTGCCTTCGATATCAAGAGCAGCCCGCGCCAAATCGATCAATGTAAATCTACTTCTATCCGGTGGAAGTCCCGCAAATCGTCTGAAATACGCCAACGAAATCCCTCACAATCCAGATCTCTTCTACCTTAGGATTCTCTTTTTCGATCGTCGACTATGTAAACTAAGTATCCTACACAACCTCGTCTTTAATAACTTCCTAGCTCGCATCATCGCCGACAACTCGCTTGTTTCAGGCGATTTGTTACATAATAAAATACAACCTTCGACTTTAGTCATAAGGTTAATACGCTTTTTTTGGCAATCAATTACGCCTCTGAATTGAATAACCAATCCATTCCCAAGATAACGCCAAATTCCCCAAGTCGGTAGGATAAGATCTACATTCATGATATTACCTTTATATCCACTCTACGCTTCTTATACACATACATAATAGAATTATCTCTATTCGCAATTTCTATATTCATGGATATTCCAACTCATCCGTAAAGCAAAATCTAAACTATTAGCAAAGTCTTCTGATATAAAGGAATAAGTAGCACCCAATCAAATAAAACATAAGCATTAATTTCATTGATCTAATGATACTTGACACCACATCACGAGACCGGATTGCATCCCCACACCGTAATATTGAAAGTTCTAGCAATTTGGCTTGGCTTGTTGCGGGTTGGTCCTGTTGGTTAAGGCATTTCCACCGTTATTTCCTTGCTTCTCCCGATCCCCGACCTCCCGATCCCTTCTTGGGACAATCTTCGCCAGATGGTCCTTCAACCACAAGTAAAACAAGCACCCTTCTTCGGTTCGATAATAAAAGCTATGTGGCCTTCCCTCACCACAATTGTAGCAGACACTTTTTTTCCTTTCATACAAACTCCCGTATGGGCTTTCCCAAAGTAGGGCATGCTTCGATTCTTTTCTTCCTCATTACTTTGCTACATTTCCGATGATGAGTCGTTGCTCCACCTTTTCTTCCGATTGAAATTTCACATCCCGCGCACTTCCACCGGCCTTTTATTTCCTTCACCTTCACTCTTCTTCTTCTTTTGATCTTGATTGTACTTGGTCACCGTGACGGCTCCTCCTTCAAATGAGGATGGCCTTTTTCAAGATTCTAAAAACGTGTTTAGTCAAACATTGATATTTTATCAGATACCCAAGGCTTTAGTCCTTGTTCAATCTTCCGCCTTTCTTTCGTCTGCAGGTATTTGATACGGGCTAACCTCACTAACTCGCTGAATTTTGCCGCATAGTCGTACGCCATGTTTCCTTACTTTAGTTCTAGAAATTGAACTTCCATCCGATTCTCGCAACTAGTTGGGAAATACATTTCAAAAACATTTCTTTAAATCTCTCCCATGTAATCACGCCTTCACCTCCTCGCACTTTGTTTGCTTGCCACCAAAGAGCTAGCCTCGTGATTTCAAAGATAAACGCTGCAAAAGCTGTTTTCTCGTCTTCTAACCTTAGCAACGCTAAAAACCTTTCTCCATTTCCATAACCCACGCTCTTGAGCCTCGATTGGGTTCATGGAACTTTTGAACTCAAGCGTGTCCCACCGCCAAGTCTTTAAACGTTATGTTCGTGGAGCTTGCGCTGATTATTCATGGCTCCAAATAAGAAGTTCACTAATCACGAACGGGATTAGCGCTGCATTATTGTTATTATTGGTCAATTTTCCCGAGCCAGTGACGTTGTTGTTTTCTCATCATCAAGATTTTTCCGTTAAATAAACGCTTATTAGAACTTTATTTATTTCTCTAAATAGTTAAGGCATTACTTAACAATTTAACATATTCATTTAACACATCATCTCAAACAACTTGATATATTTTCATTCAAATCAAAAGTTTTAACATTAAACGATAGCATAACTGCTATTTACATCAACTATCCTGGAATAAAGAATCCACAGGAATAAAACATTCAAATATTCTTTCATTCATAAACACGTCAGAATTTACATCTAAAAAACTAATTAAGTTCTTTACATAATTAAGTAAATCATATCACCGCTTGCTAAGGTGTCAATAGCCTTGCTACGCCCTCTTCTAAGATGCGATACATCGTCTCCGCCATCCATCATGTACAATGGTAGTCCTTCGAATCGGATTGGGTACCTCAAAACTCGATCTTGGGTCTCATTCATCGCCTTGTTAAGTGTAGAGTATGTCTCTCCAATCTTCGCTTTCTTTGCACGACCATCATCATCTTCGCACGATCACCGACGTGATTCTCTTTACCCATCCTTCCTCTCGCTATTTTTAGTCTTTCAGAGGTTTCTTCAGCCTTCTTCTTCCTTCTATCTCCTCGATCTTATCTTTGGTTCGACCTTCTCATGGACCAAATCCCATTCTATATTTCCCAACAGGAGTGAAGAGTCGAAATCTCCTCTCCTTCTCCTCTAGAGTAATCAATAATAACCGCCAAACCAAACTCGACCTCGCCTCGTGAATCTCCACGCTATGGTCATATAACGTGTCATACATCTTAGCATCGATTTTGCAATCGTGGTAACTCTTCTTCTTCTTCTTCTTCTTCCTCAACAAATTCTCCTCGTGATCCTCCTCAGATCGGGCCCCTGCTCATGCTCCCCGACCAACAATCTCGGATCAATGGAGATGACTCCTCTCGCATCAAATGCTCCCTATTGACATGAATGTCTCTTGGTTCCTCCTCTGTTTGCATACTATAGGTACTCGTGGTTCTTCCTCCCTAGCTTCTAACATTCACATCCCCGACAACAAAATTTTAAGTTTTAGTTACTAAGTCGATCATCTAATGCATATTTTAACACATAAACATATAAGGTCTTTTTATATCTTCAATGAATTACGTAAATTCATTTCTTATAACTCGATAAGAGTTTTCCATCACTATCTTCTTTCTATAAGGCTACTACCTAAGGTTGTTCCCCACCTAAGGTTCATAACCCACAATTTTGATACTAATCTTCAGACACCCCCAAATCCGCACTTCAATTCCACTTGGATTTGGTGTTCATTGTACAAATATCATCTATCTATCTACCCATAATAAATGCAAGCCATGCAATAGATAGAATAAAAGTCTTCCCCTTTAAGGGTTACAATATCCTAATAATAATAATACAATCCTGTGTTAAACTAACCTTAAACATCTCGTATGAATCATAAACAAATAAGTCTTAAATCAAGTCTTAAACAAAATACATCATCAAATAAACAACAAGTCTTCATCACTTGTTAACCTTGCCCTTTCGCTTTACTAGTGGAAGGTTCATCATTTCTATCGTTTTTAATCGCAGTTATTATTAAGAAGAGTGAGCACTATTGCCCACAAGTATAATAATGAAATAACAAAGATAATAACATGCTAATAAATCAAAGACATCCTAATAAAAGCTCAACTTTTGAATCAAGAATGAATAACAAGAATCAAAAGAATTCTCGAGGGTCATAAGACCTGAACTATGTCCCAGGTTATCAAGGGTTATACTTGAAACCTTTAACAATCATAAGACTATGGACCTTTCTTCTCGTATTTAGGGGATCAAATTTTAAGTACCATATCGCGGCAATAATATCTTAACGCTTAACGATAAGTAAATTACTTTGCAGGTTGTTCATCTCAAATGACATTCGAGTCCGCACTAAAGGAAGTTTTGTTCGATAATTCATCAAAGGTTCAAATTTAGAACGCCATCAACTATGGACTATTCAATCAATAAGGGTTCGCTAGTCTAATAAGGTTCAATAATAATGATATTCAAATTGAATAATAATCTTAGGGAAGTATACAATAGACAATTATTGTATAACTTAATCATGCTTTGAAAAGATAATCAATCTTTAATATAACATTTGAACATGAATAATAGTAATGATAATTTACTCGAGGTAATTAATAAACTTGAACAATAATGACAAGTAGGTTAGAAAACTCGCTTCATGCCAGAAGCTAAACGATTACTACTTCCGCTCACCACAAATCCTACACACATACCATATGTATTCACTTACATTCATTAGTTACATTTTCACTTAATTATTTAATATAAACTCCACTTTATTTAACAAATTGATACCCTTCTAATTTAATTACTTAATTAAATTAGAATATTTTCATTCTCTTACTATTATTACACTTTAATAAATTATTTCATAATAATTTCCATCGAATATTTATTTTATTCCATAAATATCTCAATTAAAATATTTACTTTATTTTATAAATATTTTAATAATAATTTTCATCGAATATTTATTTTATTCCATAAATATCTCAATTAAAATATTTAATTTATTTTATAAATATTTTAATAATAATTTTCATTGAATATTTATTTTATTCCATAATATCTTCAATCTCTTTCACAATATCTTAATTTTCTTTGACAGTTCTCAAACTCTCTCTCTGAATTTCTCTCTGTGATGTTTTATCAGACTTGGTAAAATAAGAAATAATGAGAAGACGCATATAAGAAAGGAACTGACGCACTAAGTGGTCAGTTAACCCAATAATGGGCAACTGCTTCCAACTCCCCATAGGGCCTTGTTTGGCTTAGCAAGAATATATTACAAAACTACTTAATTTAATAAAACCTCTACAATATAGTTTAATTCAAGTCACACCCAATTATACAATAGCTCAATTATATTATTTAATTTAATATAAACTAATTATAATAATTTCTCATAAATTCACATAGTCACATAATTAATTTTCTCATTAATTAATTATATCCAATTACTAAATCTCCAATTAATTATTACTTTAATTAAATAACATTAGGCTTATTAAATATTTTATTTAATTCAATAAGCTCACATAATTACATATAATAAGCTCACATAATTACATACTTGAATAATAAAATTTCAACATTAATTTAATAAATGTAACACATATAATTAAATTAATCTACCACAATTTCATCAATTAATATTTAATCTAATAATTAATTCATCGAAAAATATTTATTCAATTCAATACATATTAAATTAAATTACAAAATCTCGCTCATCACGCATTTTAAATTTTTCATTAGTATGACCTACCCATGTTTATTTGGTATTTAATTGGTAGGTCATAGTATAGGGATAATATGTGATATGTTAATTAACCCTTGTTTTGTGACAGTGTTTGAAAATAGCAAATGAAAATGCTGAGATAAGCAATGAAACACATGAGATCGTTGAGTCAGCTCAAGCAAAAGGTAACGACCAACAACACGATAATAATAATACTAGTGGCAACGACCATTAAACAATGATAACCATCGTGGGGGAAATTATCATGCCAAGAATGGTAACCACTTCGGTGGTAATCATGGCCAAGATAATTGAAGTGGAAGTTTCAAGAAGAGAAGGTCATTTAGCTCGATTTTGTCATGCACCAAAGTCAAGTCCAAATTTAACTATGGCACCAAAGGCGATATGCATAAAACAAAGTCTTGGTTTCAGAAGAGCGCCAGACTTCTCAAAAGCTTAGTAACCCGAACGGTTAGTACTCAAGTTAGTTAATTATAAATTCTTGTGAAGTCTATACCTAATTAGATACCCTGCTTCACCCATTCTTTATCTCTCTCTGCTTGGGCTCAATGTTTAAATTTGAGTCCGGAGAAATTAGACTTTGACTTATTGGTTGAAACTCCGTTAGGAAAAACATTCATTACATGTGTTATCCAAGTCTTGGATGAGAGTCACAGTTTTGAATGATAATTCTATTGTTAATAAATTTCTCGACGATTCTTGAAGACTTCTTAGCCTACCCTCAGAGCGTGAAATCAAATTTTGTATCAACCTGACAAAACCCATTTCTAAAACCTCAAATATTTTTTTTTCACCCAAAACGAACGTAAATGTGCTAAAGACGCTGGCTCGAAGTTTTTGAAGATTACGATCGTATTCATTTAATATAATCGTGGTAAAATGAACGTGGTAGCCGACGCTGAAAGTAGAAGATCGATATGCTATTTAGAAAGCGATGTTGTTAACACAAAGACCCATTTCGTATGACTTACAAATGATGAAGATAGAGTTAAAGACTCTAGGAACCCACATGAAGATAACGATTATACTAGTAGAATCGACTTTAATCGATAAAGTTAAAGCCGCTCAAGCTATACACCTGGAGCTGATGAATATGAAGAAGAAGGTTCAAGAGGGCGTTATTTTAGAAGCAAGAATCGACGTAAGAGAGGAAATCTCAACCCCGATTTAATCGCCCATTTGAAATCCTCATGAAGTAGGAACTGTGGCTTATAGACTCGCTTTTACCGCCAAATATGTCGCGTGTTCATAACGCTTTTTAACGATCGACGCATCGATGAGTGATTTTATACACATGAATCGGATACATTCGGGCTTAATTTATTGTTGTTCTCAAGTCTTTTAGAATAGTTTTGAAGTGCTATATATCATACTGATTTATTACTGGGTTCGTAGGTATATTATAAAGTAGATCATGCATATGCATTCATGTAGTTGAGTTAGTTTGTTTATTTTTAGTTCTTTTGTGTTTTTGCTTGACGACAAGCAAATGTTTAAGTTTGGGGGTATTTGATGAGTGAGTTTTATACACATGAATTGGATACATTTGGGCTTAATTTATTGTTTTTCTCAAGTCTTTTAGAATAGTTTTTAAGTGTTTGTGTCTATTCATGCATTTTTTACATTGTTTTGTAGGATTTGGGACAAAAGTTACTTGGATCGACGCTCGGTGGCTAGATTCAAGCTTTTCATTTGCCATTTACACAAAGAGTCACTTCAGAGCCAATTTGAGTATTTCTCTGACCTTATTTTGAAAACTCAAAGAATTAAAGTTGTAGATCTACGCTTCCTCTTCCTAACATCTTGAATCATCAAAATCGAGTTCGAACGAAGACGCTATGACCATTTTCCCAAAGAACATCTGGAGCAGTAAAATGTCGAACATGTACTAGCACCGGCGCCCATTTTTGTTCTATGCCCAGCACCGGCACTGGGAGCAAGGTTTGAGCGCCGTGCTCAAATACTGGGTGTCGGGAAGTGCTTGGTGAGGCCTCGGACGCTTTTTAGGCGAATTTTGACACCTTTTTCGACTCCAAATAGATCGGGTTTGTTCCTAAGCTAAAAATTGACTTGTAACCTATAAATACATGATGTAATGCATAAAATAAAGGGGGGAATACATAGATTAGATTAGAGATACACTCCATTAGATTAGACATTAACCCTAGTTCTTATTACTTTTGGAGATTGAAGCAACTTGGAGAACACCAAGATCAAGAGTAGGAGCAAGAGGGAGCATCGATTTGGTCGATAATAGATTCTATTCTCTTCTTTATCATACTTTTATCTTTTAATGTCTATTCAAATGTGGATTCTTGATTTTAATTCAATGATCATGAACTAACTCTTTATTAAGATTTCAATCAAACCTTTATGTCTATAAATTAGTTATTTAATTTATTCCAATTATTTATGTCAAAGTGAATTGTTTATCTTGTCTTCGAGCTTTTTGATTAATTATCCGATCAAGAATTACCTTGTTACTCTGTAAGGAATTGAAAGAGGAATTCTACTGCTAGAATCGGGCATGATATCATGTGACTTAGTTATTTGCAAAGTGAATAATTAGATTTGTGAATTGAATGGAAATATCCGTCACCGCATGTAACACATAAGGAATTGGGATTAAAGGAGTTTAATTCAATTGTTTTGCATAGAATATAGCAAGATTAATCTGATTAAATAGAAGGCAATCGATCACTTGAAAATGACTTTTGACATTTGAGAATTCCTCATAACAATTCAAGAGGCATATAATAATTGGGATAATTGGATAATTGATTTATAGTTCATAATTGGGGATATTGAAGTCTTAACTTTTATTTATCCTCAATTCACCATAAAACAATTCAGCTTTAATTAGTTAATTTAGTTTTCTTAATTAGAAAAATCACGATTTGAGGTTGTTTAAATAAAATTAGTTTGGTTAAGAATTAGTACTTGGTGATTTTTATTAAATAATTCCTCGTGGGAACGATACTTTACTTTCACTTTATTACTTATTGATCGTGTATACTTGCATCGTATTCATTGATCAAGTAAATCCACTCAACAAGTTTTTGGCGCCACGCCGGAATTAGTTTAATAATTATTTATCAATATTAATTTCAATCAAATTAGTCTTAATTTAAATATTTTTATTTTTATTTTTATTTTCATTCTCTTCCTATATTTCTCTTTTTAGGTACAATGGATGACTTTATGATCAATGGCCATACACTAACATGACTCAACCAAGGGGAGCTTTTAGATCGATGTACTCGAGAAACTTTCTCGCATTGTCAAGATAGATGGAGACACTTTCGAGGATGTTTGAAGCTTTCAAGCTCAATGTCGCCAAAGTGTGGTAAGCATTTGTGATTATTGTGCCGAAAACATATGAGTCATCAATGCTCCATCGGGCCGAAATGGTATAAAGATTGTGGTGATTACCCCAACAAAGCTTATGTTCATCCCAACAACTATCATCAGATTGGGGTATCACCGAATTTTTCATGGAGTAACAATCAAGATCAATTTTATGCTCCAAGTCCAACATACCTACCGGATTTCTCGTGTCCACCTCCACTACAACAAGAAGAAAATTCAAATTGGGAGGAAGCCTTGGAAAATTTATTAAAGCTTCAAAAAAGGAACGAGGAACAAGACAAGAAAATGAATCAAGTAGATCTCGAATTTGCAAAGCCAAGGGGCGCCGATCAAGAATCTGAAAATCAATCAGGGCAGAGAAGACACGCGCTGAACAACCGCCCTCAATACACTCGGGTTTCTATGACATGGATGACGAGACCGATGATGAGCCCAACCAAATCTCCAATCGAATGTGCCAAATGATATAGATGTTGAAAGAGAGGAAAGTCTTGGAGACCAACAAAAGGAGATCGTAAAAAGATCAAACTTTGAGTACCAACGAAGATGAGCCAATTTTGATGTTGGTCCCATGTACCTTCTCCACCAAAGTTCAAGAATCCGCAGCTTTTGCAAAACCATGCCCAATCTGGCAATATGTCATTTTAAAGAAAGCTCTTGGTGACGTAAGAGCTAGTACAACAGGAGTCATGGTGGGATGAAAAGGAGAAGATAGAGGAAGATTCCATTATGTTTATTAAGCTTCAATGCCCCAACTGATCATCAACATAATGGAGGAAACACCGTGGTTTGCCATACTTAATGGGGATCCTATCTAAAATGATCATGCTAGGTGACTTAAACGCAAATGGCTTATTACAATTGGGAACCTCCCAAAAGAGACATTGTTATCACCGATGGAGGGTTCCTCAATTTTGAAGGGAAATTGATAGAGAATTGAAGAAGTCAGCCGAGACTATAAAATGCGCTATCGGGAGGCAACCCAAGTTTAATTTTTATTTTTAGTTTTTATTAAGTTTTATATTAGTAGTTTTGAATTTGCATTTAATTAGATTTAATAAAAGTGCTTCTATCATGGTTTTACAAAAGTGTTATTCAAGTCAAATTCAAGTGTGGTGCCCAATTTGTTCCATGTGCTTAGCCTATTCTCCAAACTTAGTGGACAAGGAGGAAGATTGCTATATTTTCGTGGAAGTCCTCCGCTTAATTTTTTATATTTCATCCATTGAGGACAATGTCTAGTTTAAGTTTGGGGACATTTTAGTGTCGATTGCATATATAGTTAGTTATCTTCATAGTAGTCATTTTTTTTTATGTGTTAGCATTGTATTTTTTTTAGGTTGCATATAATACATGGTAGTTATTTGCATATTCATATATATGTGTTGCATTACTACGTGTTCATGTAGTATAATTGCATTTTTTTTATTTTTTGCATGAATCAGGATAGGTCAAAGTGGTCTTAGCTCACCCTATGATAAGATTGGTATTAAATGTTAACTCAATAAAGGTTGATAATTAATGATGAGTTCTAATTTTAATCATGATGATAATCGAGCCCGTCTCAAACTTATGTAACCTAAGCACGTAAAGTTTAACTGCTTTAATCCACTTGGTTCAAGGGTTTCATAATTTGTTTATGAGGGAAAATCTTTGTTAAAATTTAAGGAAATTAGTGAACCAAGCATAAAGTTTGGAATGACGTAAAAGCTTGAGTTTGGGGGAATCTATGGGATATATATATTACAAAAAGAAAAAAAAAGAAAAAAAGGAATGATGAAAAAAAAATCCAGAAAGAAAGAAAGAAAAAAAGAATAAACACCGTGGCATGCTTGTCTAGTTTTGTGGCCTTTGTTACTTGAGTAAGTAAGCCCAAGGGGATTGTCTTTACACCTAGCGCCCTAAAGTCTTTATGGTCTGGGAGTCGTTGGTCGAAAGCTCGTTAAGGTAGCACTGAAAAGCCTAAGGGAATAGGACATTGCACATCCATGAGAAAAATAAAAAAAATGAAGAAAAAAAAACACGAGAAAGAGCAAAAATTCCCTCGTGGTTGAATAAAAGTATAAATAAATCCTGTATTTACTCTTAGACTTGGTAATTGCTTAGTTTTAACTCGAGTTATCATGTTCACAAAAGTAATTGAATTGAAACCAAATTTTCCTTATAAGAAGTTTGTTATATGATTATCTTGAATTGTGGTTGGTTAGAATGGTTAATAAGCAACACACACACACACAACATGGGTGATGATAGGTTTGGATCAACTAATTGTTAGAGTTATGGACTTTGAATTGATTGATATATTGTTTGAGTATCATTGTATCATCGAGGCCTCATATATATCATACCGATTTATTACATCGGGTTCAGAGGTATATTATAAAGTAGATCATGCATATGCATTCATGTTGTTGAGTTAGTTTTTTTGTTTTTAGTTCTTTTGTGTTTTTGCTCGATTTACAAACAAATGTTTAAGTTTGGGGGTATATTTATTTGAGTTGAGTTTTATACACATGAATTGGATACATTCTGCTTAATTTATTGTTGTTCTCAAGTCTTTTAGAATAGTTTTAAGTGTTTGTGTCCATTCATGCATGTTTTACATTGTTTTGTAGGATTTGAGACAAAAGTTACTTGGATCGACGCTCGGGGTGGCTAGATTCTGCTTTTGGCTTGCCATTTACATACAAGCAGTCACTTCGTAGACAATTTGAGTATTTCTCCGACTTTATTTTGAAAAACTAAAAGAATGAAAGTTGTAGATCTACGCTTCCTCTTCCTAACATCTTGAATCATCAAAATCGAGTTCGAACGAAGACGTTATGGCCATTTTCCCAAAGGACGCCTGAGAGAAAATGTCGTAATATATGCCAGTCGGGAGTAGTGTTTGAGCGTCGTGCCTAGTGTCAAGGCGTCATGGCGTTTGGTGCGTGCCCGACGCTGTTTTTGGGCAAATTTTGACACCTTTTTTGACTCCAAATAGATCATTTGTTCCTAAGCTAAAATTGACTTCAGAACCTATAAATACATGATGTAATGCATAAAATAAAGGGGGAATACATAGATTAGATTAGAGATACACTCCATTAGATTAGACATTAACCCTAGTTCTTATTAGTTTTGGAGATTGACGCAACTTGGAGAACATCAAGATCAAGAGCAAGAGCAAGAGGGGAGCATCAAATTTGGTCAATAATAGATTCTATTATCTTCTCTTATCATACTTTTATCTTTTAATGTCTATTCAAATTGGATTCTTGATTTTAATTCAATGATCATGAATTAACTCTTTATTAAGATTTCAATTGAACCTTTATGTCTATAAATTAGTTATTTGATTTATTCCAATTATTTATGTCAAAGTGAATTGTTTATCTTGTCTTTCGAGCTTATTGATTAATTATCCGATCAAGAATTACCTTGTTACTCTGTAAGGAATTGAAAGAGGAATTTAGGTTAGAATCGGCATGATATCATGTGACTTAGTTATTTGCAAAGTGAATAATTAGGTTTGTGAATTGAATGGAAATATCTGCTCACCGTATTTAAATACATAAGGAATTGGGATTGTAAGGAGTTTAATTCAATTGTTTTGGATAGAATATAACAAGATTAATCGATTAAATTAGAAGGCAATTGATCACTTGGAAAAGAACTTTTGACATTTGAGAATTCCTCATAACAATTCAAGAGGGTATAATAATTGGGATAATTGGATAATTGATTTATAGTTCATAATTGAGATATCAAGTCTTAACCTTTATTTATCCTAATTCACCATAAAGCAATTAAGTTTAATTAGTTAATTTAGTTTTCTTAATTAAAAAATCACGATTTGAGGTTGTTTAAATAAAATTAGTTTGGTTAAGAATTAGTACTTGGTGATTTTTATTAAATAATTCCTCGTGGGAACGATACTCTACTTTCACTTTATTACTTGTTGACCGTGTATACTTGCACGTATTCATTGATTGCAAAATCGACCAACAGTTATGTAAATATGGGGACGACCCAAACCACATTATTAATTTAGAACCGAACGAGATAGCGGATGATTTAACATATGAGGAGATACGTGTTAAAATCTTGGATAAGAAGGATTATATTCGATACACTCAAAGGTTATATCTCAAGAGTTAGAATCAAATGAAGTCAAGATACCCTCACCTCTTCAAAGATACCAGTACGCACGTAAATTTCTCGAGGGCAAAATTTCATAAGGAGGGAGATCAGAGACCCCTAATTTTATGAATAAGATTTAATTTTTCTCAAATATTTTTTAATATTATGGTGTGGATCCGATATAATGTTATAGTTGTGGGTAATATTTATAAATTTTGAAAAGTATGCAAGTTGTTGTATAATATTCGATTGGTCGGGGAATATTCTTTTTTTTGAGAATATCTTGGACGACCAAGACAATCATCGGTGGACCCTACAATGGAAGTATTGTTGATCGAGAAAATGAAAAAAATATTTCTATGAAAATAACTACGAAAGTTTTACCGTTAAAACCGCTGAACTACTCTAGTAGTAAAGTACAAAGAATACACGTGGTCGCATAGTAGCAGACACCAGATTGATTATCGATGCTTACGTAAGAAGTCACCAATAATACTCAATTATTGCTACAAGAATTGTCGTGATCATATCTCTCATATTATCGATTCAATTATTGTCATAAAGATCATCTACATTATATGATATATTATTAAATCAATAATTGAGATGACAAAGTTATTCATATTATTATTTGCAATATCGACAATGTCTAGAAGTTCTCGCCAATGAGAGGTTTTGTCACCTAATCAAGCTACCAATAAGGAGAAATCTTATCTGAAAGCCCCTTTCCTAGAAACGACCGTTGTTAAATATTGTGAATTATAATATTAATGATGAATAAATTCGTATTGATTAAAGATGAATTTTATAGTTCCATTGTGTTGGAATTATTTGTGTTAGTGGAAATCGACATTTGTTTCGATAATAATTGATGTCTGGAGGTTATATTATTCAATCGGGTATTCATAACACTTTTTGTGTCAGAGTACTATTCACGAATTACTATTCACGAGTTATTATTCACGAGTTACTATTCATAAATTACTATTCATGAGTTATTATTCACGAGTTACTATTCACGAGTTACTATTCACGAATTACTATTCACGGGGTACTATTCACCCGTAAGATATATTTTTTTTCGGTCCAAATCATTTTTGGGTACAATATTGTTCTATGAGGAGATGTGCTAAATTTTCGTAATCGCTTATCAAGATATAATAGTGAATCAATATGGACCACCGTGGAAAGTTATAATAGTAAATTAATATGGATCATTGGGTTTAAAGTTTTAATATTAAATCAAGATGGACCGTTATTTTAAGTTTTAATAGTAAACCAATATGGACCGTCTGCTTAAAAGTAAATCAATCTGGACTGCTCATGAATTAGTTACTATTCACCCATTCTCTTATAAATAAGCTCATTCCTTCATTATTTCATTTAATTCACCAAACTCTGTAGAAACTAAAGAAAAGAAAAGTATTCGCTACTTCACTACTCTAGTATTCAGCTTTTCTAAGGTATGAGATATTATTTGTCAGTACTGTAAGGGGTACTTCTTTCTTTCTTATTCATAAAGAGAACTTCAAGTTATTCCATTCTTTATTATTTTGTTGAATAACTCAGATACGCCGGATAATTCTATACTTGGTGAAATTCTTCTGTTATTCCATTCTTTATTATTATGTTGGAATAACCTATCTATGCAAAGTACTGCATACATGGTGAAATTCTTCTATTATTCCATTCTTATTATTCTGTTGGAATAACCTATTTATGCGAAGTACCGCATACATGGTGAAATTCTTCTAATATTCCGCTTTTATTATTCTTCTTTTAATATCCTCGTCAGCGCGCTTACGCCGAGTCGGGTTCCATTATTTATTATTTTGTCGTAATATCCTCGTCGTGCGGCGCTTACGCCTTTACCGTTCCATTATTTATTATTCTGCTTGAATAACTCGTCTGCGCAACTATCACACACATGGTGAATCCTTCATTATTCCATTCTTTATTATTCTCGTTGAATAACTGCCTATGTGGATTACTATACGCATGGTGAATGATCCTTCAGATTCATTCCTTATTAAATTGTAGAAATGATCTCATCTACGTGATTACTGCATGGCGTAAAATCCATTTGTAATTTCATATATTCTATTATATTTAGTTGGTTAAAGCTTTTGGCTTCTATATCCCATAAAATTAGTGGAATATCCTTGATATTTGCGCTTCATCCAAAGATCTTTCATGGAAATATTCTTCCGAGCATTCTTGAATTTTACCGCATAAAGCAAAGATCATGTCGATAATTGACGTTATCGAGTTTAAGATAAATTAACTTATAAATCTTTAAAATTTATTCTTGAACTTGTTTTATTGAATTGTCATCATCATCATGCTTATATTATGTTGAAAGTCATCTTTGGCTTACGCTCATAGATGGACATGGTATGATTACGACTGTGGATTATTCTTATAATCATGATCGTAATGTGACAAATGATGTGGTAAAAGTCCTCATCGGCCCAGAGTTCATCGTGTGACAAATTGTTGGTATGATTATGACTGTGGATTATTCGTATAGTCATGACCATTGATGATTACATGAATATCCTCGGCCGTGGAGCCGGATGATTCGATTTTATTTATTGTCGAGTCTCAAATGATTAAAGTGATGAAAACCTTTTAAATCATGTAAGATAGTAGATTTTATTCTCTACTTGACTCTTCTAATGGATTGCTTGATCCACAAGCAGCTAAACTTGATGTTTATTATATTTTATTAGTTTAACACCGCTGAAGGCTAATGATAATTTATTCTCGCATTATCTTAGTCATAATATTTCATCGGGCTAGTTGAGCTTACCTTTCTTTCTCACCGTTTTCTTCGTGAAATGAGAACGAAATGGGACTAGCCGGGAACAAGAGTGATGATCCTAGATGGTGCATTAGTAGTCCTCACTATTCTTCGTGAAATAGTGTGATAATAAATGTAATGAAGACTCCATTGAGTGTGGATATTGTCTAGATGATAATATTTGTATTAAAACTCACAAATTTTATGTTTTGTCGTATTTTACACGAATCGTTGTATAATTGTTGTATTTGTATTCAAAGACTTTGTATCCGGCGCACTCAAGATGGGTGATGTATACCGCTTTGGGGGGCCATAAATAGTATCAAAGCTTAGGATATGATCCCTAGCCGAGATGTGAGACAAGAACTAGAAGGGAGAGACGGAATTCCTTCGCTAAGTGTGACCTACCTAAGTTTATTTGGTATTTAATTGGTCACCATAGTATAGGGATAATATGTGATATGTTAATTAACCCTTATTTTGTGACAGTGTTTTAAAATGGCATATGAAATTGCTGAAATAAGCAATGAAGCACATGAGACCGCTGAGTCATTTCAACCAAAAGGTAACGACCAACAACACGATAATAATCATACCAAAGGGCAACGACCATCTAACAATGATAACCATCGGGGGAAATTATCATGCCAAGAATGGTAACCACTTCGTGGTAATCATGTCCAAGATAATAGAAGTGGAAATTTCAAAAAGAGAAGGTCATTTAGCTCGATTTTGTCGTGGCACCAAAGTCAAGTCCAAATTGAACTAAGGCACCAAAGGCGATACTTTACAAAACAAAATTCCATGGGTTTCAGAAGAGCATTTTTCGTGACTTCTCAAAAAGTCGAAAGTAACCCGAACGGTTAGCCCGCATTTAGTTAATTATAAATTCTTGTGAAGTCTATACCTTATTAGATACCGGCCTACCCATTCTTTTATCTCTTTTCGCTTATACCAATGTTTAAATTTGACTTCAGAAATTAGACTTTGACTTATCGTTGAAACTCCGTTAGAGAAACCTTCATTACATAATGTGTTATCCAAGTCTCTGATGAGAGTCACAGCTTTGAATGATAATTCTATTATTAATAAATTTCTCGACGATTCTTAAAGACTTCTTAGCCTACCCCTAGAGCGTGAAATCAAATTTTGTATCGAATTCAAAGACAAAACCCATTTCTAAAACCCTCAAATATTTTCTTCACCCAAAACGAATGTAATGTGCCAAAGACGCTGGTTCGAAAGGTTGAAGATTACGATTGTACCATTCAATATAATCGTGGTAAAACGAACGAGTAGATGACGCTGGAGTAGAAGATCGATGCATTTACGAAAATGATGTTGTTAACACAAAGACCCATTTCATATAACTTACAAATGATGAAGATAGAGTTAAAGACTCTAGGAACCCACGGAAGATAACGAATATACGATAGTAGAATCGACTTTAATCGATAAAGTTAAAGCCGCTTGCGCTACACACCCTTGAAATGATGAATATGAAGAAGAAAGTTCAAGAGGGCGCTATTCTAGAAGCAAGAATCGATTTAAGATAGGAAATCTCAACCCCATTTTAATCGCCCATTTGAAATCCTCTTGATCGAAAGTAGGAATCGTGGCTTATAGACTCATTTTACCGCCAAGTATGTCATGGTGTTCATAACGCTTTTTAACGACGATATTACGTAAATATTGGGATGACCCAAACCACATTATTAATTTAGAACCGACGAGATAGCGGATGATTTAACGATGAGGAGATACGTGTTAAAATCTTGATAAGAAGGATTATATTCAACACTCAAAGGTTATACCTCAAGAGTTAGAATCAAATGAAGTCAAGATATCCTCAACTCTTCAAAGATACCAGTATCGCACGAAATTTTGAGGGCTTAAATTTCATAAGGAGGGAGATTGTGAGACCTCTTAATTTTATGAATAAGATTTAATTTTTCTCAAATATTTTTTTTAATATTATGGTGTGGATTTGATATAATGTTATAATTGTGATAGTATTTATAAATTTTGAAAAGTATGCAAGTTATTGTATAATATTCATTGGTCGGGAATATTCTTTTTGTTTGGAATATCCGCTTTTATCATCATGATTGAGAAAACGTAGAACAAAAATAAAATTTTTTATGAAAATAATCTACGAAGTTTTACCGTTAAAATTGTTGAACTACTCCTAGAGTAAAAGTACAAGAATACACGTGGGTTGCATAAGTAGCACACCAGTATTGATTATTGATGCTTACGTAAGAAGTCACCAAGAATACTCAATTATTTCTACAAAGAATTGTTGTGATCATATCTCTCATATTATCGATTCAATTATTGTTAAAAGATCATCTCCATTATATATGATATATTATTAAATCAATAATTGAGATGGTAAAGTTATTCATATTATTATTTGCAATATTGACAATGTCTAGAAGTTCTCACAATGAGAGGTTTGTCACCTAATCATGCTACCAATAAGGAGAAATCCTTATCTGAAAGCCCCTCTTTCCCTGGAACGACTTCGTCATTAAATATTGTGAATTATAATATTAATGATGAATAAGTTCGTGTTGATTAAAGATGAATTTTATAGTTCCATTTTGTTGGAATTACTTGTGTTAGTGGAAATCGATATTTGTTTCGATAATAATTGATGTCCGAGGTTATATTGTTCAATCGGTATTCGGCACTTTTCGTGTCGTGAGTACTATTCACGAGTTATTATTCACGAGTTACTATTCATTTAGTTACTATTCACTTTTAGACTATTTATAAATTACTATTCACGAAAGTTATTATTCATGAAGTTACTATTCACTACTTACTATTCACTTATTACTATTCACTTTCAGTTACTATTCACCCGTAAGATATATTTCTTTTCATTCCAAATCATTTTTGGGTACAATATTATTCTACGAGGAGATATGCTAAATTTTCAGACCGTTTGTTGAAGATATAATAGTAAATCAATATGGATCGCTGGTGGAAAGTTATAATAGTAAATCAATATGGATCACTAGTTTAATGTTTTAATAATAAATCAGTATGGACCGTTGCTTTAAGTTTTAATAGTAAACCAATATCGACCGTCCGTTTAAAAGTAAATCAATCTGGACCGTTCATGAATTAGTTACTATTCAGTCCATTCTCCTATAAATAGAAGCTCATTCCTTCATTATTTCTTACGAATTCACTAAAACTCTAGAGAGAGAAAGTATAGAGAGAAAGAAGAAAAGTATTCTGCTACTTCACTACTCCAGTATTCAATTTTTCTAAGGTAAGGGATATTATTTGTTATACTCGTAAGGGGTATTCTTTCTTTCTTATTCATAAAGAGAACTTCTGTTATTCCATTCTTTATTATTCTTCGTTTCGTAATAACTCAGATAATGCGGATACCCTATACTTGGTGAAATTCTTCTTATTCCATTCTTTATTATTATGTTGAATAACCTCGCTCATGCAAAGTAATCGCATACACGGTGAAATTCTTCTCGTTATTCCATTCTTATTATTCTCGTTGAATAACCTATTTATGCTAAGTACCGCCTGCATACATGGTGAAATTCTTCTAATATTCCGCTTTTATTATTCTCGCTTAATATCCTATCTGGCATTTACGCCGAATCGGGTTCCATTATTTATTATTCTGCTGTAATATCCTCGCCTCAGGCGCGCTACGCCGCACTCGGGTTCCATTATTTATTATTCTCGCTGGGAATAACCTCGTCTGCAAGTGCCTATCGCACGCATGGTGAATACTTTTATTCCATTCTTTATTATTCTCGCTGAATAATCTCGCTCTATGTGGATTACCACATGCATGGTGAATGATCCTTTTCGTATTCATTCCTTATTAAATTGTGGAAATGATCTCGCCTACGCGGATTACCGCACGGCGGGTGAAAAATCCATTTGCAGCTTCATATATTCTATTATACCAATTGGTTAAAGCTTTGGCTTCTATACTCCATGAAATTAGTGGAATATCCTCGATATTTGCGCTTCATCCAAAGATCATTTCATGGAAATATTCTTCCGAGCATTCTTGAATTTTACTCTCACAAAGCAAAGATCATGTCGACAATTTGACGTTATCGAGTTCGTGATAAATTAACTTATAAATCTTTAAAATTTATTCTTGAACTTGTTTTATCGAATTGTCATCATCCCATCATGCTTATATTATGTGGAAAGTCATCTTTAGCTTACGTGTATAGATGGACTTGGTATGATTATGACCAGAATTATTCGTATAATCATGACCGTAATGTGACGAATGATGTGGTAAAAGTCCTCATTGGCCTCGTAGTTCATCGGTGGATAGTTGTTGGTATGATTATGACCATGGATTATTTGGTATAGTCACGACAATTGATGATTACATGAATATCCTCGCCGTGAGCTGGGATAATTCGATTTTATTTATTGTCGAGTCTCAAATGATAAAAAGTGATGAAAATCCTTTTTAAATCATGTAAGATAGTAGATTTTATTCTCTACTTGACTCTTCTAATGGATTGCTTGATCCGCTGCAGTTAAACTTGATGTTTATTATATTTTATTAGTTTAACATCGTTGAAGGCTAATGATAATTTATTCTGCATTATCTTAGTCATAATATTTTTTACTGGGCTAGTTGAGCTCACCCTTTCTTTCACTGTTATCTTCAGGAAATGAGAACGTAGCTGGGACTAGTCGGGGAACAGAGTGATGATCCTAGATAGTGCATTAGTAGTCCTCACTCTTCTGTGAAATAGTGTGATAATAAATATAATGATGACTCCATTGAGTGTGGATATTGTCTAGATGACAATATTTGTATTAACACTCACAACCTATGTTTTGTCATTTTACACGACTATTGTATAATTAAGTTATATTTGTATTCAGTACCTTGTATGTAAGACCCCAACTTATTATAAATAAAATTAAATTTCCTCTATTTATTATTTTAAAATAGTAAGGGTTGATTTGATTAATGGGTTAGTTATGGTAAAAATGCTAAATATTTTAAATAAGCAAGTGGTTAAAATATTTATTTTTATCCTGAGAATATTCGCTTGGTCGTGGAATATTCTTACCGTCACTAGGAATATTCAGATTTACGGCGAAATTAAATTTTTGTGTGGGCCCCCATAACGAAAACGATTGGATGAAGAAACCACAAGTATATGTTGTTTATAAATAACTGCCAGAAGTTGTTACCAAGAATACTCATTGGAATACCCGCCAAGTTAAAAAATAAGAATACGCCGTTGTTGGACAATAAGACACAGGTTGCATTGCACCAATTATTGATTCTTACATAAGAAGGCACTACTCAATAATTGTTACAATAATTATCGCTCAAAGATTTTATTTTATCGATTCAATAATTGCTACGTTGATATTTTATATTATCATTGTTCAATAATTGTCACTACACGAGATTTTCTATTATCAAAGCAATAATTATATTATCCTAATAATATTATTAGATAACATTATTGGCAATGTTTAGAAAGTTCTTCTAAGAAAGGTTTGGTCACCTAATTGCGCTGCAAGAAGGAGAAATCCTTATCGAAAGCCCCATCTTTCCCGGAACCTACATCGATTGTCAAGATTGGTGGATTCTATAATATTTATTTGTAATAATTAATTATTGATTTATATGATGAGGAAAATATTCATTTTATGTGGATATAGATGGAGAAAATTTTTAAAGTGACAATTGTTGAAAATCGATATTTTATCTTTTGTGGATAAAATAATATTTTATTATATTATTATAATATAATAATGATGATATTTTTTACAATGAATGTGGGATATATGAGTATATGAGGAGAAAGAGTATTTTTCTTGCAAAATTGTTTAAAAAACATGTTAAACATGTCCGTGGGGCCCATTTCTCGATCGAAATTTAATTATACCATGAAAAATCGTCTGCTTGTGGATTTCTTACCAATTTTTGTTTGAATTTGGAAAACTTTTCTTCTCGCAGTTGTAGATAATGAAATTTCCTATGGAAAGACATGTGGTTTGAATTTTTTGACAAAAGGACTATTTATTATGAATTATTGAAGTTCTAAAGTTCAAATAATTGATTTTGGAAGTTTTATTTATTTTTATTAATAAAACATTTTTACATTTTAAGAGCATCATTAACATGTGCTAGGGATGAATTAAGTTGCCAAAGGTGTACGTAGGAAATTTTTATATATATATTTATATTATATTCAATTTTCCGCTTTTGTGTTCTAAGCATTTTCCTATAAATAGGTGTTTTAGGTTAGAATTGAAAATCACAATTTAAACCCAAGTTTTTCTCTTTCTCTCTCGATATATTGAGCGATTTTTTATGAGTATTTTAATACTTTGAGTGTTGCTATACTAGGTGCAAGTTCATGTCATAGCCTATATCCTGTTTAAACTAAGTAATTGCTTTTACGATGTAAGGATATATTATTTTTAAAAATGATATTATTTCTTTCAATATCATTATACCGAATATTGTGAGTATTTTTCTTGTAAAATTCTTGTCTTTTAGTGTTTGGTTACTATTCACGATACGATAATGCTATTATTCACGATACTACACTATTCACGTAAAAATTAAATTTGTCCAAAATATCTATTATGGATACTAGCTTTGATTGTATCCATGTTTTGATAATTCTTGAATTTTTCCCACTATGATTATTTATGAGGTATTTTTTGGACATAGAATAGTTTGAAATACTTAATCCTTAATATTTATTTTTTTGTTTCAATCGATTCGCTTTTAAAATATTTTTCATCATCCTCACCCTAAATGATGATATTACATCGAATATCTTTGCATGTAGTGCAAAGATGAATGATTTTTCTCATGAATATCTTTGGCAGAAAAGAGTGTAAAGATGAATGTGTGTTTAGATGAATATGACTTAATCGATGAATATCTTGGCTCAGAGTGTAAAGATAAATATTTAATTCCGTATATATATTGATTGATGTTACAGGATAAAATATCGACGATGAACTTTTAAATTCATATATAGAAGATAGTAGTTTGCATTCTCTACTTAACTCTTCTAATGAATTATTATTTTCACTGCCAAGATTGATTTAAAACCCGTTGTCTATTGTATTCTATTAGATTTTTTCTCATTGAAGACTAACGATAATTTGTTCTATGTTATCTTAGTCATAATATTCTTTTTATCGAGCTAGTTGAGCTCACCCTTTTCCTTTTGTTCCATTTTTCTTCTCGAGGCTTAGAATGTAAATGTACTAGCTCTGGGTATGGAATGAATGTTCTAGAAAAGTCATTTTAGTAGTCCTCACCATTTTATAAAAATATATCAATAATTGTAATGAGGACTTATTTGAGTGTGGATATTGTCTAGATGATAATATTTGTATTTAAACTCACGCTTTTATGTTGTATTAATAAAGTTGTAGTTGTATCTCGTATCTATGTATTTTGACGACTCGTAATGGGTGTCAGATACCTATTTTGGGGGCATCACGCCAGAGACGTAGCTTAGGATATGATCTCTCAAGTGAGATCTAAATAGAACTAGGAGGGAGAGACGATTAAATCCTTCGCTAGTGTGTCCTACCTAAGCTTAAGCTTATTTGTTGGCTCATTATAATATAAGGATATTATGTGATATGTTAATTTGTTAAATTAACCTTGTTTTATGGCAGATTTGAGAATGTCGGGATCGAGAATGTTAATTGAGGGAGTAAATGAGACCGTGGAGACAATTCGCTCACCAATGAGGAGAACGCAAGCAACAGTCAAGTAATGTTCCTCCCAGTGAACAACACCAACGAAAGCAGTATGATGAACGATAGGATGTTTAGAAGCTTTTGCGCTCATGCAAAATCGCATTTAGGAGACTCGTGTTCAAAATACAGGAGGAAATGATAGCAATTCACTTGCTTGTCACAAATGCAAGCATTTCAAAGAGTTGGGACCACCGTAATTTATTGGAAAGCCGAATCCGATCAAGGCAGTAGACGTGGTTAAAACAAATTACCAAGATATTCGATATCTTCTGATGCACGGAGGAACAAAAGGTTCCATTCGCCACCTTTTTGTTCCATGGCGAAGCGCACTCACCGTGGGAGTCTCAGAAGTTGCACTCCATCCACCAAGACTCAAAGATGTCTTGGGAGACATTTCAGAAATCGCTCAATGACAAGTACTTTCCCAAAGTATTCGGCTGGCTATATGAAGGAGGTAGAGTTTATTAGGATCGGAGCAGTAATAATACGACGGTGTCCCAAAGACGAGGCTAAGTTTGCAGAGTTGTCCAGTTTATGTACCTTCATTTAGTGGAGAATGAGGAACGATGACGCGGATGTTTCGGAGAGGTTTGAAACCCACACATACGCCAATATCTTATTTCTCATAAATTTTCTCTCTATTCAGATGTTGTCAACATGGCTCAATTATTAGAAATGAGATAACGAGTACCGGACGCCCCCAAAATGTATACATCACCCATCTTGAGTCGAGCATACATGGGTACAAAATTCAAATACAATCTTAAATATAACATGAGTCGTGAGTTTTAATACAAACATTGTCTTCAGTACAAAGATTAAAACTCAAAATAAGTCCTCAATACATTTATTAACACACTATTTCACAAGATAGTGAGGACTACTAATGCTATCCTTCGACCATCATCTGCTCCCCGACTAGTCCTCGCCACGCCTTCATTTCCTCAAGAGAAACAAAGGAAAGAAAGGGTGAGCTCAACTAGCCCAAGAAGAAATATTATGACTAAGATAATGCGTAATAAATTATCGTTAGCAACAAAAGTTAAACCGATACAATATAACAAACATCAAGTTTAATCATAAGTGAACAAGCAATCCATTGAAGAGTCAAGTAGAAATAAAATCTACTATCTTCTATGATTTAAAAGGTTTTTCATCACTTTTATCGAGAGACTCAAATTTTTAATAAATAATCCACATCATCAAATCATCCTCGCAAAGACAAAAGCCAAGGATATTCTTTACTTTCACGACCACTTAATTATCCATGCACCACGGCCAAAGATAATCATGTTTTCATCAACGGTCCCCGATCATGCCATAAAACAATTCATCTTGCACCCTTTGACCGAAGAGAATCCATAGCCATAATCATACCAAAACTCTCCATCAATGCACTGACGGCCAATGAGGACTTTTTCCACATCATTTGTAACACTACTACCATGATTATACCGAAAAATCCCGATCATAATCATACCAAGTCCATCTATGCACCATAGTGCCACGTGATGACTTTCAACATAATATAAACATGAGGATGATGACAATGACATAATAATTCAATAAAACAAGTTCAAGAATTAATTTATCTAGGAACGAATAACGTCCAAATTGTCAACATGATACTTCTTTGTAGAGTAAAATTCAAGAATGCTCAGAAGAATATTTCCATGAAAAGATCTTCGATGAAGCGCAAAATATCAAGGATATTCCACTAATTTTATGGAGTATAGAAGCTTAAAGCTTTAACCAACCTAATATAATAGAATATATGAAACCGCAAATGGATTTTTCGCCTGGCATGTGGTAATCCACGAGATAGATCATTTTCACAATTTAATAAGGAATGAATACTTAAGGATCATTCACCATGCATGTGGTAATCCACATAGACAAAGTTATTCCAAATGTAATAATAAAGAATGGAATAACATAAGAATTCACCATGCGTATAGCTATGACGCATTGCATGTGTTATTCCCAATAGAATAATAAATAATGGAACCATGTCCTATTAAACACACGTGATGGATATTCCGATGTAATAATAAAGATTGAATAATAATGTAAATTGTGACGCCCCAAAATTAGGTATACATCACCCATCTTGAGTCGCCGGACATACATCGTATAGAATTCAAATACAACTTAATAATACAATTGTCGGTACAATACGATAAAACATAATCTGTGAGTTTGAATACAAATATTGTCAACTGTAGAGAGTATACAAACTCAAAAGGAGTCCTCATTATAATTATTGTCACACTTATTTAACGTAATAGTGAGGACTACTAATACTATCATCCGTCCATCACTCATATTCACTCGTCTCAACCTATATTCTCATTTCCGAGGAGAATGAAGGAAAGAAAGGATGAGCTCAAATAGCCCAAGAAGAAATATTATGACTAAGATAATGCGTAATAAATTATCATTAGCCTTCAACAGTGTTAAACTGATAAAATATAATAAACATCAAGTTTAATCGCAATGAACAAGCAATCCATTAGAAGAGTCAAGTAGAGAATAAAATCTATTATCTTCTATGATTTAAAATGTTTTTCATGACT
Organism: Panax ginseng; assembly: GCA_020205605.1. Classification (NCBI taxonomy): domain Eukaryota; kingdom Viridiplantae; phylum Streptophyta; class Magnoliopsida; order Apiales; family Araliaceae; genus Panax; species Panax ginseng. The sequence goes on from CM035141.1 coordinate 73,281,532, forward strand.
TTTATCGTTGGGACTCAACTTAATAACTAATCCACATCATCGAATCACCCCCCATTTACGGCCAAGGATATTCTTTAGTATCACGACCACAATTATCCATGCACTACGGGCCAAGAATATTTGTGTATTCATTAATGGTCATGATCATGCCAATAATCGCCCATCAATGCACTACGGGCCCAATGAAGACTTTACCACATCATTTGTAACATTACGATCATGATTACACCGGATAATCCTCGGTCATAATCATACCAAGTCCATCTATGCACCACAATACCATGATGACTTTCAATAAAATATAAACATGAGGATGATGACAATGATATAAGAATTCAATAAAACAAGTTCAAGAATTAATTTATCCAGAACCAATAACGTTCAAATCACAACATGATCTTGCTTTTGTAGAGTAAAATTCAAGAATGCTTAGAAGAATATTTCCATGTAAAGATCTTCTGGATGAAGCCAATATCAAGGATATTCCACTAATTTCATGGAGTATAGAAGTCAAAACTTTAACCAACCGAGTATAATAACGAATGGAATAACAAAAGAAATCACCACGCACGCGCAGATTTAGATAAGCATAGTTATTCTAACAAAATAATAAGTAATCGGAACCAGTCAAAGTAAATTGCACCAAGCGTGATGTTCCAATGTAATAAAGACGGAATCAAACCGGTCGCGCACAAACAGGATATTCCAATGAATAATAACAAAGACGGAACCGTGTCCGGCATAAAAACGCATGCATGTGATATATATTCCAAATGTAATAATAACAAAGATTTTAACAGTCCCACAGAAACGCATGCATGAACGATATTCCAATGTAATAATAATAATAAAGATAGAATATTAGAAGAATGTCACCAAGTATAGGGTAGTCTGCATGATCTTTGTTATTCCAAGAATAATAAAGAATGGAATAATGAAGTTCTCTTCATGAATATAAAAGAAATAATACCCTTACATTGGTAGGAGATTGAATACTACAGGTGAGTGTAGTAATGTGAATACTCTTCTTCTTTCTCTCTTATTCTCTCTATACTTTCTCTCTCTATAGCTCTTGAATGAATTCGTGAAAATAATGAAGAACTAGGCCTCTATTTATAGAAGATTTCTAGCTTAGCACTTGCAATGTGAAAAGGCAAGTGGTTTGACGCTTTGAATGTAAAAAACCAAGTGGTTTGACGCCTAATGTGAATGTGAAACGACAAATTGGTTCAATTGGTTTCTCTATAATATGAAACATCAAGTGGTTTGGCGATGCAAAGGTAATTACTATTGGCGAAGGTAATTATTATCGCATCGAAGGTAATTATTATCGACGAAGGTAATTACTATTGACTTGAAGGTAATTACTATTATGTGAAGAGACTCTTAGATGATGACATATGGGCCCCTATAAAATAACCAAACTTACCACAAACGTCTCATAATAAACTCTTTATATACATCAAGGATTGAATAAATATTATCACAAATCATTTTATTTTTTAATCAACACATATTTAATCTTTCAACAATTATTAATCATTTATAACTCATCGTCTCAATTATTGATTTAATAATATAACATATTATATGAGATACTATGACAATAAATTGAATCAATAATATAAGAGATATGATGCAACAATTATCGTAAATAATAATTGAGTAGAAATGAGTGACTTCTCATGTAAGCATCAATAATCAATCTTGTGTGCTACTATGAAACCACGCAGACATTCATGTACTTTTTACTACGGGTGAATTCAATAGTTTTAAATGGTAACATCTCCGCCGTTATTTTTATAGAAAGATAATTTTGTATGCGTTTTTCAACTACGACAATACTTCGAAGTTGTGGGTCCACAATTATTGTTCCGTCGTATTTAAATATTCCCCACACAAAAAGAATATTCCCAATTAAACGAATATTTTATAACAACTTGCTTACTTTTGCAAAATTTATAAATATTACCCACAACTATAATATTATATCAAATATACTCCATAATATTCAAAAATAATATTTATAGAAAATTCATCTTTATTTATAAAAGTTGGGGTCTTACAGAAATCACCATGCATGCGATAGACCGCACGGACATGTTATTCCAATAGAATAATTAATAGAACCGGTCGGTCCGGTCATACGAATGAAAGCGGATATTTCGACGAGAATAATAAAGGACGAAAATAATAGAAGAATTTCACCATGTATGCGGATTGCATATAAACAAGTTATTCTAACATAATAATAAAGAATGGAATAACGGAAGAATTTCACCAAGTATAGGGTATCCATATATACAAGCTATTCAAATGAATAATAAAGAATGGAATAACAAAAGTTCTCTTCATGTATAAGAATAAAGAATACCCCTTACGAGTACAACAAATAATATCCCCTACCTTTGAAAGAAGAGTATTCCGACTGGTAGGGCGAGGATATACTCGAAGAAAACTTGTACTACGCTCAAAGCTTTGTTAAACTCTAAAGAAATATGCTCAAGATTATAGAAGAAGAACTCTCTCTATAGTTTCTCTCTATAGAGTTTCAGTGAATTCGTAAAAAATAATGAAAGAATGAGCTTCTATTTATAGAAAAATGGACTGCATAGTAACTAACTCATGAACGGTCTAGATTGATTTACTTTAATCTGACGGTCCATATTTAAAGCAAAATCTTTTAAATAAAATATAATATATTCTATTTATAATCTAATAAAACGAATAACTTTATAAAAGATTTACATTTTATATAAAAAGATTTTTACTATACAAAACACTATGCGACACTTGCATAATAAAATATAATATATTCTAATTATTGTCTAATAAAACAAATAACTTTATAAAAGTATTTTATTTTATATAAAAAGATTTTACTATGCAAAACACTATATGCAACACTATGCATAATAAAATATAATATATTCTATTTATAGAATAACTTTATAAAAAGTATTCATTTTATTACATTAATAATACCAATAAAACAAAACTGAGTGACTTATCACATAAACATCAATAATCAATACCGTGTGCTACTATGCAACCACACATATTACTGTACTTTTACTACCGAGTAGTTCAACATTATTAACGGTAAAACTTTCGCCGTTATTTTTAATAAAATATTTTTATCATTTTCTCATTCCGACAATAATTCCGTTGTGGGGTCCACCAATGATTGTGCCGTTGCACGAATATTCCCTGATATAACAAATATTCCCCGACCAATCAAATATAATATGACAACTTGCATACTTTGCAAAATTTATAAATACTATCCACAACTATAACATTATATCAAATCCACACCATAATATTAAAAAAATTATTTCGAGAAAATAAAATCTTTATTCATAAAATCTGGGGTCTTACAATCTTCCCTCCTTATGGAATTTTGCCCTCGAAATTTACGTACGTACCTGGTATACTGAACATGTGAGGATACATCGACTTCATTTTAGATTCTAAATCTTGAGGTATAACCTTTGAGTGTTGAATACGATCTTTCTTATCCAAGATTTTAACACGTATCTCCTCATACGTTAAATCTTCTGCTATATCGTTTAGTTCTAATTTAATAATGTGGTTCGGATCGTCCACATATTTACGTAACATCAATACGTTAAAAATGTTATGAACACGCAACATACTTGGCGGTAAAACGAGTCTATAGGCCACAGTTCCTACTTCATCGAGGATTTCAAATGGGCCAATTAAATCGAGGGTTGAGATTTTCTCTCTTTGTAGATTCTTGCTTCTAGAATAACGCCCTCTTGAACCTTTTTCTTCACATTCATCAGCTCCGGGTGTGTAGCTTGAACGACTTTAACTTTATCGATTAAAGTCGATTCTAATCGTATATTCGTTATCTTCACGTGGGTTCATATATTCGCACTTGTAACCGCATACAATCTTCTACTCAACGCGCCAGCTACCATGTTCGCACTTCCCCGATGATATTGCATGGTACAATCGTAATCTTCAACAGCTCGAGCCAACGTCTTTGGCACGTTATACATTCGTTTTGGGTGAAAAAAATATTTGAGGGTTTTAGAAATGGGTTTTGTACTGGGGTCAATACAAAATTCGATTTCACGCTCTAGGGGTAGGCTAAGAAGTCTTCAAGAATACGTCAGGAAATTTATTAACCATAGAAATATCATTCAAAAATTTGACTCTCATCCAAGACTTGGATAGTACGTCACATTGATACCTATCAACTTGTCATCGTCATTCACGACGTCGCCTCTGAAAAATGGGCTTTGCATTACACACAAGGAAGTCAACAACAAAAAGGACCGTGGCTCTTTACTTATGGCTTTATATGACAATGATTGACTTTAGTGGTTTGGTTGCTTGAATTCGCATAACAGGTTGGTTAGAAATATGAAAGCTAACAACCTTACAAAAAACATGATGGGTTGTTAACCAATCGATTCCTAAAATTGCATCAAAGGCAAGTATTTTCAAAGAGACAAGATCGAATGTACGTTGAAAGTGTTGATTTGAACAAGATTTATAAATAGTGGATGTAACGAAGGATTTCTACTATCGTTTCAACCCAATAAGTCAAAGTCTAATTTCTCCGGAGTTAAATTCAAACGTTGAGCGCAAGCAAGAGAGATAAAAGAATAGGTAGAACCAGTATCCAATAAGGTATAGACTTTGCAAGAATTTATAATTAACTAACCCGTGATAACTTCGTTCGATACCTAAATCACGAAAAATGCTCCCTTAAACGACAAGAATTTGACTTGTTTGGGACGATCTTTGGTGTCGTCATTACCACCGGAATCGACTTTCAGCTATAGGCATATTCCACCTCAACCGCTTCATCGCACTCTGCTCCATGATCTGAATCATTAGCCGATCCATATCGAATTGGGGTTGACCGCAATGTATAGGGTAATTCAAAACTTCGATGATGGGTTCGCCCAATTTCTATCAAAAAAGAGAAATACATATCATCTATTTTAGCTTTCTTGGATCGGGACTTCTCTTTCCACAATATCAACGCATCAGGTGGCTTTTACCCATTACATCTCTCATTCTCTACTCGTTCATTGTTTCTTCTTTCAATTTGCTCCTTGACATTTGAATTCTCGATTCCAACTTTAATATCGTATACTTTCTGCTAAAGAGCGCTCTGTTCACTATCGCACATCGGGTAATACAATTTTGAATTATTACATTCCTTTGCTCCACAATAGCCCTCTCCGTTTCTTCAAATTTCGCTCTTCTAACTCATGAATACGATTTTGCAATTCTACATTTTGATCAATAAGTTCTTCTAATAAATCCTCCTCGAGTTCATCTTCTTCCTCACTCGGGTTGCTACCTTTTGCCACTAGCTTGAGTGCAACTTTTAATTCCTCAATCACTGATGGATATCTCTAATCACATTATCTTGGTTGGTGATTAGAGGTGTCTCCACCGTCTCATGTGCTCCATTGCTATTCTCAACATTCTCGAATGTCATTTTCAAATCGCCACAAAACAAGGGTTAATTGACATATAACATATTATCCCTATATTACGTACCACCAATTAAATACCAAATAAACTTAGGTAGTCATACTAAATAAGGAATTCCCCGCCTCTCCCACCTAGTTCTTGTCTCACATCTCAACGGGGATCATATCCTAAGCTTTGATACCAACTGGTGACCCCAAAACAGGTATACATCACCCATCTTGAGTCGCCAGGATACATGATGCAATTCAAATACAATCTTAAATATACAACATAGTTGTGAGTTTTAATACAAACATTGTCTTCTGGGCAATTAAAACTCAAAATAAGTCCTCAATACATTTATTAACACACTATTTCACGAATAGTGAGGACTACTAATGTTATCCTCTCGGACCGCTACTCGTTCCCAGAGCTAGTCCCTTGCTATGTTCTCATTTCACGAGAAAAAAGTGAAAGAAAGGTGAGCTCAACTAGCCCAATGAAATATTATGACTAAGATAATGCGAATAAATTATCATTAGCCTTACCGTACAGGTGTTAACCGATACAATATAACAAACATCAAGTTTAAGCTGCTTAGCTGAACAAGCAATCCATTAGAAGAGTCAAGTAGAGAATAAAATCTACTATCTTCTATGATTTAAAAGGTTTTTCATCACTTTTATCAAAAAACTCAGACAATAAATAATCCACATCATCAAATCATCCTACACTACGTGCCAAGGATATTCTTTAGTATCACGACCACGAATTATCCATGCACTACGGGCCAAAGATAATCATGTTTTCATCAATCGGTCCCGATCATGCCATAAAACAATTCATCTTTTGCACCCTTAATGAAGAGAATCCATAGCCATAATCATACCAAAACCTGGCCCATCAATGAACTACGGGCCGATGAGGACTTTTTCCACATCATTTGTAACATTACGGTCATGATTATACCGAATAATCCTCAGGTCATAATCATACCAAGTCCATCTATGCACTCACGAGCCACGAGATGACTTTCAACATAATATAAACATGAGGATGATGACAATGACATAATAATTCAATAAAACAAGTTCAAGAATTAATTTATCCAGGAACTAATAACGTCCAAATTGTCAACATGATACTTCTTTGTGAGTAAAATTCAAGAATGCTCGAGGAAGAATATTTCCATGAAAAGATCTTTGGATGAAGCGCAAATATCAAGGATATTCCACTAATTTCATGAAGTATAGAAGTCAAAACTTTAACCAACTTTAGTATAATAAAATATATGAAATGCAAATGGATTTTTCGGCGCCCGTGCGAATCCACTTAGACAGAATCATTTCCATAATTTAATAAGGAATGAATACGAAGGATCATTCACCATGCATGTGGTAATCCACATAGAGCGGGTTATTCAAATAAGAATAATAAAGAATGGAATAACATAAGGATTCACCATGCGTATGCGATAGGCTACCGCAAACAAAGTTATTTCCAATGAATAATAAATAATGGAACTTGGTCATCCCACAGTACGCGCATATTGAGCGGATGATATTCCGACGAATAATAAAGAATGGAATAACAACGAGAAATCACCATGCATGCGATAGATCGCATGCAATGAGTTATTCCAACAGGATAATTAATGGAACCGAGGTCAGCGTATGCGCACATGACGAACGGATATTCAATGCTGAATAATAAAGAACGAAATAATATAAGAATTTCACCACCATGTATGTGGTACTTCAAGATAAAATGAGGTTATTCCAACATAATAATAAAGAATGGAATAACGGAAGAATTTCACCAAGTATAGGGGTATCCAGCATGATACAAGTTATTCCAATGAATAATAAAGAATGGAATAACGAAGTTCTCTTCATGAATAAGAAAGAAAGAATACCCCTTACAGTACGACAAAATAATATCCCCTACCTTTGAAAAGAAGAGTATTCCGACGGTAGGTGGGGTAGAGGATATACTCGAAGAAAAGCTTGTACTTACGCTCAAAGCTTTCTTAAACTCTAAAGAAATACGCTCGAGATTATAGAAGAAGAACTCTCTCTATAGTTTCTCTCTCTGAGTTTCAATTTAAGTAAAGAAATAATGAAGGAATGAGCTTCTATTTATGAAAAATGGACCGCATAGTAACTAACTCATTTAGGCGGTCCGCAGATTGATTTACTTTAATAATCGAATGGTCCATATTTAAAGTAAAAATCTTTTAAATAAAATATAATATATTCTATTTATAATCTAATAAAACCGAATAACTTTATAAAGATTTACATTTTATATAAAAAATTTTACTATGCAAAAACACTATCTGAACACGACACTATGCATAATAAAATATAATATATTCTAATTATTGTCTAAATAAAACAAATAACTTTATAAAAAAAGTATTTTGTTTTATATATAAAAAATTTTACTATCTGAAAACACTATGCAAACACTATCGAACACTATGCATAATAAAATATAATATATTCTATTTATAGAATAACTTTATAAAAGTATTCATTTTATTACATTAATAATACCAATAAAACAAAAGCGAGTGACTTATCACATAAGCATCGATAATCAATACCGTGGTGCTTGTACTATGCAACCACACGTATTACTACTTTTACTAACTAAGTAGTTCAACATTATTAATTAAAACTTTCATCGTTATTTTTAATAAAATATTTTTGTCGTTTCTCTCATTCCGACAATAATTTAGTTCTTGAGGTCCACCAATGATTGTGCCGGTTGCTTCTAATATTCCACGATAAAACAAATATTCCCCGACCAATCTAATATAATATGACAACTTGCATACTTTGCAAAATTTATAAATACTATCCTGCCCTATAACATTATATCAAATCCACCCATAATATTAAAAAATTATTTCGAGAAAATAAATCTTTATTCATAAAATCGGGGTCTCACAAATACACGGGCCAACCGAGGGACCACAACCGAGGATCATATCGGGTGGCAAGAAGGTCATCGTAACAACGATAACCAAGAGAGAAAGAAAAATCATGGACAAGAGCGGCAACCCTACGGTGGTAATCGTGACCATAAAAATAGAATAAGCGAGTTGGGGGAGATTTTAAAAGAGGAGATTGAACAATGACCTTTGTGAAGACATCATCGACTGATGAAAGAATCGATTTTTAAGGAGGAGAAACGACATTAATTACGTATCTTATAAATGTGGAAAAGATGGATATATCATTAAACCGCCCTAGCAGTTCAAAGTATGCTATAATTGTGGAAAGGAAGGATATATTTCAAGATTGTCTTGTGGCTAAACAAAGTCGATGGAGATGGTGACTCGAAAGGGCATCCCCGGAAAAGTCAAGCGGTTCTTGGAAGAGCGTTTGTACGTGATCGGTCGACATGCGAGGAACCTAAACGAGGTGATCACGGGTAAGCTAATCATAAATTCATGCGAAGTTTATACCTTACTAGACAATTTGCTACTATTCATTTATTTCTCTAGCTTGTGCTCAGCGTTTAAACTTGACTCGAGGAGAATTAGACTTTGATTTATCTGTGGAACTCGATTAGGAAAACTTTCATCACATCCAACTGTTTATAAATCTTGTTTTTGACCCAAGTTGGCACTATCACATTACGACATTGACTTTATCTCTTTTTAAAGATACTTGCTTTTGATGTGATTTTAGGGATTGATTGGTTAACTCACTCATCATGCAAAATTGATTGTTTACGTAAGGTTGTTAGTTTTCATATTCCTAACCAACCTATTGAGTGAATTCAAGCAAGAATAAGCCATTAAAATCAATCCTTTATTATATCAAGCCATAAAGCCATTCGTTTATTAAAAAATGGATGTCGAAACTTTCTTAGCCCATGTTATGAATTTGAATAAAGACCGTCGTCATATTTGAATAATATTCTGTTGTTATTGACTTTCTGACGCATTTCTGAAGAACTTCCGGGGTCTACCCCGGAACATGAAGTTGAATTCTTTATTGATCTTGAACTTTGTACAAAGCCCATTTCTAAAACCCCATATCAAATGGCTCTATTGAACTTCAAGAGTTAAAGGTCCAACTACCAGGAGTTATTGGACATCAATTTTATTAGCCCTAGTACATCTCCTTGGGGTGCTCTGCTTTATTTGTAAAAGAAGAAAGACTAGAGTATGCAACTTTGTATCGATTCACGGGGAATTAAACCATGTCATTATCAAGAATAGTGTATCCATTACCTCGTATTGATGACTGTTTGACCGATTTGCAAGGAACAATTCTTTTCAAAGATCGATCTTAGATTACGGATATCATCACCGGTTAAAAGCGAGGATATTACGAAAGCGCCTTGAGAACTTGAATGCGGGCATTATGAGTTCCTAGTCATGTCTTTTTGGATTGACTAAACCCCAACTTTTTGAATAAAGATGAATTTTCTATAAATATTATTTTGAATATTATGGAGTAAATTGATATAATGTTATAGTTGTGGGTAATATTTATAAATTTTGCAAAGTACGCAAGTTGTTATATAATATTCGATTGGTCGGGAATATTCGCTTTTAACAGGAATATTCGTATAACTAAGACAATCATCAGTGGACCCTTACAACCAAAATATATTGTTTGATCGAGAAAACGACAAAAAATATTTTTTATGAAAATAACGGCTGAAGTTTTACCATTAATCTGCTGAACAACTTGCAGTAAAAGTACAAAGAATACGCTGTGGTCGCATAAGAGTACACACCATTAATTATTGATGCTTACGTGATAAGTCACTCATTTTGTTTTATTGGTATTATTAATGTAATAATACGTAAAAATCTTTTTATATAAAATGTAATACTTTTATAAAGTTATTCTATAAATAGAATATATTATATTCTATTACGCATAGGTCGTATAGTGTCTGACATTTTTTTTTATAAAAATCTTTTTTATATAAAATGTAATACTTTTATAAAGTTATCTATTTTATTAGACAATAATTAGAATATATTATATTTTATTATGAATAGTGTTTAGATAAGGCTCAGATAAGGTTTCATATAAGAAAATCTTTTATAAAGTTATTCGCTTTATTAGATTATAAATAGAATATATTATATTTTATTTAAAAGATTTTGCTTTTTAAATATGGACCGCCGATTAAAGTAAATCAATCTGACCGCTCATGAGTTAGTTACTACGCAAATTCATTTTTCTATAAATAGAAGCTCATTCCTTCATTATTTTCTTACTTAATTCAATCAAACTCTGTAGAGATAAACTATAGTAGAGAAAAGAAGAAAAGTATTCTACTACTTCACTACTTATATATCCAAAGATTTTCTTCTTAAGGTAGTAGAAATATTATTTGTTGTACTCGTGTAGGGGTGTTATTCTTTTGTATTCATGAAGAGAACTTATGTTATTCCATTCTTTATTATTCTCGCTGAATAACCTCAGATACGCTGCTACCCTATACTTGGTGACATTCTTCTATTATTCCGCTTTTTATTATTCTGCTGGAATATCCTCGCTCAGGCGCTTTTACGCCGACCGATTCCGCCTTTTTATTATTCTCGCTGAATATCCTCGTCTGCATGCTTTTACGCCGACCGGGTTCCGCCTTTATTATTATTCTCGTTGAATATCCTCGTCTGCATGCGCTTTTACGCCGACTCCGATTCCGCCCTTATTAGTATTCTCGTTGAATAACTCGCTATGCGGTACCGCATGCATGGTGATTTCGCTTGTTATTCCATTCTTTATTATTCTCGTTGAACATCCCGCTTGGCAAGTAATTTCGCCTCGACCGGTTCCGTTATTTAGTATTCTCGCTGAATAACCTCGTCTATGCAAGTACCGCATGCATCGGTGATTTCTTTTGTTATTCCATTCTTTATTATACTCAAATTGGTTAAAGTTTTGACTTCTATACTCCATGAAATTAGTGGAATATCCTCGATATTTGCGCTTCATCCAAAGATCTTTTCATGGAAATATTCTTCCGAGCATTCTTGAATTTTACTCTACAAAGCAAGATCATGTCGACAATTTGGACGTTATTAGTTCCTCGATAAATTAATTTTTGAACTTGTTTTATTGAATTCTTATATCATTGTCATCATCCTCATGTTTATATTTTTTTGAAAGTCATCTCGTGGCCGGTAGTAGTATATGATGGACTTGGTATGATTATGACCAGGATTATTCTTGTAATCATGACCGTAATGTTACAAATGATGTGGTAAAAGTCCTCATTGGCCTGTAGTGCATTGATGGACAAACTTGTTGGCATGATCATGACCATTAATGAATACACAAATATTCTCGCCCGTAGTGCATGGATAATTGTGGTCGTGATACTAAAGAATATCCTCGGCCAGAAAAGTAGGGGTGATTCGATGATGTGGATTATTTATTGTCGAGTCCCAAATGATAAAAGTGATGAAAACCTTTAAATCATAAAAGATAGTAGATTTTATTCTCTACTTGACTTTTTAATGGATCGCTTGTTCCACCGCAGCTTAAACTTGATGTTTGTTATATTTTATCGCTTAACATCGCTTAAGGCTAATGATAATTTATTCTGCATTATCTTAGTCATAATATTTCATCGGGCTAGTTGAGCTCACCCTTTCTTTCACCACCGTTCTCTTCAGAAATGAGAATATAGCCGGGACGAGCCTGGGAACTGAGTGATGGTCCTAGATGATGGTGCATTAGTAGTCCTCACTATTCTGTGAAATAGTGTGATAATAATTGTAATGAGGACTCTTTTGAGTTTGTATACTCTCTAGTAGACAATATTTGTATTCAAACTCACAAATTATGTTTTGTCGATTGTATACCTATAGCTTTTATTAAGTTGTATTTGAATTCGTATCATGTATCTCAATACTCAAGATGGGTGATGTATACCTAATTTTGGGGGCGCCACAATGGTATCAAAGCTTAGGATATGATCCCCGCTAAGATGTGAGACTAGAACTAGGAGGGGAGAGACGGGAATTCTTCACTAGTATGACCTACCTAAGTTTATTTGGTATTTAATCGGCTCACCAAAGTATAGGGATAATATGTTATATGTTAATTAACCTTTGTTTTGTGGCAAGATCTCAAAATGACATCCGAGAATGTTGAGAATAAGAATGGAGCACAAGAGACCGCTGAGTCTCCACATATCAATAATCGTGATAATGTGCATCGTGAAGGCGATAATCCTCATGCAAACAACAACACCGACCAAATGATGAATGATGGATTGTTCAGAGGCTTTATGCAATTCATGCAACATCAAAGCAGAGCGGCCTCGCCCAAAATGTAGGTGGAAACACTCGAAACTCTCTGACGGCCACCGCTAAATAGCTTCAAGGAGCCGACCACCGGAGTTTATTGAGAGCCAAAACCACTTAAGGCGAAAGCATGGATAAAGCAGATCACCAAGATATTTGATGTCTCGGGATGCTCCGAGGAGCAAAAGGTTCCTTTCGCCACCTTCATGTTACGCAAGAAGAGGCAGATTATCGGTGGGAATCAGAAACGTACTCAAATTCGACGCACTCAAGATGTCTTGGGAGAGAAGTTCCAAGAGCTATTCAACGACAAGTACTTTCCCGAGAGTATTCATCACACGAAAAGAGGTGGAGTTTATCAAATCGAACAAAACAATATGACCGTGTCGCAATACGAGGCTAAATTTGCGAGTTATCCCTGGCCAGATCCCATTTGGTCGATAATGAGGAGCTAATGACGCGAATGTTTTTAAGAGGTTTAAAACCGAGATACGCCAATATCTTATTTCTCATAAACCGTGGTTTGTACTCGTATGTTGTAAATAGGGCTCAATTATCGAGCGCGAGAACGAGTCAACGCAACCAAGAGAAAGCAAATTTAACAAATGATGAAAATACCAAAGGTATCACCATCAAAACTAGGACAACAAACGTGAGGGAATCAACATGCCGTAAATGGTAACCACTTCTAAGGGTAATCATGGCCAAGACAATAAAAATGGACATTTCAAGAAAAGGAGATTCAACAATGATGGAAAGACGCCAAGACCAAAGAACCGTTGTTAAGGAAGGAGAACGACCACCTATCATATGCTTCAAATGCGAGGGAGGGACACATCACCAAACCATGCGATGCCATCCAAAGCATGTTATAATTGTGGAAGAGAAGGTCACCTAGCCCGATTTTTGTCGCTCACCAAGACAAGTTCAAATTAGATGGAGGCACCAAAGGTCATTCCTGTAAAAGTCAAAGCCAGAGTGCAAGGGAGAGAGCATTTGTCGTGACCTCCCAGTAAAGCAAGCAAGGAACCCGAATGAGGTCATCACGTAAGCTTTATCATAAACTCTAAATAAGTCTATACCTTATTTGATACCGGTTTCTACCCATTCTTTATTTCTCCTACTTGCGCCAACGATTAAATTTGACTCCTGAGAAATTAGACTTTCGACTTATCTCAGTAAAACTCCGCTGGGAGAAACCTTCATTACATCCACTGCTTATAAGTCTTGTTTGGTTCAAATCTGCACCCTCACATTACCTCGTCGATCTTATTTCATTAAAAATACTTGCATTTGACGTAATTCTAGGGATTGATCGTTAACTACTCATCATGCAAAAATTGATTATTTTCGTAAGGTTGTTAGCTTTCATATTCCTAACCAACCTATTATGCTAATTCAAGCCAACCAAACCATTAAAATCAATCACTATCATCTCAAGCCATAAAGCTATTCGCTTATTGAAAAACTGATGTCAAGCTTTCTTAGCTCATGTCACTGATCTAAACAAAATACGCCGCTTTTGAATGATATTTCTATTGTTAATGAATTTCCGACGATTCCCTCAAGAACTTCCCCGCCTACCCCAGAAGCGTGAAATTGAATTTTGTATCGACCTCAAACCCAGACAAAACCCATTTCCAAAGCCCCATATCGAATGGCTCCTATCGAACTTCGTGAGTTAAAGACCCAACCGCAGGAATTGTTAGACATCGGCTTTATTCGTCCTAGTACTTCTCCTCGGGGTGCTCCTGCTTCTATTCGTGAAAAGAAAGATGGGAGTATGCGACTTTTGTATTGATTATCTGGAGTCAATCATGTCACCATCAAAAATAGTACCCATCACCACGTATTGATGACCTCGTTTGACCAACAGCAAGGAGCCAAATTCTTTTCAAAGATCGATCTTCGCTCCGATATCACCAATTGAAGATTAGAACCGATGACATTCCAAAGACGGCTTTAACCCTAGACGGCATTATGAATTCCTAGTCATGTCCTTTCGATCGACTAATGCCCCCGCCGCTTTCATGGATATGATGAACCGAGTATTCAAGGAATATTTGATCACTTTGTGGTCGCTTTTATCGATGACATCCTTATTTATTCCAAAAGCCGTGAAGATCATGAGCAACACTTGAGGTCGATACTCCAAAAGCTTCGTGAATATAAGCTTTATGCCAAGTCAAAGAAATGCGAGTTCGCTTCGAGGAAGTAGCATTCCTCGGGCACGTGGTATCAAGTCATGGAATATCCGCTTGACCCAAAGAAAGATTGAAGCTATTCAAAGTCGGGAGCAACCTAAATCAAAGATCAAGTACGAGCTTTCTGCTTAGTCAAGTTATTATCTGAGATTCAGAAGGGTTTTCTAATCGCTACTCCACTAACTCAAATTGACTCAAAAAGATACAAAGTTCTATTGGAGCGAGGAATGTGAGAAGAGTTTTCAAGAACTCAAGAGAGACTCATTTCAAAGACTGCTCGACAATACCATCCGGTTCTTGAGGGATTTGTCATCTACAAAGATGCTTCTAGCAAAAGGGTTAGATGTGTTCTCATGCAACATGGGAAAGTCATAGCCTATGCCTCACGACAACTCAAAGAATATGAGAGGAATTATCCTACTCATGATCTAGAGTCAAGAAATGTTGTCTTCGCACTAAAGATTTGGAGGCATTACTTGTATGGGGAGAAAGTGGAGATCTTTACTTGATCATAAAAGCCTCAAATATTTCTTCACTCAAAAGGAACTCAACACGCGACAAACGACGCTGGGCTTTGAATCTGCTGAAAGATTATGATCATACCATCCAATACCATCCTCGAAAAGCGAACGTGGTAGCCGACGATCGAGTGAGTAAGATCATATGCGGTACGAAAGTGCAATATTGTCAACGCAAAGCCCATTTTGTGTGACTTGCAAAGGATGGAGATAGAGTTAAAGACCTGTGGACCCACGTGATGATGGCTAATATATTTAGTAGAACCGACTTTTAATTGATAAAGTTAAAGTCGCCAAGCTACGCATCCGGAGCCGATGCGTATGAGGAAGAAAGTGCAAGAAGGTGCTACGCCGAAGCAAGAATCGATGAAGAAGAATACTTTGAGTCAACTCTGCACTTTCAGTTCCTAACGACCCCGATTTAAAGTATAAAATCATGATGGAGGCGCACAACACACCGCTTGCAATCCATCTCGGAGTACCAAAATGTATCGCGATCTTCGCCATACATTTCGTGGAGCAATACGAAGAGAGAGATAGCGTTGTTTATCTCAAGGTGTCTAACTTGTCAACGAGTCAAGCGCGAGCATCAAGTACCAAAAGGTCCATCAGAACCACTTGAAATTCCGTAATGGAAGTGGGAGCACATTACCATGGATTTCAAGCATCGGTCTTCCCAAGGTTTCTCAAGGCATCGATGCAATTTGGGTCATTGTTGATAGATCGACCAAGTCCGCTTCATTTCTTACCAATACGAGAAACTTATACACTTGAACGCCTTTGCTCAGACATGTACATAAACGAGATTGTAAGATCAAGATGGTATGCCAAGATCCATAGTTTCGATCGAGACCCAAGATTCACTTCACGATTTTGGGTTAGTTTACAAAAAGCTATGGGCACGGATTTATTTATTTAGTTCGCATATCATCCTCGATTTGACGGACAATCGGAGAGGACTATTCAAACTCTCAAGATTTATTAAGACTCGTGGTCCTCGACTTCAAGGGAAGTTGGGACAAGTTCTTACCATCGTGGAGTTTTCCTACAACAACAGCTTATCAAGCAAGTATCGCATGGCTCCATTCGAGGCGTTAGATGGAAGAAAGTGTCGCTTCCCAAAGATACCGGGATGAGGTGGGTGAAGCAACGTTGTTGGGACCGAGTTGGTACGTATGACTACGAAAAAGATTCAAACGATCCGACAACGATAAAAACCTCACAAGATCGATAAAAGAGTTATGTCGATCTTCATCGAAAGGACGGGAATTCGATATAGAGATCATGTGTTGTTACGAGTTGCTCCATGGAAAGGAGTTACGAGATTTGGAAAGAGAGGAAAGCTCAATCCTCGATTCATCGCCCATTTTTAATCCTCGATCGAGTAGGAACTGCGCCTATAGACTCGCTTTTACCGCCAAGTATGTCTCGTGTTCATAACGCTTTTCACATATCCATGTTACGTAAATACGTGGAAGACCCGAACCACATTATCGAAAGTTAGAACCGATTTAAATAGCGGAAGATTTGACGATGAAGAGGTTCCCTGCTTCAAATCTTGATAAGAAGGAACATATTCTACGCCCCAAGGTTATACCTCAAGTCAAAGTTTTGTGGAGAAACCACGATGTCGAGGAAATGACTGGGAGTTAGAATCAAATGAAATCAAGGTATCCTTACCTCTTCGATATACCAGTACGCACTCTAATTTCGAGGGCTAAATTTCATAAGAAGGGAGGTCAGAAACCCCAACTTTTGAATAAAGATGAATTTTCTATAAATATTATTTTGAATATTATGGAGTAAAATTGATATAATGTTATAGTTGTGGGGTAATATTTATAAATTTTGCAAAGTACGCAAGTTGTTATATAATATTCGATTGGCCTGGGAATATTCGCTTTAACAGGAATATTCATAACTAAGACAATCATTGGTGGACCCCACAACGTAATTATTGCTTGATCGAGAAAACGACAAAAATACTTTTATGAAAATAACTATGAAGTTTTACCATTAATCGCTGAAACACCCTGTTAAAAAGTACAAGAATACGCTGTGGGTCGCATAAGAGCACACAAGATTAATTATCATGCTTACGTGATAAGTCACTCATTTGTTGGTATTATTAATGTAATAATACGTAAAAAATCTTTTTATATAAAATGTAATACTTTTATAAAGTTATTCTATAAATAGAATATATTATATTCTATTATGCATAGTGTCGCATAAAGGTTCCGTATATAGTATTTTGTATAGTAAAATCTTTTTATATAAAATGTATACTTTTATAAAGTTATCTGCTTTATTAGACAATAATTAGAATATATTATATTTTATTATGCATAGTGTTTGCATAAGGCTCTCGCATAGTGTTTGTATAGTAAAATCTTTTATAAAGTTATTCGCTTTATTAGATTATAAATAGAATATATTATATTTTATTTAAAAGATTTTGCTTTAAATATGGACCGTCAGATTAAAGTAAATCAATCTGACCGCTCATGAGTTAGTTACTATGCAATTCCATTTTTCTATAAATAAGCTCATTCCTTCATTATTTTCACTTAATTCAATCGAAACTCTGAGAGATAAACTATAGAGAGAAAGAAGAAAGTATTCTACTACTTCACTACTTATATATCCAAAGATTTTCTTCTTAAGGTAGGGAATATTATTTGTTGTACTCGTAGGGGTGTTATTCTTTTGTATTCATGAAGAGAACTTATGTTATTCCATTCTTTATTATTCTGTTGAATAACTCAGATACGCCAAGCACCCTATACTTGGTGACATTCTTCTATTATTCCATCTTTATT